>CM019831.1:127279304-127879304 GCA_009763385.1 Coix lacryma-jobi var. lacryma-jobi
GGTAGTGATGGACTGAGGAATGCCGAATCGGTAAATGATATGCTCCCTGACGAAAGACACCATGCTTTCTGACGTCACCTTCTTCAATGGGATGGCTTCAACCCACTTAGTGAAGTAATCCGTGGCCAACAGGACAAACTTATGTCCTTTGCTAGATGGAGGGTGAATCTGGCTGATCAAATCAATGTCCCATCCTCTGAAAGGCCAAGGCTTAACGATCGGATTCATGGCCGATGCTGGAGCCCTTTGCACATTGCCGAATCGCTGACAATCCTGACAACCTCTGTAATACTTAAAGCAATCTTCGAGCATAGTCGGCCAAAAATATCCAGTCCTCCTGATTAACCATCTCATACGGTGAGCCGACTGGTGTGCACCACATACGCCTTCGTGCACCTCATACATCAGTTCCTAGCCCCGTCTTGGTTCAGGCACTTAAGCAGAACTCCATCTATGGATTTGTAGTACAATTGATTGTCCAAGAGTGTGAACTTAAGAGCCTTGTACCTGAGTTTTCGGGAAACTTTCCTGGACGGGTCCCTGAGGTAATCGGCAATGTTTCTCTCCAGTCTTCATTGCCTGATTATCACTTGGGACTGTTTGATCACCTTCTGGGGTTGTTTGCTCTCCCTCAAGTGCAAAAATGTTTTGATTCTCCCTATACCCGGATGCTGCCTGAGCCAACTGGTTTGCTTCTTCATTTTGCCCCCTAGGAATATGTTGCAAGGTTGCCGATCGAAACTGTCTGAGGAGCTCTTGGCAACCTTCGAGATATTCCTGCAGCGTGTCGTTCTTGCACTCGTATTTGCCGGTCAATTGCTTGATCACCAATTCAGAGTCACCGAAGATCTCCACGGCGTCTGCCTTAATGTCCACAAGCAACCGCAGCCCTCGGAGCAGTGCTTCGTACTCTGCTTGATTATTCGTTACTGGGTACTCGATCGGCATAGAGTACTTGAAGGGTGCCCCCTTGGGAGAAATCAACACTATCCCGACTCCACCACCTTTGCTACACGAGGATCCATCAAAAAACAATGCCCAAGGGATAATGGCTACCATGTTAGCATTAGGATCACGGTGGTGAGTGACAAAATCAGCCATAATCTGGCCTTTAACAGCCTTTGCCGATTCAAAACGCAAATCAAATTCAGAAAGGGCCAAAACCCATTTACCGATCCTTCCACTTAAAATCGGCATTGATAACATGTGCTTGATTACATCAACTCTGATACTACCACGCATTCGGCATTCAGTAGATAGTGCCGAAACTTGGTACAGGAATAGAAAACGCACAAGCACAACTTTTCCGTAGCCGAATACCTTTTTTGGGGTCCAGTAGCTTTCGGCTAAGATAGGCTACGACTCTCTCCCCTTCGAATTCTTGCATGAGGGCCGACCCTATTGTCAGGTTGTCGGCCGCCACGTACAACTTGAAAGGCTTGTTGAGTTGTGGAGGAACCAATACTGGTGGTGCCTTCATGTACTCCTTGATCTCATCGAAAGCCTTTTGTTGCACGTCACCCCACACGAACTCCTGATCTTTCTTGAGCTTCAATAGTGGAGAGAATGGTAACAACGCTCAGACAAATTGGATATGAACCTTCTGACAAAGTTGATCTTGCCAAGCAGTGATTGAAGTTCTTTGAGATTGGTCGGCGGCACTACCTTATCAATTGCTTCCATGCTCTTCCTACCGACTTCGATCCCCTTTTTGTGGACCAGAATCCCAGAAACTCACCAGCCGACACCCCAAATGCACACTTGGTTGGATTCATCTTTAAACCATGTTTCCTCGTGCACTCCAAGGTCTTCCTTAATCGGCTAAGTGTCTTTCCTTGCTTCTGGACTTGACCACCACATCATCAATGTAGATCTCTACGATTTTGCCGATCAGCTCATGGAATATGTAATTCATGGCTCGCTGGTAAGTGGCACTGGCATTTTTCAAACCAAAAGTCATGACCATCCATTCAAACAAACCTATATGGCCGGGGCACCTGAAGGCGGTCTTCGCCACATCCTCTGCAGCCATGAAGATCTGATTGTAACCTGCGTTGCCGTCCATAAAGCTTATGATTTCAAAACCGGCCGAAGCATCTACTAGCAAATCGGCCACCGGCATCTGGATAACCGTCATAGGAGTGGCTTTTGTTGAGGTTCCTGAAGTCGATGCAGACCCTCATCTTTCCACGTCGTTTTCTCGGTATCACCGGGACAATATTGGAGATCCACTCCGCATTTATCGACACGGCCGAATTGAAGTTAGCTTTCTAGTAATCTTTCCACTTCTCTTTTTTTCACGTCGGCCAATACCTCCTCCTTGTAATCCTGCGCGGAGGTTGTTTGTATGGCAGTATCCAGGCTTGATCGACAACTTATGCTCAACAATGGACCGATCCAATCCGGGCATCTCTGTGTAGTCCCATGCGAAACAATCTTTGAACTCTTTTAGGAAGATCTACTAGCTGCACTCTGAAAGCAGGGTCTAAATTAGAACTTATAAACACTCGGCCTTCTTTTACTTGTGTCGCCAACATCCACTTCTTCCAGTTGGTCGGCCGATGCGAAGCCACGCCCCAGTTTGCCCTCGCTGCTGTCAGTTGGGTTGCCCATCTAAAAGAAACTTTGAGAGCCGACTGCTTGGATCGGCTGTTGATCTCTGCCGTAGATGTTGACAGGACCTTCTCCCACACACGATCGGAGAAGCAATCTACTCCGTCAAATTCCCAGTAAGTGGGCTCAATGGTAGCAACAAACAACCGAGTCATCAGCTTGGACATTCTCGATGTCATCCCCAACCCATTGGATGAGTATTTGGTGCATGGTCGAAGGTATGCAACAGTTGGCATGGATCCAATCCCTGCCCAAAAGCAGGCTGTATGCCCCCTTGCCGTCAATGACAAAGAAGGTCGTGATGAGCGTCTTGGATCCTATCATCAGTTCCACGTGCACGGCACCCCGAGTGACAGAGGGATTGCCGGCAAAGTCACGGAGTATCATGTCCGTTTTGAGCAGATCTTCATCGCTCATGCCCAGCTTTCTGAAGGTGGCATAAGGCATGATGTTGATCGCTGCACCGCCATCGGACAAACATCTTGGTTAGCGGCTTTCCGTTGACGTACCCCTTGACATATAACGGCTTCAAATGCCGATGCTTAGCTGGCTTGTCAAATGCTGCCTTCTGAGACAACACGAGCTGTGCCGCGAGCTCATTGTGCTCGGCCTCATCGGAATCCGAACGCGCTTCGTCCTGTGCCCCTTGTCGATTGGAGCCATGAACTCCAGGGGAAGGAAGAAAGTCCATGGCCACGCCAGGCCTTTGCTATTGTTGTCTGGCTTTTCCTTCGGACGCCACTCTTGCTTCTTCCCATTGGCAGCCGCTTCTTCCAGCTCCCTATTCCGGAGGCGTTGCACTCTCCTTTTCTGGCTTTTCCTGAGCCCTGGTGGGCACCATTGCCCCTTTTTCCACCTATATGGGCGGGCGTAGCTTACCTCCTCCCGCTGTCGTCCCGGGATGCACCCACTCCTGGTCGGCACATCTTTTGGCTTGCCGACCCGGCTTCTCATTTTTAGGCGCCGATCGCCCATTGGGATGCGTGCTCCCAACCTTTCATGGACGGGACGGCGGTTGACCCGATCCTGCCTATACCCCTTGTACTGATCGCTGCATTCGGGGCAGTGTTGACGGGGGCAGTTTCAAGCCTCTCGTTCCAGCAGTGGCGGAAGAACGGACAGCCCCAGTGAACTTGCTCCCGCTCTTGGCGGCGTCTTCTTGCTCCCAGCGATGGGCCTGTTCTCTGTGGTAAGCCCTCTCCTCCAGACGATACCGGTGCTCTCCCGCGTGATCGTCTTCATGCTGGTACTCCTCTGTGAATTCTTGCTTTTCGCGTTGGAGACGCATATGCTCTTTCTCCTTTTGCCGGCGCCACTTGTTAAGGAGGTCAATGTGGGTAGGCCTGCGCCTGGAAGACGACTCTCCGTGCTCGTATCGGCTATTCGCGGCTTGGGCGCGCTGTCGGAGCTCATCGCCAGTGATTTGCCGATCGGGATCCACTGCGCCAGACTCGCGCGCCTTGTCGGAGGTGAGGACTTTGACCTTGCCCTTGCCTCTGGGATCTTCCGAGGCTACCATGTTCACTGAGATGAACACGGAGTTCTGGGCGAAGGGGGTGGGCATCGATCTTCATCTTGCCATTGAACTTGATGTGCCCATCCTGGATAGCCTTCTGGATCCTTGTCCTGAACACACGGCAGTCATTAATAGAATGGGTGTTAGTGTTATGAAAGCCGCAGTACTTCTTGTCCTTAACTCCTCCAGGACGCAGCATCGGTGATCCGGGGGCAGCCTGACTCTCCCTTCGGCAATCAGAAACTCGAAGAGTTTGTCGGCCTTGGTGACGTCGAAGTCGTATGCCCCTTTCTGCTGGCGCAGCCACTGCTTGTTGGCCTGGGTCGGTTCTTTGTCCCAGTTGAACTCTGCAGCGGGCCACCTCATCTTCGGCATCGGAATAGTCATCGGCTTCGTCCAGGAAAGCTTGATACATCTGGGCCGCGACATTGTCCCTCTGGAAGCGCCCTTCCCTCCGGAAGCCTTGCGCCTGGATAGTCATTTCATTCAGCCGGCGAGAGAGATGACCCAGGTCCTCGAACTCCTGGCCGAAGAGCTTGTCTCTGATGCTTGGGAGCATGCCCGCCACGGCCAATGGTTGAAGCTGGTCGTCCGGCAGGTACATGCCGAAGCACTGGCTTTTGACTTCCCTAAACCTGCGCAGGTAGTCCTGCGGTGTCTCATTCGGCCTCTGGCGCACATACATGATGTCCACCAGCTTCTTCTCCTGGTGCCCGTGTAGAAGTGCGTATGGAACTTCTGTTCCAAGTCTGCCCAAGAGAGAATAGAGCCCGGTGGCAGAGACGTGAACCAAGCGAACGTCGGCCCAGTGAGCGAGGACGGGAAGTACCGAACCCCGAAGGCATCCTCGGTATTGGCCTCTCCAAGCTGGAGCAGATAGCGACTGATGTGCTCCACCGTGCTGGTGTCGTCTAAGCTGGAGAACTTGGACAAGTCTGTCGGCACCTTGACTCTGGGAGGTAGAGCCACACGGTGGAACCATTCGGGGAACGGAGATCTGTAAGCATAGGTACCCTTAGGCTTCAGGCCGAAAGTGCGCTGCATCATATCTGCCATCCTCTCTAGCATGACATCGACATTAGAGTCGGCGGTCTTCTCGGCCGTCGGTTTCCCGTATCCTGGATGTGGGGCACCTTCTATATTGTGAGGCTCAAGCATCTCATGGTATCCGTTTCCGTAGTAGTCCTTTATGAGCCTATAGGTTTGCGGGAGATCTTGCGTGTTGATTCTGGCGGCTGACCCTTAGCGCCGAACATGAGCTGACTCATGGTCGGCAACTGGCCTTCTGGCGTGTGCTTCTCTTGAATGGTCATTCCGCTCGATTGAGCCTTAGGCGGGGTCTCCTCACCAGCAGTCCCTGCCCCTTGAGGTGATTCGGCAGATTGAAAAGATGTGGTCCTGCTATAGGGCCAAACTCGGCCTCCATAAGTTCATCGGCCTTGGGGCCGAATTGGGCGATCATGATGGTGCGGAAAGTGTTGAGAAACGCCCCGTGCATACGACCGATGGCACCAGAGACAGTT
Source organism: Coix lacryma-jobi var. lacryma-jobi (assembly GCA_009763385.1). Classification (NCBI taxonomy): domain Eukaryota; kingdom Viridiplantae; phylum Streptophyta; class Magnoliopsida; order Poales; family Poaceae; genus Coix; species Coix lacryma-jobi. The sequence continues at coordinate 127,284,957 of CM019831.1, forward strand.
TCGTTGATTATGTGAGACATTTTCAACACGGCCTCCGCCTCCCCGGGATCATTCGGGTTGAGCTGGACGGGTTTCGGCAGATCGTGCAGACGGCGAACCTTTCCGCTCTTGTTCTTGGAAAAGGCTTCTAGGCACTTGGCCTGGAAATCGGCACAAGCGTCCTCCACCTGCTCCCTGTACTCGTCGGGTAGTTCGGTGAGCTGCACCTGCACGAGCCCCGTCTTGTTGCTGGCCTTGGCTTCAGTGACTTCGACCATTGCTGGAGGAAAAAAGTGTCCCACTGGGCGTGCCAAAAAGTGTGTTGGCGCAAAAAGTGGCGCACTGCGCCAAGCACACGGCAAGCCGGAGAAGCTGGCTTCAAATATGGCCCGGGTGCTCAGAAGTCCGGTGCGTGCCAGTCAGTTTGACCTGCAACTAACAAGGGAGATAAACCGTTAAATACAAAGCTGGAACATGCAGGGTATGACCAGACAGTTCCAAAATATACGGCCCTGAAGCCACTTACGACGACATATAGCTATGAAAGCTATCTGCCAACAGGTTTAAAAGGTTATTCGGCAATATGAACAGTGCTACGTGAATAGCAGGTTGCCGAACACGTTTGCATGAGAATCGTACTTGCATGATGTATAAGTTAAAACTTAACCAATCTCGATTGTACAACCGAGTTGGGATCCATGGAGATTGAACATACAAGCTAAGCATGACTAAGCTAATCCAAAGCCTGCGCCTGCCGCACGACACCTAGCCTTGTCATAGATCAAACACGCTTAACATGCATGAACCCTCACCACGTGGCAACCCAGATACAATCCAATTCGGCTATCACGAATAATAGATCTACTGCATAGCAGACTTTTTAATAATAAACGTGAAACAGAGCAGATCTATAAAGATGAAGCCGAACCGGACGGTATCTAGATTGGGCAAAAGTGTTATGATGAAATAAACGTAACAAAACACATAACACAAGGTAACTTAATGAATCTATCAGATTGCCAAATCTAACAGAGCCGATAACTATCTTTACTCATGTCTCAATCCGCCGCACGATACAAGACATAAACAAAGACCTCCCGTCATAAGCTTAAATCCGCCGCACGATACTAAGCTTAACGTACGAGACTACTTGCACCATATCTAAATCCGCCGCATGATACTAGACATGATAGCAAGGTTGCCGGAACTTACGGAGGTCGACGGATCGATGGCCCCTCTCGAAGAACACGACGACACGACTTGGACTCGAAGACGGCACGGGGCCGGGGGTTGGTTGTATTGATTGTGAACAGATATTACAATGGCCTCAGGGTTTATATTTATACCCTGGTGTTCTACGAGTCCTAGGAGGACACGATTACAACGATAAAACAGGAAACCTGTCTGAGTCCTAGAAGGATACGATTACAATGATAGATTAGGAAACTACCAGAAACATGATGCCTTTTGCTCCAAGCTTCCTTTAATAATCGGCACGTGCTAAAATGAACGAGATTCCCGTCGCTGAATCCTCTTGACATGCCGTATTCAAACCGACTTGGCTCAAGGTAACCGACCGTAGCATCATGTTGCCGAATCCATTCGCTGTTGACTAATCGCTTTCACAGCCTTGCCGAATACATTGAGCTAGCCGACCGCGTCCGCCGTCTGCCGAATCCTTCAAGCGGCGGCGTTCGCCGAATCATCATAGTGCCAGTCCACTTGTCATAGTGCGAAAACTCGGTGTTAACAATGACTAAGCGCCCTGGAGAGCTTTTACACATGGACCTTGTTGGTCTGGCTCGGGTGAGCTCGGTTGGGGGGAAGTGGTATGTGCTTGTTGTTGTCGATGATTTTTCGAGATATTCGTGGGTTTTCTTTTTAGCTGAGAAAACTGAGACTTTCTCCTTTGCTCGCAATCTGATTTTGCGTCTTCAGAATGAGTTCCCTTTGAACTCTATGCGAGCAATTCGGAGTGATAATGGTCCCGAATTCAAGAATTCGGATTTTGAGAAGTTTTGTGACTCTTTTGGGTTAGAGCATCAGTTTTCTTCCCCCTACACACCGCCTCAGAATGGTGTTGTAGAAAGGAAGAATCAGACCCTTGTAGAGATGGCCAGGACGATGCTCGATGAGCATAGGACTCCTAGGCGATATTGGGCCGAAGCTATGAACACTGCATGCTATATTTCCAATCGCATTTTTCTTTGAGCTTTCTTGAAAAAGACTTCTTATGAGTTGCATTTTGGAAAACTACCCAAGGTGAGTTATTTTCGAGTTTTTGGTTGCCATTGTTTTATACTCAAAAAGGCAACTTGGACAAGTTTGAGTCTCGTTCTTCTGACGGTGTGTTTTTGGGTTATGGCACTCACACTCGAGCTTATCGTGTACTTAACCTTGACACTAACCGAGTCATGGAGACATCCGATGTCACCTTCGACGAGACCATGGTTTATCCTTCTTCTCGTTTTGAGCGTGCAGGTGATCATGAGGTTGGCGAACCTCTTTTCGATGATGAAGAAGAAGGTGCTGAAGGGATAGATGACCCAGCACCTCCTCCACCTGCTGTGCCGCAAAGAGCGGCCTCTACGACAACTCACGACCCCGACACATCGTCTTCCTGGGGGCCGTGGGATCCGCCACCCCGAGCGGTACCCTTTGTACCCGGGGAGGCACCAGCTGCTGCTGAGGGGCAGATCACTTCGGCAAGGGAGGCGCCACGACACATTCAGCGCCAGCACCCGCCTCAGCAGATGATCGGTAGCATCGACGAACGTGTCACCCGGTCAAGGCAAATCTCTCACTTTGCTCATTCTGCATTTGTTGCTGATTTTGAACCCCGGGATGTTGGACACGCTTTGACGGATCCGGATTGGGTCAATGCCATGCATGAGGAGTTAGAAAACTTTGAGAGAAATCGGGTTTGGGTTCTAGTGTCTCCACCTTCTGAGTGTCACCCAATTGAGACAAAATGGGTTTTCAAAAACAAACAGGGAGAAGATGGCCACGTTGTGAGAAACAAGGCCAGACTTGTAGCCCAAGGATATAGTCAGAAGGAGGGGATAGACTATGAGGAGACATTTGCTCCTGTAGCACGTTTGGAGGCTATTAGGATACTCTTGGCTTTTGCTGCATCCAAAGGTTTCAAACTTTTTCAAATGGATGTCAAGAGTGCCTTCTTAAACGGCTACATAGAAGAGGAGGTGTATGTTAGACAACCCCCCGGTTTCGAAAATCCCAAGTTTCCAAACCATGTCTTTAAACTTCACAAAGCCTTTGTATGGTTTGAAACAAGCCCCTAGAGCCTGGTATGATAGGTTGAAAACCTTTTTGCTTGCTACGGGTTTTAAAATGGGATGTGTAGATAAAACGCTCTTTCTCCTCAAGCAAGGCACTGATACTCTCTTGGTCCAAATTTACGTGGATGATATCATTTTCGGTGGTTCTTCTCACGCTTTGGTTGCCAAGTTTGCAGACATTATGAGCAGGGAGTTCAAGATGAGCATGATGGGTGAGTTGACTTTTCCTCGGGTTGCAAATCAAGCAACCCGGGAAGGAACGTTTGTGCACCAGGGCAAGTATACCAGAGATATCCTGAAGAAGTTCGACATGGGTGAGGCTAAGCCTCTTCCAACACCCATGGCGACCACGACGGCCCTGGATGCGGACAAGGAGGGAGAAGCAGTGGACCAGAAGGAGTACCAGAGTATGATCGGGTCGCTTGTACCTGACGGCGACACGCCCGGACATCTAGTTCGCGGTGTGCCTCTGCGCGCGCTTTCAGGCGTCGCCGCGCACCTCTCACCGTCAGGCGGTCAAGCGCATTATGAGGTACTTATCCTTCTCTCCAGAATTCGGGATTTGGTATTCTGCTTCCTCCACCCTTTTCCTTTGCAGTTATTCCGATGCCGATTTTGCTGGTTGCCGTATTGATCGCAAGTCCACTTCTGGGACTTGCCAGTTTATTGGTTCTTCTCTTGTTTCGTGGTCTTCTCGCAAGCAGTCTAGCGTCGCCCAGTCTACCACGGAGGCTGAGTATGTTGCTGCGGCTAGCTGCTGTTCCCAGTTACTCTGGATGATGGCCACTTTGTGTCATTTTGGTCTGAGATTTTCTCGTGTTCCATTGCTTTGTGACAGCACGAGTGCGATTAGCGTTGCTATGAACCCCGTGCTTCACTCGAAGACCAAACACATTGATGTGCGCTTTCATTTTCTGCGAGACCACTATGAGAAGGGTGATATCGACCTTCGCCATGTCGATACTCATCATCAGCTTGCTGATATTTTTACCAAGCCTTTGGACCAATCAACCTTTAATCAGTTGAGAGGTGAGCTTGTGGTGTGTGTTTCCCCTTTTAGATGGGGGAAACACTTTGGATTTTGTATGATACACTGACTTTTGTTTTCAGTTGTTTTTGCTTCTCTTTGATTTCTTCGTGCATCTTTTGCATTTTAGCATACGCTTTTACATTCTGAGCTTCATATGTATAATCTGAAGAATGTAATTATGCTCAGTGTAGTTTTTGCTCTGATGCTTTATGTTGATGTTGTAGCTTATGCTCTTTCTGATCACTAGTACATACTATGAGCTGAGCTATTTTTGAATGGTGAATTTGATAATGAACTTAAAAACTTGAAAATGTTCACCATTGAGATATGCAACTAGCATGTGTACGATGTGTTGAAGTCACATGTGCTTTTCATATATGCTAGGTTGCTATGTCTCTAGTGTTGAGTCATTCACTTGCTTGGTATGTCATATTCTGTTTAAAATCTGAACCAAGTTAAGTGAATTGAAAAGATCGAGATGGGTTTGCTTGTTAGCACATCACAGTTTCGAGGCTGCTTCTCATTTGCACTTTGAGTTGAACTTGAGCAGTGTAGTGTATGACCGAAACTGTTGCTTTAAGCTTCTGATTGCTTATGCATAGGCTTCGCACAGTTGGAAAGTTAGGCAATAACAAGCATTCAACCTCTCGCAGTCACATGCTATTTTCTGAACTTGTGTAATTTCACCGCTGCAACTCCGATTACAATTTGAAATCACAAGTAAATGCCTAAATTGGTATCAGCATGATGATTGAACTATGCTAGGGGTAGTTCACTTGGTATACATGCTTAGCACATTTGACTTCCTGTCCATACATGTCTTGTGCTATTTTGATGGTGAATACCTTTTTCAGCATAAAACTGCTCACATGTTCATATTTCATTCTTGGTGATCAGCTTGAGCCTTTGCTAGCATTCTGTGCATTTTTCTGAGTCATCGGATTTGAACTCTATAGAGCATCCTTCCACTCTTTTGAGTATACTCCTGAAGCTCCTAACTTGCATTTTGCCTCATTTGCATTTTGGAAGGGGAGAATTCTGCGTGTTGGCACTTTTTGTTGGTGCATTCTGAGGGGGAGCCTTATTTCTTGATAAGTGCATTTTCAACTAAGGGGGAGAAATTGCAAATCATTACCCTCCGTTTCAGCTAAGGGGGAGTCTTCCTGGTTGTTTGCACTATTCGAGGGGGAGTTTGTTTCCGGTTGAGTCTTTGACATTTTCAATTCATTTGGAGCGGTTTGCTAGTTGTGTTGAGCCTTAGCCTCTTTCTTGAGGGACTAGCATTTGCTTTTTAGATTTTCAATTGGTGTCGAACTCTTTTTGTAACAGTCGGTATCGAGCTTTCTTTGCTAGTTGTGTTGAGCCTCTGTGCCTCTATCTTGAGGGACTAGCATTTTGCTTCGATATTTTTGATTGGGATTTGCTAGCGGTGTTGAGCCTGTTCTACCTCTTCTTGAGGGCTAGCTTTGCTTTGCTTGGTTGCGTCGAGCCGTTGCCCATGTCTTTGGGGACCAAGTTCTTTCGCTCTTTCCACTTGACCTTCTTTGGCTTTGCTATGCTTTTGGGTCATTTGGTCGAGTTTTCTCTTCTCCTTCTTCCTTCTTCTTTCTATTATGATTTGTGTTGGTAGTTGACAATGCACTCATCAAGGGGAGATTGCGGATACATGGGTGTATGCCGGGTCTCTGAGTGATGAGTGATTGTCAACTGGAATGATGCGCATGTTCTTTGGCTTGTGTTGTGCAGGTGTCGAGCACGGATGCAGTGATCAAAGGCGAGGTGAAGGTCAAGTAGAGACGTGTTGTGCCGATGGACTGAGAGTGGCGAAGGGCGGACGTGAGGCTTGGACTGAGGGACCAGAGGCCCGAGGATCAGCTGTGGTGGCTGGCAGCCTGTGGCAGCTACAAATGAAGACTTGCGGTCATGTGTTGCCCGAGTCGTGGACTTGGGGACACGTGTCGGTGGACGGGGTGCACGGGAGGTGCATCCCATCTACGACGTCGGTTTGGTGGTTGAGCCAGAGAAAAACCATCGGGTGGACGGTTTCCAGGTTTGGGCCTCAAAACCTGGGCGTGGATGGTTTCCGAGTTTGGCCACAAAACTCGGGCTGAGGGTTTCCGAGTTTGGCCTCAAAACTCGGGCTGAGGACGGTTTCCAGGTTTGGGCCTCAAAACCTGGGTGCTGAGGGTTTGCTGAGTTTGGCCTCAAAACTCAGATGCTGGTGGGCTGGTTTCCCGGTTTGGGCCTCAAAACCGGGGCTTGGCTGGAAAGGCTGGTTTCCCGGTTTGGGCCACAAAACTGGGGGTGCAGAGCGAGGGCGGCACGTGGCGGAAATCGGGAGGTTGCGTCGAGGCAACGCTACGAGTTGTGCGGGCGTGGCCGTCGGATACACCTACCACCGAGTTGGTCCAGAATAACCTTAGGGTTTAGCTGGTTCGCTCTATAATTAGAGAGGGGTAGAGTAGGAATTAGAAAATAGGATAAGTAGAGGGAGACACCCTCCTCCCTTCGTATCTCAGTTCATTTGCTCTTTGCACTTAGGGTTTCCTGCTCTCCCAATCCCCTGCTGTAGCTAGCTGAGATCCGCAGAGAACCATACCTCTGTGTACTGGAGATTTTGAGGAAGTGAGGCCGTAACCTCACTGTTGTAGCGTGTGGTAGCCACACGGTTGCAGATCGATGAGTTGATTCACGTTTTTGTTCGTGTTCTTCGCGTTCTTCGTTTCTCCGCGATTTTCCCGTCACTCGATCTCTCTCCCGTGCGTCTTTGCGAAATCCGTTTGAATCAACTTGTTCGTATTTGAAAGGAGATCATTTCCACCGAAGGAATCCATCTATCTCCCTACGAGCAAGTAGATCGGGTTGATTTCATTTTCGTGGCATTTTTCGGTTCATCCTCCTCCACTTTTGATTTCCCGGTGATTGACTCGATTTGAGCGGATGATTTCTTGGGGATAGTCTCCTAACTACTCCGTGATCATCCTCTCCAAGTTTGGGAATGTGGGATTTTGATTTGAATCAATTTGGGGAAGATTTGGGTGAAGGGCGATCAAAGTCGTCGTCCCTGAGTGATCGCGGACAGTCCGCCACTCAGGGCGCGGACAGTCCGCGCGTCGGGGCTGGTTCAGTCCAGCCGCGGCCAGTCCCTGTTGGTTTTGGCTCGGGTCACGGCGGACAATTCGCCGTGCTAAAGCGCGGACAGTCCGCGAGCAGGGGGACTTCAGCAGCAGTGTGTTTTTGCTGACTTGACCGGCGGACAGTCCGCCACCAGAGCGCGGACAGTCCGCAGTAGAGGCGGACAGTCCGGGACCCCAGGGCCGGACAGTCCGGGAATCGTCTGAAGCTTCCGGCTTAGTGCGTTTGCTCTCCCGACTTGTTCGCTTGGTTTCCAGACTTCTCGTTTGGCCTCGTAGTTGACCAAGGAACCTCTCTAGGTATCTTTGCTACTCGTTAGCATAGGTATTTAGGAGTTTCTTGACGTAGCTGACAATCTACATTCGGGACTTGGTTTTTGGGGCGGTGTTCGAGCCGGAGCTTTTGGTGTTTGGTTTGCCATCTTCTTGTGGTGCCTCGCTGTGATCCTAGGGATCATCCACCCTCTTCCAAGGGTCGTGGGCATCACGGTTTCGGTCGCAGTTTCTCGGGGTTGATTTTGGGACATTTGGCCAAAGTTTCAAGAGAAATGTTTGAGCTCCCATTCACCCCCCTCCCCCTCTGGTCGCCTTGCTAGTGCTTTCTCGGTCCTTCACATCATGGAAAGGATGGTATATGTCCGTGTTGTTCATCTCCTTTGCACGACGCTCCTCTCTCTTGTGCCGAAAGCAGAACTCCCTCAAGTGTCCATCTCTCCCACAGTGCTCACAGTGGTACCTCATCGCTCTCATAGGGGGTTGTTGGTACTCACGACTTGGGTGTGGATCACTCGGTTCTTTTGTGGCATGAGCACTTCTTGGATTGGTGGCATGGTGTCTAGCTTGTTCCTTAGGTGGTTGGGTTTTGGAGCCCATGTTTGTTTCTTGGGTGGAGCTTTTGGAGGTTCCACAAACACTCCATCTTTGGTGTTAGGCTTGAGAGGCTCTTTGGGTGGAATCTTGGTTAGTTTGGGAGTAGTGGTGGAATTGGGCTTCTCACTCGGCTTAAGACCACTAAACTCACCAACCTTCCCAAAAGAAGCAGCACTCTCCACACCCTGAGCAAAACCTACACCTGGACCTCCAGCAGCACGCTTGAATTGGGCAATCATCATGCCAAGCTGCGGCTCCCCACTAGAAACCCATGACAAGATGGTCCGAAGGTATGTGTTTTCCTCCTCGGTTTGCATCTTGTCATGCCTCACATTGGCCATCTATATCTCCAAGCCCTCACACAAAGCACACCTAGACACACAAGTGCTATCTGAGCTGGCCTTCTCATGAGACACAATCTTGGCATTCTTCTCTGCCAACTCAGATTGCAAGCCTGCACAAGACTTGCACGCACCAAGCAACACGGGTCTAGCCCTAAGCTTGTCCACCTCTCCAACCAAAGCAACATACTTACCTCTCAAAGTGAGAAGGTCAGTCATGTGCTTGGAGCACATCTCACACTCATCCTCCTCGGTGACTACAACGGTGGACTTGTCAAACTCAAGTTCCTTCACCGCATCCTCCCACTTCTGCCTAAACTCCTTCCTCTCTCTAGCAGCAAGTCTTAGCAACTTGTCTTGACTAAGAAGAGCAGCAGTAAGTTTCTCGACCTCAGCAGAAAGTTCATCGGGAGTCTGAGATACCTGGGAGGAGTCGTCATCGTCGTCATCATTCCGAGGGATCTCCTCCATCTTGCTATCGACCTCATCGCCAAGGGCCATGGTGCAGAAGCCCTGCTTGTCGGTGAAGAAGCAAAGGTCGTTCAGCTTGTCCTCGACCTTCTTCTTCTCGGACTCGTCGTTGCTTGACGCAATGGAGTCGTTGTCCGAGTCGTCGACATCGCTGAGCGTGGCGAAGAAGGCACGCTGCTCGGCCTGGGCTTTCTCCAAATACCTCTTCTTGATGTACTCCTAGTTGAAACCACCCTTCCGCTTGTGCTTGATGGGGATGTACTTCTCCTTGCGCTTGCCAGAGTCGTACTTGGGTCGATCTCCCTTGATGTGCTCCTGTTTCTCTCTTGCACTTGCGATGAGTGCAGTGCGCCGCCTCGAGCACGTCCTCCTCCGCTGCTTCATGCTGTTGTGTGGTCTGCTGCCGTTGGCGCAAGCAAAGCACAATGGTCGTCTCGCCCATCGAAGCATCCAGCTCGTCCTCCTCCGCGGCGACGGTTCATGCAGTTGTTGTGAAACTGCGCGAACCGGTTGGCAAGCAAAGCCAACTCATCGTCCCCCATGAACTCCAGCTGCTCCTCTATGACAGAAAGAAGAGAAGAAAATGCAAAGCCTCCAGAGGGATTAGCAGAAGAGCCAGAAACCAAAGTCATAGACGAGCCAGAAGGATTCTCATAAGAAGCCCTCGTCATGGCATCAATCTCACTAGACTTGAGCTTACTAAAAAGCACGTCGCAAGTGAGAGTCTCATAGTTAGGCGATTCGATGATCGCCTAAACCTTGGAGTCCCACACCGAACGATCAAGAGTATGGAGTAGCTTGAGAGCTCTCTCATGATCATCGTACGGCAACAGCTCTTTGTTAGCCCTCATCTTGTTGACAATGACCTGAAAGCGAGCGAATAAGCTCTCTATGCTCTCGCCAGGCATGTGTCGAAAGTTCTCATACTCACGCTTGTGCGACTTGTAGAGACGAGTTTTGACTTGAGTGGTGCCCTCATGAAAACACATGAGAGTCTCCCAAATCTCCCGAGCCGTAGTGAGCTGAGAAACGCGATCAAATTCAGACATGCTCAAACAAGAGAAAAGAGCGTTACGAGCCCGGCTATTGGCATCGTGCTTGTCGACCTGCTGAGGGGTCACACGTGCAGCCAGGACAACGTACGTAGGGTCATTGCAAATCTCCCAAACTGTCGGTGTTTCGAAACCGGGGTATACACAACGAGTAATATGATCGCGTGCTCTCTTCCTGGATGGTGATGCAAGAGGACACAAGGATTTATCCTGGTTCGGGCAAAGAAGGCCCTACGTCCAGCGGGGGAGGGTGTTCTTGTATTACTTGCACCTAAGTGCTTGTACAGGGGCGAATACAAGCTCAGTGAGCGTGGACCGGAGTCCGGACTCGTGTGTGTGTGGACTTGTGTCTTAACGTGTCTGTCCCGTCCCCAGAATGAGGGCCCTGGTGTCCCTTTTATAGAGCAAAGGGAGGCCAGGGTTACACAAGGGTATTACAGGTATCGGGGTGTATTGTGTCCCTTACGAAGAAGGGTAGGAACCCTGTCTTGTCGAAGACATTGTAGCCGACGTGGGCGTTGCTGTTGAAGCGTCCTTGAAGCGTGGCCTCCATCCTGGGCGCGGACGTGTGGCGCGGCGAGGTGGAAGCCGTACAGCACCCATCCCGGAACGTACAGGACGCGGCGGGGTCCCTCCGGGTCTTGGGGTACCTGTCCTCCAATAGCATGAAAGTAGTTAGGGCTCGAGGGGCGTGGAGCCGGCCTCGAGGCGGCGCCTACGGGGGGCTCGAGTCCCCGTAAAATCGATCGAGCGGCAGGCATCTGGGCCTCGAGGCGTGTCTTGGACGTGCCACAGTGTAGGGCGTGGGTTAACAGTGCTTCACTGGTGCCTTTTCGCCCATACTTGTGGTGAAAACGAGGCTTGACTCTGCCCCAGACCACTGTGGCACACGTTGTGTTACAGAGGACGTGACTGGAGTAGGTGGATGAATTAAGTGCGCGGTATGGGGCTGGCATCCGATGTCTGCACCTCGCGGGAGGCAAAACGCGTCTCGAGGGATAGGCCGCTGTGCCAGAGAGGCTCGAGGTCCCCGCGGGGGTCTCGAGGTGTGGTGTTCGGCTGTGGGGGCTCGAAGGGTAGTGGAGCGCTTGCCCGAGGCCTGACGTGGGAGGCTCGGGCGAGACGGAAAACGACGTGCGCCCGAGGCCTGGCTTGGAGGGCTCGGGCGAGACGAAAACGAGCGTGCGCCCGACCTGGCTTGGAGGGCTCGGGCGAGACGGAAAACGAGCGTGCGCCCGCGAGGCCTGGCTTGGAGGCTCGGCTCGGTGGGCCAGCGTCTTGTACTCCAGGGGGGGCGGCTTTTTAGGGGGTTAGACTAGTTAGGTCTGTTATTAACCGGTGTTCTAGGTTTACCCTATTTGTTTGCGTTGATTGGGGGTACCCCTTTTGCGGACCCCGACAGTAGCCCCCGAGCCCTTGCTCGAGTGCTTGCACTCGAGCAGGGGCTCCCGACTGGGATCTCGTGGGTTAGCTAACTGGCCTCGAGGGTTTCGTCGATTTGATTCCGTGGGTGTCGTGCGAGCGACACCCGCGGGTGTAGCCCCCGAGGCCACGAGGGAGTGGTTAGAACTTCCTCGTGGGCTTTTTGCGAGTTTTAGTTGCGATTTTTAGGTTCGGGGGTGTCAGGCCCCGAGTTTTTAGACCCTCTTTCGTCGAGGGGTGCCAGGCTGAACCGGCCGGCCGGCTCTTCGAGCTGTCCGGCGCACCGGTTGCCCTGGCTTGTCATCCCGCGAGTCCTTTCGATCGGATGCGAGGGGGGATGCCTCGTACTACCCCGAGTGGGCGAGTATCGAGGTTCCCGGTGAGCTGGTAACGGGAATCCAAGTGAGAGCTCGTGCCCCGTTCGATAGGGGTCGACTGTGGCCCGGAGGCGGTCTCATAAAGCATGGGTGCTCAGTCTGCAGGAGTGCCGGGTCCATTCGATAGGACCCGGTGGCTCGATGCCTCCCTCCGAGGGGATCTCACTGCATGTCGAGCTCCCCGCCTTGGATACACGTGAGGGGCCTCGAGGGCTTGGCCCTCGAGTGATGCCGCGAATGGCGCCCCTTGGTGTCCCTGACTCGGGTGCTCGAAGCCGGCTGTCGAACCCTCTTTCGTCGAGGGCCAGCCTTCGCTGCTTCGAGACTTAGGGCCGGGGCCCGTTTTTGGGTGCTCGAAGCCGGCTGTCGAACCCTTTTTCGAGGGCCAGCCTTCGCTGCTTCGAGACTTAGGGCCGGGGCCCGTTTTTTACTTCAGGAAGAAGCCTTCGTCGCTTGGAATCCTTCTGCCCGTTGGGCGCGCCTTTTTAGGCGGAAACCGCCAGGGAGTGGAGATCGTGGCGCCAGGGCGGCGGGCGCGGAGTCGGAGCGGCGCCGCAGAGGGCCCCGGCAGTTGAGCGAACGGTGAGCTGCCGCGTGTTCCCTGCATCCGGCTCGAGACGTAGTTAGGGGGTGCCTTAAATGCTATGCGGTTACCTTTTTACGTCGTGGGAGACCCCGCCCGTCGGGGTTCCCCTTATAAATATCGAGAGAGGGGAACAGGAACCCTTTACTTTGCCTTTGCCTTCACCGCCGCCGTAGCCTTCACGCGCCCTCTCCTTCGAGCTAGTTGATTGGGGATTTTCCGGCTGCCCGTCCGCTGCTCGGGTCCGCGCCGCGCCACCGCTATGGCCGCCCAGACACAAGTGCTGCCGGCCGAAGACTGGAGCTCGTCGAAGGTGACGCAGAGCGAGATGGACTCGTTGGTGGCCCAGGGGCTTCTGCGCCCCAACCCGGAGGAGGGACCCGCGTGGTGGGTTATCCCGTCAGCGGAGCACCGGGAGCCGCACCCGCCGGGGTACGTGGTGAGCTTCACGCGCTACCACCGTATGGGGCTCGGCGTCCCGCCGAGCCGCTTCATGCGGGGGCTGGCCCACCACTTCGAGGTGGAGCTGCAGCACTTCTCCCCCAACTCCATCTCGCACGCCGCCATATTCGCCGCGGTGTGCGAGGGGTACCTGAAGATGGAGCCGCACTGGGAGATGTTCGTCCATCTCTTCCGGGGCGAGCTCTTCATCAAGGCCCTAAAGCCCAGCGGGAGGCGGCTCGTGCGCATGGGCTCCCTTGCCATCACTGCGAGGGCTGGGACCTCGTCGGCCAACGTCCCCCGTGAATACCTGCGATACAAGCTTTCCACCAACCAGGCCGGTGGGACGACCATTGGTTCTATCTGCGGAATGAAGATGGTCTCTTTCCGCAGTACACCGGCAGGGTCCTCGCTCAACGCCCGGAGAAGTGGACCTGGGGCGTCGCGGCGGACAGGCAACGCCACCTGGCCCCGCTGATGAAGATGATGAAGACGCTGGTGGATGAGAAGAAGTTGACCGTGCAAGCGGTCATTTGGGCGTTCCACCAGCGAAGAGTTCTCCCGCTGGCGGACCGCCCCCTTCTTGCACGAGATGGGGCCGGAGGCCAGGCTCGAGGCGCTTAATCGATCGAGGATGGCCGAGGAGAGGCTGTCCCGGAACGAGGGCGTCTCCCGGGTGTCAATCACGATCCAGGGGCCGTTCATCCCTGAGTACACCCACCTGGTCGCCATGGCGCCCGACGAGGGGTGTCTCGACCTGGTGAGCCTCCCTCGAGCTGAGCTATTCCGAGCCCCCTCCCCCTTTCTCCTCCTTCGAACCTTTTGCATTCTTCTTGTGGTTTGTCTCGTCACGCTTCTTCTTTTTCAGGGGGCGTTTACTTGTCGCGCGTCGAGGCCCCCGGTGAGGGAGGACGCCGCGGATACTCAGGTGAGGCGCCTCTCTGCTCAGAAAGACAAGGAGAGCAAGGATGCCAGGAAGAAGAAAGAGAAAAACAAAAACCTGCGTCGCTTGGCTCGGGAGCAGAGACTGGCGAAGGCTCGTCGCAACCGTCAGCCTGGAGACGGGTCCCCCGAGCTGAGCTCCTCGAGCTCGGAGGAGGAGAGCGGTGATGAGGAGGAGAGCGACGACGAGGGGATGGAGGCGCGCCTGAGGCGCGCGGGGGTCGTCGATGACAGGGCTGACCGCTCCTCTGTGCAGGAGGGTATGCTGGAGGTCCCCCCGGCGAAGGGACCGCGCGGGACGCAGCCGCGGAAGGCGGCGCCGATCCCTGCCTCGTCGGGGGCCCGGGGTCCGTCGAGCTCTGCGGCGGACGTGCCCCCGGTCGTGAGGAAGCCCCGAACCCGGAGCGCCTCCGCCACAGCACCAACGGAGGCCGCCCCCGCGCCAGCCCAGGCGGGAGGTCTGGAGAAGGGCGTGCCTCGAGAAGCGGCCGACAGGTCGAGAAGGATTTCGGGCCCGACCGCCGCGAGCCGTCAGGGCGCCGTCGAGCCCGCGGAGGAGCGGGCGTCAGGAGGAGGCGTCGAGCCCGCGCCATCACGAGCTTCGGGGAGGGAGCCCCGGGCGTCTCGTGACCAGGGGCGTGAGCGTCCCCGGAGTCCGTCGCCGCACCGCCGCCGGGACACAGAAGCGGACGCGGGAGGGCGCGACCGCCAGCGCGAGCGTCGGAGCGGTCCCGGAGCCCGCGCCGGGCGGGCGCCACTATGACAGCACGAGGGAGGTACGGTCGCCCTCGCGACCGGGGCGGAAGGAGGGCTCTCCCTCGAGGTCAAGCCACGGGAGGCGTCGGGAGCCTCCCCCCATCCCAGCCCTGCGGAGATGGCCCAGGCGCAGGGCTCGAGCCGTGGGGTGGGCTCGAAGCCCCCGAGTGGGTCCGGCGATTCCGGGAAGAAGCCCAGCCGCCGCTTTGGGTGAGTAATTTCTTGGACCTCGTCGGCAGCGAGGCTTGACCTCTTTACTTTTGATGATGCATGCCATCTCTGGTCTCTCAGGGGGAAGCGCTCCTACCCGGAGGTGGACCTTGCTGCGTCCAAGCGGGCGAAGGCCTCGAGCCCCGTCGAGGCACAAGCACCTCGAGGTATGGCACCCTCCTCCGCTAGAGAAGCCGCTTGGCTGGAGAAGGCTCGAGCTGCCATGGCTCGAGGTGGTCAGATGATCGTCGCGAATTTTGGTGAGGCCGTCGCCGTCGACCGCAGGGGTCGAGGCATTCCTCTTGATTCTGATATCAATGTCATCTCGTATTGCAGGGGCCTCAGCTCACGGCATCGAGCCCGCCGCTACCATGCTTACTGAGGCGCTGCCGTCTCCCCCTTCTCCTCCTGCGATGGCGTCTGTCGGGAGCGCCACCCCTCCCCCCGCTACAGCGGCTGTTCCGGGGGAAGCGCCTGGGCGAGCACGGCCCCGCCGTGTCTGGGGCCGAGGAGACTACGCCCCTCGAGGCCCCGACGGTGGAGGACCTCCTGAACGAGCTGGAGCAGGGGCCGCCCCTCGCCGCGGGCTTGCCGATGGTGGAGGCGCCCGAGGCGCCAGCAAGTGCTGACGAGACGCAGGAGGCCCGGCCAGGGAAGAGCCGGGGCCCGTGCCGTCGGGCGGCAGGCCGCAGCTGGGGCAGCTCGGGACGGAGGAGGATCAGCCCGACATCGAGCTCGACCGTCCAGTATGGCCGTTTCCTGACGCGCCAAGCCCGCCCCTTGCCATGGTCCACGTCGAGCGACCGGTTCAGCGGGGGGCTCCGCGCGAGGTGCGGGCCATCTTTCGGGAGGTGGCCGAGCTCATGGCGGAGGCGGAGCGGTCCTGCTCCGAGGAGGCGGGCCGGTCCGCACAGGTGTCGGCCGCCCTCGCGAGGGCTGAGGCGGAGCTTCAAGATCTCCGCGCTGAGCTGAGCCGGAACGCCCAAATGGCGAGCCGGCTCAACGAGGCGGAGGCGGAGGTCCGGGCGGCTCGAGGCGAGGTCGCTCGATCCAAGGAGGAGGCCGCCGCCGCTCTCGAAGCGTCGAGGAAGGAGGCCGCGGACGTCCGAAGCGAGGCCACCTCCGCCCGGGCTGAAGCCGAGGCGGCGAAGCAGGAGGCCGCTGACGCCCGTGGCGAGGCCGCCGCTGCCCGAACCGCAGCGGAGGCGGCGAGAAAAGAGGCCGAAGACGCCGAGATTGGTGTCGCCACCGCCCGAGCTGCCGAGGGGCGGCGCGGCAGGAGGTGATCCGCAAGGATCTGGCCCTTGTGGAGGCGGCCGGCTGATCGAGGACCTTAGGTCCGAGAGGCTCCTCATGCTGGCCGAGAAGCGCAGGCTTGAGCAGCGTGCTGAGGGCCTGACCAGCGACCTCGCCGCACTGGGGCAACATTGCGACGGTGAGGCTTACACCTTGTTCTTGTTTGGGTCTCGAAGTTTTTTGTTACGCCGCAGTCTCACTCTTCCTTGTTCGTTGCGCAGGGGTCGAGAAGACGGTCGAGGAGCTCCGCGGGACGAACCAGGCTCTCTTGGACCAACTCCAAGACGAGACGATGGTGGCGGAGCGGGCTCGCACCTCCCTCGACCGGCTTGGCCCCATGTGGGGTGCTCCTCCAGTAGCTGCGGCAGAAGGCGCGGTGGCCCGAGGCGATGCCTTGGTCGACGCCTTGTGCTTCTTCGACGCAGCGGCGCGGGACCGTGTCCGGCAAGCTCTCCATCATGGCGTCAAGCAGACGCTCGCGGTCGTTCGCTCCGGTTTCCGCTTCCCGGTCCACGTTGTCGCCAACGGCTTCATCGAGATCGAGGGGAAGGACGAGGAGTGGAACAACCGCCGTGTTGACAAAATTTTGGAGAAGATGGAGAGGCCGGGTACATCGCTCGCCAAGATTTTCGAGGAGGACGTGCTGCCTCCTGACGCCAGCAGCGGTGTCGAGGGCCTCCTCCTTCTAGCTCGGGTGTCGAGGCTGAGCCCGCCGTGGAAGACCTCGGGGAGGAGTACCACACCGACGAGGATTAGGGCCTGCGTGCCAAATTTGGGCGTCGAGGCCCTTGTAAAAATTTTGGCATGGATGAGGGTCTATCGAGACCCATTTGCATATATGACTTGTTTGTTTAAAGGTGTTGTTTTCTTTTCAAATGCGTTTGACCACTTCTCTTTGTTGCAAGCTCGAGTTTCTGCTAACTTAGTCCGTACTCCTTCGATACGTCGCGAGCCCCTCGAGGGGAGGCGTAGGTAGGGTACCGTAGCCCGGGGGCGTAGGTGGCCGTCTACGTCGACGCCTCCCGACCTTTGGAGGCTCGAGGTATTTTGGGATTTAGACGTCGCTAGTTCACTCGAGGCACGAGTCGAGACGAGGGTCGAATTTTTGAAAAGAAAACACGCATTTTTTCCGGAGTCTGGGGGGCGTTACCCCCTGTCAGCCCCCTGTCAGCCCCCGAGGGAGGCTCGACCCTGAGCAAGGCAGGGTCGAGGCTACCTTATGCTGCCAAGCAAAATGAAAGACAACGCACGAGATTGTTCATTCATATTTGACATGTTTGTACAAAGCAACAAAATGAACAAAGCCTTGAGGCCCTTAAGGATAGAAGCGACGTAGCTGAGATATGTTCCACGCGTTCGCCAGGATTCTGCCTTGATCGTCGTAGAGCTTGTATGTTCCTGGCTTGAGCACCTTAGCCACGGTGTATGGGCCCTCCCATGGAGGGGTGAGCTTGTGGCGCCCTCGATTGTCTTGAAGCCGTCGAAGCACGAGGTCCCCCACTGCTAGGTCTCTTTTGCGCACATACTTGTCGTGGTAGCGTCGAAGTGATTGCTGGTAGCGTGCGGAGTTGATGAGCGCCGCATCTCGGGCCTCCTCGAGCTGGTCCTTGGCGTTGGCAAGCCTCTCGTCGTTGTTTGCTCGTTGTAGGCTCGAAGTCGAGGGGAGCCGTACTCGAGGTCCGTAGGCAAGACTGCCTCGGCGCCGTAGGTTAGGAAAAACGGAGTGAACCCGGTGGCTCGACTCGGCGTAGTCCTGAGGCCCCACAGCACCGAGGGGAGCTCTGCGGCCCATCCCTTTCCGAAATTTTGAGAGTCTTGAACAGCCTCGGCTTCAGCCCATGGAGTATCATGCCGTTGGCGCGCTCGACCTGCCCGTTGCATTGAGGGTATGCGACCGAGGCCCAGGTTACGCGAATGTGGTTGTCATCGCAGAAGTTGGTGAACTTTTTGCCCGTGAATTGGGTGCCATTGTCGGTGATGATGACGTTAGGCACTCCAAACCGGTACATGATGTTGGCGATGAACTCGACGGCCTTCTCGGAGGTGGGGTCTCCTATCGGCTTAGCCTCGATCCACTTGGTGAACTTGTCGATGGCCACGAGCACGTGTGTGTACCCTCCACTTGTCCTTTTGAGGGGACCCACAAGGTCGAGCCCCCAAACGGCAAATGGCCAAGTGATTGGGATCATCTGCAGGGCGTGTGCGGGATGCTGGTGCGTTTGCTTGGCGTAGAATTCACACCCATGGCATGCTGCGACCAAGCGCTTGGCGTCCCCAATGGCGGTCGGCCAATAGAAGCCTTGACAGAAGGCGTTCCCAACCAGGGCCCTCGGCGCTGCGTGGTGGCCGCAAGCCCCCGAGTGCATGTCGTCGAGGAGCTTGCGTCCTTCCTCGAGGAGGATGCAGCGCTGAAGGATCCGGTTCGGGCTTCGTCGGTATTTTTAAAAGTTCCCGTCGTCGCCATAGGTGACGTAGGTCTTGGCCCTTCGAGCTATGCATTGAGCCTCCGTCTTGTCTTCCGGTAGCACGCCTAGCGCTAAGTAGTCGAGGTAGGGCGTCCGCCAGTCGAGGTGTCGTGGTGAAGAAGAGGCGGTTGCGTCGACCTGCATCGCCTCAGCGGATGTCCAGGGGTCATTCCCGAGGGGTGCGTTGAAAGTCGAGCCCCGTGTCTAGCTCGAGGGGTGGCGTCGAGGGGCCAGCCCCCGGGTCGATTCGACGGATGGCTCGAAGACGTCCCTCGAGAAGACGTCTGGTGGTACCGTGCCGCGCGTGGAGCCAACTTTGCCAGCTCGTCTGCGGCCTCGTTGTACTTTTGAACTATGTGGTTGAGCTCGAGGCCGTAAACTTATCTTCCAGCTTGCGCACCTCCCCGCAGTATGCCTCCATCTTGGGATCGATGCAGCTTGAAGCCTTCATAACCTGGTTGATGACGAGCCGAGTCTCCTCGGGCGTTGAGGCATCGGACCCCGAGCTCGAGGGCGATGCGCAGCCCATTGACGAGGGCCTCGTACTCGGCGACGTTGTTGGAGGCGGGGAAGTGCAAGCGTAGCAGGTAGCGCATGTGGACTCCGAGGGGTGAGATGAAGAGCAGGCCTGCGCCTGCCCCCGTCTTCGTGAGGGATCCGTCGAAGTACATGGTCCAGAGCTCGGCTTGAATCTATGCCGGCGGGAGCTGAGTGTCGGTCCATTCAGCAACGAAGTCCGCCAACGCTTGCGACTTGATGGCCTTTCACGGGGCATAGGTGATTGTCTCCCCCATTAGTTCGGCGGACCACTTGGCGATGCGCCCCGTGGCCTCCCGATTGTTGATGATCTCTCCGAGGGGGAAGGACGACACCACCGTTACGGGATGAGCGAGGAAGTAGTGTTGGAGCTTGCGCCTTGTGACGATGATGCCGTAGAGCAGCTTCTGGATGTGCGGATACCGGACCTTGGCCTCGGAGAGTACTTCACTGGTGAAGTACACCGGTCGTTGGACCGGCAATGCATGACCCTCCTCGTGCCTCTCACGGCTATGACCGCGCTGACCACCTGAGTGGTTGCGGCCACATAGAGGAGGAGAGGCTCGGGGGAATCGCCAACCTGGGCTGGTCGCGGTGGCACGAGGATTGGTGCGGAAGTCAGCAACCCCTTCAACTTGGTTAAGGCCTCCTCGGCTTCGACAGTCCACGCAAAGTGTTCCGTCTTCTTCAGCAGGCGGTAGAGGGGTAGCGCTTTTCCCCTAGCCATCGAGATGAATCTGCTGAGAGCGGCTAGGCAGCCAGTCACTTTCTGCACACACTTGAGGTCTCGAATCGGGCCCATCCTCGTGACTGCTGAGATTTTTCGGGGTTTGCCTCGATCCCCGTTGTGAGACAATGTAGCCAAGTAGCATGCCTCGAGGCACACCAAAGACACACTTCTCGGGGTTGAGCTTCACATTCTTGGCCCGGAGGCACTCGAATGTGGTCTCGAGGTCGCTGATGAGGTTCCCGACTTTCTTGGTTTAACCACGACGTCATCGACGGGCCTCGACGGTCCTGCCTATGTGCTCGCCAAAGATGTGCTGCATACATCGTTGATACGTTGCCCCGGTGTTTCGTAGGCCGAAGGGCATCGTAACGTAGCAATACATACCAAATGGCGTGATAAAAGAGGTTGCGAGTTCGTCGGATTTTTTCATCTTAATTTGGTGGTAGCCGGAATACGCATCAAGGAACGAAAGCACTTCGCACCCAGCAGTGGAATCGACAATCTGATCAATTCTAGGTAAAGGAAATGGAACTTTTGGACATGCTTTATTCAGACCAGTGTAGTCTACACACATCCGCATTTTTCCATTCTTTTTCCTAACTAATACAGGGTTAGCTAGTCACTCTGGGTAAAATACCTCCTTGATGAACCCGGCCGCCAAAAATTGTGCACCTCCTCGCCGATGATCCTGCGCTTCTCCTTCGAAGCGGCGCAGGCGTTGCTTCACTGGTCTGGAACCGGCCCGAATTTCCAAGGCGTGCTCGGCGACTTCCCTTGGTATGCCCGGCATGCCCGAGGGCCCCACGCAAACATGTCGATGTTCGCGCGGGAGAAAGTCGACGAGCACGGCTTCCTATTTAGGCTCGAGGCTGGCACGGACGGCCAGCGTCTTGCCGTCGGTCGAAGTCGGGTCGACGGGTATCCACTTTGTGTGCTCCGCCGGCTCGAAGTTGCCAGCGTGACGCTTCGCTTCAGGAGCCCCCTCGGTGGCCAGGGCGGCTAGGGCCTCGAGCGAGTCGAGGTGGGACGTTGGCCTCCCCACGCTCGACGCATTCCACGTCGCAGTGGTATGCGTGCTCGTAGGAGGTGTCGATGGTGATGACCCCCTTTGCCCCGGCATCTTTGACCTTTAAGTACGTGTAGTTGGGAACCGCCATGAACTTGGCGTAGCCCGGCCGGCCGATGATGGCGTGGTAGGCCCCTTGGAACCCAACCACCTCGAAGGTGAGCGTCTCCCGGCGGAAGTTAGCCGGCGTGCCAAAGCAAACCGGCAGGTCGATGCGCCCGAGGGGGTGGGCCTTCTTCCCCGGTACGACTCCGTGGAACCCCCCGACGCTGGGCCGGAGCTGACCCTCTGAAATCCCCAGGAGGTCAGTGTCTCGAGGTATATGATGTTGAGGCTCGAGCCCCATCCATCAACACCTTGGAGAACCGTACGTCGACGATGACGGGGTCGACGACGAGGGGGTACGCCCCTGGGTTTTATGACACGGTCCGGGTGGTCGTCACGGTCGAACGTGATCGGTGCATCAGACCAGTCAAAGGTACGGGGGGCGTCGTGGCAGAGTGCAAAGGCCTCCCGGCGCTCCTTCTTTCTTTCTCGAGCCGAGAGCCCGACGGTCGGCCCCCCGTAGATCATGTAGCAGTCGCGCACGGGGGGAGTCGCCGTCCGCGTCCCCACCCCGCGTCGATCGGTATCCTTGCCCTTAGGCGCGTCTTCTCTCTTATCGCCGAGCTTGGGAGTAGTAGCCTTTCAACAGTACGCAGTCCTTTATCTTGTGATTTACGGGTCCCTGTGATAAGTGCAGGGGCCCTCGAGCATCTGGTCGAAAACAACCCCGTCAGGGGGGCCTCGGGGCTTCTTAGGCTCGAGGGCGCCTGCGAGCACTTCGTCGTCGTCGTCATCATTGGCGTCGCGCTTCGCCTTCTGACCTTTGCGTTTGTTCTTCTTCTTTTGGTTGCTGTTGTTGTTGTCGTTCTTGGCGTCGTCGCCTTTGTTAGTGACCTCCGGCGCGGCCACCGCCTTGCCTTTGTCTGTGGAACGGCCAAAGAAGGCCCCCACTGCCTCGTCGCCTGAGGCAAAGCTGGTGACACGATCCATAAGGTCCTCGACCGTCCTGGGACGGTAGCGTCCTAGTTCATGGACTAGCTCTTGGCATGTCGTGCCCGCGAGGAACGCTGAGATGACGTCCTCATCAGGCACGTGGGGAGCTCGAGGCGCTGCTTCGAGAACCGTCGAGCAAAATCGTGGAGGGGCTCGTTCGCCGCCTGCCTGCAATGCCGTAGATCCCAGGGGTTGCCTGGGCGCACGCACGTCCCCTTGAAATTCCCGTCGAAGACCCTGACTAGGTCGGCCCAGTCGTTGATCCGATCCGGCGGGAGCCCCTCGAGCCACCGGCGGGCGGTGTCCGAGAGGTAAAGTGGGAGTTGGCGTATGATCACACGGTCGTCGTTCTTCGCTCCGCCCAGTTGGCAGCCTAGGCGGAAGTCCGAGAGCCAGAGCTTGGGCTCGACCTCCCCGTCATACTTCACGATGTTGGTCGGCGGTCGGAAGCGGTCGGGGAGGGTTGAGCTGCGGATGGCCCAGCTGAAGACTCTGGGGCCCGGGGGCTCGAGGGCTTGCCGGTCCTCGTCACTGTCGTAGCGCCCCCCTCGATGGGCGCTATAGCCACGCTCCTGGGCCCCCTTGTCCTTGCGCCGGCGGTTGATGTCGTTGCGGGCGTCGTTGGGGTCTCGAGGTGTCCGGTTGTCGATGATCCGTTCGCGGACTGGTCTAGCTCGAGAGGCGTCAGGTTGGTGGACGGATGCCTCGCGCTTGTTGCGGGGCGTGTCCGCCGGTTTCCCGTGGCTGCTCCGCGTCGTCGTGACGCCGAGCTCTCGGCTTGCTGCACAGCGGCTGTCTCGAGGAGGTTCTTCATTTCCCCAAGCATGCGCCTGGCGTCAGGGTTGGAGACGGCGGGCAGGTCGCGGAGCAGCATCGCCGCCGCCACCACGTTCTGTCCCGCTCGTGGGAAACGCACCTCGGGGCGTGCTGGCGCCCCGTCCTCGAGGATCTGCGGTGGACCTCTCGAGTTCGGCCACAAGCGCCGGCACCTCGAGGCGGCGGCTGGTTTTTATGCTAGGGTTTTCTCGAGCTGCAGCAGGCGTCGTCGGTCCTCCTCAGCCTTGGCGATGGCCTCCCGCAGCTGCGCGAGCTGCGCCGCTCGGTCGTCGCTGTGCTGGGATGGTGCCGGGGGTTCGTTCCTCCCGTGAATACGTGACCCGCCTGCCGCACCCACGTCTCCGGGCCCTTCGAGGTTGAGCGCCGGCCTGACGTCGTCGCCCTCGTCCTCGGTGTCGCATATGTAACACCCCTGGTGTTTAACTGTAATTAACCTGACATGTCATCATCATTAGTCATTATCATCCTTGCCTTGCATTTATGTTTGCGTAGTACTTGTGTAGCAATCTCTTTTCAAAAACCCTAAAAAGCCCAATTCTCTCTATAAGGGCAAAATGGTAATTTCACCTTTGTGCCTAGTTCTATATAATTCTTGTTCAAATTTAGTGCCCTGATGTTTGTTGCATTGATCAAAGTTCAAAAATCAGATTTGATTTGATTTTCCTTTTGCAAAACCCTAAAATCCCAAATCCCTGGATTTATTCCTTTTTGAAAACTTTTTCAAAATTCAAAATTTTGAGTTGGTTCAAAAAGCAAAGTTGTGAATCTGATCAAGAGGAACAACTTTGGTATTTACAAATTTCCAAGTTTCTATATAAAATTTGAAGTAATTTCAAATTCATTCAAACTCCAGTTTTTGTCCCTTTTTGAGTTTTCAAAAATTAATTCAAAAACTATTGAGTTCCAGAAAAAGTGTATATTAGAAAAGTTGTAGGTTTTGTCAAATGGAACAACTTTCATATATAAAGATTTTCAAGTTTCAGTTTGAAATCCAAAGTAATTTTGATTTGAATCAAATTTGAAAAGTGTCCCCTTTTCTGTTTTTGAATATAGTTCAAAAACTATTTGGAATTTGAAAATGTTCATATTGACAAAGTTGTAGATCTCTTTTTCTGAACAACTTTAGTATTTTGAGTTTTTCCTGTGCAGTTCAAATTTTGGGAGAAATTTGCAAACTTCAGAAACCAGCAAAAGTCAAAACCTAGGCCTAGCACTGTTCGTCCCCTACCTCTAGCCGGCGCAGTGCAGGGGGGCCCCGGCCATGGCGCCCCGCCGGCGCTGCTCCTGCAGCTCGCCTGGCAGCTTCCCACGCGCCCTTATCCTGCCGCAGCTGTCTCCCTGTTCCCTCCGCGCCCGCACGCGAGCGCTGACCCTCGCTCTCGGTCCCTACAGTGCTCCGCGCGTCGCCGCCGCGTGGCCATCGCCGGCGAGGTCTCGCCCAGGCCCCGGCTGCACGCCTGACCCTCCGCCTGCGCGCAATCGAGAGCGCACGCGTCCGCCGAGCTTACACCCACCCTCGAGCTCTCTACCGGCTCTAGCCGCGGCTATAAATGGGCCGCCGGAGCCCGAGCTTCTTCCTCAGCTCCGCCGCCGTCGCCACCTCACTCCAGAGCCTCCCGTGCTCACCACCTAGCTCAGAAGCTCCGCCGTGTTCTTGTGCCGCTTCCCCACCCTCCAATTTCACCTCTACCGCCCCCAATCGCCCGGCGTAGCTCGCCGTTGTCATCTCCGGCGAGAACCCGGCGAACTCGGGTTCGTGAAATTCGTCGTCTCCGGCCATGATCATCCCTCACCGACCCCCGTGTCGTGTTCCTTGACTCTGTGCGATTCTAACCCGGCCTCGTGGTCGCTTATCTTGCGCAGAACCGTCGGCGCGACGATCACCGCCGTGTGTCGTCCGCGCTTCCGCCGACCGACCGCTCCATCCATCCCCGTCCCTCACCGAGCTGCCCAATCGACTCCGGTGAGCTCCCTTATGATCCCTAGGTGTTTGGTTTCACCCCGGACCCTCTGGTTTGGCCGGCGTGCCGAGCGCCGCCCGTTTATGGTCGCCAGCGACGAGCTCCCGCCGCCGTGTGTCTTTTTCTTTTATTTTTAAGATGTGAATAGTGTTCTGTTTTCTCTTTTTTGTATGATTTTCTGTGTTGATCCAAAAATTCTGAAATTTTTGTAGTAGACCTTTTATGCTCTGTAGTATTTTATAAATATGAAACTTGAGTTTTGTGCAAAAATTTGAAAATGAAAATTCCCTTTTAATTGAAAAATGAAGGTTTGGGATTTGGGAGATGAATGTAAACTCTTGTGAAAATTTTTTGTTGATGAAGTGATTTGTGAAGCGTTGATTTGATTTGGATTTTTGGAGAGTTATTTCTAGCTCCAAAAATCTTGAGATAAATTTTGTGACCTTGTTATACATGCTGAACCTCTGATAAAATTTTGAAGTCATTTGGAGCAAGTTGATTTTTGAGCATTTATTTAATTAAGGAATACCTTTTGTTAATTAAATGTCTAGATTTAATTGAGCACCTAATGACCTCCAAAAATTATGAAATTTGTTTTGCCATCTGTTTATGACTTAATGAACTTATGTGATTAATTTGGTAATTTTTGGAGCAACTTCATAAAATGACCTTTTAGATAAATTAAGAAAAATAGAAAAGATGGATCATGGTTGGTAATGTAAGTGTTTAATGATGTGATCTTTGGATTGATTGATGTTCATAGACCCCTACCCTTTGGTATGATGTTTGTGATGCTATGTTTGGATGATGCTTAGGATAATTATAATAAGGCCTAACCTCAATAATGCTTAAGAAAGAAATGGTTATCTTATGCTCAACCTAGATTTCAATTATGCTTTGATTAAAAGTAATCTAGAATCAGTGGAATTGTCTTGACACATAAGTCCATATCATCATTCTCATGAGCATTCATCATTGCATCGTATAGTTGACGAAGAAGGTACCAGAGTCGAGGCCGCTGCTGACGAACCAACTCCCGAGGCGACCCCGAGCTCCGACACCTATACCTACCCCGAGTCTGCTCTTCTTGCCATCCAAGGCAAGCCCCGGTGCATTTAACCCTTTCCTTGAATTTATAAAATGATTTCCTTAAATGCTTTTGAGTTAAATCATTGCATTAGGTTTATAGGAGTTGTGTGCTATCCTAATTGATGCACTATCCACCTTGACCACTGATACACTCGATACCTGCTTTTCAAAAGTATTTGAAAATGCTTAGCAATGCTTATTAAACTAGACTTTGCAATAAATGCCAATTTTAAAAGTGTGATCACTTAAGGAATGTTTATGGGAATTTGGTCTTACTCCCCGGCTGTTGGCTAGGTATCTGATCCGTACCTAGTCAATAACGAGGAGAGGTTGTCCGAGCGTACGGTGTCGTCATGTTGTAGTCGGGACTCAACAGTTGACACCGACCGGGACATGGTTGAAAAACTGACAGGACTATTACGCTTGGGTGAGATATGACCAAGGTATAGTTCTGGCTGGAAAATTAGGGACACCATCCGTATGGGGCCTGCTGGTCAAGACTTGTAACTATTCACATACTTCAGAAAGCTCTGGCTCCGAGGAATCTTTATTGGACCGAACAACCGCGCACTGGGAGTGGAGAGATGGCGGAAGTAGCATGTACCCACGTGGTCGTCGTACCTGGAAAGGAGTGGTGTACTGTACTTCGGGTGGCGTAGGACCGGGCCCAATCTTGGAGGAATCGTGGTAGACGAGTTGGCATATGCAAGCTTGGGTGCTACATATGCAGTGTGGATAGGGACTCAGTCTAGCTGGAGTTGTGTTATTTCCCTCCTTAATTTTTTTATGAGTATTAATCTCCGATTAAGTAGCTCCTCGGTATGGAGACTTGGTCCACTGACTGTCAACGGAGAGTGGTTCTTAACTAGGAATGTTTTGAAATGTAAAATGAATCATGAATGATGAAGAATTGAGGAATACTGAATCTTTCAAAATAAAATAAGGTTTACAAAAATGCTTTTCTGCAAAATACTTGATCTTGCTTAAGCCTTACCTTGACTACCCTAAGCCTTCATTCCTGAGTCTTCTCCCTTTTTCTTTAGTCGGGTAAGTCTTGTTGAGTACCCCAGTACTCAGGGTTTGTTACCCATGTTGCAGGTATGCCTGAGACCCCGATGTGTCTCGCACCCTGTTGCGTGACCTTCGTCCAGGAAGAGGCCGATGAGTAAATGTGCACCCTCGGGCTGGGTGTTACATGTATCTTTATGTTAATGTTCCCGCTACGTTGTCTACTTTGAATCACCCGAACAATGGTTGTAATAACCGTACTCCTTACCTCAGTTGAAACCTCGTTTTGTAAAACTAATGTTATTTAAGTCTTCCGCTCTTTATTCCGAGTTATTTGTAAAAGTATGCAATGCTGTAACCGAATTGTGAGATTGATCCTGCGGACATTGGGCGCTGATGTAGCCCGGTGGCGAACAGGTCGTAATCACAGGAACATGGGTTCGGCTGTCAGAGGTTGACAGGGACACGTGGGCCCTGGGATTAGGGTCGTTCCGTCACAGCATACGACCCCCTCGAGTTGGAAGCACTCCCTGGTGGGATCCCAGAGGTCAGGGTCATGGTAGTCGTATTCGTCGGAGTCGGGGCTGGTGATGCCGCGCCGCCTTGGCTCGTGCCGGGGCTGCAGCTCGCGGTACCACTCCTGAAGGTGGCTTGACGAGGTGGCCCGACGGCTCGTGAGGAGGCCACGGTCGACGCGTGCGGGGTGGAAGATCTCAGGTTGGCCATGGCCTGCAGCAGCACAGCACGACGGGCGTTCCTCCTGCTCCGCCGGGTGTCGGCCCCGACGCGCTCGTTGAGCTCGGGGGCGTAGGCTGCCGCGGAGCTGTCGAGGCCGAACGGGAACTGCCGGCGTCGAGCGTACACACCCCGTGCGGGAGGAGGCGGGCGGCGTCGACGGTGCGCGGCTCGGAGGCCTCTGGCCTGGCTCTTGGTCCGTGCGCATGATGAGCGCGATGTCGCTGGGCGGGGCGCGGGCGCGCCCGAGCGAAAGTCTC
Source organism: Coix lacryma-jobi var. lacryma-jobi (assembly GCA_009763385.1). Lineage (NCBI taxonomy): Eukaryota > Viridiplantae > Streptophyta > Magnoliopsida > Poales > Poaceae > Coix > Coix lacryma-jobi. Next base: position 127,312,886 of record CM019831.1, read on the forward strand.
CGGTCGTGCGCGGGCAAGCTCCTCCTCGGGAACTCCGCGCTGGCCGCGGGGAAGTGGGCGTATGCCGCCGGCGCCGCCTGTGCCTTGGCGACGATGATGATGACAGCGCCGCTCACAGGTGGCGACGCGCGATGGTGCGGGCGACGTGCCATGCTCCTCGCACGGGGCGGCGCGACACGCCCTCCACTCGGGCCCTCCGTGGAGAGCAAGGTCAGCTCGTTGCCGTTGTCAGTGGCCAGGAACTCGAGGCTCCCGAACCAGATGACGGCGCCGGCAGAGAACGAAGGAGTCGAAGCCAGCCATCCAGGAAATGGCGAGAAAACGACTCGACACGCGAAGGCCCCTACCTGGCGCGCCAACTGTCGGTGTTTCAAAACCGGGGGTACGACACCAACGAGTAATATGATCGCGTGCTTCTCTTCCTGGATGTGATGCTGGCAAGAGGACACAAGGATTTATTCCTGGTTCGGGCAAAGAAGGCCCTACGTCCAGCGGGGGGAGGGTGTTCTTGTATTACTTGCACCTAAGTGCTTGTACAGGGGCGAATACAAGCTCAGTGAGCGTGGACCAGAGTCCGGACTCGTGTGTGTGTGGACTTGTGTCTTAACGTGTCTGTCCCCGTGCCCCCAGAATGAGGGCCTTGGTGTCCCCTTTTATAGAGCAAAGGGAGGCTAGGGTTACACAAGGGTATTACAGGTATCGGGGTGTATTGTGTCCCTTACGAAGAAGGGTAGGAACCCTGTCTTGTCGAAGACATTGTAGCCGACGTGGGCGTTGCTGTTGAAGCGTCCTTGAAGCGTGGCCTCCATCCTGGGTGCGGACGTGGTGGGCGCATGGTGGGGAAGCCGTACAGCACCCATCCCGGAACGTACAGGACGCGGCGGGGTCCTCCGGGGTGGGGACCTGTCCTCCAATAGCATGAAGTAGTAGTTAGGGGCTCGAGGGGCGGCGAGCCGGCCTCGAGGCGCGCCTACGGGGGGCTCGAGTCCCGCAGGTATGGGCAAGTCCCGTGAAAATTGATCGAGCGGCCAGGTATCTAGGCCTCGAGGCGTGTCTTGGACGTGCCACAGTGTAGGGCGTGGGTTAATAGTGCTTCACTGGTGCCTTTTCGCCCATACTTGTGGTGAAAACGAGGCTTGACTCTGCCCCAGACCACTGTGGCACACGTTGTGTTACAGAGGACGTGACTGGAGTAGGTGGATGAATTAAGTGCGCGGCATGGGGCTGGCATCCGATGTCTGCGTCGCTCGAGGGAGGCATAGCGCGTCTCGAGGGATAGGCTGCTGTGCCAGAGAGGCTCGATGTCCCCGCGTGGGGTCTCGAGGTGTGGTGTTCGGCTGTGGGGGGCTCGGAGGCTAGTGGAGCGCTTGCCCGAGGCCTGACGTGGAGGGCTCGGGCGAGACGGAAAACGACTGTGCGCCCGAGGCCTGGCTCGGAGGGCTCGGGCGAGACGGAAAACGAGCGTGCGCCCGAGGCCTGGCTCGGAGGGGCTCGGCAAGACGGAAAACGAGCGTGCGCCCGAGGCCTGGCTTGGAGGGCTCGGCTCGGTGGGCCAGCGTGTGTAGCCTCGGGGGGGGCGGTTTTTTATGGGGTTAGACTAGCTAGGTCTGTTATTAACCGGCGTTCTAGGTTTACCCTATTTGTTTGCGTTGATTGGGGGTACCCCTTTTGCGAACCCCGACACAAACCGAGCACCCATGCTCTGAAGATAGGCCGACATACGTATCTTCCAATACGCATAGTTCGTCCCATCGAAAAACGGCGGTTTGCCCACGCCGCGATCCATGTCGCCTTCTGTGGATCTGGAACCGGCTAAGGTGGAAGATCCTTAACCCGCTCCGATACCAATTGAAGGACCGAGAGTGCAAACCAGAGGCGACCACAGCGGGGTGAATGGGAGCCTAAAAATTTCTTTCAAAACTCTGGCCTCTATCCCACAAATCAACTCAAAAGCTTCGATCACAAACGTGATGCCCACGACCCTCAGAAAGAGGGTGGATGATCCCTAGGATCACAGCGAGGCACCACCAAGAAAAGCAACCCAAAACTCACAAACTCCGAGTCAAGTTCAAACCCAAAAACCTAACCCTGAAGCATAGATTAAAGGCTACGTCGGGATTTCTCCAAATACCTATGCTAAGAAGTAGCAAAGATACCTAGAGAGATTTCTTGATGAACTCTAAGAGCAAACGAGAAGTCCGAAACAAAGCCGAAAAGCCAGGAGATCAATCGCACTAAAACGCACCACTCAGCAAGGTCCCGGACTATCCGGACTCCCCGTCCCAGACTGTCCGCGTCAGGGGCGGACTGTCCGCGGTTCCTGGCGGACTGTCCGCCGGCCAAAACCGCAAAAACACACAGCTGCTGAACCTCCCTCGACAGGTCTCGGACTGTCCGCGCCTATCACAGCGGGACTGTCCGCGGGTACCTTGTCAGGCCAAACTGCGCGGAGTCTGGCCACTGGTCAGGCCGAGACCCCGACGCGCAGACTGTCCGCGCCCCCTACAGCAGACTATCCACGAACGTCCAGTGACGGCGAATTTGTTCGCCTTCTCACCAAATCTTTCCAAACCCGCACCAAATCAAACTCAATTGATCCCAAACTTGGAGAAGATGATCACTAGGTAGTTGGAAGATTATCCCTAAGAAATGATCCGCTCAAATCAACTCAAACTCTGGGAAATCGAAGAGATTGGTGTAAGGACAAAAAAGACACCACGAAACTTGAATCGACCCGATCTACTTGCTCGTGAGGTTTGGATTAAATTCCTTCGGTAGAAGTGATGCCCTCACGATCAAGAACAAGTAGGAACAAACGAAATCGAAAATAAGCAACCGTAGAAGGAGATCGAGCGACGGGAAAAATGTGGAGAAAAGATGAATGCGAAGAACAACTCAAGAACGCGAATCACAACCACGAATTCCAGCCGAAACTCATCCTCACGAGGAGACAATGAGATTACGGTCTCGTTTCCTCAAAATCTCAAGAGCACAGAGGTATGATTAGCCGTCTCTGCGGATCTCAGTAGCTACAGCAGGGAATGGGGATGAGAGAACCCTAAGTGAAAGTAGCAAATGGCTGAGATAGTTGGGGAGGTGGGTGTCTCCCTCTACTTATCCTAAACTTATTCCCACTCTACCACTAATGATACAGAGAGCGAACCAGATAAACCCTAAGGCTATTCTGGACCAGCTCAAAGTAGATGTTGATCCGACGGCCACGCCCGCACATCTGGTAGCTTCGCCTCGACGCGACCTCACCCGATGCTGCCATGTGTCGTCCGTCCTTTTCACGGATCTCCCCCCGGTTTTGAGGTTGAAACCGGGAAACCTGTCTGTCGACTGAGTTTTGTAGCTCAAACACAGAAACCCGCCAGCACCCAGGTTTTGAGGCCCAAACCTGGAAACCGTCCTCATCCCGAGTTTTGAGGCCCAAACTCGGAAACCGGCCATCGCCCAGGTCTTGTGGCCCAAACCTGGAAACCGTCCTCTCGATGGTTTTTCTAGGGCTCAACCACCAAACCGAAGCTGTAGAGTGATGCACTGCCCGTGCACCCCGTCCACCGACACGTGTCCTCAGGTCCATGACTCGAGCCACACCGTGTCCCGCAAGTCTCCGCTCGTCGCTGTCCCAGGCTGTCGGCCACCACGGCTGATCCACTGGCCACCGGTCCGTCAGTCCAAGCCTCACGTCCGCCCTTCACCGCTCTGAGTCCATCGGCACGGCACGTCTCTACTTGACCTTCACCTTGCCTTTGATCACCGTCTCCGTGCTCGACACCTGCACAACACAAGCCAAAGAACATGCACATCAAACCCATTGACAATCACTCATCATCACAAGACCCGGAATACACCCAATGTATCCGCAATCGACCGAACATCCGGCCATACAGCCATCCATCCATCCATCCCATCCACACACATCCACACATCTCACCACACTCACACTCTCTAGGCGGCAAGGACGACTCCCACTCGTACCTTGCCTCAACGGCCAGTGCCGGACCTATCAACCCAGGGGGAGAAGAAGAAAGTACACCTCTAACTAAGTCCGGGGGACACAGAGCACCATAGTGTTGTCCATGACCGTGGACACGGCTATACGTATAGATCGATCGACTCTGCAGAGCGTGTACGCCTGGAACCACAGGTTAGCTATCATCGATGATCCGGCTCGTCTAAGCTGATTCCAACTTCCCCCTAATCCGCAACGATGTCATCCTACCTCTCAGCCCTGGGGCACCTCGGAAATCCACCGACCACACGAGACTGTGAGACGTGGATCCTAGTGCACCAAATAAACACCACGTTGTCTTAGGAGGGTGTGGGTCCCTAGCCCTTACCTCCCTACACTTATCACCTTCCAGCCTAGCAGTAATGGCATCGTTTCGCCCAGGGGGTAGGAACGGTCCCCGCCCATACAAGAACAAGTGGTGCGCACGAAAGTACCATGGCCGGTAGCCCCAGCGCAATAAGTCCTAAGGACTGGACATGATATCTCCTCCTCGGGGCTTCCATCGCCCCCGTGCTGACACAGCACCTCTATCCTGGGGATTCGTCCCACAAAGACACTCCTCCCCAGGATCTCTTCTCAAGATCACAATGTACCCGCCACAGGTACTCCCCATGGAATGCTCAGGTCACATCCCCTCGGCAAGACTCGTTACCGGACTCATCATGGATCCTGTCCAGTCGACTCAACCCTCACCACACACGCGCACACAAGACACACGCCAAGATCTCCCATATACCATCCATCATTACGGCACCACATGCCTTAGCCACCCACAAGCAACATCCACCAAGCATCACATCACAGATATAATGCATAGTAGAAGTGAGTAGCAAGTATGTAAAGTAAGCGGTGTCTAGCCTAACAGCGGGTGTGCAAGGGAAAGGGTTGCGTCAAGGTATAGGCTTCACAAGCAATCTAACATGCAACCTATCACAGTTCATTTGCAAATAGTAAAGCGCTAGCAGCTACATTATTGCATGTCTAATAGGATTCTACGAGGTTGGATGGGCTGCCTGTTACGTTGTTAGTCCGAGATCTCTGATGTCCTCGTATACGTTCTCCTTGGGTCCGGTGTCGTTCTTGATCTCCTCCAGCGGGTTCCGGTCCGATCAAGGCTGCTCCCGACGCAACTACCACACGAGACCGACGAACACGACAAAAGAGCAATCAGAACACTGACATGACCGCTAGACCCGAAAGACTCTAAGGACTCCAATAGAGAAAAGACTCAACCCTCATGGAGGACATCCGATCCTCGGGGCTGAAAAGACGCAGGAGCAGATGCTTGCTAAGCACAAGATCGGATCACAACCTAGCTCGTACTTCTCGGGCCGACCGAGTCGACCTGTACGGCTCGAGTAAAATGGTTGGGACTTGACTTCGACTTAAGCAATCATCACGCAAAACAACACTAGCCCTCACGAAGCGAGTTGGTTTTCCTTGGGCTCAAAAGAGGTGAAGGAGAAACTCGGCTAAGCACGTCTATGTCATGTTCTCGGTGTAAATGTTTTCCTACGGCTGATCGAGTCGACTCGCACGGGACCGAGATCATGACATGGACTTTAGCTTTGCCGACTAGAACAAGGGTCCGATCTTTGATCCAATCGTCACAGCTAAGGACGGGATCGAATAGAGTGGCCAACAGGGGAAGGGGGTAGTTCTGATCTCTTGCTCGATCCATACGCCATGGTAATTGACGAGAACCGAGAAGAGGGAACAAAACAAGAGGGAAAAGAAGCAAAGGTAGTCTCACTTCCTTCTATGCACGCGCCATGGCAAAGACAGACATCGAAGGGAGCGACACACCAAGAACACAAGCACTTAAACCACTCATAGGGTACCTCAACCCATGCGCACTAAATGGCACTAGACGTTCCTAGAATCTGCAGCGGTGCGGTTGTCACCGCGAGGATCTAGGAGCGCTTCGGTCTAGAATAGGTACAAGCATACAAGGGCTCAAGTGCGAAGAAGCAAAAGAGAGTAAAACGAGGATCCACCTTTCTTTGATCCACATGCCATAGCAGTAGACAGAAATCGCAGGAATGTGATCAAGATAGCAATACTAACACACAAACACGACTGACACGCAAAAAAGACAGACTAAGTGCGGGGAACTTGGTTCCACGGGGCTTCGATTCACGGTCATTGCAATCGACAGGGATCAAAGCGAGAAACAAAAGGGCTCTACCCACACCGGTGGCATCAAAACAGGAAGGAGAAGAGAGATGAACGGTCTCTGCATTCTCTCTATCGACACACCATGGCAAAAGGGCGGTAGACGAAGAATGAGAGACACTCGAACTAAGCCAACTCGTAGGGCACCACAACCTCCGTGCAACTAAATCAGCACAACGCTATTCATGCGGCTCGTAGCGGTGCGGTTGTCACTGCGGGAGCGAAGGAATGCACGAATCAATGATCAAGTGCAGCATACGAGGTGGCTAGGACAAAAATGCGACAAAACGGATGGAGCCCGATGGTCATGGCAAAGCAACTCGCGGCCATGAGCTTCACCCAAACGAGTTGGCACTCGTTGTTCCACGATCGTTGTCACCCGTTCCTTCTCCCACTAGACTAGGTCACGAAGGGCTATCATGTACGGTTAATATCCGCATCGATACTGAATTTGATATCGAGCCCATCATGACCATGTCCTAGGGCTAAGGACAGGAGCCATCGCTCGTATCACAACGGAGCCAACTAAACGCATAACAATGACTGTGACTACAGCTATGACTATAACTACGAGGGATGAGTTACGCTCGGCGTTACGGCCACGGCGGGACGAACCCATGACCGTAGCATTCGAGCGAGGGACGATCCCTCGACTGGCTCGACGGCACGGTCCACGGACAAACAAACACAAGACCGGCTAGAAGACACGGTCGACCACCACTGGACCGGCTAGAAGGCTCGGTCCACCGCCAACAACACGAACACGACGATGACTAACATAACCACAAAAGAGTAGCACATATCCATAGCGCAAGAATAGACTGGCACGAAGGCTCGGCACAGGCAGGTATACATAGATCGTATGAAGTGATGACAACATAATATGATGATGAAGATGATAAATAAATGAGAGCTGTGTCGACATCGAGGGTGGCGTCAACGAGGGTTCCAAGGTTGGACCTTGATGAGGACAGAACGGTGTGGCTTCAACGGAGGTTCTCCGGAGGTGCCAGGGCATGTCTTGGCCGCCTGAGGAGGGCTCCGACCAGCTGTAGCCGCTCCCAGTCAGTTGTGGCCCGCTCTGGCCAACTGTGGCCAGCTGCTGGTGGCCAGCGGCCAGTTGTAGACTTGGCCGGTGGCGACTATTGTCGGCCAGGTGGCTGCACATGTCCAGGCGAGACCGGGCATGGCAACAGCACCCAGAGGGCACCATGGCTCCGGCAAAAGCTTCGCGACAAGGTCGTCCTTCCTGCGAGATGTAGAACAACGGCGCCAAGGCCAGGGCTCAGACAACAGTGGCAATGGAAAAGGAAAAAGAAGGGAGTTTGGAGCTGAGGAGGCTCACCGGTGACATGGAGGAGTTACAGTGGGGTGCCAGTGTGGAGGGGGCTTGGCAACGATGTTGGAGAGGGCACGGTCGAAGGGTGAAGCGGGGATAGTCGGCCGAACAGTAGGGCCGCGGTCTCGGCGGAGCGGCCGGCGGGGTCACCTGGCGCAGCCGCGACGGTCAGCGACCAGACGGCAGCGGCGGTTGGCGCGACCAAGAGGTGGCCATCGCGACTGGCTATGGCGGCTGCACGGCGCGCGGGACAGCAACCGGGGTCGGCTCGGCATTGAGGCCGGTCGGAGAGGCAGCTGCTGGCGGTTGTTGGACCGGTGCTCGGCGAGGAAGGCTCAGGGAGGAGGTGAGGAGGCAGAGCGCTGAGGTGAACCCGGCAGGCGTGGTTGTTGCGGTCTTCTGGCGAGCCGAGGCGTAGGCCAGCAGAGCGGCGGCAACGGCTAGCTTGGCGTCAGGGTGGCCTAGCGCCTAGCCGGGGTGCGGTCGTGCGTAGCCACCGGCTTGGCCACACGCACGGCGGAGAGGGCCGGCGCAGCTACAAACGCCGAGCGCTCAACTGGTCACGGCTGCGTGCACGTCGAGGGCGGTCGGCGCGGCCATGGGCGAGGAGGCGAGGCAGGGAACGAAGAAGGAGCAGCGGCGGCTCGGGGCGGAAGGAAGGAAGAGAAGCGGATGTTGCGGTTCTTATAGGGGGCGCCGCGCTAGGGTTGTCCAGGTGGCAGGCATCCTCGACGTCTGTGCCACAGATGGGACGCGCAACGGGCATCCGGAGGTGGGTGCGCGGCGGGCGTGGCGCCCTGGTGGCGGCGGCAGCTAGGAGCCCACTCCGCTAGGGTTCGGCCGGCGCAGGGCGCCTGGCAGCTGGGCCTTGGCCGCGAGCGCGGGGAAAAGAGGAGGGCACCGGCCGGGCCTAGAGGGAGAAGTGGGGAGGGGATTTAGGCCTTGCGCAGCTGGGCCTGGACGAGGTGGGCCAAGGGGAGCTGGCCGGCTGGGCCAGGAGTGGGGAGGGGAAGATGGGCCGGCGGGGAAGAGATGGGAGAGAGGTGTTTTGCAGCCCAAGAACAAAAGAAGGCCTTCCCATTTTTGCCAATGAAAAATGAGAGGGATTCAAAAAGAGTTTGTGGAAGAATTTGTGAGGAATTTAAATGAGATTCAAATGAGTGGTTTTGAGACAAGTTCCAAAGGGAGTTTGGATAGGATTCAAAAGGAGTTTGATAAAGAGGGCTAGGGATGACCCCGAAGGATATTTAAGATGAACCCCGAAGGAAGTTCGGAGTAGAGTCGAAATAGGAAATGGGGGAAAGGGGAAAGGATTTTCCCCGAGTTATGAATCATTGTGACTCAGAGATTTTCAGGGTTGGCAACCAGAGAGATCGAGAAGGGTTTTCAAGAAGGATGAGAGGGGATCGTTATGGATTTGTGCATTCCAACTCTGACACGACACAAACCCTAAACCGACTCGAGAGCTCAGGCACACCTCTACAAGCAATTCTATATGAGTGCAATGTTTTGCGGGAAAACAACACTACGTTGACTAGCATTTGACCTAGCGACTACATGTTCCACACATTGCAGGAAAAAGTTTTAAAAAGCTCGTATTTTTGGTTGTCAGAAAACCAGGGATGTTACACCGAGGGATTCTTGCCCATGATATCAAAGACTTCAACAAAGAAGACATCTCTGAAGACTATGTGGTCGTGCCCTCGCTCTGGAATGTGATAGACTAGGAAGATTTTGAATTAGACCATCCCAGGGTCAGGCACCTAGGGCAGGTGATGGGTTTGGAGTCATGTGGAACCACGAGGACATCGAGATCATTCCACTGACGCCAACTTTGATGCAGACACCAGCATCACAACCATCAACAGTCGGATCTTGTCCTCCGGAAGATCTGGATGGCGGCGGCAATGATGACAAAGAAGATGGCGGGGACAAGGGCAAGGGCAAGGGCAAGGGAGAAGGTGATGGCGAAGGCAGGGAATAGGAGAAGGTACAAGGCGATGGTGGGGAAAAGGAAAAGGCACGGACATGGGCACAATGTCTCCCCCGCCTCCAAACAGTCCGCCTGTCGGCCCGGTCGATGAGGCGGGAAGCTCAGAGGCCCCTAAGGGGGACAACACGACACCGCAAGCTAGCCGAGGACAAGCGAGCAACTAGGAGGCACAATGGGGGAGGCAACATGGACAAAGACACCTCCAGCAACCCCAATGGGAGGTACCAAGGCGAGCACAACCCAATGTCCTCCCCCATCGAGGAAGGATCCAGGAACAACCACCACGAAGCTCCCGTACATGCTCACGTTCGAAAGGTATGGTACCGTCGACCATAATAGTCTGTTAACATTTCTAGTATATATATGCTACTAACATTTCTATCCATCTTTTCCCAGGCCTAAAACTACACTTCATCTATTTGATGAGGCCGAAGACTGCCCTGGCCACTACGAGCGTGGGAAGTTCATGATTCCCAAGGCCCAGCTCATCGACGAAGAGAAGTGGGATACAAGGAGATTCCATATCTGGTACATGGAAGCTGCAAAAGCCAGGATGTCAGCTTTCACCGTCAATTCCCCCGAGTACTTTCACTTGCCCGATGGCAACGAAATTCAACTCCCCGTCGACTTCAGCGACATGTACAACCTATTGCAGGAAGAAGACCTGGACATCGTCCAAGTCACCCTATTCAATCTATAAGCGATGATTGCGACTTCCACAGATCACTGCATTCGCATTTTCCACAACTCTATACTTATTATGTGACAATGACTTGTCCGTGCAGGATGACGGTGACCGTAAGCAACAAAAGGAACATCATGTTCTCCACCTCTCTCCAATGCATATTGCTGAGAGAGTCATCAAGGGTTTCGAGATCAATGATCCAAAGTTGATAGCGCGACAGAGAGATCAGAAATATGAAGACAATATGAAAGCGGAGAAGACTAAATTGAAAGATTACATTCTAGAAGTCATGAAGAAGATCAAGCCGGACGAGCCGGAATGTATAATGGCTGCCTACCACTTTAGGTAAGTCGAATACATGTACGTAGAGCTAAGTGGCTAGCATATCATGCCTTCTCATCGTCGTAACCTCTATATTTGTTTCGATGGTGCAGCCAGGGCCTTGTCGGTGGCCATTGGGTCTCTTTTATCATCTACCCTCAGGATGGCAGGGCATGCATATTTGACTCCTGAGCGTACCAAACAAGAAAGGGTACAAGGTATTCGAAGATTGCTTGAAAAAGATAGTCACCAAGCTTTTTGATCATTTACGGTTATCGTACGTATTTAAATTGTTGCTAACACTACTGCATTTCATATAGCGCTTATAAGGACTACCAAAAGGTGCCCGGATTCTGGGATCGAAGAACTCAAAGTTCAAGGACAAGCATAGCTACCACCTCAAAATCTGACGAGATTTCCCTGTACGTATTTCGAAAGTTCAATTCTTGCTTTTCACACATATGTGTTCTAATGCTTGTGTATCGATCATGCAGTGCGCCAAACAACCGCTGGGATCAAAGGCATGTGGCTTGTACACCTGCGAGTTCCTGCGGGAGAGCAAGGAGTACACCAATAGCTGGAAGAAGCTCAAGGAAGGTGTCAAGTATTAAGGAAAGTAGCAAAGCGACAGGATGTGTTTCCAACAAGTCAAGGCGGACATATGTAAGTTTGTAATGGAGAAATGTGTTATCGAAGGAGAAACGTTCTTCGACAACGAGTCCAAGCTAACGTTGCTACCCCAGTATGAGAAGTACAGGAAATGGAACACAATGCTTCGTCCGAGAGATTACGCCCACCATGTTGAACTATGACATGTAAATTCAATTTGAAAACTACTAAGTGAATGTGTATATGATGACAACAACAACGAGTAAGTGAATGTGTATGTTATGTATGGATGTTTTAATATGCATATCTATCTCTTTGTTTGAATTCTGGAACTGATTTAAATTCATATCCTGTTTCTGGCTACATTATTTATTTTTTTTAATTTAAAATCATTAACCGTGACGGACAACATAAAGAGCCCGCTGCGGTTAATAAGATCTACCGCAGCGGGCATCCTTAATAGCCCGCTGCGGTAAGTGGTTTACCGCAACGGGCGTCATAAGTGCCCGATGCGGTTAATTCTCCTTAACCGCAGCGGGCTTCTTACGACACTCGCTGCGGTAAATCGGTTTTCCACAACGGGTCAGGGCGCCCGCTGCGGTAAAGGCCACGATTAACCGTGGCCTTACCACCGCAGCGGGCGACTTTGCCCGCTACGGTAAACTGTTCAGGCCTGCCACGCTTAACATCTGTGCAGTAGTGTTTTTTTTGTTGCATCGTTTGGCTGTATTAATCTCCTCTACTCCAAATCCCATTTAATACCAACTGGAAAAGGAATCATTGATTCACTTGGGCTTTTATGTCAAAGCTGGATTGGCATTATTAGAGCATTGGTAAAATAAGCCGTATGTTGCTAGATGATATTTGTATCCTAGCAGTGTGAGCCAAAAAAAGGTTAGCAACACTATGATTAATGGGGAAAACAGAACAAATATCACTAACTTTTGTCTGGTGTAACATTGCCGTTCAAGAAAAACATAAGAAATACCAATGTGTTAAGTGCTTGTTATTGCAAATAAATGGAAGAGTAAAAATGCAGGAGCAACAAAGCCACATACCAGACCAGAAACTTGTAAAGGACAATGAGAAATTGTAAGCTGTTATCCTGTAGCTTTGGTATATATGGAAAGAGGAGAATGGTAATCTAATTGATAATTTAGAGTATTCTTTAATATCGTTATACAAACTCTCTAATTGACCTAAGAGAAAAACAAATAAACTATAAATGTGATCCTAACACTATATAAAAAAACCACATATTCACCGAGCGTCTGTAGTATTAGTTTACAGATGCGCTTTCTACGCGCGCGTCTGTAGTAAGTTGCCAGTGAGGGTCGCCAGACCGACAAGGTCAACACACGTCTGTAATAAGACCTTATTTTAGATGTTCATTAGTAACACGCGTCTAACACAGACTTTGAGACACATTTCCTTAAAAGCGTCTATAATGGGAAGGCCCATTACAGATGCGCGTTAATTTACACAAACTAGACTATTACGTACGCATGTTCATTTACAGACGCTCGTTAAGAACAAATGTCTATAACAGCCTGGACTACTACAAACACGTGTTACTTTACAAACGTGTATTGTTGATAAGCGTATGTGGTTTTTGTTTCTAGAGCGACGCGTCTTGCTGTATATGCGTTTGTAAGTGATGACAGACGATTGTTCAACACTGCGCACTTGTAGTACTTGGCCTGCGGACTTACCCATTGCACGTGCTCGCAGAAGCTCTCATCACCTTATTAGTCAGCTAGCAGGTGGCCGGCGGCCAGCAGGTGCGGGCGCAACGCCGGTGTGCTCCGCCATTTCTGTAACTCTCCTCCTTGTCAGCGGCGTGCTCAACTCTCTGGCCTTCGTGCTTGCAGGTTTCAGGCGGCGTTCGGCTGGGGCAGGGCACGCTCATGTGGGTGCGTGCAACGCACAGGTGGTGACGCGTGTGACATAGGCATCGGTGCACCCAGCGGTTGGGGCAGCCGGGGTCGCCGCGTGGCAAGGCGTAGGTGCGCCGCCATCTCTGCGTGTTCTGGCTTGCTCCACCAGCTCTGCAGGGGATCATCGGTGCCCAGGCGACCATCTCCTTTAACTGGAGGATCGGAGTGCGCTTAATGATCTATGCGGTGGTTACTCTGTAATTGATCTCTATAGTGAATCGCCATCGCCATCCTCCAGAGCAGTGCTTCACCGCTGTGTAGTGTGAAACTGTAAGCTTGAGGTGAGTTCAGCAACAACTTATGAAGTTGTGTGAAATTGTGATGAATTTGCTTGTGTGAAACTTGCATTATATTGTAGAACAATTTGTTGAATTGATTTACTTACATTTTTCTATTTTCAATCTTCTTTTTGTAGACTATGGAGGATCGGCACCACTGGATGTATGTTCAGAACCATATTTCTGGTGAGTACTCAGATGGCTTGTAATCTTTCTTAGTTGTTGTAAAGGCGGATATGTCGAATGGACATAAGTCATCTTTGTGGTGCCCAAGTGTTGACTATAAAATGAGAAGCAATACATGGATGCGTGATCAGTCCATGCCCAACAAATCTTTTGAGGTTTTATATATAGGTACACATGTTGGAACAAGCATGGAGAAGAAGATGTTAATGATCGAGAACTAGAGGCACAGACTGATGCTGAGCAAGGACTTCATGAAACTGATGATGTCGGTGGTGATGAAGCATCCTTTGGTAATGAGAAAATATGCGATGATGAAGTAGCAGAGATTGCTGCGAACTTTGTCCCTATGGTTGAGAATCTAGAGGAGATGGTGCGTGATGGCTTTGGCTTTGATGAGTATACTGGTGCAGAGTTCAAGAAGGTGTAAACAGTTGCTGAAAGATATGAAGACTCCACCCTATCCAACTTGTAATGAGACGAGTCTGGGCTACAGACGCGCTAGAAGCCTAGAAGCATCTCTGCCTTTGTATAGGTACAGATGCGTGTTCAAAAATGTGTTTGTAGTATCTCAACTGCTATAGACATATGTTAGAGGTAAACATCTGTACCAAGGAAATTTCTTCAGTCGTGTGTTGGTAACAAACGTCTGTAGCTATAACAAACACTAGAGCCACATGTTGGTAAAGCGCGTCTGTATTATTTGAAAATCTTACAGTCACATGTTGGCAAAGCGCCTGTATCATTTGAAAACCATGTAGTCGTGTGTTCGTAAAGCACATCTGTACTATTTGAAAATATTACAGTCATGTGTTGGTAAAGCACGTCTATACTATTCGGAAACATACTTATAGTCGCTTGTACAAAACACGCATCTGTATGTCTGCAACTATTACAGTCACATGTGGGTAAAGCATGTCTGTACTTATATCTTAATAAAGACTCTAACACCCGGTTTAAAAGAACAAAACTAGGTATGTCATATGTTGTCGGTGTTTCGACCCCGGGGGTATAACACCAACTAGTAATGTAATCGCGTGCTCTCTTCCTGGATGGTGATGCAAGATGACACAAGGATTTATCCTGGTTCGGGCAAAGAAGGCCCTACGTCTAGCGGGGGGAGGAGGTTCTTGTATTACTTGCACCTAAGTGCTTGTACATGGGCAATACAAGCTCAACGAGCCTAGACCTGAGCCTGGACTCGTGTGTGTGTGGTGTTGTTGCTGACCCGTGTGAGTGTGGACTCGCGTGGAACCGTGTGTGTGTGCCCCACCCCCGCGTGAAGGCCCCTGGTGTCTCTTTTATAGAGCAAGAGGAGGCCAGGGTTACACAGTAGATACATGTACAGCCCAATACGGCGAAGGGTAGGAATTATGTCTTGTCGAAGATACTAGAGCCGGCGTGGGGGTTGCTGTTGAAGCGTCCTTGAAGCGTGGCCTCCATCCCGGGCGCGGACGTGGAGGCGTGGCGACATGAGGCCGTGCAGCGCCCATTCGGCACGTACATGACGCGGTTGGGTCCCTCCGAGTCTTGGGGGGGTACCTGTCCTCCAATAGCATGAAAGTTGTCAGGGCTCGAGGGGCACAGGACCGGCCTCGAGGTGGCGCCTACGGGGGGCTCGAGCCCCCGCAGGTATGGGGAAGTCCCAGAAAATCCGCCCGCACAGCGGGAATCAGGTTTCGAGATATGGCTCGAGGGTGCTACAGTGCAGAGTATGGCCGAACAGTGTTGTACTTGTGCCCTTTTGCCCATGCTTGTGGTGAAAACGAGATTTGACCTGGGCACCGGTTTACTGTGGCTCACGTCGTGTGCCAGAGGACGTGACCGGAGTAGGTGAACGCATTAAATGCGCAGCGGGGCTGGTATCTGATGTCTGGTGCCGCTCGAGGAGGACGTGAGGTGTCTTGAGGGATAGGTTACCGAGCTAAGGAGGCTCGAGGTCCCCGCGTGGGGTCTCGAGGAATGGTGTGTGGCTATAGCGGGTTCGAGGCCTACGTGTCGGGGCTCGAGGGGTAGGCTACCAGGAGGCGGTCGGTAAGGCTTTGGCGAGCTTAAGCTTCCTGGTGGTGGGCCAGCGTTGCAGGCCTCGAGGGGATGGTTTTTGGAAGGTTAGTCTAGCTGGGTCTCTTATTAACGGGTGCTCTAGTTTTGCGTTGATTGAGGGTACCCCTTTTGTGCGCAAAAGATGCGAGGGGGATGCCTCGTACTACCACGAGCGGGCGAGTATCGAGGTTCCGGTGAGCTGGTAATGGGGGAATCCAAGTGAGACCTCGTGCCCCGTTCGATAGGGTCGACTGAAGCCGGAGGCGATCTCATAAAGCGTGGGCGCACGGTCTGCAGGAATGCCAGGTCCGTTCGATAGGACCTGGTGGCTCGGTGCCTCCCTCCGAGGGGATCTCACTGCATGTCGTGCGCCCTGCCTGGGATACACGTGAGGGGCCTCAAGGGCTTGGCCCTCGAGCGATGTTGCGAGTGTCGCCCCTTGGTGTCCCTGACTCGGGTGCTCGAAGCTGGCTGTCGAACCCTCTTCGAGGGCCAGCCTTCGCTGCTTCGAGGCTTGGAAGGGCCGGGGCCCGTTTTTACCTTCGTGAAGAAGCCTCCGTCGTCTGGGAATTCTTCTGCCCGTTGGGCGCACCTTTTTAGGCGGAACTGTCACCCTTTTAGGAGGGAAACGTCAGGGGAGGGCGACGGACGCGAAGTGGAGCGGCGGTCGTGGTGGGCCCAGGTTAGCGGAGCGAATGGGAGTCGCCGCGTGTGTACCTGTCAATCGGCTCGAGATGCGGTTAGGTGGGCGCATTAACTACGTGCGGTCACCTTTTTCGTTGTCGTGGGAAACCCGCCCGTCGGGGTTTTCTCTTATAAATATCGAGTGAGGGGAGAGGAACCCTTTACTTTGCCTTTGCCTTCACCGCCGCCGTAGCTTCCACACGCCTTCTTCCCGAGCCAGCAATTGGGAATCTTCCCGGCCGCCCGTCCACCGCTCAGATCCGTGCCGTCGCCGCCATGGCCGCTTCGTCCCAGGTGCTGCCGGCCGAAGACTGGAGCCCGACGAAGACGACGTAGCAAGAGCTGGAGACGCTGGTGGAGCGAGGGCTTCTCCGCCCCAACCCGCAGGAGGGTCCCGCGTGGTGGATTCTCCCGTCGGCGGACCACCGGGAGCCGCACCCGCCGGAGGGGTACGTGGTGAGCTTCACGCGCTACCACCGCATGGGGCTCGGCGTCCTGCCGAGCCGCTTCATGCGGGGGCTAGCCCACCACTTCGAGGTGGAGCTACAGCACTTCTCCCCCAACTCCATCTCGCACGCCGCCATCTACGCCGCGGTGTGCGAGGGGTATCTGAAGATCGAGCCGCACTGGGAGATGTTCGTCCACCTCTTCCGGGGCGAGCTCTTCCACAAGGCCGCGAAGCCGAGCGGGAGGAGGCTCGCGCGCGTGGGCTCCCTCACCATCACCGCGAGGACCGGTCCCTCGTCGGCCAACGTCCCCGCGACTACCTCCGCTACAAGCTCTCCACCAACCAGGCGGGGTGGGACGACCACTGGTTCTACCTGCGGAACGAGGGCGGGCTCCTTCCGCAGTACACCGGCAGGGTCATCACCCAGCGCCCGGAGAAGTGGAACTGGGGCGTCGCAGCGGACAGGCAGCGCCACCTGGAGCCGCTGATGAACACGATGCGGGTGCTGGTGGAGGAGAAGAAGCTAACCGTCCAGGCGGTCATTTGGGCATTCCATCAGCGGAGGGTCCTTCCTCTGGCGGACCGCCCCCTTCTCATGTTCGAGATGGGGCCAAACGCCCCGCCTGAAGCGCTGAACCAGTCGAGGATGGCCGAGGAGAGGCTGTCTCGGAACGAGGCTACCTCCCGGGTGACGGTCACGGTCCACGGGTCGTTCCGCCCTGAGGAGACCACCTGATCGCCATGGCACCCGACGAGGGGTGTCTCGACCCGGTAAGCCTTCCTCGAGCTATGTTGCTTCGAGCCCCCCTTCCTTCTCTCTCTTCGAACCTCGTTTATTTTCCTTGTGGTTTTCTCATCAAGTTTCCTTTTTGCAGGGGGCGTTCACATGTCGCGCGTCGAGGCCCCCGGTGAGGGAGGACGCCGCGGAAGACAGGTGAGGCGCCTCTCTGCTCAGAAAGATAAGAAAGTAAGGATGCAAAGAAGAAGAAAGAGAAAGAGAGAGGAACCTGCGTCGAGGGAACGGGAGCAGAGGCTAGCGAAGGCTCGTCGTAACCGGCAGCCTGGAGAGGAGTCCCCCGAGCTCAGTCCACGAGCTCCGAGGAGGAGGATGACGATGACGAGGAGGAGGAGAGTGACGATGAAGGGATGGATGCGCGTTTGAGGCGCGCGGGGGTCGTCGACATCAGGGCTGACCGCTCCTCTATGCAGGAGGATGTCTTGGAGGTCCCCCGGCGAAGGGATCGCGCGGGACGCAGCAGCGGGAGCAGCGCCAGGCTCAGCCTCGTCGGAGGCTCAGGGCCCGTCGAGCTCCGTGCCGGACGTGCCCCCTGACGCGAGGAAGCCTCGAACTAGGAGCGCCATCGCCGCGGCGCAAAAGGAGGCCACGACCGCGTCGACCCAGGCGGGGGGTCTCGAGAAGGGCCGGTCTCGAGAAGCGGCCAATACGTCGAGAAGGACTCCGGGCCGACCGCCGCAAGCTGTCGAGGGCGACATCGAGCCGCGGAGGAGCGGGCAGCATGAGGGGGCGTCGAGCCCCTGCCACCATGACCGTCGAGGGGGAGCCCCCGGTCGTCTCGTGACGGGAGTCGCGAGCGACCCCGGAGCCCGTCGCCGCACCGCCGCCGGGAGAAGGAGGCGGACGCGGGGGGGCGTGACCGTCAGCACGAGCGCCGGAGTAGGTCCCGGAGCCCGCGCCGGGAAAGGCGCCAAAGATGACCGCTCGAAGGAGACGCGGTCGCCCCCCGGGACAAGAGACAAAAGGAGAGCTCCCCGCCGGGGTCGAGCCACGGGAAGCATCGGGAGCCTTCCCCCATCCGGCCACGTGGAGACGGCTCAGGGGCGTGGCTCGAGCCAAGGGGCGGGCTCGAAGCCCCCGAGCGGGTCCGGCGATTCGGGGAAGAAGCCCCGCCGTCGTTTTGGGTGAGTAACGCTTCTCAATCTTGTTGGTAGCGAAGCCTTACCTTTTTACCTTTGGTGATGTGTGTGTTTCTGGTTTTTCAGGGAAAAGCGCTCCCGGCAGGAGGCGGACCCCGCGGCGTCCAAGCGGGCCAAGACCTCGAGCTCTGCTGAGGTCCAAGCACCTCGAGGTATGGCTCCTTCTTCCGCTGGAGAGGCCGCTTGGCTGGTGAAGGCTCGAGCGCCATGGCTCGGGAAGCCAGATGGCCGCCGCGGATCTTGGTGAGGCCGAGCCGTCGACCACGGGGGTCGAGGCTTTTTCTTGATTCTGACGACGTTGTTTCTTTTTTAGCAGGGACCACGGCTCCTGGCGCCGAGCCCGCCGTTACTGCGTCCATCGCAGCACCACCGCCTCCTCCTCCTCCTCCTCCTCCGGTGGCGCCTACCGAGAGGGCCACTCCTCCCCCGTCACGACGACCATCGGGGGGAGAATACCGAGACAAGCGCGGCCCCGTCGGCGTCTGGGACTGAGGGGGCAATGGCCCTCGAGACCCCAGTCGACGCGAGCCGGCCCGCGGAGAAAGGGAAGGAGGAGAGGGGGGAGAGGGTCGGTGGAGAAGGTGCCGACGGTGGAGGAGCTCCTGGACGAGCTGGAGCGGGTGCCGTCCCCGGTCGAGGGCTCAACGCTGGAGGAAGCGCTCGAGGCACCGGCCGGGGTCGACAAGAGGCCGGAAGACCCGGCGAGGGAGGAGAGCTTGGGGACGAGCCACCCCTCGAGCGATCCGCTACCGCTCGAGTCCCGCCTCCGCGCGAGGCCGCGTCGTCGCCTCGGGAGGGGACGGAGCAGCAGGAGCAGACGGCGGCGGGGCGGAGGGAGCCGCAGCCTGTGCCGCCGGTTGGTGGGCCGCAGCTGGCGCCGCTCGAGCCGGAGGAGGAGGGCCTGCCCATCGTCGAGATCGATCGACCGGTGTGGCAGTATCCTGACGCGCCGAGCCCGTCCGGCGTCGTTATCCCCGTCGAGCGGTTGACTCGGCAGGGGGTTCCGCGGGAGGCGCGGTTGATCTTCAGGGAGGTGCCCGAGCTCGTGGCGGAGGCGGAGAGGTCCTTCCTGGAGGAGGCGGACAAGTCCGCGCAGGTGGCGGCCGCCCTCGCGAAGGCGGAGGGGGAGCTCCAGGAGCTCCGCGCCGAGCTGGGTCGGAATGCGCAGATGGCGAGCCGGCTCAACGCGGCGCAGGCGGAGACCCAGGCGGCTCGTGACGAGGCCGCCCAAGCTAGGAGGGAGGCCACCACCGCATGGCCACGGTGGAGGCGTCGAGGAAGGAGGCCGCCGACGCCCGAAGCGAAGCCGCCACCGCCCGGTCTGCGGCAGAGCGGCGGCAAAGAAGGAGGTCGCCGACGCCCAAAGCGAAGCCGCCACCGCGCCGGTCTGCAGCGGAGCTGCGAGGAGGAAAGAGGCCGAGGAGGCCAAGAGCGAGGCCGCCACCGCCCTGGCTGCAGCGGAGGCAGCGCGACAGGAGGTGATCCAGAAGAATCTGGCCCTTGCGCAGACGGGCAAGCTGGTCGAGGAACTTAGGGGCGAAAAACTCGACGCGCTGTCCAGAAGCGTACACTCGAGCAGCGCGTCGAGGTCCTTACCAGCGACTTCGCCGCTCTGGGCGTGCACTGCCAAGGTAATCTTCATGCCTCGTCTTGCTTTGATTCGAGATTCTTGCCACGCCGCGGACTTACCCCTTCTGTTTGTTGCACAGATCTCGAGAAGACCTCGAGGAGCTCCGCGAGACGAATAAGGCTCTCGTGGAGCAACTCCAAGGTGAAACCATGGTGGCGGAACGAGCGCGCGTCACCCTCGACAGGCTCGGCTCCATGTGGGGTGTGACCCGGTGGCCACGGCCGAGGGCACGGTGGCTCGAGGCGACGCCCTGGTTGACGCCCTGTGCTTCTTTGACGTGGCCGCGCGGGACCGCGTCCAGAGCGCTCTCCACCGTGGTGTAAAGCAGGCGCTCGTGGCCGTCCGCTCCGGCTTCCGCTACCCGGTCAACGTCGTCGCCAAGGGCTTCGTCGAGATCGAGGGGAAGGACGAAGAGTGGAACGACCGCCGCGTCGACAAGATCCTGGAGAAGGTGGAGAGGCGGGGGCGGCGCTCGCGAAGCTCTTCGAGGAGGACGTGCTGCCTCCCGATGCGGACAGTGGTGCAGGTGGCCCCCCTCCTCCTGGCCCGGACGTCGAGGCTGAGCCCGCGGCAGAAGACTTGGGGAGGAGTACCAGACCGATGAAGAATGAGGCCTGCGTGCCAAATTTGGGCGTCGAGGCCCTTGTAAAAATTTATGTTATGACTTATGGCCTGTCGAGGCCAACATGTATATATGACTTGTTTGTTTAAAGAAGTTGTTTTCTTTTCAAATTTATCGATCATTTCTCTTTGTCGCTAGCTCGAGTTCAACCGGCTTGGTCTGTGTTCCTTCGATACGCGTCACGAGTTCCTCGAGGGGAGGCGTAGGTAGGGTACCGTAGCCCGGGGGCGTAGGTGGGCGTCTACGTCGACGCCCCCCGACTCTTGGAGGCTCGAGGTATTTACGGATTTAGACGTTGCTAGTATGCTCGAGACAATCGAGACGAGGGTCAAATTTTTGAAAAGAAAAACGCGCTTTTTCCGGAGTCTGGGGGGGCCCTGTCAGCCCCTGAGGGAGGCTCGACCCTGAGCAAGGCAGGGTCGAGGCTACCTTAAGTTGCTAAGTAATATGAAGACAAAGCACGAGTTTGCTCATTCATATTTAACGTGTTTGTACAAAGCAACAAAATGAACAAGGCCTCGAGGCCCTTAAGGGTAGAAGCGACGTAGCTGAGAAATGTTCCACGCGTTCGCCAGGATCCTGCCTTGCTCGTCGTAGAGCTTGTATGTTCCTGGCTTGAGCACCTCAGCTACGGTGTATGGGCCCTCCCATGGAGGGGTGAGCTTGTGGCGCCCTCGATTATCTTGCAGTCGTCGAAGCACGAGGTCCCCCACCGCCAGGTCCCTTTTGCGCACGTGCTTGTCGTGGTAGCGTCGAAGTGTTTGCTGGTAGCGCGCGGAGTTGATGAGCGCCACGTCTCGAGCCTCCTCGAGCTGGTCCTTGGCGTTGGCGAGCCTCTCGTGTTGGTTTGCTCGTTGTAGGCTCGAAGTCGAGGGGAGCCGTACTCGAGGTCCGTAGGCAAGAGCCTCGGCGCCGTAGGTTAGGAAGAACGGAGTGAACCCGGTGGCTCGACTCGGCGTAGTCCTGAGGCCCCACAGCACCGAGGGGAGCTCTGCAGCCCACCTCTTTCCAAATTCTTGAGGGTCTTGAACAGCCTCGGCTTCAGCCCATGGAGTATCATGCCGTTGGCGCGCTCGACCTGCCCGTTGCATTGAGGGTATGCGACCGAGGCCCAGTTACGCGAATGTTGTTGTCGTCGCAGAAGTTGGTGAACTTTTTGCCCGTGAATTGGTGCCATTGTCGGTGATGATGACGTTAGGCACCCCAAACCGGTACATGATGTCGGAGATGAACTCGACGGCCTTCTCGGAGGTGGGGTTGCCTATGGCTTAGCCTCGATCCACTTGGTGAATTTGTCGATGGCCACGAGCACATGCGTGTACTTTCCATTTGTCATCTTGAGGGGACCCACGAGGTCGAGCCCCCAGACGGCAAACGGCCAAGTGATGGGGATCATCTGCAGGGCGTGCGCGGGCTGGTGCGTTTGCTTGGCGTAGAACTGACACCTTGGCAGGCTCGAACAGGCGCTTGGCGTCTCCAATGGCGGTTGGCCAGTAGAAGCCTTGGCGGAAGGCGTTCCCCACCAAGGTCCTTGGCGCTGCGTGATGGCCGCAAGCCCCCGAGTGCATGTCGTCGAGGAGCCTGCGTCCTTCCTCGAGGGGGATGCAGCGCTGAAGGATTCCTGATGGGCTTCGACGGTACAGCTCTCGTTCGTCGCCGTAGATGACGTAGGTCTTGGCCCTTCGAGCGATGCGTCGGGCCTCCGTCTTGTCTTCTGGTAGCACGCCTTGCGTCAGGTAGTCGAGGAAGGGCGTCCGCCAGTCGAGGGGTCGTGATGAAGAAGAGGTGGGTGCGTCGATCTGCATTGCCTCAGCGGATGTCGAGGGGTCGTTCTCGAGGGGCGCGTTGAAGGTCGAGCCCCCGTGTCCGGCTCGAGGGGTGGCGTCGAGGGGCCAGCCCCGGGCGATTTTGACGGATGGCTCGAAAATGTCCCTCGAGAAGACATCTGGTGGGACGGTGCCGCGCGTGGATGCTAACTTAGCCAGCTCGTCTGCGGCTCGTTGTACTTTCGAGCGATGTGGTTGAGCTCGAGGCCGTAGAACTTGTCTTCTAGCTTGCGCACTTCTCCGCAGTATGCTTCCATCTTGGGATCGATGCAGCTCGAGGCCTTCATGACCTGGTTGACGACGAGCTGCGAGTCCCCTCGAACGTCGAGGCGTCGGACCCCAAGCTCGAGGGCGATACGCAGCCCGTTGACGAGGGCCTCGTACTCAGCGACGTTGTTGGAGGCGGGGAAGTGCAAGCGCAGCAGGTAGCGCATGTGGACTCCGAGGGGTGAGATGAAGAGCAGGCCCGCGCCTGCCCCTGTCTTCATGAGGGACCCGTCGAAGTACATAGTCCAGAGCTCGGCTTGGATTTGTGCCAGCGGGAGCTGGGTGTCGGTCCACTCAGCAACGAAGTCCGCCAACGCTTGCGACTTGATGGCTTTTCGCGGAGCGTAGGTGATGGCCTCCCCCATCAGCTCGGCAGACCACTTGGCGATGCGCCCCGTGGCCTCCGGTTATTGATGATCTCTCCGAGGGGGAAGGACGATACCACCGTCACGGGATGAGCGAGGAAATAGTGTTGGAGCTTGCGCCTTGTGATGACGATGCCGTAGAGCAGCTTCTGGATGTGCGGGTACCGGACCTTGGCCTCGGAGAGCACCTCACTGATGAAGTACACCGGCCGTTGGACTGGTAACGCGTGACCCTCCTCGTGTCTCTCGACGACTACGACCGCGCTGACCACCTGGGTGGTTGCGGCCACGTAGAGGAGGAGAGGCTCGGGAGGATCGTCACCCTGGCTGGTCGTGGTGGCACGAGAATTGGCGCGGAAGTCAGCAACCCTTTCAACTTGGTTAGGGCCTCCTCGGCTTCGACGGTCCACGCAAAGCGTTCCGTTTTCTTCAGCAGGCGGTAGAGAGGTAGCGCCTTTTCCCCCAGCCTCGAGATGAACCTGCTGAGAGCGGCTAGACAGCCTGTCACTTTCTGTACGCCCTTGAGGTCTCGAATTGGGCCCATCCTCGTGACTGCTGAGATTTTTCAGGGTTGGCCTCGATCCCCGTTGTGAGACAATGTAGCCAAGTAGCATGCCTCGAGGCACACCAAAGACACATTTCTCGGGGTTGAGTTTCACATTCTTGGCCCGGAGGCACTCGAACGTGGTCTCGAGATCGCTGACGAGGTCCCCGACTTCTTGGTCTTAACCACATGTCATCGACGTAGGCCTCGACGGTTTTGCCTATGTGTTCGCCAAAGACATGCTGCATACAACGCTGATATGTTGCCCCGGCGTTTCGAAGGCCGAAGGGCATTGTGACATAGCAATACATACCAAAAGGCGTAATAAAAAGAGGTAGCGAGCTCGTCGATTCTTTCATTTTATCTGGTGGTAGCCGGAATACGCATCGAGAAATGAAAGTACTTCACACCCCGCAGTGGAATCGACAATCTGATCAATTCTAGGTAAAGGAAATGGAACTTTTGGACATGCTTTATTCAGACCAGTGTAGTCTACACACATCCGCATTTTTCCATTCTTTTCCTAACTAGTACAGGGTTAGCTAGCCACTCTGGTGAAATACCTCCTTGATGAATCCAGCCGCCAAAAGCTTGTGCACCTCCTCGCCGATGATCCTACGCTTCTCCTCGTCGAAGCGGCGCAGGCGTTGCTTCACCGGTCTGGACCCGGCCTGGATCTCCAAGGCGTGCTCGGCGACTCCCCTCGGTACGCCTGGCATGTCCGAGGGGCTCCACGCAAACATGTCGATGTTCGCGCGGAGAAAATCGACGAGCACTGCTTCCTATTTAGGCTCGAGGCTGGCACTGATGGCCAGCGTCTTGCCGTCGGTCGAGGTCGGGTCGACGGGTATCTGCTTGGTGTGCTCTGCCGGCTCGAAGGTGCCGGCGTGGCGCTTTGCCTCAGGGGCCTCGGTGGCCAGGGCCTCGAGCGAGTCGATTTGGACGTTGGCCTCCCCACGCTCGACGCACTCCACGTCGCAGTGGTACGCGTGTTCGTAGGAGGTGTCGACGGTGATGACCCCTTTCGGCCCGGCATCTTGAGCTTCAAGTATGTGTAGTTGGGGACCGCCATGAACTTGGCGTAGCCAGGCCTGCCGATGATGGCGTGGTAGGTCCCTTGGAACCCAACCACCTCGAAGGTGAGCGTCTCCCGGCGGAAGTTGGTCGGCGTGCCAAAGCAAACAGGTAGGTCGATGCGCCCGAGGGGGTGGGCCTTCTTTCCTGGTACGACTCCGTGAAAACCCCCGACGCTGGGTCGGAGCTGGTCCCTCGAAGATCCCCAGGAGGTCGAGGGTCTCGAGGTATATGATGTTGAGGCTCGAGCCCCCATCCATCACACCTTGGAGAACCGTACGTCGATGATGACGGGGTCGACGACGAGGGGGTATGCCCCGGATTCACGACATGGTCCGGATGGTCGTCACGGTCGAACGTGATCGGCGCATCAGACCAGTCAAGATACCGGGGGGCGTCATGGCGGAGTGCAAAGACCTCCCGGCGCTCCTTCTTTCTCTCTCGAGCTGAGAGCCCGACGGTTGGGCCCCCGTAGATCATGTAGCAGCAGTCGCGCACCGGGGGGAAGTTGTCGTCCGCGTCCCCGTCGTCGCGTCGATTTTGTCCTTGCCCTTAGGCGCGTCTTCCTTCTTGTCGCCGAGCTTGGAGTAGAAGCCCTTCATCATTCGGCAGTCCTTCAACTTGTGATTCGTGGGACCTTGTGATAAGGGCAGAGGTCCTCGAGCATTTGTCGAAGACAGCCCCGTCAGGGGGGCCTCGAG
Organism: Coix lacryma-jobi var. lacryma-jobi; assembly: GCA_009763385.1. Lineage (NCBI taxonomy): Eukaryota > Viridiplantae > Streptophyta > Magnoliopsida > Poales > Poaceae > Coix > Coix lacryma-jobi. Next base: position 127,338,563 of record CM019831.1, read on the forward strand.
GCTTCTTATGCTCGAGGGCGCCCACGAACACTTCTTCATCGTCGTCGTCATCGGCGTCGCGCTTCGCCTTCTGACCTTTGCCTTTATCTTCTTCTTTTGTTGTCGTTGTTGCGGTTCTTGACGTTGTTGCCCTTGCTCGAGCCCTCCGGCGTGGCCACCGCCTTTCCTTTGTCCGTGGAGCGGCCAAAGAAGCCCCCACTGCCTCGTCGCCTGAGGCAAAGCTGGTGACACGATCCATTAGATCCTCGACCGTCCTGGGACGGTAGCGCCCTAGCTCGTGGACTAGCTCTTGGCATGTCGTGCCCGCGAGGAACGCTGAGATGACATCCTCATCAGGCACATGGGGGAGCTCGAGGCGCTGCTTCGAGAATCGCCGCGAGCGAAGTCGCGGAGGGGCTCGTCCGCTGTCTGTCTGCAACGTCGTAGATCCCAGGGGTTGCCTGGGCGCACGCAAGTCCCCTTGAAATTCCCATCGAAGACCCTGACTAGGTCGGCCCAGTCGTGGATCTGATCCGGCGGGAGCCCCTCGAGCCACCGACGGGCGGTGTCCGAGAGGTAGAGTGGGAGCTGGCGTATGATCACGCGGTCGTCGCTCTTTGCCCCGCCCAGTTGGCAGCCCAGGCGGAAGTCGGAGAGCCATAGCTTGGGCTCGACCTCCCCGTCGTACTTCACGATGTTGGTCGGCGGTCGGGGAGGGTCGAGCTGCGGATGGCCCGGCTGAAGACCCTGGGGGCCGGGGGCTCGAGGGTTTGCCGGTCCTCGTCACTGTCGTAGCGCCCTCCTCGATGGGCGTTATAGCCACGCTCCTCGGCCCCTTTGTCCTTGCGCCGACGGTTGATGTTGTGCGGGCGTCATTGGGGTCTCGAGGTGGCCGGTTGTCGACGATCCGCTCCCGGACTGGCCTGGCTCGAGAGGCGTCCGGCTGGTGGACGGACGTCTCACGCTCGTTGCGGGCGTGTCTGCTGGCTTCCCCGAGGCCGCTCCGCGCCGGCGCGAGGCTGAGCTCTCGGCCTGCTGCAGAGCGGCTGTCTCGAGGAGGTTCTTCATTTCCCCGAGCATGCGCCTGGCCTCAGGGTTGGAGATGGCGGGTAGATCGCGGAGCAGCATCGCGGCCGCCACCACGTTCTGCCCGGCTCGCAGGAAGCGAACCTCAGGGCGTGCTGGTGCTCCGTCCTCGTGGATCTGCCGGTGGACCTCTCGTGCGCGGCCACGCGCGCCGGCGCCTCGAGGTTGGGCTTGTTCCTGCACAAGAGCTTGCTCGAGCTGCAGCAGGCGTTGTCGGTCCTCCTCAGCCTTGGTGATCGCCTCCCGCAGCTGCGCGAGCTGCGCCGCCCGGTCGTCGTTGTGCTGAGGTGGTGCATCCGGTGCCGGAGGTTCGATCCTCCCCCGAACGTGTGGTCCGCCTGCCGCAGCCATGTCTCCGGGCTCTTCAAGGTTGAGCGTCGGCCTGGTGTCGTCGTCGCCGTCGTCCTCGGCATCGTCCACGACCCCCTCGAGCTGGAAGCACTCCCTGGTGGGATCCCAGAGGTCAGGGTCGTGGTAGTCATACTCGTCGGAGTCGGAGCTGTTGATGTCGCGCCGCCTTGGCTCGTGCTGGGACTGCAGCTCGCGGTACCACTCTCCGACGGTGGCACGCCGGGGTGGCTCGATACAATGAGATGTCGCGGTCGACGTGCGCGGGGTAGACGATCTCCAGGTCGGTGGTGGCTCGTAGGAGCACGCCCGGACGTTCCTCCCGCTCTGCCGCCGCCCGGTCTTGACGGCGGTCGTCGAGGGGTGCAGGCGTAGACAGCTGCGGAGTTGATGAGGCCGAACGGGGGGCCGCTGGCGTCGAGCGCGGCACACCCCGTGCGGGAGGAAGCCAGGTGGCGTCGACGGGGCACGGCTAGGGGGCCTCTGGCCGGGCTCCCGGTCCGTGCGCATGACGAACGCGAACTCGCTGGGAGAGCGCGCGCGCCCTAGAAGTCTCCGGTCGCGCGCCGGGCAGGTTCTCCTTGGGGACCCTGCACCGGCCGCGGGGAGGGGAAGTGGGTGTACGCCGGGGGCACTGCCTGTGCCTAGCGACGACGGTGATGACGGCGCCGCTCATGAGGTGGCGACGCATGGTGGTGCGGGCGACGCGCCGCGCTCCAAGCGTGCGGGGTGGCGTGACACGCCCTCCGCTCGGGCCCTCCGTGGAGAGCAGGGTCAGCTCATTGCCGCTGCCGGTGGCCAGGAACTCGAGGCTCCCGAACCAGATGACGGCACCAGCAGAGAACGAAGGAGTGGAAGAAGCCATCCAGAAAACAACGAGAAATCGACTCCAACACGCGAAGGCCCTACCTGGCGCGCCAACTGTCTCTGTTTCGACCCCGGGGGTATGACACCAACTAGTAATGTGATCGCGTGCTCTCTTCCTGGATGGTGATGCAAGATGACACAAGGATTTATCCTGGTTCGGGCAAAGAAGGCCCTACGTCCAGCGGGGGGAGGAGGTTCTTGTATTACTTGCACCTAAGTGCTTGTACAGGGGCAATACAAGCTCAACGAGCGTAGACTGAGCCTGGACTCGGGTGTGTGTGGTGTTGTTGCTGACCCGTGTGAGTGTGGACTCGCGTGGAACCGTGTGGTGCCCCGCCCCCGCGCGAAGGCCCTGGTGTTCTCTTTTATAGAGCAAGAGGAGGTCAGGGTTACACAGTAGATACATGTACAGCGCCCAATACGGCGAAGGGTAGGAATTTGTCTTGTCAAAGATACTGGAGCCAGCGGGGGTTGCTGTTGAAGCGTCCTTGAAGCGTGGCCTCCATCCCGGGCGTGGACGTGGAGGCGTGGCGACGTTAGGCCGTGCAGCGCCCATTCCAGCGCGTACATGACGCGGCTGGGTCCCTCCAGTCTTGGGGTACATGTCCTCCAATAGCATGAAAGCTGTCAGGGCTCGAGGGGCGCAGGACCGGCCTCGAGGTGGCGCTTACGGGGGGCTCGAGCCCCGCAGGTATGGGGAAGTCCCAGAAAATCCGCCCGCATAGCGGGAATCCAGGTTTCGAGATATGGCTCGAGGGTGCTACAGTGCAGAGTATGGCCGAACAGTGTGTTGTACTTGTGCCCTTTTGCCCATGCTTGACCTGGCTCCGGTTACTGTGGCTCATGTCGTGTGCCAGAGGACGTGACTGGAGTAGGTGAACGCATTAAATGCGCAGTACGGGGCTGGTATCCGATGTCTGGTGCCGCTCGAGGAGGACGTGAGGTGTCTTGAGGGATAGGTTACCGAGCTAGGGAGGCTCGAGGTCCCCGCGTGGGGTCTCGAGGAATGGTGTGTGGCTATAGCGGGTTCGAGGCCTACGTGTCGGGGCTCGAGGGGTAGGCTACCAGGAGGCGGTCGGTAAGGCTTTGGCGAGCTTAAGCTTCCTGGTGGTGGGCCAGCGTTGCAGGCCTCGAGGGGATGGTTTTTTGGAAGGTTAGTCTAGCTGGGTCTCTTATTAACGGGTGCTCTAGGTTTTGCTCTAGGTTTTGCGTTGATTGGGGGTACCCCTTTTGTGGTCCCCCGACATATGTGTGCCCAGGAAGTCCACACATACAACCACAGAGAGAAAAGATATCGAAAATAGTGTTCTATATAACGAAAACATAGTTATAACTAACACTTACATCAAAGTTAAGTGGAATGGATACTAATCTTCTCTTCAAGCTCCAATCTTCACAAGGACAGCTGACTGGGGGTACATATGCCTAGCACTTCCATCAGTCTTATAGGAACTCCTCAATGTCTTCACCACTCTTCCGTTGCGCGACCCTGATGGAGACTGTGGGGTGTGGGGGACATAGCAAGAGTGAGCACATGTCGTACTCAGCAAATACAACATGGGGTTATGAGAGCTCAAAAGCCAGACACTGGTTTACTGTGATCAGCACTTTTAGTTTGGTCAACATTTTAGCATAAATAGTCATCAGACTGTGCTTAAATCACATTCAAACCACATGAATAATATTATGAGCAATCACATCAAAGATTAACAAATTGACAGTAACGTGAACATAAAGTATATATTGTTAAAATTATTTAGCCTGCAAGTTTTTCGAGCCGCTCGTGGCGGTGAGCACGGCTGTTATAACAGTTTTTAACACTTTGCAGATGTTGTACATCTTTACCCGTGAGCCGTGATTTACCCTTTCACTCGAGGTAGCTAGCCTCTTAGCCCACTTCCGAGGAAGGCCAGCAGGGTTCACTATGAAGTCTTTCGAAGGTTCCCCTAACAGGATAGTAGCTACTAGGTTTCCAATCGGCAAGCAGATATAGGAACCCCTTTCCGATGGCACATTCCTTCCCGGCTATACACATGAGACCAGGTGGTCGTCCTATATCCGTCTCGGCAGCCTCTTTTGTGCCCTTTCGGGTAACCACCATCGAGCCAGGAGAGGTCCTCGTACTGAACTAAAACCAGAGCCATGTAGCCCTCACGGTTGCACTGTATGTCCCAGCTTTTGCCCACAGATAGGTCATTTAAGGGGGCCAAGAGCATGAAAGCTCCCACGCGCGATGTTCATATTACCATAAAAACAAGTTAACAACATGTTTGCGCATATTATTAGTCATCTCATTGATTATGTAAGTTGGGTGAAGCACTAGCAATCTACCCATATGCACACATCTCATAGGTACAAGGTATATAATCGAAACAACTAGGATAAACCTAAGGTTTGCATAATTGGACACATGCACATGAATAGTATTTAAAGGTGTGTAGAAAACAAGGTTAGTCTCATGCTATACTTGCCTGTTACACTTGCTCAATTCTCACATCATCAGCTTCTAGTCATCATCTTCTGATCTTCAGCGCCCACAAACTGTTCTCGTCTACTCGCAGCAAGCACCACAAAAGCAGACATACAAGCAAACAAAAAGAGAACTAAGAACCGTGTAACACGAGAGGCACCACACAAAGGCAGACATACAACCAAACAAAAGAGAACTAAGAACCGTGTAACACGAGACAAAATAACGTACTAAAAGAGAGCTCACTACTACGGTCGCGAGAATGCGAGAGACGTCAAAAACGAAGCTACGATCGAAAAGAACAACTACCGAGAGTTTATTATAAAAGGAAGAACTACCAGCTTGCTTCATTTTAATTAAATAAGATCATGACAAGATATTATTTAGATTAGACAAAAACATATTTTAATTTAGAAAGACGAGTTAAACTAATCTTTATTTAATTAGAAATATTATCATATAATTTAATGGAGTTAAACTTTATCTTAGTAAAAGAAACTAGGCATGCGAGAGCATCTAAACGTATTTTGTGTGATAGTGTTTAGCCTAAGCAAATTATAAATTTAAAATATATTTATGTTAGTGATTAATCATATTAACATTTATATAAAAAAATCGAAGTATAAAACCTATATTGATTTTAATTATAAATCGGTTGTAGGTTTGTTAATCAAATTAATATTTAATTTTATATGGAAAGATATGTAACATGTAAAGCGTTAACACTGCTGCGTAAAACGTGACTCTACAAAATTAACGCAACTAGAACGAACTAAAACGGAGTTACGAAGATTAAACAACGGGGATATTTGTACCAGTGGCAGAACCGTAATTACGGTCATCTTCAACCTTGACCTCCCTCTTCCTTCACGTGAACAACCAGGGAGGGACCGAAAGAGCAACTGCTCTGCTGCTTGCGCACAGGGAAGAAGACTCCGGCCGGTCGGTCACCCGGCGGCCCGGCGGCGCTTAGCTGCAGCTGTGGCCAGGGCCAAGGCGTGGGCAAGGCCGGCTGACCTGCAGCACGACCTAGGGCCGGCGGCCATGGCACCTTGGTGCTACACACCGCCCGAGCAGCAGGGACGCGAGGTCGGCGCCGTGGAGCCACAGGTGTAGGGCCCGTGGCGCACAGGGAGGCCTCTAGGCAGCACCCCACTGGAGTAGATGACTGAAAACGAAGAAGGCACAGGTGCAGTAATGGTGCTCGCCGGAAAAGTGAGGAAGAGATGGGAAACGAAGAAACGGTGATGCATTCGTGAAAAAAAAAATACTACGACATAGAGAACGATGAGAGCTAACTCATGATGGTGACGGTTTTCGCCGGAACACGATAGTTTAGCCGGAAAAGCTCGCCGTGGTGGCGATGGAACGCGGTGGCGGGCGGCGTGGCGCGGGTTTAGGCCGGCCGGTGTGTCCAAATGGACACACTGGCCGGCTTGTTTTTGTTAATAGAACACGTTCTTTGTCGAGTGCCTGGATCCGGCACTTGGCAAAGACTTTTCTTTTTTTTAATATATTCTTTGTCGAGTCTCATGGATCTGGCACTCGGCAAAGATTTTTTTTTAATATACTCCTTGTCGAGTGCCTGGGATTTGGCACTCGGCAAATTTTTTTTTTTTTGCTTTCTTTGCAGTGTGGTTCACCTGGCACTTGCCAATTTTTTTTCTTTCTTTAGCGAGTGGTGTATATTGAAAGGACCGTGACGCCTAAGAGGGAAGGTGAATTAGGCAATTAAAAACTTCTACTCTCGTCTAAACAAAACCTATGCAACAAAGTAAACTGTCTAAAGTGCAACTAAGGTTTTGCTAGGTGTGTTGCTATCTCTACCGCAAAAGAGTTATGCAACCTAGGTTCCAAATCTATCAACTAGCCTATCAACTAAGCTAGGAAAGTTAAAGCACACAACCAAGGTAGCAAGGTAAATGCAGAAGCTAAAGAGAGAGGTAGAGATGCAAACTCCCATCGATGACTCTGGTATTTTTACCGAGGTATCGAGAAGCGTGCAAGCTTCCTCCTAGTCCTCGTTGCAGCCCCTCGCAAGGAATCCCTCGCAAAGGCCAAGCTCCCGGTCGGGTAACTCCGTGGATAGCTCCGGACCTTCCCCACGCGCAAGTGGGTCTCCGGTTAAGCCACTCATGGCAAAGCCTCTCCCGGACCGCTCCCCGCCGTCTTCACTATCAAGCTTCCGACCGAAACCGCCGCGGGCCTTGTTCCCTTCGGTACACGGTAGCGGCCACACCACAAATTGCGGTTGGTGTGGTCTCGCAAGACTATAAGCCCCTCTGATGGACAACAGTGCGCGCAGGCACCGGTAGGTAAGAGGTATGCAAACCTCACTAAACACTGGGTATAACACCTAGAGCAAGCGCAAAGCGGTGGTCTAACTAGTAAGCTTAAGCACTTCGCAAAGCACCTACACTAATTACCTAGTATATCACTAAGCACTTTGGTGGCTAGAGCAACTAAAATATATGTCTATGGACTTGGTACACTTCCTTGAGCTCCAACCTTTTGTTTTGGCCGGCCATGGGGGTATATATAGAGCCCCAAGCAAATAGAGCCGTTGGGCAAAGTGATGGACTTTTTTGCCATCAATCGGAGGCACTTGTCGAATTGACCGGACGTGTCCGGTCACTAGCAACGGCTAGTTGGCCAACTGTGCAGGCACTGATCGGACTCTGCATGAGTCCGGTCACATGTGATCAGACGCGTCCGGTCATGTCTGCACGTCTCTGGAACCTCTTTGTAAACAACCGGACTCAGCTGAGCTCCAGCGTCCGATCGTACTCGTAGCGTCCGGTCGCTGAGGAACAGTTTCATCGGTGCGTCCGATCGCAACTAACGCAGTGTCCGGTCACACGAACGTGGCACTGCTGGCTGGAACTACTGACCGGACGCATCCTGGCCAGCGTCCGGTCACTGCTTGAGCAGCGTTCGCGGTCACTTCTTTTTCCTGCCTTTCACTTGTTCTTTGCACCCGACTTGGTTCCATCTTTGTGCCTTGGACTTTGCTTGATCTTGAGAGTCTTCTACTGAGCTTCAAATGTCTTGCTTGAGGTGTTGATCATCGGATCACCACGTTGCCTCAGTCCAAGCCACGTTTGCACCCTATTGGACTACAAAATAAACACTTGCAAACACATTAGTCCAAAATGGATGTGTTGATCATCAGACACCAAAATCCAAAGTTAAATGAGCTGAGGTCCATTTTCCTTACATACATTACACAATGTGGTTCACCTGAGGCTTCAGGTAAATAGACAAAGTTGGAGTCTTTATCTTCTTTTGGCAACATTAATGATCGCCCTCAACCTGGGAACTCCAAGGGTGACATTCTTGGCACTGACACCAGCGCATAGTGGATCAATTCAGGTAAACAGACGAAATGATTATAGCTCAAAGAAGTAAGATGTAGTGACAAGTAGACTGTACCGTGGTTGATGACAGTAGGTTGTGATGTATTGTATCCTGAGGTGATGTCGGGTCGTATAGGGGGGCGAGAGGGTGAGTAGGTGAGATATGAGTAGGGGAAAGGTAGGGGATGACGAGGAGATAGGCTTATGATGGGAGAGGGAGTAAGGGCTAGCTATATGAGAGAGATGTAGGGCTATAACTCAGAGATGTGGGTTAGTATGATGGAGTTGTAGGCGAGTAAGTCAGACTGTTGTTGGGGAGTAGGATTCAGGCTTGTGGGAGATGGTACTGTAGGTTATAGCTAGTTGGCGATGCCCAAGAGGGGCTATGAGAGATAAAGAGGGCAATATTATCCTATCTCTGGGGTGAAAAATATAGAAGATGAGTGTATCCCCCTGACAATGGAGAGTAACCGCCTCTGTATATCATTGTATCACAAAGAATGGTCAGATGCCTGTAGTTCATGTAGGATCCGTCGAAAGATATCACCACCCGAAGCTCATCCAAGAGAGATCGACGGACAGCCTCAATTCCAAGTACCTCAATCACTTCAATCAGATTTTTAGTTGTTGTCCTTGTAGCATCAACATCCTCTTCAATGATGGTTCCTACATGATCAGGATCAGGATTAGATATGCATGCATGGGGACAAGAGGTGACCTCTTCTCAACAATCTTAAAAAAGCACTCTATTCAGACTGAAAAACAAAATGTCAAATGATAACCTCGGATGACGGCCTGATCATGACCTGCCTTTTCCCTCTCTTCTGAGCATTGCACATGGACTTGAGCGTATCGTTGAGTGCACTGGCACTCATCACCTACACCCTAGAACGTAAACTGAAACTGTTATTTCATGTAGCTCAAAATTCAATCTTAGTCTACAAGCAAGAGAGGAACACAAGATATAGGCATATTTAACTGTAGAGATAGCTCATGAGAAGTGGAAAAGGCATTATTTCATGTAGCTAAACCATTATTCCATATGATGGCAACCAAAGACTGAAGAAATCTTGATTCAATCTCATCGATAACCCATTCAAAAGCTTCCTTTGTAAACCTATATAGTCTTCGGATATGCATGCATGGGGACAAGAGGTGACCTCTTCTCAACAATCTTAACAAAGCACTCTATTCAGATCGAAAAGCAAAATCTTAGATGATAACCTCAGATGACGGCCTGGTCATGACCTGCCTTTCCCTCTCTTCTGAGCATTGCACATGGACTTGAGCGTATCGTTGAGCGCATTGGCACTCATCACCTACGCCCTACAACGTAAACCCGACACCGTTATTTCATGTAGCTCAAAATTCAATCTTAGTCTATAAGCATGAGAGGAACACAAGATATAGGCATATTTAACTGCAGGGACAGCTCATGACAGGTGGAAAAGGCATTATTCGTGTAGCTAAACTATTATTCCATATCATGGTTACCAAAGACCGAAGAAACCTTGATTCAATCTCACCGATAACCCATTCAAAAGCTTCCTTTGTAAACTTGTATAGTCTTCGGATATGCATGCATGGGGACAAGAGGTGACCTCTTCTCAACAATCTTAACAAAGCACTCTATTCAGACAAAAAGCAAAATCTCAAATGATAACCTCGGATGACGACCTGATCATGACCTGCCTTTTCCCTCTCTTCTGAGCATTGCACATGGACTTGAGCGTATCGTTGAGCGCACTGGCACTCATCACCTACAACCTACAACGTAAACCCGAAAACCGTTATTTCATGTAGCTCAAAATTCAATCTTAGTCTACAAACAAGAGAGGAACACAAGATATAGGCATATTTAACTGCAGGGACAGCTCATGAGAGGTGGAAAAGGCATTATTTCATGTAGCTAAACCATTATTCCATATGATGGCAACCAAAGACTGAAGAAACCTTGATTCAATCTCACCGATAACCCATTCAAAAGCTTCCTTTGTAAACCTGTATAGTCTTCGGATATGCATGCATGGGGACAAGAGGTGACATCTTCTCAACAATCTTAACAAAGCACTCTATTCAGACCGAAAAGCAAAATCTCAGATGATAACCTCGGATGACGGCCTGATCATGACCTGCCTTTTCCCTCTCTTCTGAGCATTGCACATGGACTTGAGCGTATCGTTGAGCGCACTGGCACTCATCACCTACACCCTACAACGTAAACCCGAAACCGTTATTTCATGTAGCTCAAAATTCAATCTTAGTCTATAAGCAAGAGAGGAACACAAGATATAGGCATATTTAACTGCAGGGACGGCTCATGAGAGGTGGAAAAGGCATTATTTCATGTAGTTAAACCATTATTCCATATGATGGCAACCAAAGACTGAAGAAACCTTGATTCAATCTCGCCGATAACCCATTCAAAAGCTTCCTTTGTAAACCTATATAGTCTTTAGATATGCATGCATGGGGACAAGAGGTGACCTCTTCGCAACAATCTTGACAAAGCACTCTATTCAGACCGAAAAGCAAAATCTCAGATGATAACCTCGGATGACGGCCTGATCATGACCTGCCTTTTCCCTCTCTTCTGAGCATTGCACATGGACTTGAGCGTATCGTTGAGCACACTGGCACTCATCACCTACACCCTACAACGTAAACCCGAAACCGTTATTTCATGTAGCGCAAAATTCAATCTTAGTCTACAAACAAGAGAGGAACACAAGATATAGGCATATTTAACTGCAGGGGCAGCTCATGAGAGGTGGAAAGGCATTATTTCATGTAGCTAAACCATTATTCCATATGATGGCAACCAAAGACTGAAGGGCTATACTTAGCTGCTAATGAAGGATTGTAGCTCGAAGAAGTAGGACTGTAGCTCAGACAAGTAGGACTGTAACTGGTTGATGTGTTGGGCTATATCTTGGCGATAGGAGGAGATGTAGGATGCATCAGTGATGTCAGTTTGAGAGGGGAGTAGGACTTTATGAGTGGAAAGGGAGGGCTATGACGGGGAGGTAGGGCTATATGAGTGAGAAGTAGGGCTATATGCGGGAGATGTAGGGCTGTAACTCGGAGATGTAGATTGTAGCTAGGAGAGTTGGGCTGTAACTCGGAGCTATGGGTGAGTATGATGGAGTAGTAGGCAAGTAAGTCGGACTTGTTGGGGGGAGTAATTTGGGCTTGTGTGACTGTAGGTGGGACTATAGCTTGGCGATGCAGGGTTGTATGATGGAGAAAGAGGGCTATATCCTATCTCTTCTAAACATTGCACATGGACTTGAGCATATCGTTTAGCGCACTGGCCCTCATCACCTACACCATAGAACGTAAACCCGAAAACATTATTTCATGTAGCTCAAAATTCAATCTTAGTCTACAAACAAGAGAGAAACACAAGATATAGGCATGTATAACTGCAGAGACAGCTCATGAGAGGTGGAAAAGACATTATTTCATGTAGCTAAACCATTATTCTATATGATGGCAACCACCACCTGATCTTCGTACGAGCACTCGGCTTCAGATAATATAGTCTTTGGATATGCAAGGGGACGAGAGGTGACCTCTTCTCAACAATCTTAACAAAGCACTCTATTCAGACCAAAAAGCAAAATCTCATATCACTACTACACGTTTGATTTACCGAGACACCACACTGTGCATGTCCGAGGCGGGCGCCTTCAACCGCCTCGGTTAATGCATTAACCGAGGCGGGCACTGGAAGGCAACCGCCTCGGTTAAGTTTTGATTAACCGATGCCTATGGTCCGAGGCGGACCGTTTGCCCGTCTCAGTTAATCTCTTTTGCCCGCCTTGGTTAAGCTTTCTGTAGTAGTGGATGATAACCTCGGATGACGGCATGATCATGACCTGTCTTTCCCCTCTCTTGTGAGTTATATGAACCTTCTTCGGAGATGCTTCGGTTTCTAAGCAACGTACGTGATAACTTGTGCAAAACCTTCACAATTTTTTACAACAACCTCCACATATGATATCATGACATCTTGACAAATTCCATGATTTTCAGACTCCGTTTGTTTTTTTGTATAATTAAAAACCACTAGGGCACAAGTTCGTGGTCGTGTTTAGTAAACAAAATGTTCGAAAATCTTTTTCATCTAACATGTAGGGCCTCAATGTGGGTTGAATAACATGAGTATCATTTTTCTACTTATTTTTTCAAGTATTTGAATTACTTGCAGTTCAAATTTGACTTGATTCAAAAATTGCTTGAAATACAATTAATTAATTAAATATAGCAAACAAATATAAAAAAATACTAAATTTTAACCTGGAGTATCACATGTTGTGTGGGGTAGAGAACAAAAAATTTAAAGGCCAGGAAATAAAAAAAAATTACTATTTTGCCGAGTGACTTGCGTAGGCACACGACAAAGTTATTCTTTGCCGAGTGCCACACAGAGCCACTCGGCAAAGATTGACGACGGCAACGGCATCTAACGGTGTAAGGTTCTTTGCTGAGTGTCCACTGCAGCACTTGGCAAAGCGTAAAACACTCGGCAACGTTATTCTTTGCCGAGTGCCTGTAGTGGACACTCGGTAAAAGTGTCGTCTTTGCCGAGTGCCTGCTACTTGGCACTCGGCAAAAAAGCCCTCCACCGTGTGCTTTTGCTTTGCCGTGTGCCGCTCCTTGGGCACTCGACATATGGGTCTCTTTGTCGAGTGCCCGACAAAATGCGCTCGGCAAAATTCCGGGCACTCGGCAAAGCCGGGGATTCTGGTAGTGCCACTACATCCACCACGTTATGAACTTCCACCATGTCAGCATTATGGAAAATAGGGAAATCGTGGTCTGGCGGTGACGGATGATTGGGTGCATGGCTAGGGCCATGGAAGAGCAGTGCATATGCATGCGGGATCAGTGGTCTCAGACTTAGAGATGCATGTGTCCTACAATATCTTAGGAGAGTGAGGGACTGAGGTTAAGGGAGGCGAACCGACGATATGGAGGCCTTGTCGGCCCATGGATAAAGAAGAAGGGGCGATGTAGACGGAGGGAGAGACGAAGCAGGCGTCCGTGTCGCCTCGAGGGCATGGCCCCTCCCGTGTGCCAAGCCATCGGTCACTGCCCCTCCTACTGTCCAGATCCACCGGTGGCCCCCTACACGTGGCTTCCCTGTGCCAGATCCGTCGCTGGTGTTGGAGTGCGCAGCAGAATTTGGCTCAGCTCGTTATATCCACGAGTCGGCGCTCCTCGGGCCTAGGTCCACCAGAAGCCACAACATACCATGGTATTGAGCCCAACTCAACCCAAAAGACTAGCTTTATAGGTGAGGGCTGCTGCCGCCTTATATGTTACGCTTTCCCGCTATCAATTACCGATGTTGGGCTAAACCTAATAATCTCCTCAATTACCAATGTTGGACTAAACCTAACAATCTCCTCTGTCACACATCAGACCCACTCTTCACATCACACAACCTCATGCGATCTCTAGAAGACGTTTTATAGGCCCCGAGTCCAACGGTCTATCACACATAACCCGTGTGACTTTCGAGATGTTAATGGGTTCCCCGTTACCATGTGACCTTTTTGAGATTTTCTAGGTTTTTTCGACCATGGGCTTTGATACCACTTGGTAGATGTGCGCAGCAGAATTCGACTCAGCTTGCTATACCCATGAGTTGGCGTCCCTCGAGCCCTGGTTCACCGGAGCCCACAACATACCAAAACATTGGGTCTAACTCAACCAAAAAGACTAGTTTTATAGGTGAGGGCTGCCCCCGCCTTTATATGTTTGCATTTTCTCACCATCAATTACCGATGTGGGACTAAACCTAATAGTCGGTCCTCTCGCACGCGACCAACCGTGTGTGGCCTTGAAAACTCATATGTGCATCGGGACCATGTCGTCGCCGGGGGCTAGAGTGCGTGCAAGCCTAGCCACGGCGCTGTCGGGGACAACTGGGGTCTCAGGGCTAGGGTCAATGCCACAGTGGCCACCGTTCCTACGAGGAGAGCCGCGCCACAACGAGGGGATGTGTGAGATGCAGATGGGGAGAGGAGAGAGGATTGGGGGAGAGCAGATTTGGGATGGTTATGCAATGAGGGGGTGGCTCCAGTTTCTACGGCGGCGATGGCAAGGGTCACATTCACGTACCTAGCAAGCATCTGCGGGTACGAGCGGGTGGGTACGTTCGATGGGGGTGGGAAAAAAATAGCGTCAGCGATGGAAACAGAGCCAGACATGTTGTCAATGTAATAGTTTGCGACGGATTTTCGACGGGATCTGGATCAGATTACACTAGGTGATTTAAATGTGTTGGATCGTAGATGTAAGGGACAAGAATTAAGGTGACTAAAATATTTATATGAGAATGTATTTATTTCTTGGCTCCTTTATGGATATGGATATAAAAGCCAATGAAACAAAGCAAAGCATATTCTGAGCCACACATTTTTGTGTATGAAAATGCCTCCTTTATGAAAAGCAATAGTAAAACATTTTGTCATGTAATTACATAAAGACTACATGCAAATATTTTTTGAACCACGGACAATACGCGCGCAGGGACGCGCGGCAACTACCACAAGTGGAAAAAAAAATCTATGTATCCACTGTGTCTCCGTGCATATACTTTATATCATGGATAATCGTAAGTGCAGAGTCAACATGATCCAACAACAAATACTCCGCATGTCCGCATGCGACGTTCGCACGTAACGCTCAACCTCCACGACGCCTTCACTATTATGCGCCGTTGAATTGTGTTGACTGAACAAGTGATGACCATCCATAGTGTTTATGCACAGAGACACGATGGATACACATGATGCATAGAAAATTTTTTAGCAACGGAAAGCCCCCCGCATAATCATAGCGCAGACCTGGGATTCTGTCGCGGGACGCCAGCTTGGACAAGCGGGCGCAGGAGTAGCTTGCCCATCTCCTCCACGAACTTGTCCATGGCGTTAGCGGGCAGGCTCACCGGCACAGCGATGCCTGGCTCGCCTTTCGCGTTCCTGACGGTTACAAAGTAGCTAGCGGCGGGCCCCCGCTGGAACTCCGTCGGCCCGCCGTACACCGGCCTGCCCCAGCCCAAGTCCAGATCGGCGGCGGGGGCCTTTCTCACGTCGGACACCCGGTACGTGCGCGCCGACGAGATGGTCCCCCGCCGCCCACGAAGCACGGCGAGGTCCGCGGCCGAGCGTACGTACTCCATGTCCACCTCCTCCTTGGCCTTCTTCACCAGCTCGACCGCGTAGCCCAGAGGCCTCGCGCAGATCTCGCCGGCGACGGCCACGGCCACCGGGAAAGCAAACGCGTTGCCGTAGTAGCCCCTGGGGATTCTGCCCGCCGCCGGCGCCGCTGGACCGCCGCCTGCTGGGTTCTTCTTGATGCCGCGGACGTTGACGACGCACATCAGCCGCGTCTCGGCGGCGCTGGCGCCGGCGTCCGGGCCGCCGCCGGCCGCTAGTGCGACGGTGCGGCACTTCCAGAGGCAACCCGCCAGGAGGTCGAACGTCGTGACCCTGGAACGTAGCTGATGATCAGGCTCGAGGTGGCCCCCGGAGCACGGCGATGTCGGTGGGGCCGAAGAAGAAGCAACGGTGCGCCAGCAGGTCGGTAGTAGTAGTAGTAGTAGCCGCGTCGCCGCCGTCGGCGCCCGCGGCCGCCGCGTCGTCGTCGTACTCGCGGTGGGCGAAGCTCGGGCGGGGCGGGTCACGCGCCATCAGAAGCTCGCGGCGCCACACGGGCGCAGCGTGGGGCGCCGCCGGGGCGCCTCGCGCCAGCTCCGCCACGGCGGCGCCGAACTGCACCATCCCGAGCCCGTCCGCGACGGCGTGGTTTATGCGCACCGCCAGGATGAAGCCGCCGCAGGCGAGTCGGGTGACCTGTAGGAGGACGAGGGGCGCGCCGACGATGGCGGACGAGCCGGGGACGTCGAAGAGCAGCTCCTCGAGGCACGGGAATGGCGGCAGCAGCGGCTGCGGAAACTGGTCGAGGCGGACGTCGGCGTCGGCCTCGGTAAACAGCACCCCTTCTCCCGTGCAGTCGACGGCGAGCTTGCCGCCCTCGGCCTCCCTGAGCCGCCCGGCGAGCGGGTAGTAGTGCACCAGCGCTCTCGCGACAGCGTCTCGGATGACCTGCGCGGGGTCGCCGCCGCCGCCCATGGCCGACTGCTTGCTGGAGCTGGACTCCTCGTCGTTCCGCCGCCGGTACAGCATGATGGCAGGGAGATGGAACCGCAGGAACTGCTGGTCATCGATGTCGGAGAGGAGCTTAAGCTCACGCGGCGTCGGTGATGCAGGGGTCACCAGCAATGCCGGCCGCCTGTGCACGGCGAACTTCAGGCTCGCCGCCGCCGCTGGAGTTGTAGTTGGGAGAGCCCGCCATGCTGTGCGTACGTTAATTAGCTAGATCGAGCTAACAATAATGCGAGTAGATAGAGTATGTTTGTGTTTGCTCTTCTCCAGGCTTAACTATATCATCTATATATAGCAGGGGGGAACAGGCACGGTGAGAGATCGATCAGATGAGATGATGTAGAACAAAATGCTAGTAACATATTATTAAGGAATACAGTACCTTAATTATGAGCTGGCGAGATGAGTTGGAGTGCTCAACGTGCATGGAAGCTCGTGTTGCACGATGTAAGCACCACAAGCGAGCTGAGATCTTTGACTTGGGATAGATCGAAATAATAAACAGGATGAGCAACAGAAAACAGGAAAAAAAAATGTTGTTCGTGCGCCATCACAAGCAAATTGTTCTGCACTCATCGACCACCTTCCATCCTATATATCAGCTCGATAATATGATATGACAGAGAGGATCGCGTGGTTTCAGAGGGCAGAAGGGGGATTTTTTCAAAGAGGCAGAGGCTATGGCCGTAGTGGGTATATGGTGAAAGGGCTGCTGACTTGCTGACTTGGGAGACGGGCAAGATGAGTCCTTCTTGCACGCCTCCCAAGTCAGCATCCTGGGGATTGACGTGGAAATAAGTCTGGTCTGGTTTAGATTGAGAATGTGAGTTTTTTTTCTCAATTGTAGCACTTTCGTTGTTATTTGACAAACTTTGTCCAAATATGGCCCAAAAAGATTCGTCTCGACATGTACGTACTAAAAGTACAATTAGTTATTTTTTTGCCAACATTTAATACTTCATGCATGCGTCCAAACATTGATGTGATGGTGATGTGATGTGAGAGAGAGTGAAAAAAGTTGAAAGTTTGAATGCATCTAAACTTAAACTTCCTCAAATCGAATCCAAGCCAGCAAAATCAAGTGCTTCGGTGCCTTGAAATGGCCATCACCAGTTGTGCTATAAATGTAAGCTCAAAGGCTATATGGCAATGGACTGTGTGAGCTTCAAAAGAAGAAAGCTCCAGTTGTATGCCTTTGGAATTCCAAATCAGGATTTCTATTCCATGGAGCTCGCAGATAATCAAGTTGTTTGTCTTGGTACTGTAGTAGAAGGGGTGTGGCTAATGAGGAGAGACTGAATGAAGAACTCAAGGTTGTGGTGAATGATAAATGGAATTTTCAACCAAAAGGAGAATAGATGACGACACTAGTTTTTTTTTTTTGGTGATCTTCCCTGATAAAGGAACCTTGCATACATTCTCGAAGTTTGCTAGTTTTGGAGCTGTCCATTTACATGTTAAGAGTGAAGATAACCAATTCTTCAACCGATCCAAAAACTTCTTCTGTACTTGAAACCTACTGGATTAAAATTGGAAATGTGTCACCTATTGCTACGGAGGAAGCTGCTATTAAGGAGTTGGCAACTTTGGTTGGTCAACCTTTGGTATGTAGTGGATGAACTGAGTTTGATCAGAGATGAGATAGTGATGAGAGTAGAGATCAATTACAGAAACCCTGCAGCTATCTCGGATGTGATGTAGAAGTTTTCTTCAACAATGTTAGTCTATCTTAGAGAGCAGTTTTCAACTAAAGCAAGAAAAACATTGGGCATGTTTATTTTCACGGCTAAAAT
Source organism: Coix lacryma-jobi var. lacryma-jobi (assembly GCA_009763385.1). Lineage (NCBI taxonomy): Eukaryota > Viridiplantae > Streptophyta > Magnoliopsida > Poales > Poaceae > Coix > Coix lacryma-jobi. Next base: position 127,356,642 of record CM019831.1, read on the forward strand.
TTTAGCCGGGTCACATCAGATATTGCGGCACTAATTTATCCTATTAAAATAGACTAATTATAAAACTAATTACACCACCATACGATAATCAACCAGATAAATCTATTATGCCAAAATAATTTATCATTAGCAAATATTTATTGTAGCACTATATTATTAAATAAATCATAGACTAATTAAGCTTAATAGTTTCGTCTCGTGAATTTTCCCTGATGGGACCTGACTAAAATTTTAGTCGTGGAACGAATATGCCCTTAAGGCGGTCGGTGGCGACTCGAGCGGCGCGGTGAAGACACAGAGCACGGTCAGGAAGCACTTTCCATGGGGGCGGGGGTGCGGTGCAGACGGACTCTCTAGTCTCTACACGGAAGCGATGTTGTGGACCGGGCAGGGAATTCCAGGAGAAGAGAAAAAAAACAGAGAAAGCAGCGGGAGATTGATCCTGAAAGAGATGGAAAAAAGTTAAACACGGACACTGTGTCTCTGTTTCCTCAAATTTATTCATGGCTGATTTCGGTTATCGTAATAGTATTCTATCAGACAGTATAAGTCTGATAAGACGGATGATAAATTTAAGCGAATAGTAAAATTAGACGTGTCACAAATTTTACCCTTTTATTATTAAAGATAAATATTATTAAGGATAGATAGATATATCAACTCTGTCCGGCCCGAGATGTGCAGAACAATCATATTCGAGTTTTATATATTCACCTCATGCATCTCAAGGTCTGCTAATCTGCTAATGGGAAGGTTTACTTGTTATATACATAAATGAGTCAAATGACACCGAATGCAACTATGTCGTGTGTCATATAAGTTTCCTCATGTTGTGTACATTACCTCTGCACGTATCCTATCGATCTCGATTTATGCATATGAATTCGAATACATGCGCGGCACGCACGTCAAACAGGCTTATATATTTGGGAAGACAATCCTATATATAATCACAAAAATAATTAAGTAGTAGTTTTATATGTACCTCATGCATCTCAAGGCTTATATACAATAGAGAAGATAATCATACAGGAATAAAATCAAATCGAATACCATGTGAAGTACAGCTGACAGATTATTACTTCTATTAGGCTCCAGATCATTTCACACGGCTGCCAAATTCCAGTCAGCTAGGGCTCTAGGCCGCCTCGACCTGTTGCCAAATAAGGTTTCTTCCTCTATAAATACTTTGGATAATAAAATGGCTACTCCAAACCACGCTTTGCATTACCAGTTCTCCTTCTATTCCTCCACATATTCTTGAATCTTGATTCATATAGGTAGTAGCTAGCTAGCTAGATAACTGTTTGCAGTTGGTTCTTGGATGGAGCCAATGGCGGCAGCGGCAGCGACGACGACGACGACCGCGTCGACCAACGGCGTGGCACCTTGCCAGGGCACAGTTGTATTGTCATCGCCACCAGCGACGTCGACATCCAAGAAGCAGCTCGAGCTCATCGAGGAGCTGACCACCAACGTGGACGCCGTGCAGGAGCGCGTGCTCGCCGAGATCCTCGGCCGCAACGCCGAGAGCGAGTACCTCGCGCAGTGCGGCCTCGCCGGCGCCGCCACCGACCGCGCCATGTTCCGGGCGAAGGTGCCCCTGGTGTCATACGAGGACCTGAAGCCGTATATCATGCGCGTCGCCAATGGCGACAGGTCTCCCATCCTGACCGGTTCTGAGTACCCCATCTCCGAGTTCTTCTTGAGCTCCGCGACGTCAGGTGGCGAGTCCAAGCTGATTCCCGTCGTGAAGGATGAGTTTGATCGTATCCTTCTAATGCTAAGCCTCATGATGGCTGTCATGAGTCGGTAAGAAGTCCATGTTATCACATTTATTTATATATATATATATATATGCTAGTATATATATATATATGTATATATGCAGTTTATCGTAAATAGAGTTGGCTATAGAATAACTCAGTTCGATATGTAACATTGTCGGATGTACGGTGAAGCAGGCATGATGTGTCTGGGGTCGACGACAAAGCAGGGCCAAGTGACCTCTACTTCTATTTCGTCAGGCCGGAAACCATGACGCCAGGTGGCCTGCCGGCTCGTAGTGCCCAGACGAGCCTCTTCAAGCGCATCTTCTCCAAGTCCAAGGAGCTCGCCGGCAAGACGACGAGCCCACCGGCGGCCGTCCTGTGCGAGGACGTGTTCCAAAGCATGTACGCGCAGATGCTGTGCGGCCTGTGCCACCGCCACACCGTGCAGCGCATCGGAGCCCCGTTCGCGTACGGCCTCGTCCGCGCCATCAGCTTCCTGCAGCGCAACTGGAGGCAGCTCGCCGCCGACATCGACGCTGGCGCGGTGAGCCAGCGCATCGTCACCGACCAGTCAGTGCGTGACGCGGTGGCCGGCGTCCTCCGGGCGCCAGACCCCGAGCTCGCCCAGTTCGTTCGCGCCGAGTGCGGTAAGGGTGACGACTGGGCCGGCATTATCACGCGCATCTGGCCCAACGCCAGGTACCTGGACACCATCGCCACCGGCGCCATGGCGCAGTACGTCCCCGCCCTGAACCACTACAGCGGTGGTCTGCCCATCGCCTCCACCTCGTACCTGTCGTCGGAGTGCTGGTTGGGCCTCAACCTCCACCCCCTAGGTGAAGAAGGTGACTCGTCGGAGGCGTCTTACACCATCATGCCCAACATGGCCTACTTCGAGTTCCTGCCCGCGGACGCCACCGCCGCCGGAGACGACGACCTCGTTGACCTCGCCGGCGTCGAGGCCGGGCGTGAGTACGAGGTCGTGGTCACGACCTACTCCGGGCTGAGCCGTTACCGAGTCGGCGACGTCCTCCGCGTCACGGGGTTCCACAACGCCGCCCCGCAGTTCCGGTTCGTCGGCCGCAAGAAGGCGCTGCTGTCGCTCCACAGCGACAAGACCGACGAGGCCGACCTGCGGCAGGCGGTGGAGCGCGCCTCCGCGCTGCTCCGGCGGCGGCATGGTGCGGCGGTGCTGGACTACACTAGCCGTGCGTGCACCGAGAGCGCCCCCGGGCATTACGTCGTCTACTGGGAGCTGCTGGATCTGGATGACAGGCAGCAGCGGGAGACCGAGAAGACCCACCGGAGCGTCGTCGTCGACGGCGACGGCGACGGCGACGTGCTCGCCAGGTGCTGCTTGGAGATGGAGGAGGCCCTCAACTACATATACCGGATGTTTAGGGTGGTGGACGGCTCCATCGGCCCGCTGGAGATCCGGGTTGTCCTGTCGGGCACCTTCGAGGAGCTCGCCGACTCCCATGGCGCGTCCGTCGGGCAGTACAAGGTCCCCAGAGGCGTGACCAACCCAGCCATCATCCAGCTGCTCGACTCGCGAGTTGTCTCGAGACATTTCAGCCCTTCTTTGCCACATTGGACACCAGGCCAACGCTTTGAATAATCAGACGGGGAGAAATGTTGAGGCGATGCGTAATATGACGGAAAAGCTGCTTGCAAAGTCACAACTATGCACTGCGTGGTGCATAAGTTGTGCTTGTGATCTGTATCATTCCAATTTGTGGCAAGTTGTGCTTGTCCTAAATTTGCAAAGTCTTGGACTTATGATCTGTATCGACCTTTTCAATTTGTATTGTATTGTAGTATTGTACTATGAGCCAGTAGTGGTTCTACTTAATTATTAAGGATGAGTACCAGTTCATGACTAATCATATGTAATGGAGATTATCTATTCTGGTTATTCTTTTATCTAAGAATCGACTCGAACATTTAGCACCAGCCAAAAGTTTACAAGGCTAACTAACAAGTAACTCAGTATAATATTTCATCACGAAACATTCAAATAAAAAATCTATTTCAAATTAGTCAAAATAATTTTGGTAGAGAAACCAAAGTATGTGAATGTTAGCGAGTAGAGCTAGAGCACACTGCTATTTGCTTCTTTGAAATAGCTCATAGCGCAAAAACATCAATTCCAAAAGCTACACTCACTTCCAAAAAGGTATTTATGAATTCACGATGTCATGGTTTAAATTCTTCTTATTATTGATTCAATAATATGAGATGGTTCCTTTTTTTTATCTTCGAAGTGCTTATCACATTTTGTAAATACTCTCTTGGGGGACAAGCTTGTGTTATAAATAAGGCAAAATTGGCTACAAGACAGAAAAGTGGTCTCTGTACAAAATAAAGCAATTTGCCGGTGGTAACTCTGTTTCTTATCAAATTTGCTTATAGACACCATGTATAATAAAAAAATACAAAATAGATGTACAATCATATTGGTGTCCCCAAAATTATATTATTAAATCTTCTACACTCTATATGGTGAGAAGTATATGGCAAAATATAGTTTTGCTCTATAATTATCATTTTCCCCTCTTTATAAATAAATAAAATTATACCATGGTTAATTTGTTCATATATCTGTAGGACACAAAAGAAAAATCATAGAATAAATACATCATCAAATCATGAATATGCTAAAAGATATCAGCTCAAAATAAGAAAGTTTAATATATCAAATAAGGTTGACAAGGGATAAATCTATAATTCAGTCATGCTAAATACTCCTTCGGTTCAAAAAAAACATACAATTCTAGTACAGTATCACGTTTAAGTATCTTAAGTTTAAACAATTCCAGATAAAAAATATTAATATTTATGATATCAAATAAATATTATTAGATTAATTATGAAATATACTTTCATAGTAAATTTATTTGTATTAATAAATATTAATATTATTTAGTAGAAACGTGCTCAAACGTGAAATACTTTTTCTGAACATAGAACCTGTAGTTGTATGTTTTTTTTTTTTTGACGAAAGCAGTACTAGCATTATAATGGGAGTAGTAATAATAGTAACACGACACGTAGTACTGTGTCCGAGCTAGCTGCATCAGGCACGTTGGTGTCTGCAGACCTGCAGTAGTTGTACAGTACGTATGAGGTACTGGTGGGTAGTTACTAGTACTCCGTACGTGCGTACGCCTACTATGGACGACGATGCTGTGTACAGTACGCGCATTCGCTGTGCACATTTTGCGTCGGGTCGTTGCACTCGCACGTAACGCTGACGACGAGTCGACGACGAGAGGGGGTCACCGTAGAGGTGCAGCTATGGACGGAGACGGTGCTCCGTTGCAGTTTATTACACAATTTTTTTTCTCGTTTTCATATGTAGTTCATTTAATTGTACTAGCAAAGAACCACGCCTTGCGTGCAGCTGATGAGGTCGCTAGTGTACGTTGCGGTACTCCTCCAGGCCGTTGCTGCTCTGCAGCTTCTGCGCTGTTTTGTAGTGGCACACTGTACTGTACATGAACAGAGGGGGGTCTATTCCGTAGTCACGAGGAGGAGGACGCATGGTCAGCTGCTGCTTTTGCAACGACGGGGTACCAAGCACATGCATGGCGATGATGCAGGACTGCGACTGCTGGATGCCGAGGACGAGGACAGGGCTGACGACGTGCGTAGCTGGTCAAAGCAAAGACGCCTGCACGGCACACCGATTCGATTCGTATACGGTACCATACGATGATGATGGGTGGGGTGACAGACGACGCTAGCTACAGCTGCAGAGGAAGAGGAGTGACACACATGCAGCACAGTAGTGTTCAGCTCGCCCCCGGTAGTAGTACAGTTGAGCTCGAATCGCAAGCACCGAGAACCACACCAGTTCACTCACCACACTCCACAGTGCACACTCCCACGGCGCCACGGCGGAATCAGCATCAGCCCAGCCCAGCTAGGCACTTACAGTAATTTGTAATCTGAAGAGTATTTCTCGAGACCGAATCCATTAAATTTAATTAGTTCATGATTTATGGGGCTACAGTAAATATTTTTCTTAACGGATAAATTCACTTTAATAGATTCGTCTTGATAATTAACATATGATAGTGTAATTAGTTTTATAATTAATTTATGTTTAATAAACTAAATTAGTATCGAGATATATAACGCGGCAGTTAAACGATCAGCCTAGCTTCGGCTATAAGTACTACTGTACTAGTACTCACCCCTCCTCACCCCCGTCGTCGTCCTCTCCTGCTAGCTTCGGCTCTCTCCCTCTCACACCCGGCCCGGCCCGGCCCGGCCCACTCTCAAACTCTCCATGCTTTTTTTGGTGTCACACTCACCACACCTCCCGAGGCAATGGCAACGCAAACGCAGACGCAGGAGACCGTCGACGCAGCGGCCGCGCTCCGCTCCGCCTTTCTTGTCTGCCATTACGCCAACCGCGACGCCCCCACCCCACCCCTCTCATCAGCCTTTCCGCCGCGCGCGCAGACCTACGACTACCCGCCTGTCTCCCGTTCCGTTCCGTTCCGTTCCCATGCAGCCAGCCCTCCAAGCTCTCCCGCTCCCTCGTCCCTCCAGTCCCTCTCCCTGCGCGCAGGCTACAGCACAGCCTACAGCTGCTGCCGTCGTGCCTGCTAGAATCTCTTGGACAATACCGTGCTTCCTCTGCTCCTGGCCTGCTGCTGCTGCTTTTCGCGTGCCCCGCCCTTGCCCCTGCATTTGTTGCCCTGCTCCCAAGCTCTGACCGCCTTGCCTCATCTGTGTCTCCTCCTCCTCCCTGCCGCCTGCATGCCCGCCCCCACCACTCTCTTCTTCTTCCTGTCTTGCTCCACACGACCACCAGTCCACACCACAGGCGCCTGCCCTGCCCACCCGGACGCCGTCCCCTTCCCTTCATTGATTCCTCTCCACCATCTTCTCCGCCTTCCCCTCCTTCCACAACCCCACGGTCCTCAACTCCAATCAGCCCCCCCTCCTCCCCAAAACCTCTCACGCATTGCCATTGCCATTGCCATTGCCATCGGCATCGCTCGTCGCGCAGCAGCCATGATCACGGCGCTGGACCTCTACCACGTGCTCACGGCGGTGGTGCCGCTGTACGTGGCCATGACGCTGGCCTACGGCTCCGTCCGCTGGTGGCGGATCTTCACGCCCGACCAGTGCTCCGGGATCAACCGCTTCGTCGCGCTCTTCGCCGTCCCGCTCCTCTCCTTCCACTTCATCTCCACCAACGACCCCTTCGCCATGAACCTCCGCTTCCTCGCCGCCGACACGCTGCAGAAGGTGGCCGTCCTCGCGCTCCTCTTCCTCGCCTCCCGCCTCCTCTCCGTCTCCTCCGCTTCCCGCTTCCTCGGCCTCGACTGGACCATCACGCTCTTCTCCCTCTCCACGCTCCCCAACACGCTCGTCATGGGCATCCCGCTGCTCCGCGGCATGTACGGCGCCGGCGCGTCGTCCGCCGCCACAATCGACGCCGGCACGCTCATGGTCCAGGTCGTCGTGCTCCAGTGCATCATCTGGTACACGCTCATGCTCTTCCTCTTCGAGTACCGCGCGGCGCGCGCGCTCGTGCTCGACCAGTTCCCCGACGGCGCCGCCGCCTCCATCGTCTCCTTCCGCGTCGACTCCGACGTCGTCTCGCTCGCCAGGGGCGACGTCGAGGTCGAGCTCGAGGCCGACGCCGTCCCGGTCCCCGCCTCCGCCTCCTCCGCCGGCCGGGTGCGGGTCACCGTGCGCAAGTCCACCAGCTCCCGCTCCGAGGCCGCCTGCTCGCACTCCCACTCCCACTCGCACTCGCAGTCCATGCAGCCCCGGGTGTCCAACCTCTCCGGGGTCGAGATCTACTCGCTGCAGTCGTCGCGCAACCCCACCCCGCGCGGCTCCAGCTTCAACCACGCCGACTTCTTCAACATCGTCGGCGGCGCCGGTGCGGCCAAGGGAGGAGGAGCAGCAGCCGCGGCCGCGGCGGCGGGGGACGAGGAGAAGGGCGGACACTCGCCGCAGCCGCAGGCCGTCGCCCTGCCGGCTAAGAGGAAGGACCTGCACATGCTCGTCTGGAGCTCCAGCGCCTCGCCGGTCTCCGAGCGCGCTGCCGGCGCCGCCGTCCACGTCTTCGGCGCCGGCGCCGCCGACCATGCCGACGTCCTCGCCAAAGGTAATCCTTTTTTTTTCCAGTCACCACTTGCACTTGCTGTTTGTGTTGGTGGGCAGGGCACAGGCACAGGCACACCCCTGTTTCTGTTTCTGTTTGGTAGTGTGATGTCGACCATTCTTTAGTCAACAGCATCGACTGTTCGGAAACTTTAGAGTTTCTTGTAGTGCCCACAATTGTTGCTTGGCATCTTGTGCTTTTAACGAAAAATTTCAAAAACTGAAACTTTCTTGAAATGCTAATTTGAATAGTAGCATCTTGTCTTCTTAACAATGCTTGATGTTATGCTTGAATTTTGGAACTAATCTACAGTAAGTAGAGTGTGATATGGTTCGCTGAACCAAAATTTCTGCTGTTTTTCTTCATCATCTCGTGTGTGTTTTCATGGCTGCGAAATGGAACAGGAACCCAGGCCTACGACGAGTACGGGCGTGACGATTTCAGCAGGACCAAGAACGGGAACGGCGCGGACAAGGGCGGGCCGACGCTGTCCAAGCTCGGGTCCAACTCCACGGCGCAGCTGTACCCCAAGGACGACGGCGAGGGGAGGACGGCCACCGCGATGCCGCCGGCGAGCGTGATGACGAGGCTCATCCTCATCATGGTCTGGAGGAAGCTGATCAGGAACCCCAACACCTACTCCAGCCTCATCGGCGTCATCTGGTCCCTGGTCTCCTACAGGTCGGTGGTGGTTGGTCAACCAAGTTCATTTCTCAAATCCTCCTCATCAGGGCCATGTTTCATCAGCCTCAGCCCGGCATTCATGCTGCTCCGTTGAATATAACTTCTGCCTGCCTGGGGTTGTTGTTCTCTTCTGTATGATTCAGGTGGGGCATTCAGATGCCGGCGATCATCGCCCGGTCGATCTCGATCCTGTCGGATGCGGGGCTTGGGATGGCCATGTTCAGTCTAGGTGTGCGCTAGAAATTTCTGAAACTGTCTTTCTCCATGCTTCTGTTTCTTGGATCACTGCAATGGAAGCACTGAATTCTGAATCGCCGATCTTGCTTCAGGCTTGTTCATGGCACTGCAGCCGAGGATCATCGCTTGTGGGAACAAGCTCGCCGCTATCGCGATGGCTGTCCGCTTCCTCGCAGGTCCGGCGGTCATGGCTGCCGCCTCCATTGCTGTTGGGCTGCGTGGCGTTCTTCTTCACATTGCCATTGTTCAGGTCTGCTGGTGTTTTGTGCTACTATCTTGCTGCACATCAAAATACTAGGAGCAAAATTAACTTTGAGCGTTCATTTCACATTGCAGGCTGCTCTACCTCAAGGAATCGTGCCGTTTGTGTTTGCCAAGGAGTACAATGTTCATCCTGACATACTGAGCACAGCGTATGATCCATAACATACACCTGCATGCCCTGTTTATCTTTGTCCTTGCATGTCTTGTAGTCCTAATAATTAGGAATATCTGCTTATGCTTATGCGCAAATAAAATAAAACGGGAATCTCGGCCCATGTTTCCTGGCTTGCTTTTGAGTTATATATAATCTGTTGTAATCTGAATCATCACTTGCCATGGTAAAAAAAAAAGGAAATAATCAATCACCCACTGAATTCTTTATGATTCCTCATGATAGTTTTTGGGACTAAACAAGGGGCCCTCATCTCATGCAGTCAAAGAATAAGTAGTACTAGAGCATTAATCTAGGACAGCATCAGCATGATTGCTTGCTCCTAACATGTTGCAATTCATACTACAGTGCGTTCATCCATCGAGATGGGCCATTACAACACAATGATCATATAACACTTTCTCTTTGCTTTGCTGCAGTGTGATCTTCGGGATGCTCATCGCTCTACCCATCACCCTGTTCTACTACATCCTGCTGGGGCTCTGAAACCTCTCATCAGTCTCATCTCACCTCCCATGGAAGCGTGCCAAAGCACCATGCTACATTGCTACTGACGGTCTCTGTTTAGGACCCAAGACCTTTGCATCATTTTGTTTGGGTAGTAATCCTGTTAAGATCCTAGGTTAGCAGCTGGTAATCCAACCGCTGATAGCAATAGCATCTCTGATGTAGTATCATCATCTTCAGAGGAGCACTAGCACTTACTGTACTCCATGGCTAGCTAGGGACACGAAAGATAGTTCCGATGACAGCGTCCTAATCTGTGAGTGAGGCATTGCTATCTGTCAACTTAATTATTTGGTGAAACCGATTGAAGAATTGAGGAAATTTATCCTGTTATGCTGTCTGAATGAGGTGTAGTAGTCGACGTACAGCGCTGAAAGTCTACGGATTTCTTTTCTTCCTTTTCTGTTTTTTTTTAATAACATTCACCTGTGCCACTCGGTAGTACTGGTCACAACTCACAAAGGCTTGGCCTTGGCCAAAGGTGACGGTCAGAAATGCTCCAGTAATGGTGCCGCAAAATACTACTTCGTTCTAAATTATAAGTCCAAGTATATATTCGATAGTCAAATTTTCAAAATTATAGAGTAAAATATAAAGATACTCCCTCCGTCCCTAAATAAGTGTCGCCGTTGGTGTGCGTGCCATATGTTTGACTCAATTTGTAGAAAATATGTGCAATATTTATATCTCCAAATAATTTTGTTAAAAAACGTCCCTAAATAAGTGTCGCCGTTGGTGTGCGTGTCATATGTTTGACTCAATTTGTAGAAAATATGTGCAATATTTATATCTCCAAATAATTTTGTTAAAAAACTAGATGTAAAGATCTTTCCGATGATACTAATTACTTAGCATAAATATTAATATATTTTAATATATAATTGCCAGCAAATTTTTCTCGGGAAGCGAGAACGACACTTATTTAGGGACGGAGGGAGTATGTAACATATTAGATGTATTATAAAAATATAACTAATAAAAAATCTAATATATTTGGTTGATAAGTATAAATGTTATTATATTATTATTTAAATTTGATTAAACTTATAAAACTTTGACTCTAAAAAATTCTTGAAATAACTTACTCCCTTCATATCTATATTAGTTGTCGTTTAGGACAGCGACACGGTCTTCAAAACATAACTTTGACTTTTTGTTTTTATAAAAATATTTATAGAAAAGTGATATACTCTCTCCGTATCGCATTTAGATGACGTTTATGACAGCGACACGGTCTCCAAAGTGCAACTTTTACCACTTATTTTTTAAAAAATATTTATTGTAAAATGGTATATGTATACTTTTATGAAAGTACTTTTCAAGAAAAATTTATTTATATGATTTTTATATCTCTAAACTCAATAATTTAAAAGTTATTAATGATTTATATTCTCAATGTTTGACTCAAATCTTGTCTAAAACGTCATCTAAAAGCGATATCGAGGGAGTATGTATACTTTTACGAAAGTTTTTTCAAGACAAACTTATTTATATAATTTTCATATTTAAAAACTTAAAAAATTAATAGTTATTTGATTTATATTCTCAAAGTTTGACTTAAATCTTATGTAAAACGACCACTAATATGAGTACAGAGGGAATATAATTTAGAATGGAGAGATTACTATCATAGTGTCGGCCTGTCGGGATTGGGGGAGTCAGACACATACTACAGTATACTTCTATACTGGTAAAGTTTTGGCTTTTGTCCATCTAAACAAAAGTTTTGGCTTTTGGCATGCGCACTCGAAGCAGCAGCCAGCAGCGATGATGTCCTGGGCTAAGCAATGATAAGATACGACCAAGCAATGGCTAAAAAAGCTTGCTTTGCGACTCGCTATCATATCAAACTCATCCATCATCCTTGTACAGTACAGGCACACATGGCAGAAGACGACGACAGATTCTAGTGCGCAATGGCAGAAGCTTTAGTGCCTTCTTGGGGTTAAGCAGGTGTAAATTATGAGTGACACCACACTATCATCACAAAGGCAAAAAATAATAATAATAAGGGGGCCTGAAGCACCAGCATTTTCGTCTCAGTTTTGTCGGGCTGACCAATTGATGCCGCAACATTGCGAGAGTATCCAACTACCAGTACTAGTGGTTTTTCTTTATTGTGATTGCTAGCTGCATAGTGCATATTCCTGGTAAATTTCTGTGTTTTAAAGTATCCTCACTGTTTTTCAGAAAAGAAAAGATATCAGGAAATTGATTCCTCATTCAATTTTCTGGCTGCTCTTGCTCAAGGAGTTTTGTCGTTTCCCATCAGCATTTCTCGCTTTTTGAAGTACCAACACTGTAGCCTTGACACCTCCGGCCATGTTTCCTGGTCCCTTTTTCATTGATTATTGTATCATCCGACGACATCACGAACTGAGTTCTTCTTTGTGATGGCTAATGATGTTGTTTTAGAATTTGGACTAGCCATTTGGTGCTGACACTGAGCTAGTACATGATTCCATCTGACGTGTTATGATTTATAGTGACTCAAACTTCACTGACCAATGATGGCAAATTCTCTTTGCTGCAATGAGATGTTTCGGTACGCTGATGGCTCTACCCATTCACTCCAATGGTGCTGCTAAAGCAAGACCATTTCGGTAGAACAATTCTATTCTTTGTACTAACATTAACTATTTTAGACTTGGTTCCCTAGAACTTAAAACGGTTTATTGTGAGAGAGAAAACACTTTTCCACGACCGATTTGTACGGATTAAAGTCGACTTATAGTTCAAGTGAACAGAACCGATTACGTTGAATGAGGTATTTGTAAGTCGTAACAGTGAATCAACTAATTGTATTTTACAAACCAAACAAAAAGACGAGTAACAAAAAAATGATGGAATAACCCATTCTTCAAACCAAACACCCTTTTAATTTATCATCTTTGAGAAATGTTCTTCTACTGTATCGTTGACATGTGAGACAAGTTGTATGATTTTTTTGTCCTTACTTTGTCTAACATCCCAAGAAAACTGTGGTTTAATGCAAATAAGTGTATGCAGTGCAAAATATCGATATAGGTCTCACTACTATATGTGTTCTTAGACTATCTCCAATAGATGACTCAAACCTAAAAATGAGGTACCAACAATGCTTTTGCATCCCCAAAACACGCTCCAACGGAGAACGCAAACACATCACACATTTTGCGTAGAAGGCCATCCACGACGCAAATAAGCCTATCCTCTCTCCACAACGCAAATCGGCACCCGCGACGGAGTCAGAGTCGGAGCAGAGGGAGAGGGGGATGCGTCGGGTGGTGGGGAGGCGCAAGCGCAAGGCGGCGGCACCATCCCGCTCCGGCGACGGCGAGGCACCCGCGGCGAGGAGCCGCCAGCACAGACAGCCCTACCCCCGCCCTGCGCCTCGCGTTCAAGCGGCGAGGAGCCATCGACGCGGACAGCCCCACCCCCACGCTCGAGGTCACAGGATCTTGCGCTGGAGCTCACTCGGTAGCCGGTTGCGTACAGGAGCGAGAGCAGGCCCCAGAGGTAGGTGGTGAGGTCATCGGTGAGGCCTCGACCTCGGAGGCCGCGGCGGCCTCGAGCGCGGTGGCGAGCTGTGTGCTACTAGTGCAGCAGCGCATCCGTGAGCAGGGCCAGCGCCGTGAGGACGCGGCGGCGCGACGAGCGGCGCGCTTCCAGGTCTGTCAGGTGCGGGGGTCTGCGGTGGATGGGGTTTTTTTTTTCTTTTCTCTTCCTTCTCTCTTCCTGCCGGCGGTGGAGTATTTTTTGGGTCTGCTGTTGCGACATCTGTTGGAGACGGATAATTTTGCATTACGCTGCTTTTCACTGTGCACTACGCAAACTAGACAATGTGTCTCGCGTTTGGGTACCGATTGTTGAAGACAGTCTTACAAGCCGATATGACTCAACCTACCTAGATCACAAATGCCTAGATCTTTTCTTTAGACGTGCGTATGCAGTAATAAGCATCCTGGGGAGGTTAATAATACAACCCGATACGGCTATAAGAAATCTTTATAGTCATCTCTCAATCTATTTATATAATGGTTGAGTCTTCACTATTAATACATGATCCACTTATCTCTCCCACAAAGTTTTTGGTTCTTATGCCTAAGTCAGCTGTAAGTTTATAACCTGCTTATCTTTTATCTCATCCACAATAGTATTCAACCTACTTACAACCTCTTACCCCCTTCATAATATTTTATAAGGTCTATGAAGATTTCTTACAACTTCTTACTCCCTTCATAATATTTTATAAGGTCTATGAAGATTTCTTATTTTTGATCTTTTGTAAAGCGCATGTAGATACAAATCTCGTGGAGTCCAAGCAGCGTCCAATCAAAGGCTTCAATAATTATTTCTCTCTAAAAACAACGCACTTTGCATATAGCGTCCAATCAAAAGACACTGTAACGTTGAATAATTATTGCATGTATGCACTTTAATTATTGCTGTCATCTTCATAGACTTCCTTAATCATTGTAAAATCTCTAAATATGCCCTATAAAAAATTGCTGCTGTCTATACTTGCTCTAATAATCACGATTGAAGTTAGGGGTAATACAAAAAAAAAAAAAAAACAAAAAAAAAACTAGGTCTTCCACTCTTCCTCCACTCACAGGCGGCCTCTGCCTCCTCCGCCGGCCGCCGCCAATCCGCCATGCCGCACCTCGTCCGCGAGCGGCTCTACTTCGGCGACATCAAAGATGCCATCGCCGCCCTCACGGAATCCTCCTCCACGCCGAACTTCACCCACGTCCTCTCCGTGGTCAGCTCCGCCTCCATCTCCTTCATCACCGACTGCCGCCCGGGCCTCGCGATCCCCACCGAGGAGGTCCGCCGCGTCGTCGCGGGCGAGGAGGGCGCGCCACCGACCGCCGCGGTGCCCCCCGGCACGCTGTTGCGACTGGTGGAGCGCGCCGGGCACGGGCTGCGGGTCACGCGCATGGCCGTGCCGCTGCGGGACACCGAGGAGGAGGACCTGCTCGACCGCCTCGAGCCCTGTCTTGATTTCATCGATGAGGGCAGGAAGGTCGGGAATGTCCTCGTCCATTGCTTTGCTGGGGTGTCGAGGAGGTAGGCGTCTGGAGCGTTGCCATTTTCGATTTCGTTTTGTGGTAAAGTTAGGATTTCTACTCCGTTTAGCAATGGAATTAGGTTCGGCATGGTAGTAATAATACAGCAGCACGAATGTGATTTGATGATATAAAATTGGGTAAAATTTGAGCAAACCAATCGGCTGTCAACCCCCTTTTGCATCTTTGTATATTTATTCATAATTTATTTCAAACTTACTGCAGCGCTTCCATCATTGTTGCTTATCTTATGAGATCAGAACAGAAATCTCTTGAAGGTCTGAACTCTCTTTACCTGGGAAGAGAACATGTATGCTTTCATCTGCAATAATTGAATTTTACTCATGTTGCCTTTTTTCAGAAGCATTAGAAGCTTTGAAGGAGATTTCTGAGTCGGCGTGCCCAAATGATGGTTTTCTTGACCAGGTGAGATTTGCTCATGGTCTGCTGGAGCACATGAACTCATGTAGTGTTTGGTTGCTTAGCTGAACATTCTGTGCCCTGCAGCTGAAATTGTTTGAAGAAATGGGCTTCAAAGTTGATACTTCAAGTCCTTTGTACAAGAAATTCCGCTTAAAATTATTAGGTTAGTCCTGATACAATTTGGTTGAAGTGGTGTTTATAAGTTAACAGGGGCCTTCTCCCGTTTCCACGGGGTATTCTCTATGTTTTTTTTGTTTGGTTCCTCCTTGACTACCCTCACTGAAAATAGTGCCATTTAGTTGCGCATGCGTAGTTTAGGTAGACCAATAGACCAGATGCATGCTTTCAAAAGGAATCTTGTTGACACCGTGAATCATGAAATGTCTTCCTCGTGTATTTTAGTGGTGCACAATTGGCAGTCGATATAAAATCAGTTTGTGTTCTGATATCTTTAGATTGAAAGCATACTCTTCTAGAGCGATCTCGGATTCTTGGTGCATAGTATTCAAATGCTTTTTCTTGATAATTTGTCTTGTTACCAACAAATTCGTACCTGCACTTATGTATCAATATGAAGTGCTGTATGGTTAGGATTTAGGATATGTAGCTGCACCTAAAATAAAATGTGTTTCAGTATTTTCTTCTTCTCAAAATATTCAAAGTTGTCAATTGATCAGTCTTAATCTGTTAGAAGTTTGAGCATTAAAAAACACTATCAGTTCATCAAATAAAATTTGTCATTAGCAATAGTAATCCTTATTCCATATGCAGCAGTTGTACCCTTGGTGCATCTTTTATCATGTGATTTTTCTTACTATGTTATCTTTATTCCTTAGAGATCTGTCTGCTGCATTGTTATGAGCATTGTGGTTCCTCTACATCTATTCTGAGGACATTCTTGATTTAATGCAAGTACAGAAGTACCTTTTAGTTTCAATTTATTTCAACAAACATGTATTCTGTAACCTAGCATGTGTTCCCTTTCGCAGGTCAATCCTACAAATTTGGGGAGAAAATAGGCAGCTATATGTTTGAAGATGACCCTGGTCTTTCTCCACAGTCTGGCTCTTGTCAAGATTCTTCAAAGGTCGAGCAACGTAAAACTGCTTACCGCTGCAGGAAATGCAGGAGGGTTATTGCTGTAGAGGACAATGTTGTAAGTCATGTTCCTGGTGAGGGTGAATCTTGCTTTGACTGGAACAGAAGGAAGAGTGGTCATCCATACAACAGCAAAAAACAAGATTGCTCATCTTTATTTATTGAACCTCTGAAATGGATGACTCCAGGTAGGCTGATGTTCTTACCTTCCTCTTGGAATATGAACTTGGATGGTCCATGAAATACCTATTTGTGTCGTCAAAGAAAAAAAAATCATACAAACCTTGCGCATATATTTTCCATTGAATCCATATATTTTCATGATTTGATGCTTAGGTCAACATATATTACTGAAACCTGAATAACTGAATATACTTGATGTTTCAGCAACTGTACACCTGTTTGGTTTTAATAGCATGATTTTATTGCACCATCCTTTTGTTAACTACTAAACCTTACAAGGTTTTACCTGCGCCTTTGTTCACCTAGCAGTAGAAGACGGTGCTTTGGAGGGAAAACTGTCATGCATCCACTGCGGAGCTCGGTTGGGATACTTCAACTGGGCAGGAATACAGTGCAACTGTGGCAGCTGGGTTACTCCAGCCTTCCAAATTGTTAAGAGCAAAGTTGATATCAGCACCCTCTAGACCTGGTATATGGTGGTCCTTCAGTGAGCAATCCATTGACGAGTTTGAGGGACGTGAAGTGTGAGTAGTGGCGCTTGGGGGCATAATATTTCGTGTACAATATGTACGCTATGTATACAGTCTGTGTTTTTCCATTGCTGATCAGAAGCTGTGTGCAGCGAATTCCTTATAAATAGCGCATTTGATGATGTAACAAGTTGCCATGATGTCGGTCATCTGTATGGCTGGAAATGGACCGAATACAATTTGAGCAGAGAAAGGCACACGTTAATGTGTGTATTCTTTCAGTGAATTCAAATGTGTGCCAAATATGAACTCTTTCGTTTCTTTTTTAAGATGCACGTGTATCTTATTATGATTCAAACTTGTGTGATATGCAATCGCCTGGTCTAAGACTCTTTAGATTTCGTTTTTACATTTGGTTTCATTTCTCATTGTTCAATGTACATTATTATTATTACCATCATGAGTTCTTTTTCACTAGAAAAATTAGAAACCTGTCCATCTAGCAGAGCATTCCGGAAACACAATATGCACAATTTTTCTATTCGAAAATATTTAAGTACTTTGGTCAAAAGTACTCTGTCCCAAAAATTCTAGATTTGAAGCAAGTCAAGTTTTCTTGAATTTAATTAGATTTGAGTAAGAAATACTATCAAATTTATGTCTCCAAATTTGTCCACTATGAAAATATATTATGTAATTAACCTAAAGATTACAAGATCCCATTCATATAATAAATGTTAGTACTTTTTTTATAAATTTAGCCATACTTAAATTCATCTGACTTATTGAAAATCCGAGAATTGTATCTTTCTTTGTGGAGTGAGTCTTTGGGATACTAAAAAGATCAGTATATAAAAATGCGCAGCTACGAAAACCAAAATGGATAGTGCTGTGCTGGCGTACAGCAGGTTGGTACTATATCCGTAATAGAATGAACCCCAGCCATTGGATCGCGAGTGTAGGGGGCAATCTCAGCCGTCCAGATAGGTTCTTCTCGACCCTTCTCCGAGACCCGCCGTCCTCCCGGGTCCCGCTCGGCGACCTCTCTCCTCCTGCCGCCGCGCGCGCCTCTCCGGCCACCCGCCTCCGCATTCCGCCCCCGCCGCCGGCGCCCGTTTCCATGAACTAGCATCCTTTTTCTTCGCCGAGTACCCACCCGCTCCCCCCCCCCCCCCCCCCCCCCCTCTCTTCCAGCTTGGGTGCCCATGGAGACCAGCGGTGCAGCAGCCGCCGTTACCGCCGCGGCCACTGAGGTCGGCTGGTACGTGCTCGGCCCGAACCAGGAGGGCGTCGGACCCTACGCGCTTGCCGAGCTTCGAGGTGACTGTCCCTTTCACCCTCCTAGCAATTCAGTGCGTTTCAACTTCTGAGTTCTCTGTGAGGTCGGCCTTAGGGTTCAGTCTGTCCTGAATCATGCCTCTTGCTCATTTTATCTCACCGAGGAGAGGTCGCGAGGGTTTCGTTTTCACGCTTCTGAAGTTGAATAGTATTCTAAACGAAACAAATGTTGCTCCCTTTGCAGAACATTTTGCAAATGGTTATCTCAATGAGAGCACGATGCTCTGGGCAGAAGGGAGGAAGGAATGGATGCCACTCTCGTCCATCCCCGAGTTACAACCTGCAGTCACATCAAAGGATCAATCTAAACAAGGTTATATGTTGTTGCCTTGTAGTCTTGTACTGTACCTGTAATGGAAATTTTGCAAGGTTTTCTTATCATTTATTGAACTTCTGTTCTGTGCAGATGCTACAGATGTTGATGATGATTTTGAGAAATTTCAGAAGGAGGTTACTGAAGCCGAGGCAGAGGTGGACCAGCAAGATGATGAGCGGCCAGCAACCCCGCCGGATGGAGAGGAAGAATTTACTGATGATGATGGCACCATTTACAAATGGGACCGTACTTTGAGGGCCTGGGTTCCTCAAGTGAGTACTGCTAATCTGTCCTTGCTATTAGCTAAATACACCACCTAATTCCATAAGTTGATTGATTGACTTTCCACCATTGAATTCATGACAGTATCCTGATCTTAGAGCTAGGTCTTCAGTACTTGCTTTATGAATTATCATTATAGATCATCTGATAAAAACTTGTGTTTGATGTGTACATATCACTTCGTCACTATGTGGTACAATGGACTAATGGAAAGTATCACCCACCACTTAGTAAACTCAGGAATTCTTGTTAAATTATTTATCATTTGAAGGATTGCACTAGTTTAGGAATTAATGCTTGGAGAACCTTTAGTATTCTCACTCACGTAAGATTTGCAAGAGCTTTAATTCACCTGAGCCCTGTTTTTTACTGAGTTATGTTTCTGAACAGTTTGTCTCATAACCTTGAGGACTGAAGCCATCTATTCATATAAATCAACCTTTCTTTATTCTTGAGCTTACTGTCTCGTTGGTTTCTTGTGTTTCACCATGATACTTGTAGTTTGCTGAAGATTGAAGACACCAATGGGTGTGCTAGTTTTCACCTTGTCTGGAAGTTTCAATACAAGAAAACACCAAGTGTATTCTGCCCATCAAATACTAAGTCGTGGTTTAGTTGCTAATGTACTTAGAATTTCTTTGATCTATTGGTTATGTTGGCAATAGTAATGGTATATACATTGGGAGTTTTTCATTACATTTCATGTTCAGATGTATTCTTTTGAGGAAAAAAACTTGCCTTCTTTAATACTGCTTTTCCTCTCATCATTTTTTACAATTGTCTGTTCCTGTATGTCTTTATAGAATGATGCATCTGGTAGCAAAGAAGATTATGCTGTTGAAGAGATGACTTTTGCTGTTGAGGAAGAAGTATTTCAGGAACCAGATATCCTGGGTCCTTCTGCACTAGAAGAAATCAACACTCTATCTGAAAGCAAAAACGAAGGATCAGATAAAGCAGAAACGAAAGGAGACAAGAAGCGGAAATCTTCTGAGAAGCCAGCTGAGAAAAAGGTATAGTTTCCAAGTCATTCTCGGAGTTCTTTGCATGTACTAGTCTTCATGTAATCTATTGAACTTCTGTGGTAGGAAGCTAACAAACCTCCGGACAGTTGGTTTGATCTCAAAGTCAACACACATGTCTATGTAACTGGTTTGCCTGATGATGTCACGGTGGAGGAGGTAAATTGCTTCTATCAACTAATTCTACATTTCATTTCTCTTATGGAGATCATTTTGTTGAATGACCATGTAAAAAATTCCTAATTAATTGGTTATTTGAAAAGTACTTGTCCTGAACTTCTGATACTGGATTCCTTTTGCAGATTGTGGAGGTATTTTCCAAGTGTGGAATAATAAAGGAGGTATGCTTTTATTCTGCCGTGTTGCAGAGACAAAATTGTTGTGCTGTGTTTCATTCATTCTTGATGTTGTTCTGATTTTTCTCACTCGTAAAAAGAACTAGTTTTGTCAGTATTTGGACAATTGGACTAATATATAGTTCCCATCTGAGAATGTAACTAATTGGAATACTGGCAAAGGAACTTTATAATTTAACTTATCAGAGTATTGGGACCTTAAATTAATCATGTCAAGGCTGTTCATTATTGCAAACTGTTCAACTCAGTAGTTATGTGTTTTACTGTCGAACCAAGCATTTAGCGAATTTCACCTGTCCTTGTAGCGTGTGTTATTAAAACTAGATATTGGTATAGTTCCATTGGTCATCATAGATGGATATTATTAATTCTTGAAATGTTGTGGATGCCTTGAATAAGCTGAAAAAATTACAATATCTATGTGATATTTTATTTCAAGTAGGTATTGCTGTTTCTCTTATTTACAATATGTTATAAAAGCATATGGTTGTGCTGTGGTATTTCGTTTCTTTCCTGAACTTCAAAGCATTTAGGCACCTTTAAATGCTGATAATTCATAATACAGGACCCAGAGACTAAAAGGCCACGGGTGAAGATCTATACTGATAAGGAATCTGGCAGGAAGAAGGGTGATGCGTTGGTGACATATTTCAAGGTATTACCTTCTTAAATTGCTCAAATTATCTGGACTCATTATGCATTTCTCTTCACGTACCTTCTTTTTCCGATGATTCAGGAGCCTTCTGTAGCTTTAGCGGTTCAATTGTTGGATGGGACACCATTCCGTCCTGGTGGTAAGACTCCTATGTCTGTAAGTCCAGCCAAATTTGAGCAGAAAGGTATTGTTTTGTGACGCTAAAACAAAATACTCTATGTGCCATCAGCTACAAAACTTGTCACTGATGCCATCACATATGTTTCAGGTGATGTGTTCATTTCAAAGAAAACTGACAAGCAAAAGAAAAGGAAGATCAAAAAGGTTGAAGACAAAATGCTTGGATGGGGTAATTTGAATTGCTGTTTTTTGGTAGCTTTAAATAATATAGCTGATTCAAGAATAGGGTCTAATTTCATTTGTTTTCTTGATAATTTCCTCTAACTAGGTGGGCATGATGATAAGAAGCTGATGATTCCTACTACAGTAATTTTAAGGCACATGTTCACTCCTGCTGAGTTGAGAGTAAGTAGCTGAAATATGCTTGACACCTGCAATATGTGCTCTTTTTTATCTGAAATAGCCATTGTACTTGATTGCACATTAGATCAATCAGATTGTTCATGTGAGGTTCATGCTTCATAGCAACTTTATTTTCGTTCTTATTGGATTAACCAAGAATATCCTGCAGGCTGATGAAGAGCTTCTTTCTGAGCTTGAGACTGATGTTAGAGAGGAATGCATCAAGTTTGGTCCAGTGGATAATGTCAAGGTACGCCTAACCCCAGATGTATAGCTTTTTGTGAACTTGTCTGGAAAACAGATTTGATCAACTGCTTTCCAAAACAAACTTTTCACCATTTCAATAATAATGAGGTTCATATGTATGTACAAAGAAAACTAAGCCAATTCGGCATGGATCAGCCATAATTTGGTAATCTGTTCCCGCTGTATCCTTCTCTGTTTTCCACCAAACCGCTGCTGGTTACATTGATTAATATGCTTATTGTTTCCTGTATGCAGGTTTGTGAAAATCATCCACAGGGTGTTATATTGGTGAAATTCAAAGATAGGAAAGATGGTGCCCAATGCATAGAGAAGATGAACGGCAGATGGTGAGTCAACAACTCAGCACACACGATTCTTTTCCCTTGGTTTCTGATGTGGTGATGTTAGCTGAAATGGAGTTTTCAGCTTGCGGCCTTGCACCTCCTGTCTGTTTCCAGCACAAACCATTCATGTATTCATTGGCTTTACTATGGAATGCTGCGGAAAACTTATCTGGTTAAAGATACGAGTTACCCTAAGAATTGTGCATGTTGGCTTGTCAACTCGTAGAAAATTATCTAGCATTTTGTGCACCTGGCTTGATTTGTTCTGATAGCATCTGTTCTCATTTCTTGCCTTGCAGGTTTGCTGGGCGGCAAATCCATGCAAGCGAAGATGATGGCTCTGTTAACCATACTCTTATCCGTGATTACGATGCAGAGGTGTCAAGACTGGATCGGTTTGGAGAAGAGCTGGAAGAGTCGACATAGAGGATGTATACTTTGGATTGCCGCCCTTGTATGATAAAGATAGCAAGAGAGTCGGAGTTTTGTGGTTTACCTCGTTCATAGGTTAGGTCTTCCCACTCCTGATGTTGACATCAGAAAGAAAAAAAGGTTATTCGTTGTCGGCTATCAGCCATGAGCACGCCGTTTGTTGCTGCAAGTCTGCAACTTAAAGAGATGCATTATTTTCCATGCTAACATGCAACTTATCAGCCATGAAATTACTATATATAGCTGTAGTAGCCAGCTTCGTCAATCGCTTGACTGTAACAATTCAGGGACTCCCATCCATTCCAGACCCAAAAGCTTTGAGCAGAGACTGGCCAGATGAGAAAACCGCCTGGGGTGGTGTCCTGTATTAGCCCTGCTGATCTGAGATAAATTAACCCGCCTGTAGTAGCTAGTTGTAATTTTATTTTTAGACCAACCACAACAACATGCCGATTCCGATGACCTGAGGTGTGCATGCAACCAGAGAACTCTATCTGAAACGACTACCCATGTTTGATTATTCATGAAGAAAAAAAACAAAATGTAATCTGGACTGGGCCACCGTAATCCTAGCACAGCCTTTGAAAAGAATGGTAAAGAGGCGCGCGAGCTCTCTCTCTCTCTATATATATCCTCTCTCTATATGAAATTATTTTCTACTCCTAGGAAGTAGTTACTCTCATGTTTATATCTCTAGATTTATGGTATATATATATGACCGAACGAAGTATATTTACATGAAGTATATGATGATACTAGACTATCTATGAAAGTATATACATCAAGTATGCATGCATACATAGAGTATGTGGATATACTTATTTTATATACTACAGTGAGTGACATTTTCGTAATATATTAAAAAGTATAAGTTCCTTTAAAAATTTTTAGTGTATTAAGACATGGAATATCTTAACATGAGTATATAAACATACTCAAAGTGATAAACAAGTATGAACACATACGCAACATAGTTTTTTGAAGATGGGAGTAACTACTCCCGGGAGTATAGAAAACTCACCCTATATATATAGAGAGAGTATATATATAGAGAGAGACAGTCACACACACACAGACACACTTAGAGAACACAGATGGAAGTTGTAGATACATCAAAGATGATGAGGTCGGCTAATGCAATTTGCCTCGTCGTCGTCGCATTCATGGTCGCTGCCGCCACCTTCACGACGACAGCGGCAGCAGGTAGTCCTGCTGCTGCTGCACCTCCGGCTTCCCCCGCGGCGATCGAATTCCTGCGAGGCGTCTGCAACCCCGGCGTGTACATGCCTTGAGCCGGTCACGAAGCAGTGCTACGAGTCCCTCCTCCCGCAGGCCGGGACCTTCAACGGCAGCAGCTTCAGGGTCATCGGCGCCGCCACGGAGATCATGGTGGCCAACTTCCGGTCCTTCCTCGGCGAGCTGCGGCGGCTCGACGGCGCCAAGTACAAGGTGGGCAAGTGCGTGCTCCAGGCCGCGGCCTTCGCCGGCAAGAAGGAGCCGGAGAAGCTGGCCAAGATCCGGTCCCTGGCCGCCATGGGCGACGACAACAAGGTGGACACCTCGTACGACCTCGTTATTTGGATGAACGAGGTGGACGACAGCTTCAAGAAGGGCTGCATGGCGGAGATGAAGGCCATCCCCGACGCCGACAAGCTGCTGCCCACCAAGACAGCCCTGTACGACTCCATACTCGTGGCCGACGGTCTCCTCAGCAGCTACACCACTCCATACTCGTAGATCAGTAATCGACTAACTAATCGTCGTCGTCTCGTGCTCATGCATGCATGGTCCACAGTCACAACTCACGTACAACCAACCACACGCTTTTTTTTTTCTTTTTTCTTTTTCAAAAAATAGGTAACATCTTTTCAGGCGACGACTACAACCTTGAGATCTCTATCCAATGGTTCAAATCTATTAGCACAAATCACAAGAAACAAATGACAATTTTTTTCTATAAAAGGACAAAGACAAAACTGTTCAAACGCCTGAAATATAGTAAATGTGCAAAAAATAACTCACGTGCAACACACGCCTTTTTTTTTTTAAAAAAAACAAACTGCTTCGTGTACGACGTTCAGCGTTGTACGTCCATCATCGTTCCATCGAGCAGGTTATATTACTTGTAGTGAGTTAATTTCCTGATCGATATAATGTGCAACATAAACTCTGTTTAGAGTACGTGTCTCCGTTGTCGAAATATATTGCAAGTGAAAGAACTATATGTATCCAATTATTTTGTGTTTGGTTTGAGAAATGATTGATCTATTATTTTTTTCCACTCCTTATATTTATATTTAGTTTATGGAATAGAATGAGTCCTCAGGTTTGGCTCTATAGTTTTTAGGGCCTAAACTACGGCCGTTAAGCCCTTTGATGTTAGACTATAATCTTTTAGTTTTTTTTAATGTGACTAGCAAATATATCTATGCGTTGCAACAAAATTCAATATATATAGAAAACGGATTCCATAGACAAAGCGAACAAAACACTATTTCACCGCAAGGCTTTTCTAGCTCGTCGAATAAGGATAGATTACTAGTGTCAAATTTGTGGACAAAGTTTGAATTCGAGTATATTAAGATGGTGTTTGGAAGGTAGAATGATGTGTGGGAGACTTGGGAGACGGGATCATTTCTCCAAGCGATATTCTCCTAATATGCGGCAGTTGCAGGGGCGATCCTCTAGAAATGGTGGGACACTCCGCTTCTCCCACTCGTGAGCTCTTTTCTCAAAGCAAAATTTTAGTGCATACATGTTCAACAGGTGTTATCTGGATCGTCTACACAATGCATCGAGATATGTGTCAACCAAACCAGTAGTGTTACACATTGGGTAGAGAGTGTTTCACATTGTGTAAAATTGTGGAGCATGAATCTCGAAGCATTTTTGGATGGGGTGTACATGCTGCAATAATATGTTTTTTCTCTCCTCGGGATCGAGCTCCTCCACCACGAGCAAGAGCATTGGCTTCGGGATGACAATGTGTATCTTCATATGTGGATGTTTGAGTATTTTCAAATGGTAATAGATTCGGAGTGGTTTTATATTAATAAACTGTACGTTACAGTGTTTTTGGAGCATCTCCAATTGTTTTAAAAAAAGCAATCAGTAAATCAGTGAGTTTTTCAAGTGGCTAGAAAAAGTTAGCACCACATTTGTTGGGTTACCCAACAATTTCTAAAATCTCAGTCTTAAAATACAAAGGATAATATAGCACCACAATCATGTGTAGATATGGTAAAACAATATAGTAACTTTATCGACTCTTATATATATACTAAAACCTCGGTTCATCTGAATTACAAGCATGTTATGTTCGCATGGCCCCGATGCGAAGTTACCTTGCGTCGAGACACCAACCCGGTTTTCCCACAACCGGGTGCGGCCGCACCCCTTATCCAACGGCTTACAAACATCCTCAGTGAGACTGCACGGATCACAAAACAATGGGGAAGAGAGAAGTATTGACTAGCACGAATCGCGAAGCATCGTGAACGGTGAGAGGTACGGGGGGGGCCCGCCACTGGGAAGGGTTTTGCTCAACCGGTCGAGACACTCTGAAGTCGGGATCAGAGGTGTGCGGCGTCCGTGGATTGAGCCTTCGTAGCCCATATCGGATCGCCCAACCAGAAGTGGCGGGCCCAAAGGTAGTTCAGACCTAGGACTACCCTAGAATAGTAGAATCTGGCCCAAATTGTTTTAGTCGGAAAATATGGTCCAACCATCCAAAAAAAAAAAAAAACTCATTAGCTGTCTAAGGCTGCCTGTCCAACCCCAGCGGGCCTGGCCCAGGTCGAGCCATCCTGTTCCCCCTGTTCCCGAGCGCGGCGGTCTCCAGGAACCTGGAGCACGAGGGGTCCCAGCGCGAGGCCGCCCCGACCCCGAGCGAGCGGCGAGCGCTGACGCAGACCCGCCGCACCCTCCTCCGTCCGCCCTTCCACCCGTCTCACCCAGGACCGTCCGCGCCGCCGCCCTTCGCCTTTCGCGCCTCGTGAGCGGCGGGTCCGGTCCTCGAGCCGTTCACCGCGCCTTTCCTTGGCGAGCCGTCTGTCTGGTGGTGGTGGAGGGAGGGAGAGCGAGATGCCGCACCGAGCGCGCCCGATGACGGGGCTGCTGGTGTTCATGGGCGTCAACCTCGCGCTCTTCGAGACCATCACTCCCGTCTACGACTTCGTGTGCTTCCACCCCTACTGGGAACGAAGGGTACCAACCAGACGAGCCCCACCACCCTTTCTCCTCCTCCTTCCTCAGTCCTCACCCTCCCCATCGCGGAGCTCAGTGCTTTAGGCCTTAGCCTTTAGTCCTCCTCTACTTTACTAGTCGCAAATACTGTCACTCTCTCCTCGCCGAGCAGTGCTTGCTGCCACGGCTCTCGTTGGCCGCACTCGCCGATCGATGTTGCCTGCGGCGTGTGCGTCAGCTGTTTGCAGGAATGTCTGTGCGGCCAGGAGACAGTGGCTTGCAGCGTTCTGGTTTCCTTCGTTTGGGATTAACATTACCTTTCGTTTCTGAATTGCTGACCCAGAATGTTTGTGTTGATTTAACTGGATTTGTGGTCTTGGTGTTCTGTTTCTAGTCGCAGATGTGTCTGCCACCAACTGTTTGCTGAAATGCCTAGCTTGGGATGGGAAATGATAATGTTACCTGTAGCTTGCACGTTACTGTGCAAGTGTCGCTCTGTAGATTTCAAGGATCGTACTTCAGGAGTTCTTGCGCAATTCTGTATCAGAATTCAGAACAATACCATTTTGTGGACATCTTTGTTCATCTGCGTACTCGTTTCTTGGTTTAATACATGCATGTTATAATTTGAGTCATTTTTCTTTGTGTCCAACTATGTAGAGAGAACGCCGCCGAAGGGAACTTGATGCTCTCCAAGCGAAGGGTCCTCTAGAAACTACTGACTGAATTCTCCTAGGTAAGAACAAGCTTCCCAGTTCCCGTGTTCCATATTTTTATTCATTCTGCCACATGCAAGAAACATGATCTCGTGAAGTAATTCAACTCAGAACCAGTTCCCTGTCACCATATATACCATTCTTTTTGCCAGTGGTTGTCTCAAGTATCAAGATGTTCCATGTACAATATGTGGAAGGGCTCAATGCAATAGCCACTTTTCTATATAGAGAAAGATCCTCACATTGTATCCTAGGATGATTTGAGATCAGTTTGGACCATTCTAATTTTCTCGATTTTTTTGATAATAAATTGACATCATTGTGTGTTGCATGTTGTTCACTCAAAAGTGTCGTCTGTTTTTGTGCAAGGACAATGAGAATAATAGATACCAGCAGTAGTCTTCTGAAATATGCACTTGATGACTCGTCATCCTATTGTTATGTACTTCTGTCGCTAGCAGTAGTACATGTACATCAAGCTTCTGTTTGGTTCAGAACTTCCAGACTGATCAGCATGCATCATGAACTCGTCCATGTCTTTCTCAGTTCCTAAGTATGCATAGCACTCAAATCCCCTGAAATCAATAGCTCAATGCACACAACCATCCATGAACTAATTCGCAAAAGTAACTCCATTGCATTTGTGGATAGATGTACAGATTTGCTTGTTTGAGCTGCTATACACATCACACACTTGCTGCTTCACAATAGGACTACGTCTCGCCTTTTCTTGTTCATTGGCTCAGCACCAGCTGTCCCTTTCCTCATCATCGCCACAAACTCTGAATAATCTATCCTTCCGTCCTACATGTGCAAAAGTAAATTTAAGTCTTTTTTGATTAATAAGAAACTAAAAATGTATAAGCTCTGTCCAATGAACCATTAATCATGACAAGTTAATCATTTGATGTGGTGAATTCTATTTCTGTAACACCACCACCTCACAAGTTGATATGATGCTGTGGTTTCTATAGTTTATTTATTATATCAACT
Organism: Coix lacryma-jobi var. lacryma-jobi; assembly: GCA_009763385.1. Taxonomy (NCBI): domain Eukaryota; kingdom Viridiplantae; phylum Streptophyta; class Magnoliopsida; order Poales; family Poaceae; genus Coix; species Coix lacryma-jobi. The sequence continues at coordinate 127,385,043 of CM019831.1, forward strand.
AAAATTTATTTACATAATGTTTGTTCCTTACATTGTCAGAGTCGGCATCTGAGATGGCCTCTTTGATTTTATCTGCGTCATACAACCCTTGCTCCTTCAAGGCGTGCTCAAGCTCTTCTTTAGTAATGTACCTGTGTGAGATAAATGAATTATAAGTGTCCTTATATGATATATGTCGTCCAGCATAGTTACCCGCTGTTGTCCTTGTCGAAATACTGGAATGCTGTGTAAAGGTGCTCCTCCCTATCCAATTTGTTCATGTGCACTGTTGCGGTGACGAACTCATCATAGTCAATTAACCCGTTGCCATCAGCATCAGCCTGGAATTATATAAAACATGTCAAAAGGGATGTTTTCAGATTACCTCTTTGCTTTGAAATGAATCACAAAATGTACTATGAAAACTCACTGCTTCCATTAGTTGCACCATTTCAGTGTCTGACAGCTTGGGTCCATGCTTTGCCAACCCGTGTTTGAGCTCGTCAAGCGTAATGGTCCCACTGTTATCCTTGTCAATGTTCTTGAACATCTCCTTCAGCCCTGTGATCTCCTCTTCGGATAGGCACCCAGCTATGATCTACATTAGGTCATCAAGGGCATAGATAATGAAAATTCTGCTTTGTATATAAGCATTTGTTGTTGAGAAGTTGTATATGCAGAGTTCTTATCAGATATATGTGTGTACCCTCAGTGCTGCTTTCTTGAACTGGTTCATGGCCCTGAAATGCTTGAGCCTGTCGAGAACGACATTGTCGAGCGGCGTATCAGGTGCGTCGCCATCTTCTTTGATCCATGGGTGATCTACAAGTTTTCCGAATCCGCGTGTTGAGGCCAGCCACGTTGAACATATATATATCCCCATATGATATGATGGTAACGATTTGGCTACTTACTGAGGACCTGGAACGCCGTCAGCCGCTCCTTGGGGTTGATGTTGAGCATCTTCTTGACGAGATCCTTGGCTCCCGGCGAGATGCGCGGCCATGGCTCGCTGGAGAGGTCAAGCTGCCCCCGCAGGATGGCGGTGAAGATGCCGTTCTCGTTCTCTGCCCAGAATGGAGGCACGCCGGCGAGGAAGATGTAGAGCATGACGCCGACGCTCCAGATGTCGGCCTCCGGGCCGTACTTCCTCTTGAGCACCTCGGGCGCGATGTAGTAGGCGCTGCCGACGATGTCCCGGAGCAGCTCGCCTTCCTTGAAGAAGACGGAGAGGCCGAAGTCGGTGGCCTTGAGCGGCGCGTCCTCGTCCTTGCTGAGCAGCAGGAAGTTCTCGGGCTTGATGTCCCGGTGCATCACCCCCATGGCGTGGCAGGTGTGCACGATCTGCACGATGGTGCGCAGCAGCGCCGCCGCGCCGCGCTCCGTGTAGTGCCCTTTCGCGATGATGCGGTCGAAGAGCTCGCCGCCGGCGCAGAGCTCCATCACCAGGTGCACGCTCTGCTTGTCCTCGTACGCGCCCCGGAGCGCCACCACGTTGGCCTGCCCGCACAGGTGGTGCATGATCCGCACCTCCCGCCGCACGTCGTCCACGTCCTCTTTCGTCGCCAGCTTCCGCTTCGGGATCGTCTTGCACGCCAGCTTCTCGCCGCTCGCCCGGTGCGTGCACAGGTGCGTCACGCCGAACTGCCCGCGCCCGAGCTCCTTGCCCATGGAGTAGGCCGCGCGCACGTCCTCCATGGGGCGCCCCAGCACCGTGCCCACGGCGGCCGCCGCCGCCGGTGGCTTGCTGCTGGTGCCGGTGCTGGCCCTGGTGGGCGAGGCCGGATTCGTCGTCGTGCCACCACCGCCAGGCACCGCGGACGACGACGACGACGGACGTTGGCCGCCGTCGGCGTTTTTCGCGGATGACGCGCCGCGGCTTGGCGCCTGCGCCTTTGGTGCCGCCGCCTCGGAGGTGGCGGCGCCGGCCTCTCCGGCGCCCTGCTTAGAGCAGCACTGGCCCATGGCTGCGGCCGGGAACGCGCGCTGCCGCCTGCTCCGACGGAGGGCAGGCAGAGGCAGAGCAATTTTTGCCTAGTTTGGAGATGCATGGTTTTTTTGGTTGTTTTTTTCGTCTCGGCGGAGGAAAAAAAGTTTCTAGTTTTTGAAGGGTACAGAGGAAATGGCGGCAAAGATGAGAACGGTAGTTATCTTTAGGCCATGTTTAGTTCTAAAATAAATTTTTTTGCACCTATCACATTGGATCTCTAGTCTCTGGACACATACATGGAGTACTAGATATAGATTAAAAATAACTAATCACACCGTTTGCATGTAATTTGCAAGATAAATCTTTTACGTCTAATTAGTCCATGATTTGACACTAAAATGCTACAGTAATGCAAACAGAGGTTTCTGTCAGTTTTTTTACAAGTCGCTGCAATTTTTCATTGGCAGTCTGAATTCGTCCTCTTTTACAAGAGAAATTCCATTTTTCTGCATTAGATGTGACGCATTTTCCCTGAACTTCATGACTAAAATCTAAAATAAGCCTTTCCATTATTTTCATGTACTCATGTGGCTGTCCATTAGGAGCCTGGAGTTCTAGATCATACTCTTCTTTTGATCGTGGGTCCCTGTTTGCCTGCAGATTTTAAAAAAGCCTGATGCCTTTTTTTGGCGTTGAATAGGAGGGGCGCGCGCTACTAATGATTTACTACTAAAAACATTTAAAAACCTATATATATATAAATATAATAAATCCAGGCTTCTTTTTTTACCCATTTTTTGGGTATGGTCTGCTTAAATAAATATTGAGCCACAAGTCGTATAAATGAATGTATAATAAATCATGTGTCTCGTTATAACGCACATACATTTTTAGTAGTAATCTATATCTAAAGAGGTAAATTTCCGCTATTTTATACCTATTTTTTATATGGTCTCCTCTAACTAACTAACTAACTCTATGAATGTGAAAACTATTTCTATTTGCTCTCTACAACTCTCCTATTTTATATACAACTCTAATTTTATATAGGAAACAAAACAACAAAGATATAGTCAATCGGACAGGATTTTTTTTTTACAGAAAAAGAACGAGATTTCGGCATTTCTCCTCACCAATCCGTACAGGAGACAGGAGTGTATAGGGGAAAAGAGCACATAAAATAAAAAAATAAAATAAAATATGTTCATGGTTGAGTTTGTAGGGAAAAAAAAAGAAATTTTGCTTTACGGATATGTAATCTAAACAGGAAAGGATTGTTTTTCTCTTCTATCTTTATCTATAATATTTTATTTTCTTTCCTTTTGTTCCAAAAACGTTCGGACTGTTTCGTTTTTTATTTGTCGTGTAGAGAGACCCTTTTCGTTCGTGACGTTAGGCTTTTCCTATTTCCATGTTTTTTTTAATTTTATTTTTAGTTCCGGTTGTCCTTTAATGTTTTGATGTTTTTTAATTTCTGTTTTTTATTATTTTGGATCTAATAGGATAAATCGAATATAATACAACGACTCAATAGATTAAATATAAATTGGATTAATTGAACAATAATTGATAAAATAATATATATAAGGCACTATATTGGCGCAGGTTGGGGCGACATGAAAAGATGTGACGATAGTTATAGCGCGAGGTGTGGAGACAACGACAAGGTCAGCCAACGGTTGCGTGACCTGATGTGACGGTGACATGAGCGAGAGCGAGGTGAGGACGTGCGACGTTGACAAGCAGAGTGAGGAGACAAGCTATTTTTATATTTTTTATTTTTCAATTTTCTATATAAATTTTGATGACACATATGATAATATTGTCTACATTAGAATAGGCACATGACGACCAAACTATTGAAATTTTTGAATCCTGCTCCAGTTAGAGCGGATACATGCATGGTATTATGTTTCATGGATACGATCCAGACAATCCTAGCGAATCCATGCACAACCCAAATAACTAGGACTCGACAAATTATCCGTTACCCATTACCTGAACCCGAACCCGAACTACCCGAACCCAGAATACCCGATCATAAATTCGGATACCAACTCTAGAAACCTAAAATTATTTTGGGTGATTCGGGTAATATGTCTCGGTACCCGAACTACCCATATAACCCGATCTGTATATTTTTTGAGCTTACCAATTTGTACTAAGATCAATTGCCACTCTCGATGCTCCTTGAGTCCTTCACGTTCACAAGCTTGTGGCCTAGCCCACTGTAAGTAGCAAGCAGCCGAGCACCTTGTATAGAAAAAGCGAGTCGCCAATGATGGTATTTTGAATCGTACGTCTATGCCATGTATATCTGTTCTAGTCTCTAAAAATACTGTAAAATTGTTGTACGTTGCTTTGTATATTTATTACTCTATAAAATATTGTCAAAAACTATTGTTTATTATTTTAAAATGCAGCTAGAATTCTATTAAAAGCGATGCTTTCTAAATTTCGGGTAATGCTAATTTGGGACAAACATCAGGTAGTAATTTTGATTACCCGAATTTCCTATTACCCGAATTAGCCGTTCCGAATTTTTCGGGTAACCCGAATGCCCAGACTTACAAATAACCTTGTGAATCGAGGAATTCAACCACAAGAGTAGAAGCAGATTGAGGGGGGCAGAGGGATCACCCAATTCCGCCGTGGACTGAATCTCCTATGGATGGTGCCCCCGGGTTGCCAAACGAAGCTCAGGCAGTTTTATATGTTGGTTTTGATACAGTAATATGATTTTATTTTTTTATTTTTTATTTATTTTAGCTGAATATTTAAAAATTCATGGTAAATCATAGAAAAATGATAAAATAGAAAATTCAATTTTGTTAGACTCCACATAAGTAGATTTATACAGTGAACATATAATATAGTATACTTTAGAACAAAGTTTTTGTTGTAGATTTAGATCTATGTTTTTCTGTAATTAATTAGAATAATTCATAGATGCATTTTTTTTCATCCAATTGTGGTGAAATTTTTGTGGTGAGCTAATTATACTAATCGGATCATATATAACTTAGCTATAACTTTAATTTATTTAGATATAACTTAGCATAAAGCTCAATAAATCTATACCTCACGTAATTTATTTGGACAGCCATAGCGCCTGGACGTCCAGACGAGAGGCAGCGTCTGGACACCTCACGCCTGCGCCTGTTGTCCACCCACACGTATGCATAAAATGTGTTGGTTGTTCATGCAAATGGTAGCATCACAAGAACAAGATGAGATAGCAGTCGCGCGACACACAAATGGACTAATTTCATGTCGAAACAAAATGCTGGGAACCTAAGATGTAGTATTTCAATTGTCTTTAACCAGCTGTTGAATAGAAATTAGAGGACATCATATTCTAAGGCCTTGTTTAGTTCCTCCCATTTCCCAAAATTTTCCATCACATCAATGTTCGGACGTATGCATGGAGCATTAAATGTAGGTAAAAAAATAACTAATTGTACTTTTAGTATGTACATGTCGAGACGAATCTTTGGAGTCTACGAAGTCCATATTTGGACAAAGTTTGTCAAATAACAACAAAAACGCTACAGTAAATTTTTCCATCTAAACAAGGCCTTAGTGAAATAATGTGGCTATTTTCTTTGCCTACTATTCTAATTTTGACGTTAATACAAAGCATGAACATATGGAATTTTTTTTTCTAAATCTATTTTCTTCTCATGTACTTCGCCCATAATTTGGGTCTCTCTTGTCCTGACTCCAAATTCTGCGGTTTTGGTTTCACATGACAAAGGATCTTCAAGTACTAATTTAGTTTGATCTATCAATATTATGGACAAGGTGTTATTAATAACCACAAAAAATGTCGGGTTTGATCTATCAATATTATGGACAAGGTGTTATTAATAACCACAAAAAATGTCGTCTTACTTCGAAGGATTAGGATGTTCCAAAGTTTTTTTTGTCTTACTCTTGGCCAAGCTTATTGTACTGAGGTCAATGGAAATCCAATGTAGGAAGCGCTAATCTACAGACATTGCAAAAGGTCTAATAATCTGACCTTTTTTTTTTTAAACAATAAAATCAATCAACGATGTAAAACGATCTCGTCAAAAAAAAAAAAAACGATGTAAAACGTACAGTGGCAGTAGGGCTGCAAAATCCTTAAAAAAACAAATTTAATTTCCACAAAAAAAAGTTTTTTCTTTCAGGCTCTGGCGCTCTGCGGTAACATCAGAGGCGGGGCAACTGGGGCCTCATAGCACGCCGCCGCTCCGCCTGCCCAACCACCGCCGCACGCCGCCGCCCACCGGCTCCTACTCTCACACAACCAGCCCACGGCACACGCGGCTCCGCCCAGCTCACGAGAGTGCTGTGCTTCACCGATCCGGAGGCGGACAGTCTCTCATCTCCCGCGACAGACACTCTCCGCCCTAGCCCCTGGCACTCCAGTACTCCACGACCGGCGCCGCCGCCGCCCGACGTTCCGGCTCCTACCCTCACAGGGCCAGCCCCTCCACGGCCCAGCAGCCGGCAGCTCCTCGTAGCGTACGCGAGCTGCTCCGCATCCCTGGTCCGGAGCGCGACTTGGCGCCGTCCGTGCCTCTCCGCGCTGGGCCGGTAGACGCGCGCGCGCCCCGCCGGCATGTCGCGCCGCGTGAGCGCCGTCGGCGACCGGTGCTTGGAGCTGGAGCGCACCATCGCCGGCCGTGCCCGCTCGGGAAGCCTCGGCCTCGACGACGCGCTGAAGCTGTTCGACGAATTGCTTCCGCGCGCCAGGCCGGCCTCGGTTGTCGCCTTCAACCACCTCCTCGCTGCTGTGTCTCGTTCCTCAGGCCGGCGCTCCTCCACCTCAGAGTCGGAGACCGTCGTCTCCCTCTTCAACCGGATGATACGTGACTGCTCCATCAAGGTGGCTCCCGACCTTTGCACCTACAGTATCCTCATCGGCTGCTTCTGCCGCATGGGCCGCCTGAAGCATGGCTTCGCGGCCTTTGGCCTCATTGTTAAGACGGGCTGGAGGGTGAATCATGTAGTCATCACTCAACTGCTCAAAGGTCTCTGTGATGCAAAGAGGGTGAGTGAGGCAATGGACGTTTTGCTCCAACGAATGCCTGAGCATGGCTGCACTCCAGATGTAGTTTCGTACAGCATACTTCTCAAGGGTTTCTGCAATGAAAAGAGAGCTGAGGAGGCACTTGAGCTGCTACATATGATGGCTGATGATCAAGGCAGGAGCTGCCCACCAGATGTGGTGTCCTACAACACCGTCATCAACGGTTTCTTTACCGAGGGTCAAGTGGACAAACCTTACAACCTGTTTCTTGAAATGATGGATCAGGGGATTCAACCGAATGTTGTGACATACACCACAGTAATTGATGGCCTGTGCAAAGCCGAAGTGGTTGATAGAGCGGAGGGTGTCTGTAACACCTCCGGTGTTTAATATATAATTAACCTGACATGTCATCATCTTTAGTCATTAATCATTCTTGCCATGCATTGATGTTTGCCTAAAAACTTGTTCTGCTTTTATCTTTTCTGAGGTGGCTTGTGCATTGAATCTCTTTTTCGAAAAAACCCTAAAGGCCCAAATCTTCCTATAAGGGCAAAATGGTAATTTCACCTCCGTGTCTAGCCTTGTGTAAATCTTGTTCAGTTGAGTGTCTAGATGCCTTGTTGTGTTGATCAAAGTTAAAAATCAGAAATAGAATTTAAATTCCTTTTGAAAAACCCTGATTTCCAAACCCTGGTTTTTACCCGTCTTTTATTAATTTAAAAACTATTCAAAATTTGAAGTTGGTCCTTTTAGCAAAGTTGTAGATCTTGTCAAGAGGAACAACTTTGGTGTTTACAGATTTTCAAGTTTCAATTCAAAATCAGAAGTAATTTCAAATTCTTTCAAAATTGCAATTTTGTCCCTTTTTCGGTTTTCAAAATTATCTCAAAAACTTTTGAGTTTCAGAAAAAGTTTATATTGGCAAAGTTGTAGATCTCAAAATTTTAAGCAACTTTGATGTTTTGAGTTTTCTTTGTGTAGTTCAAGTTTTGGGAGTAATTTCAAAAGTTCAGAAAGGGGAAGTTTTGGAATAAATGTCGTCACTGTGCACGAGCTTTAAAGCCAGGGGCCCCGGCCACCGGCAAGGCCGCCGCGCCGCGCGCGAAGCCTCGCCGCCCATGCCGAGCCCGGCTGACCCGCGCCCGTGCCGCGCGCGGCCAAGCGCTGGCGCTCGTTTTCCTCTCGGCCCCTACCTACGCCTGCCTTCGCCGTTCCCTACCCTACCCTCCTCTTTCCCCTACGGTCGCGGACAGCGCGCAGATGCCGGCCGCCGGCAAGCCGCCGCGCCGCGCGCGAACTCCCGCCCATGCCGAGCCGCCCTACCCTGCTCCCTACCTCCTTTAATGTCGCGCGAGCGCTCTCACCCCTCGCCCCGACCCCTTCCCAGCTCCGTCCCGCGGCTATAAAAGCCGTCGAGCTCCGCCATTCCTCCGCCATCGGCGAGCTCCGTGAACCCGAGCCACCGAGCCTCCCCAGAGCCAGCCGCGCCCGCCGCTGCCTTCGCCTTGAGCTTCTCCACCTTCCCGAACAACCAATTTCACCCCTCCGCCCCTCCTTTCGCCGGCGCGAACGGTTCTTCCTCAACTCCGACGAACGGCCTCGCCTCGGTAAGGAGAGAAATTCGCCGCCGTGAGTGTTCCTCCCGTCCCTCCGGCCCCTGCCCTTTCTTCCTCACCTCAGCGCGCTCCTAACCGCTCCTCAGCGATCTCTTTTGGTGGACAGACCCGCCGGTACGCCGCTCGCCGCCGAGAGAGCTCCGCCGAAGCACCGCCAACGTCGAGCTCACTCCTTCGACCCTTGTTCCGCCCCGCCGAGCCCTGCCTCCGACCCGTGGTAAGCACTCAGAGCCCCCCCCGGTCTCTGCTTTCACGGCGTAAAGCTCGAGCCAGGCCTCGAGCGGATGCACGTTCACCGTTAGCTCGAGCCAGGCCTCGAGCACACGTTTCCCGTCTCGCTCGAGCCAGGCCTCGAGCGGACACACTCACACACTGTCTAGCTCGAGCCAGGTCTCGAGTAGACACACACTCACCACTTCGCCGAGCCTAGCCTCGAGCAAGCGTGCACCCTCCGCTTCGCCCGAGCCAAGCCTCGAACGAACCCGCGTTTCCGTCTCGCCCGAGCCTCCCAGCCAGGCCTCGGACGGACGATTGTTTCCGTCTCGCCCGAGCCTCCCAGCCAGGCCTCGGACGGACGATTGTTTCCGTCTCGCCCGAGCCTCCCAGCCAGGCCTCGGACGAAGCGATCGTTTTCCGTTTCGCCCGAGCATCGAGCCAGGCCTCGAGCCTCGAGCAAACACGCGTTCACCTTTTCGCCCGAGCCCTGCGAAGAAGGAGCACAGTGCTCTTTTCTTTTTTCTGAAAGATGTGAATAGTGTTCCTTTTTCTTCTTTTTGTATGATTTTCTGTGTTGCTCCAAAAATTCTAAAAAAATTCATGGTAGACTCTTTATACCTTGAAGTATTTTATAAAAATATAAAACTTGACTTTTCTGCAAGAATTTGAAAATGTAATGTGACGGAACGACCCTAATCTCATGGCCCACAGGTCCCTGTCAACCTCTGACAGCCGATCCCATGTTCCACTTAATTAAGACTGTCCATCGCTGGGCTACATCAGCGCCCAATGTCCGCAGGATCATCTCACAATTCGGTTACAGCATTGCATACTTTTACAAATAACATCGGAATAAAGAGCGGGAGACTTAAATAACAATAGTTTTACAAAGCAGGGTTCCAAATAGAAATTAAGGTGCAGTTATTACAAACCAAGTTCTGATAATAGAAATAGACATAGGCAACATAGTGGAGAACAGCAAAGATACTTATAATCACCCAGCCCGAGGGTGTACAACTATTCTTCGGCCTCATCGGCCTCTTCCTGGACGATGGTCACGCAGCAGGGTGCAAGACACATCGGGGATTCTGCCATACCTGCAGCATGGGTAACAAACCCTGAGTACTGGGGTACTCAACAAGACTTACCCGACTAAAGAAAAAGGGAGAAGACTCAGGAATGAGAGGCTTAGGGTAGTCAAGGTAAGGCTTAAGCAAGATCAAGTATTTTGCAGAAAAGCATTTTTTTTTAAATCTTATTTTACTTTGGAAAGATTCAGTATTCCTCAATTCTTCATCGTTCATGATTTATTTTACATTTCAAAACATTCCTAGTTGAGAACCACTCTCCGTTGACAGTCAGTGACCAAGTCTCCATAACCGAGGAGCAACGTTAATCCGGATAAATAATACTCAGCTGAGGATCCCTATCCACACTGCATATGTAGCACCCAAGCTTGCATATGCCAACTCGTCTTCCACGATTCCTCCAAGATTGGGCCCGGTCCTACGCCACCCGGAAGTACAGTACACCACTCCTATCCAGGTACGACGACCACGTGGGTACATGCTACTTCCGCCATCTCTCCACTCCCAGTGCGCGGTTGTCGGTCCAATAAAGGATTCCTCGGAGCCAGAGCTTTCCGAAGTATGTGAATAGTTACAAGTCTTGACCAGCAGGCCCCCATACGGATGGTCCCTAATTTTTCAGCCAGAACTATACCTTGGTTATATCTCACCCAAGCGTAATAGTCCTGTCAGTTTTTCAACCCTGTCCCGGTCGGTGTCAACTGTTGAGTCCCGGACTACAACATGACGGCACCGTACGCTCGGACAACCTCTCCTCGCAATTGACAAGGTACGGATCAGATACCAAGTCAATGGCTGGGGAGTAAAGCCAAATTCCCATAAAAGTTCTTTAAGTGATCACACTTTTGAAATTGGCATTTTATCGCAAATCTATTGTATAGCAATGCTAAGCATTTTTGCAAATAGTTTTTAAACAGGGTAGGGGATCTTTGGTGGAGGTAAAGTGCAGGTAATAGGTCATCACACAACTCCTATCACCTAATGCAGTAATTTAACTCAAAAGCATTTAAGTAAGACTTTTATAAAAGCAAGGAAGGGCTAAATGCACCGGGGCTTGCCTTGAAGAGCAAAGAGGGCAGGCTCGAGGGCGGCGGAGCAGTTGTCGGAGCTCGGGGTAGCCTCGGGGACAGGTTCGTCAGCGGCTGCCTCGATCTTGACTCCTTCTTCGGTGACTATACGAATGCAATGATGCATGCACATGAGTATGCTAGCATGAACAATGCAATACAGGGCATACAACATGAACCCTAATCACTTTTTCTATTTTTCTTTAATTATTTATAAAGGTCATTTTATGCAGTTGCTCCAAAAATTACCAAATTAATCACATAAGTTCATTATGGTGTAGATAGATGGCAAAAAAAATTTCATAATTTTTGGAGGTCATTAAGGTGCTCAAATAAAATCAGACATTAATTAACAGAAGGCACTATTTAACAATTAAAATAAATGCTCAAAAATCAACTTGCTCCAAAAGACTTCAAAATTTCACCAGAGACTAAACATGGCATAGGAAGCTCACAAAAATTTATCCCATGATTTTTGGAGTTATAAATGATTTTCTAAAAATCCAAAACCATCCATTTATTAATTAAAAGAGGGATTTTAAATTTTTAAATTCTTGCAGAAAAGTCAAGTTTCATATTTTTCTAAAATACTACATGGTATAGAGAGTCAATTGTAAAATTTCAGAATTTTTAGAGCAATACAGAAAATCATACAAAAAGATGAAATAACAATACTATTCACATTTTTGAAAGAAAAGGGAAAAGAGCACTGTGCTCTTCCCGATCGCCGGCGGCCGGCCGACGGCGGCGGCGCTGCTGCGCCGGCCACGGCGAGGCTCGGCAGACGAAACCAAGGGCATGGGAAGCTTCAAGGAGCTCACCGACGTCGATTAAGGAGCACGGCGAGGTGAGGGAAGGGACGAAGAGGATGATCGACGGTGACCGACGGACGGTTCACGGCGGCGATCGACGCTCCGACGACCCTGCGCAACACACGAGACCGCAAGGGCCTGGTTAGAGTCGCACGGAGCCAAGGAAGCTGACACAAGGGTCAGAGGAAAGATGATCGTGGCCGGAGAGGTAGTATTTGACGAACCCGAGCTCGCCGGGTTTTCGCCGGAGATGGGAACGGCGAGCTACGCCGGGCGATAGGAGGCGGTAGAGACCAAATTGAGGGGTGGGGAAGCTTCACGAGCTCAAGACGGAGCTGTTGGGCTAGTTGGTTGGGCGGCGGGAGCTTCGGAGTGGGCTGGCGACGGCGGCGGAGACGAGTGAGGAGCTCGGACTCCGGCGGCCCCTTTTATAGGCACGGTCGGGGACGGTAGAGAGCACGGGATGGTGTGGATGAGCTCGGCCGAGGCGTGCGCACTCGATTGCAAGCCGGCGGGAGGACGGGCGTGCACCCAGGGCCTGGGCGAAGGCTCGCCGGTGACGGCCACGCGGCGGCGACGCCCTGGGCACTGTAGGGGACGGGGGCGAGGGTCAGCGCTCGCGAGCGGGTGTGAAATGATCACGGGGTCAGCGGCGGCAGGTTGGAGGCGCGCGTGCGGCTGCCAGGCACGCGGCGTGCGCAGCGCCGGCGAGGCGCCATGGCCGGGCCCCCCCTGCTCTGTGCCGGCTAGAGGTAGGGGATGAACAGGGCTAGGTCTAGGTTTTGACTTTCTGTATTTTGCAAATTTCTCCCAAAATTTGAACTGCACGGGAAAAACTCAAAATACCAAAGTTGTGCAGAAAAATGAGATCTACAACTTTGTCAATATGAACATTTTCAAAATCCAAATAGTTTTTGAACCACATTTGAAACCAGAAAAGGGAACACTTTTGGGATCTGAATAAATTCAAAATTACTTTTGACTTTACATTGAAAGTTGGAAATCTGCAAATATGAAAGTTGTTCCTTTTATCAAAACCTACAACTTTGCTAATATACACTTTTTCTGAAACTCAATAGTTTTTGAATAAATTTTGAAAACTGAAAAGGGGACAAAAACTGGAATTTGAATGAATTTGGATTTACTTCAAACTTTGTACAGAAACTTGAAAATTTGTAAATACCAAAGTTGTTTCTCTTGGACAGATCTACAACTTTGCTTTTTGAACCAACCCCAAATTTTGAATAATTTTTGAATTACAAAAAGAGGGATAAAATCCAGGGTTTGGAAATCAGGGTTTTGCAAAGGAATTTGAAATCTGATTTTGATTTTTGAACTTTGGCCAACACAACAAAACTTCAAGACATCAAACTGAACAAGAATTACACAAAGCTAGGCACAGAGGTGAAATTACCATTTTGCCCTTATAGGAAGGTTAGGGCTTTTTAGGGTTTTGAAAAGAGATTGCTACACTAGTACTAAGCAAACATTGTAACACCTCTGGTGTTTAATATGTAATTAACCTGACATGTCATCATCATCTTTAGTCATTAATCATTCTTGTCATGCATTTAAGTTTGCTTAATACCTGTGTAATGTTTTCTTTTTCAAAAACCCTAAAGCCCAAATTTTCCTATAAGGGCAAAAATGGCAATTTCACCTCTGTGCCTAGCTTTGTGTAATTCTTGTTCAGTTGGATGTCTTGAAGTTTTGTTGTGTTGGCCAAAATTCAAAAATCAAAATCAAAAATCAGATTTCAAAATCCCTTTGAAAAACCCTAAATTCCAAACCCTGGTTTTTACCCCTCTTTTAATAAGTTAAAAATTATTCAAAATTTGGGGTTGGTCCAAAAAGCAAAGTTGTAGATCTGTCCAAGAGAAACAACTTTGGTATTTACAAATTTTCAAGTTTCTGTACAAAGTTTGAAGTAAATCCAAATTCATTCAAATCCCAAAAGTGTTCCCTTTTCTGATTTCGTATTTATTTCAAAAACTGTTTGGAATTTGAAAATATTTTTTTTGACAAAGTTGTAGATCTCCTTTTTCTGCACAACTTTGGTATTTTGAGTTTTTCCTGTGCAGTTTAAATTTTGGGAGAAATTTGCAAAATACAGAAAGTCAAAACCTAGACCTAGCCCTGTTCATCCCCTACCTCTAGCCGGCACAGAGCAGGGGGGGCCCGGCCATGGCGCCTTGCCGGCACTGCGCACGCCGCGTGCCTGGCAGCCGCACGCGCGCCTCCAACCTGCCGCCGCTGACCCCGTGATCATTCTGCCCCCGCACGCGCGAGCGCTGACCTCCGCGCCCGTCCCCTACAGTGCCCAGGGCGTCGCCGCCGCGTGGCCGTCACCGGCAAGCCTTCGCCCAGGCCCTGGGTGCACGCCCGTCCTCCCGCCGGCTTGCAATCGAGTGCGCACGCTTCGGCCGAGCTCATCCACACCATCCCGTGCTCCCTACCGTCCCCGACCGTGCCTATAAAAGGGACCGCCGGAATCCGAGCTCCTCACTCGTCTCCGCCGCCGTCGCCAGCCCACTCCGAAGCTCCCGCCGTTCAACCACCTAGCCCGAAAGCTCCGCCTTGAGCTCGCGAAGCTTCCTAGCCCCTCAATTTCACCTCCCCCGCCTCCTATCGCCCGGCGTAGCTCGCCGTTCCCATCTCCGGCGAAAACCCGGCGAACTCGGGTTCGTCAAATACTACCTCTCCGACCACGATCATCTTCCCCTGACCCCTGTGTCAGCTTCCTTGGCTCCGCGCGACTCTAACCAGGCCCTTGCGGTCTCGTGTGTTGCGCCTCCCTCGAGCCTCACCCTCGAGCCTCACCCTCGAGCACGTTCCCGAGCCACACTCTCGAGCACGCCTGCGAACCGCGCTCCCTCGAAGCAGCCGAGCCCTGCCTCCGACCCGTGGTAAGCACTCGAAGCCCCCGGTCTCTGCTTCCACTCCGCTTCGCCCGAGCCTACCGGCCAGGTCTCGGACGGACGCTTGTCTCCGCTTCGCCCGAGCCTACCGGCCAGGCCTCGGACGGACGCTTGTCTCCGCTTCGCCCGAGCCTACCGGCCAGGCCTCGGACGGACGCTTGTCTCCGCTTCGCCCGAGCCTACCGGCCAGGCCTCGGACGGACGCTTGTCTCCGCTTCGCCCGAGCCTCCCGGCCAGGCCTCGGACGAAACGCTTGTTTCCGCTTCGCCCGAGCCCCTGCGAGAAAGGAGCACAGCGCTCTTTTCTTTTTCCTTTTTGAAAGAGTGTGAATAGTGTGCTGTTTTCTCTTTTTTGTGTGAATTAATTTGTTGTTCCTTAAATCCTGATAAATTTATGGTATGCTCCATGCACTGTGTAGTATTTTAGAAAAATATGAAACTTGACTTTTCTGCAAGAATTTGAAAATGTAAAATCCCTCTTTTAATTAATAAATGGATGGTTTTGGATTTTTAGAAAATCATTTATAACTCCAAAAATCATGAGATAAATTTTTGTGAGCTTCCTATGCCATGTTTAGTCTCTGGTGAAATTTTGAAGTCTTTTGAAACAAGTTGATTTTTAAGCATTTATCTTTAATTGTTAAATAGTGTCTTCTGTTAATTAATGTCTGATTTTATTTGAGCACCTTAATGACCTCCAAAAATTATGAAATTTGTTTTGCCATCTGTCTACACCATAACGAACTTATGTGATTAATTTGGTAATTTTTGGATCAACTGCATAAAATGACCTTTTTAAATAATTAAGAAAAACAGAAAAGGTGATTAAGGTTCATGTTGTATGCCCAGTTTTGTATTGTTCATGCTAGCATACTCATGTGCATGCATCATTGCATTCATATAGTCACCGAAGAAGGAGTCAAGATCGAGGCAGCCGCCGACGAACCTGTCCCTGAGGCTACCCCGAGCTCCGACAACTGCCCTGCCGCCTTCGAGCCTGCCCTCTTTGCTCTTCAAGGCAAGCCCCGGTGCATTTAACCCTTTCCTTGAATTTATAAAATGATTTCCTTAAATGCTTTTGAGTTAAATTATTGCATTAGGTTTATAGGAGTTGTGTGCTATCCTAATTGATGCACTATCCACCTTGACCACTGATACACCCGATACCTGCTTTTCAAAAGTATTTGAAAAATGCTTAGCAATGCTTATTGAATTAGACTTTGCAATAAAATGCCAATTTCAAAAGTGTGATCAGTTAAGGAATGTTTATGGGAATTTGGTCTTACTCCCCGGCTGTTGACTAGGTATCTGATCCGTACCTAGTCAATAGCGAGGAGAGGTTGTCGAGCGTACGGTGCCGTCATGTTGTAGTCCGGGACTCAACAGTTGACACCGACCGGGACAGGATTGAAAAACTGACGGGACTATTACGCTTGGGTGAGATATAACCAAGGTATAGTTCTGGCTGGAAAATTAGGGACCATCCGTATGGGGGCCTGCTGGTCAAGACTTGTAACTATTCACATACTTCGGAAAGCTCTGGCTCCGAGAAATCCTTGATTGGGACCGACAACCGCGCACTGGGAGTGGAGAGATGGCGGAAGTAGCATGTACCCACGTGGTCGTCGTACCTGGAAAGGAGTGGTGTACTGTACTTCCGGGTGGCGTAGGACCGGGTCCAATCTTGGAGGAATCGTGGTAGACAAGTTGGCATATGCAAGCTTGGGTGCTACATATGCAGTGTGGATAGGGATCCTCAGCTGAGTATTATTTATCCGGATTAACGTTGCTCCTCGGTTATGGAGACTTGGTCACTGACTGTCAACGGGGAGTGGTTCTCAACTAGGAATGTTTTGAAATGTAAAATGAATCATGAACGATGAAGAATTGAGGAATACTGAATCTTTCCAAAGTAAAATAAGGTTTAAAAAATGCTTTTCTGCAAAATACTTGATCTTGCTTAAGCCTTACCTTGACTACCCTAAGCCTCTCATTCCTGAGTCTTCTCCCTTTTCTTTAGTCGGGTAAGTCTTGTTGAGTACCCCAGTACTCAGGGTTTGTTACTGTAACACCCTGATTTAATTTTTCCCAATTTAATTAAAGAATTTAGAAACTAGGTAGGTTGGCTAGTTTATTAGAGGAGGAAAATAAAAATTTATTTATCATTTTCATGTTGCATTCATGTCATTGCATATTTATGTTGAGTGGAAAATAAATTTATTAAACCCGTATAGGGCGAATCGGATTTATTCTATTTAGAAAACAAATAAAAAGGTTTATGAAAATTTTACAAAATCAAATCCCAAGTTTTATTTTCAAAACCTAGGGAAAGTGTTTTTGAAACTTGGTGAACTGTTTTGATTTCAAACTGTTTTGAGATTGAGTTTCAAAAGGATTTACAAAAGATTTGAAAAGAAATAGAAATAGAAAAAAAGAAGGAATGGCAAAGGGCCTCAAACTCCCTCACCTCGGTTTCGGCCCAGCCTCCTCTTCCACCGGGCCTGCTCGCCCTCACCCGCTCGGCCCACTCTCCTCTCCCGCTCCGGCCCAACACCCCGCGCGGGCGCAAGCCGCGCCGCCAGCCGCAGCGCCTCCCACAGCACCCGGCCTCCCAGTCACCGACAAGTGGGCCCCACCTGTCAGGCCCGTCCCCAACCACCAGCTCCGCCCTTCGCGCAACACCGCGCGACCCCTCCCTCCGCCCCGTCGGGATCGATCCGCAGTGAACGCATCCACCACCTCCTAGCCTTTCTTTTCCCCTCTACAAATAACCCTACCCTACCGCACGCGACAGCCGCCTCCGCTACCCTCGCCTCGCCCGTCTCGAACAAACGCCGCCACCGCCATCGCTGCGCACGGCCGAGCTCGGGTAGAGCTCCCTATCTTCAGGGTCGACCGCCACCGGCCTCCCTTCCGTCACCGAGCGACACCGCGTCCAAGGGATCCTTCCTCAACGACAATCCGAGCCGGTGCGTGATCCCGCGACCACGCCGGAGCGACCGAGCGCCCTCGCCGCCATCACCGCTGGTACTTCTTCTCCAGGCCCCGAACCGCATCGCCGACCCCTCAACCGGCCCCGTGGTGAGCTCCCCTACCTCCTAGACCCTTTTGTTTAGTCCCTACTGCACCCTAGGTCACCCCAGAGCGAACTCCGGTGACCTCGCCCATGGCGCCGCCGCGGAAGGCAGCGCGCCGCCGTGCCCCACGCCACCGTCGGCCGCGCGCCACTCGCTGGCCGCCCCCTCAACCGCCCGATCTGTTTTGGACGGCTCAGATTAGATCGTAGATTGAACCGGTATAGACCAAGTCCACCAAGCCGTGGACGCAGTCCACACGCGCCGCGTCAGTGGTCCACCAGCCGCGTGGCATACCGCACCACTCGCACGCCGCCACGCGGCAACCACGCCAGCGCCGCATCAGCCACCGCCCGCGTCAGCACCCACTTTTCTAAAGAGCCCCTGGAGTTTTCTTGAAACAAACCCGCACTCCACCGTCACTGTTCACTGAGTCTTCCAAATCTTGCGTACAAGCCCCTCTGGTTTTGCGAAAACGAGGCGCAGTCCTCTGCACAGCCGTCCGCCCCGATCTAATCACAGCCGGCCATCGCCAGATCAACGGCCGAGAATCAAACGTACCCCTTCGCCGATGCACTTTTGTTAAAGAGCCCCTACCTTTTCCGGAAATCAACCCGCACTCCGCACCTAACTATTCACTGAGTCACGGAAACCTTGCGATTTAACCCCGGAGCTTTCGGATAAATGAGGCCCGGTCCTGCGCCCTTTTGATTTTCTGTTTTATTTATTTTAAATCACAAAATGAGTTCAACTTATTTACAGAATTGCCACTAAACTTCAAAAGCCCATAACTTGCTCGTTTTAACTCCGTTTTGACCCATTCAACTTGCGTTAGTTTCATAATTTCGTTCTCTACGCAGTTGATCTATTAGTTTACTGTTTTCATACTGTTTGTTGTACTGTTATTCATTTCGCTTTGTATGTGCCATGTATGTTGATTGGGCCAGAGAGTGCGGAGTACGAGGACGCTCCAGACCATCCTTGCGACCCAGTTGATTCGACCCAGTCCGAAGGCAAGTGTTCTTGAACATCTTGCACCTATTATTTATTTTACTTTTGGTATTAGAATAGTTTAGATCTAGTAGATGCATGCAATGTCAAATTTGAATCCTATATTATGGTTTACTAGATCTTGCTCTATTATCCTTGCCGCCTGTTTTGGGATGTTCGGGTAGGTGTTTTGCTTAGCCCCGCAGTCATGGTTGGGATGAGAGTTAAATGTTTATAATCTTGATTAATGAACTATGAAACGAATGTGGACATGGTAATTCTGTAGTAACATGGTTATTAGGTAAATCCGGCAGGATGGACCCGTGTTGGTGGTTTTGTGCCGTGGGACTCGGCAGCTGCTTTTGGTTTTTGGTTCTGGGCTAGTGCTAGATTTATCCTGCCTGGATCCCTAGGACCCGGTTCTTGGACAAGTAACCCGGCAAAACAGCGCAACCATGAGATCTGGATGGGCTGGACCTGGCTAATTAATTAGTTTCCTCCGAGTTATGCTACACGGGGTTTGTTTAGTGGCTCAAGAGGGGGTCCCTGGGGTCGCTGACTTATGTACGGGGATGAAACCTTAGAGTACGTGTAACACAGGCTTGGAGGGGCTTTGTAAAGGCCTTGCAGTGCAACCCGCTATGCACCTCGGCAGTGTTTAGCGTGACGGGATCTGCACGACTCATGGGTAACGATGTGCAACCTCTGCAGAGTGTAAAACTGATATATCAGCCGTGCTCACGGTCACGAGCGGGCTTGGACTTCTTCGAGATTAGTTGGTTACTGGTTGGTTTTGGGTTCGGGTCATCTGATGGACTTCAGGTGCGGTTGCCTGATGGACTTCAGGTGTGGATACTTGGTGTGACTCCAGGTGTTGGTTGCTCGGTGTGACTCCGAGTGTGGTTTGCTCGGTGCGATTCCGAGTGTGGTTACTTTTCTACAGAGTCGGTGGTTATAACCTAGTAAATAGGTGCATAGGACTGATAGGAATAATAGGGTGTGTCGCTTTAGGCGCTTGAGTCAAACAAAGTCAGCCTACCTTTGTTATAAGCCTCATAAGCATATATTTCCTACACTTGCGGAGTACATTTCGATGTACTCACCCTTCCTCTTTGTCCCCCTGCTACCCCACCCAGACACTGGAGACTACGCGTACGAGGAGCAGGAGTATCCAGAAGACGGAGGCTACGACCCCGACGACCTGTACTAGGATGGCGCTACCCCCGGTCGACCTTCCTGTGGAGATGGAGTCCAGATTTCCGCATCTACATCAGCGTCTTCATTAGAGTTTGTTATCATGAGAGTCTGTACCTTTTTATTTCAGACCCGAGGGTCATTTATGTAATAAAGTTCGATATTATTAATAAAGCATTGTTTTGATATTTACTATGATGTGGATATATGTATGAAAATTGATCCTGGCATACATATATTGTGCTCCAATTTTGTTCTTAAAATTGGGGTGTCACAGAGTTGGTATCGGAGCCGTGTTGACCGTAGGACGCTACCCTAGACAGTCGTCGAGTTTACAAAACTATTTTTAAAAGCCCCATCTCTTTTCTCACTTCTGTAGACCCTTTCTCTGCTGAAAATTCAAGCTTTGTTTCAATGTAGGTCCTCTAAAAGTAGGATGCCCACCATAATTGTTTGAATTCGTAGCACGTTGGTTGACATGTACTTGTGCACATGTTTTGATTTGGTTCTTTGTAAT
Source organism: Coix lacryma-jobi var. lacryma-jobi (assembly GCA_009763385.1). Classification (NCBI taxonomy): domain Eukaryota; kingdom Viridiplantae; phylum Streptophyta; class Magnoliopsida; order Poales; family Poaceae; genus Coix; species Coix lacryma-jobi. The sequence continues at coordinate 127,405,466 of CM019831.1, forward strand.
GATTGTTGGTGTGTTGCGACCATCAGGTTGCAGCGACATCATTGGTTTAAAATGTTTTACTAATCAAATTAACTAACCAAATCAGGGTTGCTATATATCTATCTATCATATCTCACTCTTACTCCTGGAAAATGTAACAGATGGTTGACACCAGGAGCAGCGCGGGTAACGCCGGTAACGCTGGCGGGAGCGGGGCAGGCGGCAACCAGCCGCCCCATCCTCATCCACCTCCACCTCCGCCTCCGTACGACCCACTCCAGATGGCCCAGGTGCAGAATGAGATGATGCAGAACATGGCCCAGATCATGCAGTACATGCAGCATATGGCCCAGGGTGCCCAGGGTGCTCAGGGTGCAGGAGCTGCACAGCCACCCCGACCGGATGACACTCTCAGGAGCTTCATGACGACGCGCCCTCCAGTGTTCCACCACGCCATAGAGCCAATGGATGCAGATGATTGGCTCGAGACGATTACAGGCAAGTTGCGGCTTGCCCATGTCGGGGACCTTGATAAGGCCCTCTACGCCGCGCACCAGCTTCAGGGCCCGGCGAAGAACTGGTGGACTGCCTACACCGCAGCTCATGCGGACGCCGACTCGATCACTTGGGAGGAGTTCCGTAGGGCATTCCGCGACCAGTACGTCCCTTTCGGCGAGATCAGGGTGAAGCGCCGGGAGTTCCAGGACCTCAGGCAGGGGGCGATGACAGTGCGTGAGTACCTCACGCAGTTCAGCCAGCTGTCCCGTTACGCCCCAGATGACGTGGACACGGACGATAAGAAGCAGGAGTGTTTCAGGCAAGACCTCTGTCATTCTTTAATATTTAATAAATTCTTCATACACCCTTGTTCATTCCTTTTGCTGCCTGATAAATAATAAAATTGTTATCTGCTTCAGGCATGGGCTTAACCCAGGACTCCGCTATGCCCTAGCTTCAAATGAGTATTCCTCATTTCAGAAGCTGGTTGACCGTGCCTTCGCGGTGGAGAAGGAACGGAAGGACCTCGATGCAGATCGCAAGAGGAAGATGACGTTCCAGGGACAGTCCTCCGGCAGCTCCGCCCGTCCCCGCTACGCTCCACCTGCCTCAGCTTCCAGGCAGATTCCCCAGCAGCAGCAGTACCGCCCGCCCCAGTCCCGGCAGCCCGCTCCTCAGTACAGGCACCCAGCTCCACAGCACCAGGCTCCACCTCAGCAGCAGCAGCAGCAGCAGCCTCGCCAGGCTCAGGCACCTCGCCAGGGTCTTCCAGCTCCGCAGCAGCCCCGTCCAGCACAGGGGGCAGGTCAGATTGGTCCCTGTTACAAGTGTAACCAGATGGGACACTTCGCCAACAAGTGTCCATTGAGGCAGTCAGCTCCACCGCAGTCACGTCCCGCAGGCCAGCCCCAGAGCTACACTCGTGGTCGTGTGAACCACGTGTCAGCGGAGTCTGCTCAGACAGCACCAGATGTGGTGTTTGGTACGTTCCTTGTTGACTCTCACCCTGTTACAGTCTTGTTCGATTCTGGAGCATCTCATTCGTTCATATCAGCACCTTGCGCGTCTGAATATAATATGAATAGAGTGTTGATGAAAAAGCATCTGCTAGTGAATTCTCCTGGAGGAGAACTGATATCGAGGCATGTGTGCCCGAATGTGAGCTTAACCATAAGGGGGGTAGTCTTTCCCACCTCTCTTATTGTTCTGGATTCCCAAGGTATTGATGTCATTCTGGGAATGGATTGGCTACGCAAGTACCAGGGAGTCATTGATTGTGCTCAGAGGCTCATCACAGTGAAGCATCCAGATGGCACGGAGATTGTGTATCGAGCACCGACAAAGATGATAGAAGAAGCCAGAGCATATGAGGCTGTCGTGGTACCTGATATCCGAGTTGTCAAGGAGTTCCCTGATGTCTTCCAGAAAGTGCCAGGTATGCCACCTGATCGTGAGATTGAGTTCTCTATTGATTTAGTTCCTGGCACTGCACCTATATTCAGGCGACCATATAGAATGGATGCCGAAAAGCTAGCTGAGCTGAAGACGCAGATCCAAGAGCAGTTAGAGAAAGGGCATATTCGTCCTAGTACATCCCCGTGGGGAGCCCCTGTGATCTTTGTTCCGAAGAAGGATGGAGGCCTACGGATGTGCGTTGATTACCGCGCATTGAATGAAGCTACCATCAAGAACAAGTACCCGATTCCTCGCATTGATGATCTGTTTGATCAGTTGAAGGGTGCTCATGTGTTCTCGAAGATTGACCTGCAAACCGGTTATAATCAGCTGAAGATTCGTGAAGCTGATATTCCGAAGACGGCATTCGTAACTCGATATGGGCTATATGAGTACACAGTGATGTCCTTCGGCTTGACTAATGCCCCAGCTTTCTTCATGTATCTGATGAACAAGGTCTTCATGGAGTTTCTAGATCTGTTCGTCGTGGTGTTCCTTGATGATATCCTGATATTCTCGAAGACTGAAGAGGAACATGAGAAGCATCTGAGATTAGTGTTGCAGAAGCTCAGAGAGCATCGGTTGTATGCAAAGCTGAGCAAATGCGAGTTCTGGTTGAAGAAGGTTGCATATTTGGGGCATATCATCTCAGAGGGTGGTGTATCAGTGGATCCAGGCAAGGTCCAAGATATATTGGACTGGAAGGTACCTGAGAGCGTTACTGAGATTCGGAGTTTTCTTGGTATGGCTGGATATTATCGCCGCTTCATTGAAGGATTCTCCAAGATCGTGAAGCCGATGACGAGGCTGACTGAGAAGGGTGCCAAGTTTGTATGGTCCCCTGAATGCCAGGCTGGTTTCGAGGAGTTGAAGGCAAGATTGACTTCTGCTCCTATCCTTGTCATGCCAGATGTTCAGAAGAACTTCACGGTCTATTGTGATGCTTCGCGACAGGGTCTGGGATGTGTGCTTATGCAGGAAGGTCATGTGATTGCTTATGCCTCGAGACAGCTCAGGAAGCATGAGCTGAATTACCCTACTCATGATCTTGAGTTGGCAGCAGTGGTTCATGCTCTGAAGATCTGGAGGCACTATCTGATGGGGAAGAAGACGGAGATATACACTGATCACAAGAGTTTGAAGTACATATTCACCCAGCCAGATCTGAATCTCCGCCAACGAAGATGGTTAGAGTTGATCAAAGATTATGATCTGAGTATCAACTATCATCCGGGCAAGGCAAATGTTGTAGCAGATGCCCTGAGCAGGAAGGTCTACTGCAATGTGTTAGAGATCAAGGAGCAGCAACCTGAGTTGCATGAGGAGTTTGTGAAGCTCAATCTGGGTATACTTGGCCACACTGATGCAGTAGCCATGGAGGTTGATTCGACCTTGGAGCATGATATCCGAGCAGGGCAGCTCACTGATGAGTATCTTCTGGAGATCAGACAGTTGATCAAGGAAGACAAAGCCCCTGGATTCACAGAGGATGATCAGGGTGTTTTGTGGTTCAGAGGAAGGATCTGTGTCCCTGATGTGAAGGCTTTTAAGGAGTTGATTTTGAGGGAAGTTCATGATTCAGCCTACTCTCTCCATCCAGGCAGTACCAAGATGTACCAGGATTTGAAGCAGTATTACTGGTGGTATGGGATGAAGAGAGATGTAGCAGAGTATGTGGCCTTGTGTGACACATGTCAGAGGGTTAAGGCCCAACATCAGAGACCAGCTGGTTTGCTACAGCCTCTGCAGGTTCCAGAGTGGAAATGGGAACAGATCAGCATGGATTTCATCACTGGTTTGCCCAGGACACAGTCCGGATATGATTCCATTTGGGTCATAGTTGATCGCTTGACCAAGGTTGCTCATTTCATTCCAGTCAAGGAGTCATATCGTGGACCACAGCTTGCAGAATTGTACATGTCCCGCATTGTGTGCTTGCATGGTGTGCCGAAGATCATAGTGTCTGACAGAGGTACACAGTTCACATCCAGATTCTGGAAGCGGTTGCATGAGTCTATGGACACCCGCCTCAGTTTCAGTTCAGCTTATCATCCGCAGACCGATGGTCAGACAGAAAGGGTGAATCAGATCCTTGAGGACATGTTGAGAGTCAGTGCGCTTCAGAATAGCCAGAGTTGGGATAAGAGTCTTCCTTATGCAGAGTTCTCTTATAACAACAGCTATCAGGCCAGTCTCAAGATGTCCCCCTTTGAAGCACTGTATGGCAGGAAGTGCAGAACACCTCTGTTCTGGAATCAGGTTGGAGAAAGGAAAGTCTTTGGCCCTGAGTCTATAGAGGAAGCTGAAGAACAGGTCAGACAGATCCGAAGCAACCTGAAGACAGCTCAGTCTAGACAGAAGAGTTATGCAGATGTCAGACGACGAGAGCTGGAGTTCCAGATTGGGGACTATGTCTATCTGAAGGTGTCACCTTTCAGAGGTCTTCGGAGGTTTAATGTCAAAGGGAAGCTATCTCCGAGATTCATTGGCCCTTTCAAGGTGATTGACAAGAAAGGTGCAGTTGCTTATCAGCTGGAGTTGCCTGCACGTCTGGCAGGTGTTCATAACGTGTTCCATGTATCCCAGCTGAAGAGATGCCTCCGAGTTCCAGAGGAGCAGTTGCCACTTGAGGAGCTTGATCTGAGAGATGATCTGACATTCTCTGAGCCGATCAAGATCCTAGACACGATGGAACGAGGTACTCGCAACAAGAGGATTAAAATTTGCAAGGTGCAATGGAAGCATTACTCCGAAGAAGAAGCAACATGGGAGAAGGAAGATGATCTTAGGGCAGATTTTCCTCACCTCTTCGCCGACTCTTCCTAATCTCGAGGACGAGATTCTTATAAGGGGGGTAGGTTTGTAACACCCTGATTTAATTTTTCCCAATTTAATTAAAGAATTTAGAAACTAGGTAGGTTGGCTAGTTTATTAGAGGAGGAAAATAAAAATTTATTTATCATTTTCATGTTGCATTCATGCCATTGCATATTTATGTTGAGTGGAAAATAAATTTATTAAACCCGTATAGGGCGAATCGGATTTATTCTATTTAGAAAACAAATAAAAAGGTTTATGAAAATTTTACAAAATCAAATCCCAAGTTTTATTTTCAAAACCTAGGGAAAGTGTTTTTGAAACTTGGTGAACTGTTTTGATTTCAAACTGTTTTGAGATTGAGTTTCAAAAGGATTTACAAAAGATTTGAAAAGAAATAGAAATAGAAAAAAAGAAGGAATGGCAAAGGGCCTCAAACTCCCTCACCTCGGTTTCGGCCCAGCCTCCTCTTCCACCGGGCCTGCTCTCCCTCACCCGCTCGGCCCACTCTCCTCTCCCGCTCCGGCCCAACACCCCGCGCGGGCGCAAGCCGCGCCGCCAGCCGCAGCGCCTCCCACAGCACCCGGCCTCCCAGTCACCGACAAGTGGGCCCCACCTGTCAGGCCCGTCCCCAACCACCAGCTCCGCCCTTCGCGCAACACCGCGCGACCCCTCCCTCCGCCCCGTCGGGATCGATCCGCAGTGAACGCATCCACCACCTCCTAGCCTTTCTTTTCCCCTCTACAAATAACCCTACCCTACCGCACGCGACAGCCGCCTCCGCTACCCTCGCCTCGCCCGTCTCGAACAAACGCCGCCACCGCCATCGCTGCGCACGGCCGAGCTCGGGTAGAGCTCCCTATCTTCAGGGTCGACCGCCACCGGCCTCCCTTCCGTCACCGAGCGACACCGCGTCCAAGGGATCCTTCCTCAACGACAATCCGAGCCGGTGCGTGATCCCGCGACCACGCCGGAGCGACCGAGCGCCCTCGCCGCCATCACCGCTGGTACTTCTTCTCCAGGCCCCGAACCGCATCGCCGACCCCTCAACCGGCCCCGTGGTGAGCTCCCCTACCTCCTAGACCCTTTTGTTTAGTCCCTACTGCACCCTAGGTCACCCCAGAGCGAACTCCGGTGACCTCGCCCATGGCGCCGCCGCGGAAGGCAGCGCGCCGCCGTGCCCCACGCCACCGTCGGCCGCGCGCCACTCGCTGGCCGCCCCCTCAACCGCCCGATCTGTTTTGGACGGCTCAGATTAGATCGTAGATTGAACCGGTATAGACCAAGTCCACCAAGCCGTGGACGCAGTCCACACGCGCCGCGTCAGTGGTCCACCAGCCGCGTGGCATACCGCACCACTCGCACGCCGCCACGCGGCAACCACGCCAGCGCCGCATCAGCCACCGCCCGCGTCAGCACCCACTTTTCTAAAGAGCCCCTGGAGTTTTCTTGAAACAAACCCGCACTCCACCGTCACTGTTCACTGAGTCTTCCAAATCTTGCGTACAAGCCCCTCTGGTTTTGCGAAAACGAGGCGCAGTCCTCTGCACAGCCGTCCGCCCCGATCTAATCACAGCCGGCCATCGCCAGATCAACGGCCGAGAATCAAACGTACCCCTTCGCCGATGCACTTTTGTTAAAGAGCCCCTACCTTTTCCGGAAATCAACCCGCACTCCGCACCTAACTATTCACTGAGTCACGGAAACCTTGCGATTTAACCCCGGAGCTTTCGGATAAATGAGGCCCGGTCCTGCGCCCTTTTGATTTTCTGTTTTATTTATTTTAAATCACAAAATGAGTTCAACTTATTTACAGAATTGCCACTAAACTTCAAAAGCCCATAACTTGCTCGTTTTAACTCCGTTTTGACCCATTCAACTTGCGTTAGTTTCATAATTTCGTTCTCTACGCAGTAGATCTATTAGTTTACTGTTTTCATACTGTTTGTTGTACTGTTATTCATTTCGCTTTGTATGTGCCATGTATGTTGATTGGGCCAGAGAGTGCGGAGTACGAGGACGCTCCAGACCATCCTTGCGACCCAGTTGATTCGACCCAGTCCGAAGGCAAGTGTTCTTGAACATCTTGCACCTATTATTTATTTTACTTTTGGTATTAGAATAGTTTAGATCTAGTAGATGCATGCAATGTCAAATTTGAATCCTATATTATGGTTTACTAGATCTTGCTCTATTATCCTTGCCGCCTGTTTTGGGATGTTCGGGTAGGTGTTTTGCTTAGCCCCGCAGTCATGGTTGGGATGAGAGTTAAATGTTTATAATTTTGATTAATGAACTATGAAACGAATGTGGACATGGTAATTCTGTAGTAACATGGTTATTAGGTAAATCCGGCAGGATGGACCCGTGTTGGTGGTTTTGTGCCGTGGGACTCGGCAGCTGCTTTTGGTTTTTGGTTCTGGGCTAGTGCTAGATTTATCCTGCCTGGATCCCTAGGACCCGGTTCTTGGACAAGTAACCCGGCAAAACAGCGCAACCATGAGATCTGGATGGGCTGGACCTGGCTAATTAATTAGTTTCCTCCGAGTTATGCTACACGGGGTTTGTTTAGTGGCTCAAGAGGGGGTCCCTGGGGTCGCTGACTTATGTACGGGGATGAAACCTTAGAGTACGTGTAACACAGGCTTGGAGGGGCTTTGTAAAGGCCTTGCAGTGCAACCCGCTATGCACCTCGGCAGTGTTTAGCGTGACGGGATCTGCACGACTCATGGGTAACGATGTGCAACCTCTGCAGAGTGTAAAACTGATATATCAGCCGTACTCACGGTCACGAGCGGGCTTGGACTTCTTCGAGATTAGTTGGTTACTGGTTGGTTTTGGGTTCGGGTCATCTGATGGACTTCAGGTGCGGTTGCCTGATGGACTTCAGGTGTGGATACTTGGTGTGACTCCAGGTGTTGGTTGCTCGGTGTGACTCCGAGTGTGGTTTGCTCGGTGCGATTCCGAGTGTGGTTACTTTTCTACAGAGTCGGTGGTTATAACCTAGTAAATAGGTGCATAGGACTGATAGGAATAATAGGGTGTGTCGCTTTAGGCGCTTGAGTCAAACAAAGTCAGCCTACCTTTGTTATAAGCCTCATAAGCATATATTTCCTACACTTGCGGAGTACATTTCGATGTACTCACCCTTCCTCTTTGTCCCCCTGCTACCCCACCCAGACACTGGAGACTACGCGTACGAGGAGCAGGAGTATCCAGAAGACGGAGGCTACGACCCCGACGACCTGTACTAGGATGGCGCTACCCCCGGTCGACCTTCCTGTGGAGATGGAGTCCAGATTTCCGCATCTACATCAGCGTCTTCATTAGAGTTTGTTATCATGAGAGTCTGTACCTTTTTATTTCAGACCCGAGGGTCATTTATGTAATAAAGTTCGATATTATTAATAAAGCATTGTTTTGATATTTACTATGATGTGGATATATGTATGAAAATTGATCCTGGCATACATATATTGTGCTCCAATTTTGTTCTTAAAATTGGGGTGTCACAGTTACCCATGCTGCAGGTATGACAGAGTCCCCGATGTGTCTTGCACCCTGCTGCGTGACCATCGTCCAGGAAGAGGCCGATGAGGCCGAAGAGTAGTTGTACACCCTCGGGCTGGGTGATTATAAGTATCTTTGCTGTTCTCCACTATGTTGCCTATGTCTATCTCTATTATCAGAACTTGGTTTGTAATAACTGCACCTTAATTTCTATTTGGAACCCTGCTTTGTAAAACTATTGTTATTTAAGTCTTCCGCTCTTTATTCCGATGTTATTTGTAAAAGTATGCAATGTTGTAACCGAATTGTGAGATGATCCTGCGGACATTGGGCACTGATGTAGCCCGGTGGCGAACAGGTCTTAATCACATGGAACATGGGTTCGGCTGTCAGAGGTTGACAGGGACACGTGGGCCATGGGATTAGGGTCGTTCCGTCACAAACATAAATGCAAGGCAAGAATGATTAATGACTAATGATGATGACATGTCAGGTTAATTACATTTTAAAACACCAGAGGTGTTACATGTAAAATCCCTCTTTTAATTAATAAATGGATGGTTTTGGATTTTTAGAAAATCATGTGTAGCTCCAAAAATCATGAGATAAATTTTTATGTGCTAGTTATGACATGTTTAGTCTCTGGTGAAATTTTGAGGCCTTTTGGAGCAAGTTGATTTTTGGGTTTTTATTTAAATTGTTAAATAGTACCTTTTGTTAATTAAATGTTTGATTTTTGTTAAGCACCTTAATGATCTCCAAAATTTATGAAATATGTTTTGACATCTATTTATACCATAATAAACCTATGAGATTAATTGGTAAATTTTGGAGCAACTGCATAAAATGACCTTTTTTTATATAATTAGGAAAAATAGAAAAATCAAGTAGAGTTCATGTTGTATGTCCTGTGAGTGACTTTTGGGATTGTTTGTTGTTCATAGACCCCCACCCATTTGGTCTATGATGTTTGTGATGCCATGCTTGATTTGTGTTTAGGTCGGATAAATGATGCTTAATAGGTTGATTAATTTTGCTTAGGGATAAAGATAAGTAGCTTTATGTCCACACTAAGAAGTTACTTACACGATAGAAAGTTGTACTCTGGAATCAGTGGTTTTGTCTTGTGCTGTTTTGTTCATGTCAGCATCCTCATAAGCATACATCATTGCATACGTACAGTGACCGAAGGAGAGAACGTCAAAGTTGAAACAGCTGCTGACGGACCTACCCCCGAGGCGACCCCGAACTCCGACGCCTGCACTGCCGACCCCGAGCCTGTCCTCTTTGCTCTTCAAGGCAAGCCCCGGTGCATCTTAACCCTTCCTTGTTTTCACAAAAGTTTACTTAAATGCTTTTGAGTTAAAACTACTGCATTAGGTTATAGGAGTTGTGTGATGACCTATTACCTGCACTATTTACCTCCACCAGAAAATCCACCTGCCCTGTTTAAAAACTATTTGCAAAATGCTTAGCGATGCTATACAATAGATTTGCAACAAAATGCCAATTTCAAAAGTGTGATCACTTAAAGAATTTTGATGGGAATTTGGCTTTACTCCCTGCCTGTTGGCTAAGTATCTGATCCGTACCTAGTCAACAGCGAGGAGAGGTTGTCCGAGCGTACGGTGCCGTCATGTTGTAGTCCGGGACTCAACAGTTGACACCGACCGGGACAGGGTTGAAAAACCGACAGAACCTGTACTCTTGGGTTAGAGTCCCGAGGTGCTTGTTGCTGGCGGAAAAATTTAGGGACCATCCGTATGGGGGCCTGCTGGCCAAGACTTGCAACTATTCACATACTTCGGAAAGCTCTGGCTCCGAGGAATCCTTTATTGGACCGACAACCGCGCACTGGGAGTGGAGAGATGGCGGAAGTAGCATGTACCCACGTGGTCGTCGTACCTGGATAGGAGTGGTGTACTGTACTTCCGGGTGGCGTAGGACTGGGCCCAATCTTGGAGGAATCGTGGTAGACGAGTTGGCATATGCAAGCTTGGGTGCTACATATGCAGTGTGAATAGGGATCCTCAGCTGAGTATTATTTATCCGGATTAACGTTGCTCCTCGGTTATGGAGACTTGGTCACTGACTGTCAACGGAGAGTGGTTCTCAACTAGGTATGTTTTTGAAAGGTAAAATGAATCATGAACGATGAAGAATTGAGAAATACTGGAATCTTTTCAAAAATAAAACAAGGATTTCAAAATGCTTTTTCTGCAAAATACTTGATCTTGCTTAAGCCTTACCTTGACTACCTAAGCCTCTCAGTTCTCCCTTTTTCTTTAGTCGGGTAAGTCTTGTTGAGTACCCCAGTACTCAGGGTTTGTTAACCCCTATTGCAGGTTTCTAATAGGTGATGTTGATCATGATCATGTCAGTGGGCTTGACGTGATCTGGTTGTTCTTCTTCCCCAACTTAGGTACTCCGTCTAAGTGTGGCTCTGTAATACTATTCTACTTCCACAACACCAGTTATGTTCATGTAAAAGTAACTTATTCATGTTTTATAAAGGTTATCTATCTTGCTTCCGCACTCCGATGGTATTTTGTATCAACTGTTGTAATGTTGTAATTATTCCAACCTTCATGATGATGGTCCTGTGGTTCGTGGATAATTCGGGGTTCCCTCGGGGACACCCGACAGATCTTTCCTGTGATGTGGTACATGTGCACAGTCATTAGAGCTCAGGGAGACGGTGACGTGTGCGGGTGGGCCACATTACCGGGAGGTTCTGCCACAGTGTCTTTCAGCTGATGACTGATAAAGGTGTTAAGCCAAACAATGACACATATAATTGTCTGATCCATGGATACCTCTCTATTGGGAAGTGGAAGGAGGTGGTTCGACTGCTTGAAGAAATGTCCGGATGTGGTCCTAAGCCAGATGTTTATACTTATGGTTTGCTGCTGGACTACCTATGCAAGAATGGAAGATGCAGACAAGCTAGAATTTTTTTTGATTCTATGATTGGAAAGGGCATAAAACCTAATGTAACTATATATGGCATTATGCTTCATGGATATGGTACAAAAGGATCTCTTTCTGAAATGCATAGTTTTCTAGATTTGATGGCAGGGAATGGTATCTCACCTGATCATCACATCTTCAACATAGTGTTTGGTGCATATGCTAAATGTGGTATGATAGATAAGGCGATGGATATCTTCAACAAAATGAGGCAGCAAGGGTTGAGTCCTAATGCAGTAAGCTACGGAGCACTAATAGATGCACTATGCAAGTTAGGCAGGGTGGATGATGCTGAGGCCAAATTTAATCAGATGATCAATGAAGGCGTGGCTCCTAATATTGTTATTTTTAACTCCCTAGTTTATGGACTGTGCACCGTTGACAAATGGGAGAGGGCCGAGGAATTAATTTTTGAAATGTTGGGACAAGGAATCCGTCCTAACGTGGTGTTCTTCAGCACATTAATTTGTAACTTATGCAATGTAGGACGGGTCTTGAAAGCCCAGAGGCTCTTTGACTTGATGGAATAGGTAGGCATAAGGCCGAATGTTTTCTCATATACACCGTTAATAGGTGGTTACTGCTTAGTTGGAAGGATGGATGAAGCGAAGAAGTTATTTGATGGTATGGTCTCAATTGGCCTGTCACCTGATGAAGTCACTTATAATACTTTGCTTGATGGCTACTGCAAAGCTCGAAGGATAGACGATGCATATAGCCTTTTTCGGAAAATGTTGAGCAACGGCATTACAGCTGGTGTTGTGACTTACAATACTATACTGCATGGTCTGTTCGTAAATGGGAGGTTTTCTGAAGCAAAGGAACTGTATCTCAATATGATCAGAAGTGAAAAAGAGTGGAACACTTGCACGTACAACATAATTCTAAATGGTCTTTGCAAAAATAATTGTGTTGATGAAGCATTCAAAATGTTTAAGAACCTGTGTTCTAAGGATCTTCAACTTGATATTATTGTTTTCACCATTATGATTGGCGCTTTGCTCAAAGGTGGCAGAAAGGAAGATGCCATGAATTTGTTTGCTACTATCTCTGCTAATGGTCTGGTACCGAATGTTGTGACCTACAGCTTAATAGCGGAAAATCTCATAGAAGAAGGGTCACTAGAGGAGTTTGACGGTCTGTTTTCAGCAATGGAAAAGAGTGGTACTGCTCCAGATTCGCGTATGTTAAATGCTCTAGTTAGGAGGCTGTTGCAGAGAGGTGAAGTAAGCAGGGCTGGGGCTTACCTCTCCAAACTTGATGAGATGAATTTCTCACTTGAGGCTTCCACTACTTCTGTGCTTATATCACTTTTGTCGACGGAGGAATATCAGCACCAAGCGAAGTCCCTGCCTGAAAAGTATCGTTTCCTCAATGGAGCAAACTAATGAGGGTTGGCAAAAAAATGAATTCAGTTTTCTACTGTACTGACCATCTTTATGTGACAATGTATTTTTTTTTTGGAGTGGCTATTCTGTCTTGTGCTCTAATTTTTGGCCACGCTCTATGCCTCTGAGGTATTCTTTGAACAATGAAATTCTCTAGAGATGTTCTCTTGTTAGTGCACTTCAGCGTCAAGTTTATCAATGTAAAGTAATCTTGTAGACAATCCTAGTTAGCTTTACAGCAGGAATTGGTTTACAAAATTATTTAGTACAGTAGTGCTTTACTCTACCTTTTATTGCATAATTTGTGAATAAATCCTTCACTCCCAGCCATAAAATCAATCATGTGTGCCTCTTGATCATTGATTCAATTCCTATAATTTAAGCCTGTGTATCTTCCCCCTCTGTTAGCAGTGGAAAATGCTTATGTTTCCTCACACAGGCTGTGTTGACAGCAAGAGTCCTGTATTGCTTTATTGTTTTGATTGGTTACCTATAAGATGTTCCCTAAGCATTTGCCACTGACAGTATCCGCCCTGATTTATTGTTGATAATAAATGCAACTGTACATAGGGCGGATCACTGCAGTTCTTCAGAAATGAGGCTAGAATTTTTTTCTCTCTCCCCTCTGCAATCTGGTCACCTTGCAGCATCATTCACCTAAGGAAGCCTACAAATAAGCATTGTTAAATGGCTTATATCCTCATCTGTACCCATACATCTTCATGTGACATGTAATATATGAGTCCTGTATTTTTTTTTCTTCTTGAGATTTTTTTCAGTAGTTTTTGTTTTCAGTGGTCAGCAGTTATTTTCGCTGTCTTTGAGTCAACAGTGGCACGGTTTCAAGGAGGGACGCTCAACTTTTGAGCTTCTGCTGCTGCCCTGTCTTTAATTTTTGTACAGTTCATTTTCTTTCCTATCGTATAATAAAATTTACGGCAAAACTTTTACCGTCTTTTATAAATAAAAAAGAAAAGAATGCGCATTATGTTTGTGGCAGAAAATGTGTGTGTGTTTCATTCACACTCAAACTTATTACAGTTCATTTATTCAGAACGGATTACAGTTTACAGAGCGCACACCGCACATACGCACAGAACGAACAACAGGCAAAACACACGCCATGCAACTTAACACTTTAAACATAAAGTATTTTTTTTGACAAACGTCTAAAAATAGATAAAATATTTGGAACATTCGTTTGCAATATATGTGTAAAACATCTGTAGAATCGTAACAATAATACTTGCAACTTGCAAAAACACTTACTGCAATACAAGACTGAAAAAGTTAAACATTTAGAATATACACTTGCAACATATATATATATGAAACATATGTAACATTCAAATAAAAAACGCTTGCAACAGCACGTCTAGGAACAGATAAAATATTTTCAACAAACTCTTATAACATGCCTATAAAACACTTGCAACATGTGAACATTTCCCCGATCTAATTTCGTAACATTCATATTATTCAACTGTAACGTACCTCTAAAATACATGAAATGATTAAAACATACAATTGTGACTTGGGTGGCAAAGCCTGCACACGGAAAGCGCCATGGCCGCCGAAGATCGAACGCAAGGGCGAGAGAGGGTGTCGTCAAGGTGGGAAGCTCGAGGTCGCCGCGTCGGGGAGGGGGAGAGCGACGCGCCGGGGTGGGAGCTCCTGGTGGGTAGGACGTCTCGCGCTGGGGGAAGGGACTCTGGGGTAGGAGGAGGACAACGCGCTTTCCATCATCGGGCCTCGGCTCGTCGGAGGTGGGAAAGGGCGCTGCACCGGGGGTGGGAAAGACATGCTAGGCTGAGGTCCTAGGCTGGATGGTGGATGCTGGTTCAGTTCCCAAAAATCTCCCAAAAAAATTTATACAGTACATGTTACATCGAATTTTCAGACGCATACCTGAAGCATTAAATGTAGGTAAAAAAATAACTAATTATACTTTTAGTCTATTAATGTCGAGACGAATCTTTTGAGCCTAGTTAGGCTATGTTTGGACAAAGTTTGTCAAATAACAAAAAAACTGTTATAGTGTTACTATGCAAAATATTTTGCGAACTAAACAAGGCCTCAGCGAGGAATTGATGAGCCGCAAGAGGACGACGGCGAGCTGCAGGAGATGGAGTATGACAGAGAAATGAATGAATGAGTACGACCTGCATGCAGAAAGGTGAACATGGATGGTAGATATCTTGGGCTTGTTTAGCTGAAGCGTGAAAAGTTTTTGCGGGTCATATCGGATGTTCTGGTACTTAATTAGTCTATTAAAAATAAATTAATAGAAAAACAAATTACATATTCCGTTTAGAAACTGTGAGACAAATTTATTAAACTTAATTAATCTATCATTAGGACATATTTACTATAACAAATCATTGTCAAAATATAAACTTATTAGGCTCAAAATCGTCTCGCAATTTACACCCAATTTGTATAATTAGATATTTTTAGTCTACATTTAGTACTCTATGTATGTGTCTAAATATTTAATGTGATGGATGAAAAGTTTTTGTTGTTGTATAAGAGATGAGTGGATGAGAACAAGCTACATGTGAACGGAAGCGAACAATACGAGGCTAAGGCCCCGTTTGGTTGGGTTGTGGCTTTTGCAAAAGCTACTGTGGGCTGTGACTTTTGTCAAAGCTGCTGTGGAAAAGTAGCTGTGGCTTTGTTGGAAGCCTGTTAGGTGAAATGGCTGTAGCTTTTGGAAAAGCCTGTGCCACTTCCAGGCGGGCCCCACGTGTCATACGAAGAATCATCTTCTTCCTCACGTCGTGGAGACCGGAGCGCCTGTGCTCGCCGGGCGGGCGCGGGGGAGGGGGAGGGTGGGACGCGCCGGGAAGGGCCGCCGCGTCGCTCCCGCCGGCCGGGGCCAACCGCGCCAGGCAAGGCCGCGCCGCTCGCGCTGGCATGGGCCGCCGCGTCGGGCAAGGCCGCGCCACTCCCGCCTGTCGTCGTCGGGCGGGCGCAGGGAGAGGGGGAGGGCGGGATGCGCCGCTGCTACTGGGCGGAGCGAGCCGCGCCGCTCGCGCCAGGCAGGGCCGCCGCCGCGCCGCACCCGCCGGCCAGGGCCACCGCCGCGCTGAGCAGGGTCGCGCTGGTCGAGGATGGCCACGGGGGAAGGGGCGAGCTGGAGCCTGGTCGGGGTCGCGCCTGCCAGGACCGGGGTCGGGGCCGCCGCCGCGCTCGCCGGACACAGGGAAG
This sequence comes from Coix lacryma-jobi var. lacryma-jobi, assembly GCA_009763385.1. NCBI lineage: Eukaryota > Viridiplantae > Streptophyta > Magnoliopsida > Poales > Poaceae > Coix > Coix lacryma-jobi. The sequence continues at coordinate 127,421,293 of CM019831.1, forward strand.
AGGTCGCGCGATGTCGCGGGTGGGAGAAAAGAAAGTCGATGTCGCGCCTGGAAGAAAAGAAAGGGGAGAAATGAACCGGTACGCAACATAACCGATGGCAGGTGGGTAATTTTTCTCCTCAAAAGCAGCTGAAAGCAGGGGGAGAGGTGTTTTGAGTTTTGTAGTAGAGCAAAAGCTGCTTTTGGCCTAAAGCAGTTGTGGCTTTTCACCCCTTTGGTTGGCTTTTGGCTTTTACAAAAACAAAAGCAGGTTGAAAAGCTCAACCAGGCGTTCGAAAAGGACGGACTGTTCGAGTCATATATCATTTTCGTTTTTTTATAGGAGAACCATGACAGAGAATCTTTTACGATAAATTTTTACTTCTCAACACACTAAAAGCCCAGAAAAGCTTATCTTTGCTTTTTTTTTTGTTTTTAGCTAGTTTACTTTCTCAAAAATCAGTTTTTTTTAAAAAAAAAACTAGTGATTTGTTTAAGCTTGTGGCTAGAACAGACCCCGAACCTTTCCCACGTCAGTCTCATGGGTCTCTCAGAAAAGGGCAGGATTTGACTTTTGGAGTTTCCCATCCAGTTTCCAGGAGCACGCACACACACATCCATGACGTCACTAGCTAGTCTTGTTTGCATATATAATCGCTAACCCCCCAGTAGCAGGGGACCTCGCGAGGACAAATTAAGCTGGGTGAGAGAGAAATTAAACAAGACAAGATGGCCGGCGGCGGCGGTGAGGGCGGGGCAGCGGCGCCGTTTCTGGAGACGAAGCCCCCGGTGTACATCGACGGGTGCCCCGGTTGCGCCATGGACCGGAGGAAGGCGGAGAACCCGGGGATCCCGTACAGGCTCTTCTTCCATGTCTGGATCATCATCTTCGTCTCCTGTATGTGCATATAAACACAGAGATTATTGCATACAGATTCTCTCTATTTGTCTGTCTAGTCTCTATGCATTACTCCCATCCTCATGAGAGGGTGATATAAATTAATATCTCACGTTAATTTTCAAATTAGATCTGGTTTGTCTGCCATTTGAAGGCTAAATAAGACCCTAGAGATGAAAGTAAAATTAATCCAGCACTAGTTATCCGTTTTTGGTTTTCTGCCATTTGAAGGCTGAATAATAAGCTGAACAACTTGTTTTATATATCAGAAAAGAGAACGAACAGCAGCTGGGGGAAAAAAAATCAGCCAATCAGTTGGGTAACTTGTTTTAACGTACGAGGCCAAGGGGCGGAACACAGCGGTGGTCCGTAGCGGAGGTTGAGGAGTTCCTTGAAACGGCGCCACGATGGGGTTCCCTCGTCCGTTTGGACTTGGATGTACCACATCTGCGCCCTGTCCTCGAGGTTGTAGGACGCCATCCACACTTTCTCTTCCTCCATGATTCGCTGCTGGTGGAAGTACGACTCACAATGGTGGGTGAAGATGAGAGGATCGGTCTTGCCGTTGTACCACAGGAAGTCCATCTTCTGGAACTTCGGCGGCCGGTCCTGGTGGTGCTCGCCAAAGGGCTGCTTGTTGCCCGACGTGGAGGAGCGCTCGGAGGAGAGGGCAGTAATTGCCTTGGCGTTGGCCTCCGTGGTGGCCTGCACGGCCTTGACAGCTGCTGCTAGGGCCTCAACAGTGGTCTTGAGGTCGCTGTTGTCGCCTATGTCCGCGGCGCACGATGCGACGGAGGAGGAGGCAGGGGAGGTGGGCGCGGCTGCTGGAGAATCGGAGGGCGCGACGGCTGCTGGATGAAGCGGTGGTGGTGCGGCTGCTGGTGGTGGGGTGGACGTGGAGGCTGAAGGCGAGGTAGGGCGGGAGGACGAGGATCGCCGGATTCCGGATACCAGGTTGTCAAGGGCGTCGAACCCTTGGGTAGTTGGACCTCGGCTACGTAGTTCGTAGCCGTGATCCGTCTTCTCCGGCGAGGTTGAAAGCCCTACTTTGGTTTTGGTCAATTGATGAAACCTATTTGGTCTAATCCTATTGCTAAGCATGTGTGTAGCCTATCAGAAAGGATTGAGACCAAGCCAAGTGGTGAAGCTATCAAGGTGGCAACCATGGAGGATGGTGATGGCCACAAGCACTCAAGAGATCAAGTGCTTTACCATTGGTGAAACAAAGAAGAAGAAGAGATGAAGCAAAGAGGCCCGAAGGCAAAGGTATAACCTATAGGGCTCTTTGTTTTGGTGATCAAGACACTTAGCGAGTGTGATCACATTTAGGATACATAGCCGTACTATTAAGAGGAGTTAATTCACGGCTTATGCGATGTTCAAGTGCCACTAGGTGTTCTCTAACATATCGATGATATAAACCTAGTGAGTGACTAACAAAACCCCTTGGAAAATGCTTTGCAAAATGCTAACACACTTACATACAATGATGTACACTTGGTGGTATTGACACCTTTGGGATAAAGGGGTGTTAAGGAGTTGTGGAGAAGTGGGAGAAACTAGTGTATAGTCCTTCTCCCTCCTGCCGAGCTTGCGAGGCAGGATTCAGCGGATTTCGGAAGTGAAGTGTCGTGCTCAGGGAGCATCGGACGCTGGTCCGTGGAGCATCGGACGCTGGCTGAGCGTCCGATGGTTAACCCTAGTTTCCGTCAGAAGTTGAAGGAGCATCGGACGCTGGCAACGGACGCTGAAGAAACACTATTGCAGAGTCCGATGCAGGTGTCGTGGCGCGAGTTAGTTTTTCAGAGAGCATCGGACGCTGGCCTGCGTCAGATGTAGATCCATCGGACGCGTCCGATGTGATTTGGCCCTCTCTGGAACCTCTCTGCATGGTCATCGGACGCAGGGGTTGAGCGTCCGATGTGAGAGTGCCGGAGCATCCGATGTGGCGCAGAAAAGTGCTAAATCAAGCAGTGGCATCGGAGCATCCGATGCCTGGCATCGGCGCGTCCGATGTCACATTAACCGTGGCGCGAAGAAATATGATCGTTGGGATCTAACGGGCTGAATTCATATCGAGGGGACACGTGGCTCCATCTGGAGCATCGGACGCTGGGGCAGCGTCCGATGGTTGAGCATCGACGCGTCCGATGCCCCCGATTCTGGCCCAACGGCTAGGCCAACTTGAGTGGCCTATTTAAGGGGCTTGGCCGGCTCACTTGGTTTCTCTCTTGCAGATTCTGATTCCTAAGCATACTAGTGAGTATTGGCAAGCCTCCCAACTCATCTCCTAAGATTGATTTGATCAAACCAAGTGAGATTGAGTGATCTAGTGCGTGATTTGAAAAGAGTTCAATCTAGTGGCACTAGTTCTTCGCATCGGCATTGAGTTTTCTTGTTACTCTTGGCATTTGTCGGTGCCTAGACGGCTTGGAGGTGTTGAGGTGGTTGTTGGCAAGATTGGTGATTGTTCTTGGCCACCACCGTTCGAGATTGTGAGAGGTTTTTGGAGCCTCACCTCGCCGGAGCGGCAAGAGGCATCCTTAGTGGATTGCTCGTGTCATTGAGCTACCTCACTAGCGGTAGATTCTTGTGGCGCTCTTAGTGAGCTTGGCTTTGCGCCGATTAGCCACCGGGTCACCTAGTGTTGGTCGACACAACGGGGAGTAGCGTGCCGGCAAGCACGTGAACCTCGGGATAAATCTTGGTGTCCCGTGTGCTTATTGTGATTGCTTCCACATCTTGGTGATTGGTCTTCATATTCACATCTTGGTGATTGGCATCACGAGTGGATTTCACCGGTGATTGGCTCTCTGCTAGACGATCCCAAAGGCTCGGTGAAACCACCTCTATCTAGCTCATTTACTTTGTGTATTTACATTGAGCTATTTCTTTTGTGTAGATACTATCTCTTGTTATATTCCTTGTGTAGCTAGTTGTGATTAGCTTGCTTAGTCTATCTATTGCACACACTTGTCTCATATACATTTTGTATATCATACTTGTACTAGAGCTAGTTAGTTTTATTCCGCATTAGATATTAGCTCTAATTGCTTGTGTGACATAGATATATTAGGTAGAATTGTTGGATAGGTGGCTTGCAACACACTATTAGGCTAGCGCAAAAAGCTTCGCCATTGGTTATACTAATAGTGTTTGCCTAAGTAATTTTGTAGAGTTTTTAATTAGGCTATTCACCCCCCTCTAGCCTTTGGACCTTTCAGAGGTTTTGCCCCTCTGCCGCAGGCTTAGGGTTTTAGAGAGAGAGGAATTAGATGGGAAATAACTTGATTGATTCCAATGTGCAGTTTACAGGAATATAAATATGGCCTAAGGCCTAAACTGACTAGAGTCCAAAACTCCTAAAATTAAGGAATAAAAATAGCAACTAATCTTTCTTTCCTCCTAGACATCGGTGGCTGGCTCGACCTGGGCCTCCCTTGCGCGATCAACGCGCGCGGCCGCCCGCCGCACATCCCTGTTACGTCAGCGCCTGGCGTAAGTCTGGCCCCACGTGACAAGTGGCATGTGAGAATATGTTCTCTCTTAATAACTTATGTCCTAAATTTTCTATGAAAAAAAATCCTTAATTATATTTTAGATTGAGAGTGTCTCTATTTCTTCTGCTTAAAGCTTTTTATCCAGTTTGGTTGTATATCGTAAGATATATATCAGGGACCGTGTAGGATTTCGTAATTACATCAAATAATTAAATGAGATAAAGGATAAAGATATATCTTGTGCAAGATACAATTTTGCCTACAATATCTTATGTTTTGATATGAAACCTAATGTCGTAGATCCATGCTCTCAAACACTTAGTAGTTGATTTTTTTAGATGAACAACATGATACTACTCTGGTATATATCAAAAGTATTTTCTATACCGCTAGTATACACCAAAGTCTAAGGACTTGTTTGCTAGGGCTCTCTTCAACTTGAAGAGTCACTTTTGGTGGCTTTGGTTCTTGACCTAAAAATGGATTTGGCTCCTCTTCCTAAAATTCTGTAAGGCTTCTCTGGTTTCTTCATAAAAGCTACTACGAAGTCGTGTCAAACATGCCCCGATTAATATCATTTGTATTAGATAACCCTTTTTAAATAAATAAATTTCTAAAATCACACCCCTACGTCAAATTATCTTAATAAGTTTAGCCAACTTTATAGAAAAGCAATATGTACATATATACAAGGCACGATAAGATGACATGCTTAAATTTACCATACCTTTACACTTACAAGTATAACACAATGACTCAATATAATGAGCAAAACTCTCTTTTGTCAAGCTAAATTGTGGTAAACAATTCAGCGCAAAAATTAGGCAACATTGACAATAGAGTGTGAGACGCATTGGTACATACGAATGAAGAAATGCACTTAATACGTCTTATGATATTCATGAATTTCATATTTTTTGTCCTTTGTTTGTTGTATTGTTCTTATTTCTTCTATGCATATGTGCATATTTTTTCATTATTGTATAGTGCTAGTTCTAACTCTTCTATGTCCTTTTCTCTGATTTTAGGTTTACCAGTAACATTGTTGTATCCTTTCATATATTTTATGGTATGACAATCTAATTCCACAAGGACTTTGGTGTTGTCATATATTGGATTTTAGTTGCTTCAGATTCTAGACATTGCACACCATGCATAAATTGCATTGTTGCGTTGTTTACGAAGTTATGGTATTTGATCAACCATGTGTAAAAATCATGCCATATGCCTAATGCACTTGATACTCAACATAAAAAAAGTAGAAAACTCTGGACCATATACACGTACAATTTATGTTTCTTGTGCAATATGTGGCAAGCACTATGCACTTAGTGGTTGATCCACCTTTTGTAGTAGCATTCCGACCATTATCTCTCAATCCTTCTTAGTTGTATGAGACCAAAATATTGTGTGATTTTTGTTTCACCAATAGGTAAGAGACTTGCACACTACCACAAGAGAAGAAGATATTGGATTTTATGCTGGATTTGTGGGTAAAAATTACAAACACTATAATATTCATAGGTCTAAAGTATGTATCTACCTGTAAGTATATAACTTGCATATTAATATAAAACTTTATATTTATGTAGGTGCATCATACATGCTTGGTCGAGCTTTGACTTCCACTGCTTGGGGAATGGTAGCTGACCGTATTGGAAGGAAGCTAGTTATCATTCTTGGAATTTTCTCTGTGTTAGTATTTCTTTCTCTATTTGTATATGGATCAAAATTAAGCTATTTATTAGCTAGGACATGTATTTCAACTCTCTCTATTTGGCATATCTTTGATTATTTATGCCCTTCTATTTTTTCCAGGCTTGTGTTTAACACTTTGTTTGGACCAAGTGTGTACTATTGGATGGTTGTTGTAACACGATTTCTTCTTGGTTCTTTAAATGGTTTCCTTGGCCCAATAAGAGTATGTTAACTTAATGATTTAAGTATATATGGATGTATTGGAGCATGTAATAGTTAGTAACATGATTTTTTACTTTATATAGGCATATGTTGTTGAAGTTTGTCGAGTTGAGCATCAAGCTATTGGATTGTCACTCGTAAAATTTCAAATAATATAGCAATATGTTTTTACTACTTGATGAAACTATGTTGTGACATCTTCTTTTCTGTATCATTAGGTTAGTACAGCATGGGCAATAGCTCTTATCATTGGGCCAGCTATCGGTGGATATCTTGCACAGGTACCAGAAAGGCTTTATCATTCATAGAATTTTGTATTATTTATTTATTCATATATCACTCCATTCATTGTACTTTACTCTGTATTCTCATTTTATAGCCAGCAGAAAAATATCCTAAGTTGTTTGATGCTAACTCATTATTTGGGAGGTATTGTTTGTTACAAGCATATAATTCATAGTCACCATAGTTTCCATAGATTTTTCACTTACTAATGGTGGCTATGCTTTTGGCAGGTTCCCATATGTGTTACCTTGTTTATGTGTGTCGACCTTTTGCTTTATTATTCTCATAAGTTGCATATGGCTCCCGGTATGTAAATTAAGTAAATTGATGTTACTATATTGAACACTATATTAACTCTTATTTGTTTTTGTGCTTTCATTTCATATCATTTTATTACCCCTTAAATCTTATGTTTGTTCCGAGTGATAAAATTCTTTATAACTATTGTTAGTATGCATTTCCACTATCTATTGTCAAATAAACATGTGTCTATATACTTCTTCCTTAGTTATGCCATCACTTTTCATAATATTATTGTTGAATGCACAAGCATAGTTTAGCACACCAGTTTATGTTGTCTTTAGATTATATCAACCTATGTAGTAATATTACTCACTAACTTGATTTTTATTATAAAAATATATGTTGCATAACATTTCAGGAGACATTACATAAACACAAACCAGATGACATGGAAGAACACAATGTTCCATTGACTGGTTTTGAAGAATCTTTTGGGCAAGATAGTAATTCAACTAAACAGAAAACATTATTTAAGAATTGGCCACTGATGTCATCTATTATCCATTATTGTATCATCTCCTTTGATGATGCAGCATATTCAGAGGTATTTTCAAATAATTTGTATATTTTTTGCACCGTGATTGCAATATTAGTCAATAATTGTATTCAAGGTGCAACAAAAAAAATACTAGAATTGTTGGAGCATATGATCTAATAACCTTCATATATTATCGAGCTAAGGACTAGTGAAAGTACTATTTAATATACACAACATCCATCCAAATTGATAAATACAAAAGTATATACAATAACCTTTGGCTTCCTAAGGATCGTCTTATCTAGCGCTTAAAATTTATTATATCTATCTTTTCGTAACTTGTATGCTCAAAATATATTAGCAAAATGAAAATAAGAAATTTAATCATTGGAAAGGTAGTTGAAATTATTTTGAAAATTATATTTAATAATCTATAGTATATCTTTGCAAATTGTGTTTCAAATACATATAGACATTGATAAGTATGTCCTTTTATAGATTATACGTTTTAGAGAACTCTACAATATTATAAATGAATTATCCAGAGATACTTCTCGATTAGTTGCACCTCCTACAGTCATGAAAGTGGTGAAGCTTGAGCAAACTAGAGGGGTGCACTTGGCTTGTGGGTGTATATACATGTGTTGGGGGTGCATATATGATGAAAAATTAAGCAAATCCATTGTTTTGTTTTTTGAGGGTTGCATGTGCACCCCTAGAGACAACACAACTTCACTCCTGAATCACAGAGATAATGAGATTGAGTAAAAGAAGACCACATGTTTGGTATGTGGAAAATGAGAGACTATAAGATAAGCAACACAAATAAATCATATATATATAATTATAGTTGTAATTGTTATCATACATTCAACTAAAACATCTCTAAGCCTCATAGGTAATACTTGTATCTACCATTTATCTCATATTTTAGTACATTATATAGTAATATTTTACGAAAAAATAATTTCATCATATACAAAATGAAGCGACTATAATAATAACTCAGTCTTACAAACAAAATGTCACTTCTCTTTTATAGATGATAAAATAGGATATCATGTTATGCACTAAGGTTCTAAATCGTCTCAAATTCACAAACATACCAGTGTTAATGAAAATGTTGTATGTTCAATATTTTTTATATTACTACTACTGATTAACATTGAGAATACCGCCAAAGAATGCAATATGCTCCACAAGGAAATAATGCTTATGTGTTTTTGTCTTTTTTTCTTAGTACCTTTTCTAGTTATTTGAATTTTTACAATGAAGCAACAATTTTATCTTTTATGTAGAGTAGTTAGTCTAAAATTCGCTAATGGTATTTCAAACAATCTATTTAACAGATATTTCCTCTGTGGGCTGAAAGCGACAAAAAGTTTGGTGGGCTAAGTTTTTCAACTAACGATGTTGGTCAAGTACTTGTGGTTACAGGTACAAAATTTAGGGTCTACCATACCAAATGATTAATGATGCGTCTATTCTCATATTTAGTGCTCAAGATATAAAGTAGGCTTAGGGTCCATCGTATGACCCCTTAGTCTTGACTTATTGGATTTAACTCATTTAAACCTCCCTTTTATATTAATTTTCTCTATTTGTATGCTAATGCCCTTGTGAAAACCAATTTTTAAACTCTAATACATTTCTATATGGAAACTACTATGTATTTTGGATAATAATTTCACTTGTTTTCATATAGGTGCTACTATCCTTTTGTATCAGACATTTATTTATCCTCAAATTACAAAAGTTCATGGACCAATTAATGCTTCACGAATTGCTGCTGTGAGTACAAGTTACTAATACATTTCAATGTTCATTTAGACATATAAGAAATCATAATTGTGTTCAGTTTTGCAGATCTTGTCTATGATGCTTCTTTTTACTTATCCACCTATGACATATTTATCAAAGCCTTGGTTATCTATAGTAGTAAATATTGCATCATCCTTGAAAGGCATTTTTATTGTGAGTACACTCAATACCTCTAGTTTTAATTCCATTTATCACATTTGAAACGTTGAATGATATTTCGTTACACAAGTATGTGGGTGTGTTCTCTTTACATTTGCATCAACACACTAGATTCTAATTGGATTAAAACTATTGACTTGCTTTTACTTATTCGTTTTATCGAATAAGAAAATAACATTGTATAATCATGTTTTATACATATAAAACTACCATTTTATTCAAAAGAAATGCACTGTCTGATTATGTAACATCCCGCGTTCAAAATATACTTATACGACCCAACTCCGCACATCGTAGCGCCTCCCTTATGCTTTTGCCCTCGCTTCGTGTAAAAGGGGTTAACTCATAGATGCTACATTTAGAACAATAAGAATTATATTATAAGCTGGCTCTCACTCTCCTAAACTTCCAAGTTGGTTCTAAACTCATCAACCACTGCTCCTCATGTGCCACATAGGCCACATGGACCAATAACCCAACTACTATATGATTCTAATAGGCTGGGGTGTTACATTCACCTCTTGCCCCATAAGGATTGATGTCCTCGGAGGCTCACCATATATGCAGTAGATGCCCAGAACCACTCCTTGATACACCCCTCCATGGGCTTATGCAGCAAGTGTTGATTCTCTGAATACCATCTGCAACATCTCGCATCCAAAATCTACTTGTCTAGCTCGACACATGGAACAGACCGCACACGGGTAGCACATCTCTTACGCTTTCGTCCTTTCTTCATACATGCCCATTCTATGTGTGGAGATAGGCCACACAAGCAAATTTTGGCACAGGGTGTTACAGATTTAAAATATTTTTGGCAAAATAAGAACATAATATGTTTCCTTGAAATAATAATAGAGGGGAGTATGTTCACCAATTCTATTTCTTATTGTATCAGTTTATTTGATGCTATATATGCCTACTATTTCATATCTTGGATGCAACCAAAAAAATCACTACATGTTTTGATCAACATAATATCAACATTTATGTTGTTGCATCCATTGTAGGTTACCGTCTACACAAGCTCTTTCATTCTTCAAAATAATGTTGTGGTATGTGTATGCACATACGATTCTAGAAAAGAGATCAATGCTATTACTTTTCCTATGTAATTTTATTTATAACATTTTCATATAAACTAGCAGTCTCAAGATCAAAGGGCAACTGCAAATGGCTTATCAACAACTTTGACGTCCTTCTCCAATGCAATTTCTCCGGCAGGAGCTGGTATTGTGTAAGTAGTTGCTAGAATTTTGTACAAACAATGCTAAACCTCAATTTGGTGGCTTACAGGTAGGTTTTTGTTTCACATGTGTATTTTTGTAGTCATATATAATATTCCATAACTCGAGGTACAATAAGTACAAGATCTCAGTATGAGTTCCATAGGATTTAATAGGAGTATTATGGTGTTAATTTAGTTCAACTTCTAGGAGTAGGTGAGTAGCTAGTGTCATACATGTTTCCCTGTGTAAATTTTTTCATGCAATACAATGCTCTAAATTTAGTTAATATGAGAACCACCTCTGACTCCACCAACCATGGTTCAAATACAATAAACACAATGTGCTAGTGCTTCTGGTGTATTGAGCAAATTTGGCATAGGTTGCGTTTTGCATATCACCTAGGCTGGTTTTGGTGAGTCCGAGTAAGAATTGGAGATTCATGCAAAATTTGATATGTAAATGATCTCTAATGAAGCAAGACCTCTCCACCATATAACTATGAAGGGTCACGACCGATCAAGGTATTCAATCCAACAAAAACAAATAAATCTATTACTTTTTTATCTCTCAAACCTTAGATTCTTCAACCTCCAAATTTGTTCTTCTTCTTTAGTCTTGACAATGTTTGAGGGCATTCTAGATGGACTACTAACGCTAGAACAATTGTAAGTGTTGCCTCCCCAACAAGGATACCTTCTATGAGGTGCATGTAGGTTTTTTCATGATGTTCCTGCGAATACGAGCTAGGCTAGAGGTAGAAACTTATTAGACAAAATTTTACTATGTTCATCATAAGGTGACCATTGTGCTTTCTATGCATACTAAGACTTCATTGTGTGGCCTAGATTTGTGCCAACATGGTCCTTCGCTCTCTATATGGTTGTAATCATCTATGTGTGTGAGTGTGGTGTGCATGTGTGTGTATGTGGTTGTGTATATGTGTCTATGCTCATCGCTCCTATAGTCATCACAAAATAAAAATATTTTACCCTGGCACGAATATGCATGCATTTTACAAATGGTCACCTTACCTCTAAGATTAACAATTTGAATTGACAAATGTTTGTAATTTTATGATAAGATCATATTTACAGAAGGGATGCACTTGTAATGGCATTACTTGGTAAATATAGGTAGAAATTAATTAATTGAATATTTTTAAATATCCCTCCCCCTAAGGAATAGATCTTCATCTACTTACCTTGGAAGTAAAGAATCCCAACTAGATTGTCCATTGAAGCATAAATAGATATTGAATGCATGGAAATTTATATGGTTATTTAGTAATAATAAGTCTAGAGGGGTTTGATACCTATTTTCATAGTTTTCTCTAGACTTATTCCTTTCCCTGGTAGAAAAGAAATGCAATTATGGATATACAAATTTCAAGGGTATATTCTTCTCATATAGTGTCCAAATGTCAAAACATGTATAGTTGATGCCATGGCAATATGTTCATGTAGGTTTTCGTGGGCACAAAGAAGGCAAGATGCTTTCTTCTTTCCAGGTACATGTAGCTTTTGTACATATCGTATCTAGTCTTGAGCTGTTTTAGGCATTTATGACTTGATTAACATGACATGCAGGTGACCAGATGGTGTTTTTCCTTCTCGGAGTTGTAGTGCTTACTGAATTCCTTTGGACATTCGAGCCCTTTTTAGCCACGTCAGAGCAAATGTCTTGACATTAAAAATAATATTATGCCTTATTGCCCAGAAGTTGTGTCACCATGGCATGCATGGTTTACAAGTATGTCTAGGCACTATTGGATGTTTAATTAAGAGCTAGAATACTACTCAAGCCTAGCAATTTCTTGCCACCGTTGTAATGTACAGTATGATTTTGGTGCATCCAGTTTTAATGTATGAGATTGATGGAGAGGACATTCAAAGAGCCAAAAAAGACAGTAATAATAGTAGTATGACGTGTATATGTTCTAGTGGAATTTTTGGGACAAAAGTGTAAACATAGTAATTTGCTGAAGGGTGTATTTTCTCTATCCCAAAATAATTGTCATTTTTGTTTTATAAAAAACAACTTTAACAAAGTACTCCCTCCGTCCCTGAAAGAATCAATTTCTAGAGTTGTCTTAAATCAAATTTTTTGAACTTTGACCGAATTTCTAGAAAAAACTATCAAGATTGATGGTACAAAATTCATATCATTAGATATATCGTAGAATATATTTTCATAATATGTCTATTTTATACCATAGATGTTATTATTCTTTTCTATAAAGTTAGTCAAAGTTTAAAAAGTTTGACCGGCACGGATCCTAGGAATGGCTTCTTTCAGGGACAGAGGGAGTATATATTAAAGAATATTAATATTTATGGTACACAATTTGTATTATCGAAAGATCTTTAAATCTAGTTTTTTAATAAATTTATTTGGAGATATAAATAATGTATATATTTTTTATAAATCTAGTTAAACTTGTGGCATGAAAACTCAAAACCACAGTTATTTTGGGACGGAGTAGTATGTCTATAACTTTTTTGCGGTACAAATATACTTGAATGCAGCTTTTTTGCAGTTTATGTGACAATCTGACAGCGAAAAAACAACCATACCATTTATTCAGTGCTAGTTCATCAAAACTTTTCAAAATTACTAGATTATGTAGGGCGTGTTTGTTTTCAGGACAATTTTTTTTTGTCCTGTCACATCGAATATTGCGGTCCTAGTTAAGTAGTGCAAGTTCATTATTACAACTTTGACCAGGGAAAACCAAAGGCCCTAAGCTCCCATACATGCATAGTTTGGATATGGTTTTGTTCGATCGATAAAAAGAAACGTTTTCGGGTTTCAAGGGTGGCAAGACTAATCAACTACATACTTCATTATGAGCAGTCTGAATTCATCCTAAAATAACCTCCACTTTCAGGGACGGATCTACCACCAGGGCTCCAGCTCCCCCTACAACGTCTGTGTCTATGGAGCTCCTCCTTATCCCCTCTATAAAATTTTAGCCGGGAGAAAGTTATAAAGAGGTTAAAATGGAAGATGGTAGCATAAAAAAGATGATTTAGACCTTAAATTGCTAAAATAGTTTGAATTTAGCCCCTCCTAAACTTTTATCCTAGATCCACCACTGCCCGCATATTCCTCTTTGTGAAACCTCTACAAATGATATTGCTCTCATTTACAAAAGAAATTTCTTTTTTTTTTTTGGTCAACGTATGGCACGCCAATGTCTATCATCCCATGGCTGCAGGAATGGCGCTCCCAAGCCAATAGAAAGACCTTGTGCTCCTGGTATGGCCTTTTGTCATGCAAAATCAAAGGCTATAACGCCACTTTCTGTAATAGAAGTGATGCACCTTCCCTAAACTTCATGATGAAGCTGTAACATAAGCCCTTCAATGATTGACATGTGGCTATATAGTAGATTATTAGGAGCCTGGAGTCCTGGGAACATAACATATTCAGACATATGCTCCTGCTGTTGTAGGTCCTGTAGATTTCAAGAATGCCTGATATATGTTAGCCAGTTACACCTGTGATTGTGTAAGTTGTTCCACTGTACGCAGAGTAAAACCTTCTTTTGGACTATCTAGTGCAGAAGATAACTGTTTCTCTGCAATAATCACATTGGACAATGTTTTCTTGAAGGCATTTATAGCATCCTCTGGATGCCCTTTTGCTATAGATGCCTGCAATTTCCATTAGTAGATGGTTAGTAAATAGGCAGCCACAAGAACAAAACTGGATAGACTGTATTCATTCTCTATGCTTGAAGTATACTTTAAGAACTAGATTACTGTGTGCGAAGTTGATGTTACTAACGATCCATACATACCACGTGTGTTTCATCAAGTTTGAAAAGCCAGAAACTCCATTTCTTAGACACTTCTCCATCAATACAAATAGAAATGTTTGTCCACTCTTCATGGTGGAATTCCAGTCGATTCAACCCAAATCCAATGCCAGCACCTATGGCTTTAACAAATGCTTCTTTGAGACACCAATACCTATAAAGAACAGAGTAATGCACATAATGAATTTGAAGTAAGACCACACATCGTCATCATTAACATTGACATGATCCTTTTGATGATTACATTGACATGATTCCACACAATAAGTTAATAATCTCAACCGAAAATTAGAATGGTGTCATGCTTAGCACTGAAAGTACAGGTATACATTTTTTGTAAACAGAGTACTGTTTTGAAAATGAAAAAAGGGTTCCTTTCAAATTTTCTGATGTAGTTCAGATAACTGAATTGGGAGCTGTTCAAGAGGCACACGTTATTGGCAAAACCTCAATCCAAATTTGAAGCCACAGGTAGCTCAACTGATTTGGAACATCAGGAATATTTCAGGTAGTTATGAAGAAATTTTAGAAATAGTCTGGTGACTTGTCATTATTGATACTGTATAAAGATTTCCAGGACCACAGGTAGATGTTTTAGCTCCCAACATATACGACGCAATATACCTTGACTGAACTTCTAATTCTGTTAATGCTTATGTCGTCTACCAGTAAATCCCTAGACAAAACAGTGTACCTGTAGAACTCTGTCAGCACGTCCGTGGGAGTGCCAGCACGAACGATGCAGCTCCACTCATGGTCAGTGAGGTACGACGAGAAATTGCTAACAAACTCGGCGGCAGTTTCGCCACGGGGCTCGGAAACGGACACGATGTCAAGGCCAACAAGGCATAGCGGCTCCGATGCAATGCCAACATAGTCCCCCTGGTGCGAGGTGCTGAAGTTGAAGTTCGGGAAGTCTGAACGATTATTCTGCTGCAATATGAATCAATGCAGTAGTAGGTCAGTGACAGCATGCAACTGACCAGACAGGAACCTGCAGGGGTGATGCCGATTGCATATACGACTATGATGGAATTAACGAGAATTTGACAGATAGCGTGCATACCAGGTACGGTTTCCCCTCGGCTGTGCGGCATATGTTGATCTGGTGAAACGGGATGCGGAGGAGCTCGTGCACGAGCGAGTACTGCAGCAGACGACTGACGAGCGCCCGCTTCCTGTCGTCCTCTTTCACGAACCTGCAAGCGCACCCCTAAAAGGAGCTCAATTCGATGTCAGGCTAACTGCACCATGTGCAAATTGGTGGCGCGATCAACAGTGAAGTTTATGGGGGGCAGCAGGCAGCAGGTACGGTACCTGAAGATGGCGGAGCGCTCGTGCGGCGGTAGGAGGGCGGCTGCAGCATCGAACTGGGAGGGAGAGGGGCGCCAGCGGTTGATGTCGACGAGCCACCGCCGCACCCCGCTCTCCTCCGTCATGTGCCGGAAGGATCGTGAAAGGCGAGGAGCCGAGGAGGCGGGGGGAACCGATGGAGTCTACGGCGGCGACGGCTCCTCCTTCTGTGAGATAGCGCACCTGCCGGAGGACCTCCTGTCAGCGTCGCTCGCCGGGACCGCGCCGCGGCGGTCTCGCCGGCCTTCCGCGCCGACTCCGTCTGGTCCCGCCTCCTGCCGCGCGACCTGCTCCCGCTCGCCGATCCGTAGCCCAAGAAGGCGCTCTTCCGCCCCCGCCTCGCCGGAGTTCGTCGCCGAAGGATGCCCGGGTGGGACCGTGGGAGTGGATAGGACGGGGAGGGGCAAAACGGACTTTTTTTTTGTGTTTGTTGCCATGGCAGGCGTAGCATAGGTTGACAGGCCGTGTTTAGTTTCGGAAATTTTTTGAAAAAAGTCATGTAATATTTTTGTTGTTATTTGATAATTTTGTCTAAATATAAACTAACTAGGTTTTTAAAAAATTCAACATGTACATACTTAAAATACAATTAGTTATTTTTTACCAACATTTAATGTTCTATACATATATCTAAAGATTGATGTGACGGAAAATCTGAAAAAAAATTGGAAAATGTTGTGGAACTAAACGGTGCCATAATTAGTTCTTAGATACTCCTGTGCCCAACATGATTATTTGAGATATTATTGGTATGACAACCAAATAGTTTGATCAGATTTATTAGTCTTGTCACATCAGATGTTCAGTTGTTAACTATGAGAACTAAATATGAGCTAATTGGCTAATTCTAAAACGAGCACCGACGGGTGTAAAGTCACGATTAATCGTAATCTTTGAACAAAGACAGTTACAATGCTCGCCTCCATTGATCGTTTTTACCCACCTCCGTAAAAATTTCAGTAGTAGTGAGGGATGAAGAGATGCATGATAAAGAAATATTTTATGGTTTGGAAAATAGATTTTTACTGTGTACACCATATATATTCGATCATAAACTCTTTATTTAAGATTTGATCTAGCTATATTATTAGTGAGAAGGAACTGTAATTTATTATGGGAGGAAGAAACATTTATTTATATATTCGGGTGGTGAAGGGTAACATGCAAGAGGGCATTAATTAATTAGTTGATTATTAAGGGCACAGGAGAAAAATATATATTTGTGGTTCGAATAACAGAATCTGTGGACAGGACGTATAAAAGAGTAACACCACATAAAAGCTAGGCTGATTAAAAGCATTTTGTGCTTAGGACAGCAAAGTGCTTTATTTTATACTGTTTATTTGAAAGTACTTGGGCATAATAGTGGGATGCATCATGGGTGGCAAATGCCATCCACTGACCACTGCACTGTAGCCTACTGTACTGTACAGTACTTGCATAGTGTGAGATAAGAGTGCAAATTGCTGACCCTTAGGGACACCTCTGATCCTCTTTAATTTTAAATATTTGTGCTAAACGGGTCGAAGGTGTCTATAAAGATTACTCCCTCCATCTCATAAAGGAGGTCGTTTTGTATTTTCGTGTCACAAGTTTGACTCAACTTATATAAAATGCGTGCAATATTTATATCTCCAAATAAATTTGTTAAAAAACTAGACTTAAAAATCTTTCTGGTAATACTAATTACTTAGTATAAATATTTATATATTTTAATATATAATTGTCGGTATTTATTTCTCGGAACACAAGAATGGCATCTATTTTGGGATGGATGGAGTACCTGTTTGCAGTTGCACTTAGGGCGTGAGAAGAGAATCATCAGGGTCGATTCGCCGTGCATTACTGCTACTGTACTCTTACTGTACCGTACGACGGAGAACGAGATTCGCCAGCTCGCCATACCGGTCGACAGCCAGTGATTGGAATTTGGAATGGAGAATGAGGTTCGCCTGCAGCAGGCCGCCCGGGCCGGTCGTCTTTCGAGCTAGAGAGAGCTAGCTAGCACCACCGGCCAGCTCCATCATCCTTTCTTTTTCTCCTGGCCATGGCCGGCCGGCCCACACGGTCGTCGTCGTCGCTTTCGCTTCCTCTGTTCGTATTATATATGAGATTTTTTATGGTGGTCAGGGAAAAAATGAATGGCTCACAATGATCATTCGGACGGGCTACGAACTCAAGGGAACTAAGAGGAACCAATTTAAGAGTAATCAGACACATACTAAATGGCTAGCGCATACTAAATTGTGCGACCATAGATGAGGTCAATGAGTGAAAAAAAAGTTATGATAATTCTAGTTTTGAAATTTTGTTTTGTAAGTAAGGGTAGGATGATCCACCTATTGTTAGAAAGGGTAGAATGGCAAATGTATAATAAAGGAAAATAATGTTTTAAAAACTATAGGCATGACTGAAGTAATATAGTGTCTAGATATATTATATTCATATATATTTGGTATGTATACCTTATATATTTGGTCTGTATACCGTATTGTTGTTATTTAAAAAAAATCTGGCCATATGTTCGAGTTGGAGATTTGAGTCCAGCCAAATCCACGCTCTCTCGGTCTCTCTTCATCTTCTGCGGCGGCATTCGAGTTCAAGGACGAGGGAAGTGGCGGCGCCAGCTACGAGAGTGAGGGCGAGGGCAGGGCTATAGCGGCTAGGTCACAGGATCCCTCCTCAGCAGTCCCCGACGAATGGTGGTGGCTCCGTATAGATCCAACGATGACATGGAGGAGACGGGATTCGGGCCTGACGGCGTCTGTGCTCCCGTTCACCACGGCGACGACCATCCCCGCTGCCGGTAGGGTGCGGGCGTTGAGTACCTGTCGTAGCTAAGTGTTTTTTTCCCTTTAACTCAGGGCATTTTGTTCACTACCTAGCTTTTTTGCATCATTCCTTTGATCAATGAGATGTTACCATTTCATGGATGTAGTATATTTTTTGAGTGTGGTATCTAGTCATTGTATGAATCAGTCGGATCTTGTGGTCTTGTTCCTTTTTCTAGTTACACATGTTTTTTTTCCTTCGACTACGAAGCAGAGGTACACATCATTTAATTAAGAAAGAAAAGTGAATGATTACAGAACTGAGATTCTACACTGCAATTAAAACTAGCGACCACTACCAAGCATCAGTATCATCAGAGAGAGATGAAAATCACTGACAAAAATTACTTGTTTTCCTCTGCACAATTTTTCAAATTTGAATATATGACATAAATCAAATTAAAAACAAGTTTAGAGGCTAGGAACCTTCACCTTTGGATCTGGGACGCGTCGAAGACTGGGAGCGTTGTCGACACTGGGAACGGGGGATGCCGTTACCGACCCAGGGGTCCCCTGCGCGCTAGGCAGTGGCGCTCGTGTGGTGGAGGCGTCGATAAGGAGGGAGGAGCGACTGTCACACCCGGTTTTAAGAACAAAACCGAGTACTCATCGTATGTGTGCCCAGGAAGTCCACACATACAACCACAGATGGAAAAGATATCAAAAACAATGTTATATATATATCGAAAACATATTTATAACTAACACTTACATCAAAGTTAAGCAGAACGGATACTAATCTTCTCTTCAGGCTCCATTCTTCACAGGGACGGCTGACTGGGGGTACATACGTCTAGCACTCCATAGTAACTTAAACCATGCTCCATCCTTTGAGTAGCTTCTACTAATGACTGGAGGTGTTGGGAAATAGCAAGAGTGAGCACATATCGTACTCAGCAAATATAACATAAGGTTCATGAAGCTCAAAGGCTGACACGGGTTTACTGCGATCAGCTTTTAGTTGGCATAATTTTAACATAGCATCAAAGTATATCCATCCCAATTGAAACATATGATCAAGTAAACATGTATCCATTGAATAAATATAATATCATCATCATTATTATTAAGCAACAACTATACCATAAGAATTCCAGACCGCTCGTAACCGTGAGCACGACTGATATATCAGTTTTACACTCTGCAGAGGTTGTACACTTTACCCGATGAGTAGTGATTCCCGTTTGCCAGGGATAGGTAGTCCCATATCACACTGCCAAGGTGCATGGTTGGGTTCACTACGCAGCCTTTCAAAGGTTCGTCTAACAAGTTAGGGCCGCTAGGTCTTAAGGCAAGGGGATGTAGAGCCCTCCTTCCAGGTGGCACATTAACACGCAGCCTATACACACGTGGACAGAAGCCGCACTATATCCGTCTCGGCAAGCGCCTTATGCGCCCTTTCGGGTAACCACTAACAAGCTAGAAAAGGTCCTCATACTGAGCTAAGGTCAGAGCCATATAGCCCTCATGGTTGCTGTTAACACCAGATTTTCGCACGCACGAAGGTATCCAGCCAGCGGAGAAGAGGAGGATTCAGCAAGCATTCGATCGGCTATTCAATTCCTAAGGCTTTCGGTGAGTACCTGCGCGGTCGGCTATTTCGTGAAGCAGAAACCCCATTCGGGAGATAGATGATGCAGGTAAAGCTGGCTTGCATAAGAAGGCATGTGGCGATAAAAGATGCCGAGAAGATTAGAGATAGATTTTTGTATCTTTCCATATTTTATCATTGTAAATCGTAATCGTCTAGGACTCGTATCTCGTCTAGGGTATAAATATGAACCCTCGACCATTGTAAAACTGTTCACAACCACATCAATACAACCGGCCCCGTGCCATCTTCGAGTCCTTATAGTCGTGTCATCGAGTTCTTTGAGAGGAATCATCGATCCGTCGACCTCCATAAGTACCGGCAACCTTGTTATCATGTCTAGTATCATGCGGTGGATTTAGATATGATGCAAGTAGTCTCGTATGTTAAGCTTAGTATCGTGCGGCGGATTTAAGCTTATGACGGGAAGTTTTTACCTATGACTTGTATCGTGCGGCGGATTGAGTCATGAGTAAAAATAGTTATCGGCTCTGTTAGATTTGGCAGATCTAATAGATTCATTAAGTTATCATGTGTTATATGTTTTATTTATTTAATTCGTACAACACTTTTTGCCCAATCTAGATTGATCTTCGTTCGGCCTTGTTGCACGCATTCGCTTGTGCTTTGTTAATTATAAGATCATGATGGCCGAACCGACTTTCAATCTAGATTGTTACATGTTGCGGGTTCATGCATACCGATCATGTTTAGGCTTTGATAGAGCTGGGTGCCGTGCGGCAGGTGCAAGTTTTAGATTAGTTTAATCATGCTTTGTTTGTATGTTTCTTCTTCATGGACCCCAGTTCGGCTAGTTTGCCGATTCTGGTTAAGCTTACATAAGTAATGAGTATGTGTAGATCTGTTCGGACGTATGTGTGCTTTTAGCTTCTTATAATTAGATCGTATCATGCGGTGGATTAATCTAATTATAAGGAGTGGTGTAAATTTATAGCAAGTGGTATCATGCGGTGGATTAGCTTTGTTTGAGTTTATACTTGACGGGTTTATGAAGGCTGGACGTGCGGCAGACTAGCTGGATTGGCCTATGCACATGTTATCTGAATAGATTTGTATTTACAAGTTACCTCTTTTATTCTTTTGTCATGTGTGTATTCGGCAATCGACATGTTTACATGCTTTCTCTTTGAACTTGCCAAATGACATCTTAAACCGGTTTCGACAAACAGCTTCTATAGCTGTGTGTCGTCGTGATTGGCTTCCAAAGCTACACATATGGAACTGTCGGGTTTTTACCCAGCATGTTCCAAGGTACTCTCACATTTTATCCCTTGTTGGTTTTCAGGTCAAACCGACTGGCACGTCTCTGGGTTCGATACACCCCGGTCTCCCGATTGAAGTTAGCCTCGTTCGGCTTGTTGTGTGCCTTTGACGCGAGGCGCCACGTTTTGCATCAACAGTTGCACTGTAAGTCCTGGGTGATCCCTTATAGTAGTTCCTAAACCATGTTGCTATAAAAGTCATATTTTAACATGTCACATATACCATTAAAACAAACTTACATGATCATAGTTTAAGTTGAGCACTAGCATCAAGCTACCCAATGCATACCCAAGGTTATCAAGGTACAAGATCAAACATCTAGGATAAGTCTACGTAGGCATCAAAGTAGACACATGCAATATGAATTTAAGTGATTATTGTGAATAGGTAACAAAGATGGTCCCATGCTATACTTGCCTTGATTACTTGCTCAACCCTCATAGCATTAGCTTCAGTCATCTTCTTCTGATCTTCAGCACCAACAAACGGTCCTCGTCTACTCTTAGCAAACACCAAGCATAGGCAAACATACAAGCACACGAAAAGAGACAACTAAGAACAATACATCATACAAGAGAAAACATTGCACTAGAGGAAAACTAGATGTTACGGTCGCTAGAACGCAAGAAACGTCGGTAACGGAACTATTGTTAAAAAGACACGTCTACTGAAAGTTTTATATTATAAAAGTAATAACTACAAGTTTACTTTGTTTTAATTCAATAAAAAGATATTAATTCAGATTAGATAAAAATATATTTAAAATTTTTTAAAGACCATTAAAGTAATCGTATTTTAATTAAAACATCATTACATAATTTATTAAGCATATTAAACTTTATCTTTGCAATAGAAAAGAAATATGTGAGAGCGTCTAATCAGACTATATGCAACGTGATATTTAACTAAGCAAATTATAATCTAGTAAATACACATCATTAATCAAGTT
The DNA here is from genome assembly GCA_009763385.1 of Coix lacryma-jobi var. lacryma-jobi. Classification (NCBI taxonomy): domain Eukaryota; kingdom Viridiplantae; phylum Streptophyta; class Magnoliopsida; order Poales; family Poaceae; genus Coix; species Coix lacryma-jobi. The sequence continues at coordinate 127,443,692 of CM019831.1, forward strand.
AATAGTTAATTATAAAACATCGGATATTAAACACTAGATTGCTTTTAATTAGAAAAGTAATTAATCAAATTAACATTTGGATTAATAACTCATAACTAAAAGACATGATGAACATTATCACTAACATATAGATCACATCGACGTTAATCTAATGCAACTTGAACAAGATAAAACGAAATTAAACTTAAATTACTTTTCATTAAAAGCTACTAAATAAACATTAACTAAATTAATTATTTACATTAAAATTTAAGTATCATGCAAAAGAACAGTATACCAATCACATGAAAACCAATCTAGTCTCATTACGAATACACACATACCCGGAAACCACGCTAATCGAAGCTATAACGCAAAAGTTATGCTCTAAACATGATTAAAAGATACTAATTACTCGATTAGATGTAACTCAAATTTTAAATATAGGGAATAATATGAACAGTAATATAATTAGTTAGATCTTAATGAAACGAATCTAACGTAACCTGAATGGATTGAAACGAATCTAAAACGAATAAACGATGGACGATCAAGGATTAACGGAAAAAAGTAATTACCTTATTTGTCTCACGTACAGAGCCAGCCCTGATCGTTTTTTGCTTGAGCTGGTTTTTTTTTGGCCGGGAGGGGCCCGGCATTGGTTGCTGACCGGCTGGAAGCAGTGACCGTGAGCCAGCGGTGCAAGGCCGCGTGGATCTGCGGTGGCAGGGTCAGGCTGTTGGCCGTGCTTGCTTGCTGCGCTGGACCCAGGGACGAGCGGGATACGGGCATACGACTGGGACGGAAGCCTGCACAGCCTGCAGCCCTGGTGGCCGATAACCGCGCACGAACAACAGAGGAGCACCCAAGGAGATGCTCGCAGGAAAAGTAGAAGAGAGGTTAGGGATGAATCGTATTCGTAAAAAAAAAGACAACGGTATTTATATATAGAGAATAATGAGAGAAACCACTTGGGGTTGGTGCCGATATACAGAGAGGAAACCTCTTCACTCCTACATCAATTAGCAGTATGGTCCTAATTGATGTTGCAACCCGTACATTTGCTAATGGACCTAAATAAATTTAAAAATCCATTAGTAAATAAAGATATTTGGAATTTATTAGCATTTATTGCACATGGGCTTTGCGGGAGGAAGGAAAAAGACAGATTTTATTATTTTCGAAATTATTTATTTTCTGGATCAAAATAATTCTAGAAAAGTCTAGAATTGATATTTAAGCCAGGGGAAAAAATACTCTGATGGTTCCAAAAATTCAGGGAAAGTTGTCAGAGACATTTGGAGTCATGAGGAACCCAAATAAAATATTTGGAGCTCATGAAAAGATATTTTAGGACATCTAAAAATTAGATTATGCTTCTCGAAAAATAGGAAAAAGTCAGAAAAAATTCCCGAGAAGATTTTGGAGATATGATAATGAATGATGAACACCAAGGAATAATTTAGAGCAGGAGAAAAAGATTTTTGGGAGACTCCAACAAAAGAGTTAAGCTAGAAAACAAAGAATTTGATTATAGGAGAAGATATGGACAAGACAGAGAAAGATAAACGACTTACTAAACGCGTTTTTGAAAAACTTTACTCACTCGCAACACAAGACGAAACAACAATCAACCATCACATCAAGCATAACCCGTCAAACTAATTTAGCAAAAATTTTGAAATCCATATTTTTCTATGACTATATTTGCGCTAGATCAAACAAACTTGTAAATTTTATTCCAAATATTGAAATCATTAATTTTATTTAATACTTTCTACTCACAACCCAAAATCAGAAATTTTGGGATGTGACAGCGACGAGCGCCTCAACATTCGATGGCAGGCTGACAGGTCCCTGCGCGCTAGGCGGTGGCGCTCGTGTGGCAGATGCGCCAAGGAGGGAGGAGCGACGAGCGCCTGGACGTTCGATGGGGGCAGGCCGGCGGGTTCCTGCATGCTAGGCGGTGGGGCTCGCGTGACGGAGGCGCCAGGAAGGAGGGACGAGCGACAAGCGCCTAGACGTGCGATGGCAGGCTAGCGATGGCAGGCCGCGGTGGTGGCGCCGTGCGAGGGCGAGGCGGCGTCAGCTAGGGTTCATGCTAGTCGCCAGGCGAGGCCGCTTCGCGTACCCATCGGGGTCGGTGTTGGGGGTTCGGGTTGGCTGCAGGCCGCTTGACGAGGTGCAACATAGGGAGAAGCGCAAATTACCATAATAACCTTGAACGAATATAATTAATTGCAACTAGTATTTGGTATAGGAACTAAGAGTAACTAGAAGAACTAAGAGTAACCAGAAGGTACCCCACAACTACCATAAAATAGCTCATTATATACTTCCTCTGTCCTAAAATAGAAGTCGTTCTCATTTCCCGAGGAGTCAACTTTTTTAAACTTTGACCAACTATATATATAAACATATTAATATTTATAATACATAATTAATATCATTAGAAGATCTTTGAATGTACTTTTATAATAAATTTATTAGACGATATAAATATTGCACGTATTTTCTACAAACTTGGTCAAAGTTAAGAAAATTTGACCCACACGTTTTCCATAGTGACTTCTTTTCTGGGACGGAGGGAGTATATAGGAAACACATTGATTAGGGATCAAACGAATGGAGTACGTGGCCTACGCAGCTACCTCCCCTTTCCTTTCCTTTTATGGATTAAATAAAGCACAGTAGGGGACCTCCCCCTCCTGTTTTCATAAAAAAAAAAGTGGTGTTTACCTTCCCACTGACGAAAGTTCAGGGAATCAATTCCAGGGAATCAGGGGCACATCAATCTTTTTAAGGGTGTGTTTAGTTACCTCTATTTTGCAAAATTTTCCATCACATCAATGTTTAGACGTATGCATGGAGCATTAAATGTAGGTAAAAAAATAACTAATTATACTTTTAATATGTACATGTCAAGATGAATCTTTTAAGTCTAGTTGGTCAATGTTTGGAACAACAAAAGTGCTACAGTATTTTATTTGCAAAATGAATGCATCTAAACATATCTAAAAAAAATGTCGGGACGCAGGAACCTATCGTATCATTCAGAGATCAGTGTGTTTGGTTTCACTCACTAAAATTTAGTCTGTGTGATATCAAATGTTTAGATATAAACTAATCTAAAGTATTAAATATAAACTGAAGCTTACTACTCCGTCATAGATGGTTATTCACATTCATTGCGAAAACGTTATTTTTTTTTTGAGACGGACGGAGTAGTTAGAAACCAAACCCCTTCAGCCAAGTGCAAAAAGCTCCAGCCCAAGTGCAAAAAGATCCATTGTGACTTTATTTGGGAGTTTCCCATCAAGATCTATCCCAGCCTTTCCAGGAGCACTGCACACACACACGCATCAATCCACATCACTAGTTTTGCCTTTATAATCAATCACTGCCCAGTAGCAGCAGGGAACGAACCTGCTGGACAAAGCTAGCTGAGAGAGCAAGCAAGCAGGCAACATGGCTGGTGGCGGCGGTGAGGGCGAGGCGGCGGCGCCGTTTCTGGAGACGAAACCCCAGGTGTACTTCGACGGGTGCCCCGGTTGCGCCATGGAGCTGAGGAAGGCGGCGAACCCGGGGTTTCCGTACAAGCTCTTCTTCCATATCTGGATCATCATCTTCGTCGCCAGTATGTTTGTGCATATTTTATACAGTATAGTAGGAAATACATGAATTGCATGCAAGTTTTCTGTGCTCCGCACAATATGCCATACTAGTAGGAAATAGTGTTTTATTATCTTCACTCGAGACATTTGCTAGAAATTTTAGGTAGCCAAAGACCCAGCACCAAGCGAACGCAGCTAACTCTAGAAACGGCAATTATCTGAAGAAGCCATCATCGTCCAGGCTGGGAGACCACGAATTCTCCCACCGTTAGAGATTTTAATATATATAAGGACACGCTAAATACAATCATCTAGATCGATGTTTCAAATTTGTAGGTGGGAGAAAGTAAATCTGGCGCTAATCATCAGTTTTCTATCGCGTGTTTTAATTTGGTTTCCTGCTGCCACTTAGGCTGGTTAATTAAGCTGAACAGGCGCATGAAAAATATCACCCAGTCATTTGTGATCTATCATGCTTTAACGAGACTACCAGAGGCATGCTATATCTTTTTATTACTCGGACTCGGAGTACCTTCTTAATATGGTCATAATTTTTTTTAAAAAAAAAAATCTAAAACACCATACAGTTGGGACCTTTTATCTGTTTCTTCTGTCTAAAGGTTAGTTCAAACTTTTTTAAAGCCCACTACATACACACACATATATGCTCACGTACACAGCAGTCAGTTGTGTTGTCTCTAGACAACACAACTTAGAGCCTAATAAGAAACAACATTGATAGAACACATATCATTTGTGTTGTCCCTAGACACCAATTCAAGGGAACTGCTCCAATGCTACTTTTTCTAAAAACTACGGGGTACACAGCAGATGTCAAATTAATTAAATATTTTCTTAATTATTTTTTTCACATGGGTTCCACATTATTGGCCCATTCCGTCCAAGCCCAGACCCAATCATGTGTTTCCGTTGCTTTCGATTCCGCGTGAGGTTCGGCAAGGAGTGTGCCATTGCCTCCACCTCCGCCTTGCTCGGATCGTGTAGCCGATCCTTCAGTACATTGGGTTGGGTTTGGACGGGACAAGTCCATGGGTTGGGTTTGATCGGAGATGGCCGGAACACACTGCTGGCTCGGCGACTCCCCTCTTGCAGTGCAGTTCCCCGCTCTCTTCAGCCACTTCTCGACGCGGGCCTCCTCCGTTCACGACGTCGTCCACGCCGACCTGCGCACCCTGTTCCAGCGCAGGCTAACTGCGCAAGCGTCACGGGAGCTCGACACCCTGTCCCAGAGCCTCCAGGAGACGGCGCTCAGGAGCGACCCGGCCTGACTCTCGCTCCTGCTTCTTCGAGGATGGCGGACACAAGTTCATGTCCGGCCTCGTCTACCGGGCCACGATGTGGGGGGAGCACAGCTGTGCCTCATATGCTTTTGTCTGGAAGAACTCCCTCCCCCTCCCCCCTCCCCCCGTGAGAGCCAAGTTCTTTGCCTGGCTGCTGACGAGGAACCGGATCAACTGCCACGTCAACCTCCTCCGCAAGTGCATCATCGACTCATCCTCTTGTGAAATCTGTCGAGCGGCTGAGGAATCTGTAGACCACATCTTCTCTAAGTGCCCCTTCATCCAAGGCTACTGGACTACAATCGGTTGTGCGCCTGAGCTTGTCGCCAAAGCCTCCGAGCTCTGGTTGTGCGTCCCACTGCCAAGTGTTAGCAAGAAGGTGCTCAACCCTCTGCTCATCCTTCACTGCTGGGAAATTTGGAAGCACCGGAACGCCGTAGTCTTCAACAACCTCCCCCCTGACCTTGGTCGTCTCATCGCGGCTTGCAAGAGCTCGGTAGAAGAATGGAGCTGTCGAATACCGCGAAAGGAAACCACCCTAAGAGATAGCTGAAGACATGTTTTGTCTTTATCTATGTAAAGTCCATTGTAAAACTACTCTTACTCCCCCCATGTATTTCTTGGGCCGACACACCTTATGGCCACCCTTTTCACCGCCTAGGCCCCCCCCCCCTACGGCACCTGTGAAATAAAAATGCAAGTCAGGATCCCTGTGACCCCCCCCCCCCCCCCCCCCCCGAAGTTCCTAAAAAAAATAATTAAGAAAATATTTAAAAGTAGATGTGCTGCTTTGAGATCTGTGTAATCTTTTGGAAGGAGTATTAGAGCAGTTGCCCCAATTTAATAGCATGAGTCTTAGATAAAACATCAAAGGATTTAGATATGCAAGAGGGCGGTGTTTTGAATTGAGCTTCTACAAAAAATTCTCGGAAAATTTAACCTAACACAAAGCCAAATTCATCTCATGCGCCTAATGTTCAAGAGTATGTCTATTCTGCTTTGAACAAAAGTCTTCATCAAAGCCTCCAAACCTACATTAGCATCACAACTCTAGGAATGTAAATTAAAAATGCATAAATGTCGAGCGTAAAAAAATGATAAAAAAGACTATTATTTTTCCTCAGCTATCATAGAGTCACCGCTCCACTAGTTCATGATGGAGCACTCATGCAAGGATATACAAGGATGAAGGACCAAGTGCTCTCTAGGAGTAATCTATTATCCCCTTTAGTATAGGATATTCGCAAACCGTGTACAACACTTCTTGAACCTTCTAATCATCTCTTACAAGGAAGATTGATAGAATTGTCACCAAGCCATACATCTTGATAATGGCAGCAGTCACAATACGTAACGAGCAAAGAGTCTCACTTGACTAATCCTAGCCAAGAGATGGGCGGATGTACAGATGATAATGATACTCCCTATGAAGACCATAATCTTTAGTTTCTTCTATTTCTCTCAACCTCCAAATATGTGTACGGACTATCCGTACTATCCAAGAAAGCTCAAATGAACATGCATTTTTAAGAAAAGCTTGCAACTTTATAATAACATATAAGTTTTGAGGATATCACAAATCACGATAGTGTATTTACAAACACTGGGAGGGGATCAACTCATAAATAGGATTAATTTGGGTCCCTAGACAAACCCATGTGAGCTAACTCATGTGCACATTCGTTACAAGAATGTGGAACATGATTCCCATCAACTGATAAAAATAATGAATCTAAATTCTTTGAACAAAATATGCCTCCAGGTGAATTATCGTAATCAGACGACTTAAGGGTCTTCACCAAAACTGAGTGTCGCGGTCAATTGTCACAGTGATTACTGCGAAGCAAGCTTCAGGCTCTGCACATAACAGATCATGTAATTTTTTCAAATTCCCCGCCCCTATAGAACCATAGAACTCTCATGATCCCTCATTCAAGGCCCAAAGATATACTCTTCTTATCTTGAAGAAAGGCACCATCAAAAGTAATTTTTCATAAACACAAGTTTTGGCAGACACCATCATACCTTCTCTTTCAAAAGCTTGTATGTTCTCTCTCGTCACTGTGTGGAGCTATTGTGATATATAGATCAGGTTTTGTGCACACAATCGCCTCTACAAAACACATATGTTCTCCAGCAAAGGAGGCCTATCACTATTACCCTTTTCATGTTCTAGAGATAGAATATAGAATATCCAGAACAACATTATTTGCTGAATTCAACTCTATAAGCTTGGCTTGGATATGTTCAATGGACATCGCTATTCACCTATTCAACATTTCTTCACCATTTTGCATTTTAGGAAGCAATGCCCTCCATCTTCATCAAAATGCTAGCAGACTGGACAACGAGTGTCAATGTCCATAACCCTACCTAAGATATGAGTACGCAAGCAAAGGCTAGAATGTGCCAATACCTAAATAAATTGTTTCACTTTTGGTAGGTAAGGAACCATCCTTATATTATTCACATGAAGGATGATTCATTAACAACAGTGGTGGTTGACTTATCTTTTTGCTTTCTTTTCATTGTGTTCCCATTATACACTCAAACATGGTAAGCTAATTTCACTGAGAACTCCCCTTTTGATTCAAAAATAACATGCCAAGTTATCCTGAATAATTTTAGGGGAATAGTCAAAATATGTTTTGCATCTTGTTCCTAGAAAATATCATTTACGTACTAAAGAACTGTCCCATTCTCCAGTACGTGCTCAGGTCATCAATCAGTTCAGACATTTTAGATAGACTTATGTGTCCACTTGGAGTAATAAGTCTCCCAATGGTTCCATATGGTAGTCATGAGTATAACCAAATACTAATTTGTGTGCCATCTCTAACACACCAAATTAGACTATTTTTTAGTGCTTTCATACTACAAAAAATACATTACCCTGAATAGAAAATACCTGGCTTTTCAATCACATAGAAGAGATCTATACCACGAAGAAAAACCACAATAATCTTCTAGAGAATTACCACACTACACTACAACATTAGAGTACATGGAAGCAGGAAATGCATCATCTAGATTAAGCATTAAATTAAGTACTTTACGTATCAACACATGTGCAAACATGCTGCTACTCCCATCCCACCGAGAATCCTCATAAATCATGTACCTAAGATGGGGAAACAAGGGAGGTTTATAGAAAACCTCAGCAAGAAAAGTGCTTCAACCAGGTTATTTAAATCATAGTTTGATTAAGTATTCAATTTAAATAACATAATAATAGAGATATCAATTGCTTTGTAGAAATATAAATTTACTTCCAGGTGCAATACAATGCATGACTTCCCTTCTACCCACATGTCCCAAGAAGGAGTGAGAGCTGCAACCACATTACTCATCAACATGTGTTGTTGCACTGGTACTTACCGCACCAATTCGACTATAATTTCTTCAAATGCATATCAACGGGAAGAGTACAAATAAAAATGTTGCAATGAATGTACTTCATGTGCTCATAATTCAACAATAGAACCAAAGATATAAAATTCATCTTCAAAGTAAAGCACATAACTTCAAATTTTGGACTATATGGCTAGTGTGAGATACTAAAAATTAGTGGAGACAATTCAAGCAACAAAGCCAAAGCATGTGGACCATATCACCTCGTTTACTTTCTTTCACCGAAGATCAAAGAGTGAGAGATAAGCATAATCTGAAGGTGCACCACCTAGGTCAACCACAACGAACATGATGACAAGTTCTCGGTGATCCAATCTTTTCCTCCTTTCTCTTCTTCACCTCAAGGCGATCTACGCCGGTATGCCAAGGGACAACGACATCACGGATGATGACAGTGGCGAATGACAACGACAACAAGCTCTATCCCACTCTTCTTCTCTCTTCCTTTTCGTCTCGTCTTTCCTTCTCGTACACCATGACCAGAAGAATAACAACTAGGGCACGAGAGACTTCGACTACGAAGAAAAAGAAAATGCATGATAGAAGGAGTTGGTCATGCTTTGGAGACTGATTCAACAATTTTAATAGATACTCTAAAGTTCCACTCTTATGATTTTTCCGCTTCTGATGTGTTGTTTAGAGAAGCTAAGTTTCTGGTGTCCATGAATTTTATTCAGGTTGATCTTGTTCATGTGCCACACTCTAGCAATAGGTGTGCACATGAACTTTCTCGAAATGGTTTGAGTTGGGACCTAGATTGATCGCATGTTTAGATTGCTCTCCTCCCAGAGTTTGTAAAAAATCTGGAGCTCATGATGTAAATGATCCTCCCTAGAAATAATAAAGTGCAAACTCCGTTTCAAAAAAAATGGATCGGCCAGTATTGTAAGGCCTGGTTACTATGTAGCACACGTGGTTACGCATATCCAAAGCTTCATGATCCGAACTCTGGTCAAAACATATGAGTAATCCACTGAAAAGTAATCCATGAGCCCTACGCATTGGTGATCTCCAGTCATCCATCCGAGCAATAGATCAAAATGTCAAATTTCTGGTCTGTCCTTAAATTCGGTCAACCTTCGCTAAAAAAACACTTGATCCATATAAAATAGTTCATATTTGCTATGCATTCTCTGGTATTACAAGATCACCACTTGAAAAATACTTGGCACACATAATTTGGGCACACAAGGAGCTCGGGTGTAGGGAAACCGTCAGCCTTGGCGTGAAAGCATAGCAAGATTGGATAAATGTAGATTTTTATAGCTCGAACCTCCCTGCTCCTTCCTACTTCTTAGCAGGTCCCAGAACACCCAAAGTGTACACAAAAAGGGATCTACACAAAATGATTCAAATGTTTGAAATTGGTTGGGCGAAAGCGAAAACAAATCTAGCACTAATTTTAGTTGGTTTCTCGCCACTTAAAAGGTTGATTAAGACGAACATGCCTATGAAAAATCAGCCAATCATCTTGGATATCATGCTTTAATGAGAGGCATGTAAATACTTTTACCTTCTTAATATGTCATAAAATTTCTAAAACTCCATATATTTGGGATGAGGGAGTAGCACCACCTTTTATCTCTTTCTTTTGTTGAAAGATTTGTTCAATCTACTTCTATTGTAGAGGGAAAATGGACCATTAGATTTGAGTTATTTTATCATATAGCACACAAGAAACAATTTTTTTGCCACACTTGTGTGAAAAGTATAATGCAATGACTTGGTAAAATCGACAATACTCTTCATGTCAAACCAAAGTGTGGTAAATAGCCCATCACCAAAATTAGGCAACTTTGGCATAAAGTGTTGGATGCATTTGTCGGAGCGAAAGAAGAAATTCCATGAGTTATGACATGTGTGTGATACTTGATTTTTTATATATTTGTCATTGTTTCTGTATTGTTCTTGGTGCTCCTATGCATATATATATTGGTACCTTTGTTCTACTTATGTGCATTTTTCATTATTGTATAATGTTGGTTTCTAACTATTTTATGTGCTTTTTCATTCCACTAGGTTTGCCAGTATCATTGTTGTTTCCGTTCATATATTTCATGGTATGCTATCCAACTTCACAATACTATAATATTGTCAATATTATGTTGCATATAGTATTAGCTTTTGGTTGCATTTGGTTCTAGACAATGTAGTTTCCACCCTATATAAATGTACTAGTTGTGTTGGTTTATGGATCTATGGTAGTTTATCAATCATGTGCAAAAATCTTTCCATATTCCTTATAAACAACATATAATGAAAAAAGCAACAATCTTGGGACCATATAAGTAAACTATATGGATATGTCTCTTGTGTGCATGTGTGTGTGCAAGCACCATGCACTAATGTGTTCATATCTACTTTTTTGTAGTATAGTTTAACTATGGGTTGTTATATCGCCAATCATTCTTAGTTGTATATATGAGACTAATTAAACATTCTATGATTTCCCTTCCACCAACAGATAGGAGACTTGCACATTGCCAAAAGAGAAGAAGATATTGGATTTTATGTTGGGTTTGTGGGTAAATCCTTCCAAACACTATATAATATTCTTAGTTCTAAAGTTTTTACATATAAGACCATAATCAATTTTATGTACTAATTTAGATTTTTTTTGCTTTTGTAGGTGCATCGTACATGATGGGTCGAACTTTGACTTCCATTGCTTGGGGAATGGTAGCTGATCGTATTGGAAGGAAGCCGGTTGTCATTCTTGGAATTTTCTCTATGTTAGTACTTCTTTATCTATATTTACTAATTAGAATTGATCTATTTATTAGTTAGGGCATGCATTTAAGCTGCCTATTTTTGCCCTACTTTGATCATTTGTGCCCTTCTCTCTTATCTCAGGCTAGTGTTTAACACTTTGTTCGGACTAAGTGTGCGCTATTGGATGGCTCTTCTTACACGATTTCTTCTTGGTGCTTTAAGTGGTTTACTTGGTCCAATAAGAGTATGATAGTTGAATGATTTAATATATTGAGCCATTAAGCATGTTATAGTCAGTAACATGACTTTTTTTTTACTTTACAGGCATATGCTGTTGAAGTTTGTAGGGTCGAGCATCAAGCTATGGGACTATCGCTCGTAAAATTTCAAATGATATAATATCATGTTTTCACTTTTCTTAATGCGACTATTTATATTGTGACAACTACTTTTTTGTATGATTAGGTTAGTACAGCATGGGCAATAGGCCTTATCATTGGACCAGCTATCGGTGGATATCTTGCACAGGTATTGAAAGATTTTATCATTTAATATAGATTTTTGTGTCCTTACTTATTCATTTTTTTGTATCACCTTATTCATTACACCTTACTCTCAATTATCATTTCATAGCCAGCAGAAAAATATCCAAAGATATTTCATGCCAACTCAATATTTGGGAGGTATTATTTGTTACAAGCACATAATTTATATTTACAATTCTTTTCTTTGGTTACTAATTATTGGAATGTTTTTGGTAGGTTTCCATATTTTTTACCTTGTTTATCTGTGTCGGTCATTTGCTTCGTTATTCTCATAACCTGCATATGGCTCCCGGTACGTATAACTAAGTATTTTTTGTTATTATCATTGAACACTGCATTAATTTATCTATGTCATAACTCGTAATGCTTTCATTTCATAGCATTTTATTACTCTTTGAAACCCCATGAAAATATCTAGATATTATAAAAGTAACTTTGGATTAAAATGCTATTTAATTAATACATACAACACTCAAAATGTTTGGTAAAAGTCTTGGATCGAAGCCAAGTCAAATACCAAGGGCAATAAAAAAGTATAAAAAAAATTAAAAATACTGCTATGCAAATAACCCGACTAAGATCAATTATACGGTAAATGTCAACTTTAGGTCTATAGAATTAAAGGAAGAAGTAAATAAAATAAAATGTGTATATATATTCTACAAATATTAACATAACTCTATTACACCTACGAAACCATAGGAGTGTTTCTCACTAATTGATTGTCCTGGTAGTGCCATTTTCCACTATAGAAAAGAAAATATATCACATTTTATAATGGCTATTGATCTTGGAATTTATGTTGTGACCTTCAAATCATCATAAAAATAGTAAGGCAACCACAAAAATAGAATGAAAAACATCCATTCTCAACTATAGTATCTAGCGACACCAAATTCCACCACATTTGATCCATATATGAAATCATAAAAGTAGAAAAAATATATGTTTCTTCAACAACCTTTCCTAATAGTGCTTCAGCTAGCTGAGTGACTATATCAACTGTATTCCCATGGTTGCCAAGGAACTATCAGCTAGCCTAGCATATTGCAAGCTATAGAGAGATCAATTTAGGCTAAGGGAGAAGATAAAGGTGTGGGATATAACATGCAGACTAATGAGATTTTGTGGTCAGAGGACATATAGGCTCAATTATAATCTCATGAGGTGTAAAGAATACAAATACACCAATTACAATAAGAGTGGTATAGTAGGTAGAATATATTAGGGCATAGCGGTCTGTGAAATAAGATTAACATGAGATATTGATGCTCAAGAGGAACCAAACACTTTGAACATTCATGGCATATAAGCATATTCATGTTAGTTAAAACTAGAAAATAGGTTATGCACGAAAGCATACTATTTTGTACTGCCAGAGTTAGTTAATCCAACATGTCAAACTTTTAGCCATATGTTATCTTCAGGGTACTTGCATTGATCTAACAACTAACTTAAGTAGAGTTATTCTAGTTTTTTTTATTATTGTAGGATTGTTGTTGTAGTTCATAGTTTCATATGATATGCTTATTTTATTTGTTATAAATTCATTTCTAAACTACCATGGAGGTAAACATTACCACTATCTATTGTCAAATAACATTTGTCTCTACTATTGCATTATTCATGTCTCTATTATTATATTTTTTGAGCTTATTACCAGCATGGTTTGCCACATCTGTTTATGTTCTTTTTATAGCTCCTATTGATTTATGCAGTAATATTACTCACTAGCTTGATTTTATTTATAAAATTTGTGTTATTTTATGATATTTTAGGAGACATTGCATAAACACAAATTTGATGAAAAAGAAGACCAAGAAATTAGATATTCCACTGCACATTTGACTGACTTTGAAGAATCCATCGAGCAACATAGTGGTTCAACCAGAAATAAGAACTTATTTAAGAATTGGTCGTTGATGTCTTCTATTATCCTATACTGTATCCTCGGCTTTGATGATGCAGCATATACAGAGGTATTTTTTAATGTTTTCCAATAGTATATATACATATAATTGGTGAAGATTGACATATTGACATGTTGTAGATCTAACTACTAAGTGTTTATATGAATATAATATTTGATTTACACCATTTCCATAAAAGTTGATAAACATAAAAACAATTGTGGCATAAGAATTTTAATCATGGAAAAGTTAGTTTGGAATATTTGAAAAATTAAATAAATTTAATCATTTTAAGATGAGAATACTTCTCCAATGTGAGATGCATTAAATATATCGATTGTATGTATTAGAAGAGCCTTATAATATTATTAATGCATTATACAAAGATCTTGTTGATTATATAATACTTAGTCAAAGAAGGCAACATGTTGGGCACATGGCAATGAGACCATAAGAAAAACAACACAAAAAAACCTTTGTATATATGTAGCTATACTTGCAAGTGAATTAGGATCATACATTTGGCTAGTACATTTTAAGTCCATAGGTAATACTTGTATTTACTTTTTACTCTTGTATATTAGTACATGCTAGAGTAATAGTTTAAGCGATAAATAATAAGAGTTCTAAATCAAGTGCCAATGATGATAACCCAGTCTACAGATAAAAAAATACCACTTCTTTCTTGTAGATTATAAATATGATATCACATGAGTATGAAATTTTATGCACCAGAGGGTTCTAAATCACCTAAAATTCAGTAATAGATAATTGATGAAAATATAATAACATTATTATATGAACTACTACTGATTAATCTTGAGAATATTACCAAACAGTGTAATATACACTGACAAAAATATGTCTATGCATTTTGTTTCTATTTTCTTAGTGCCCTTTGAAGCAATGAATCTGATAAAGAAATATATCTTTTTCTCTAGAGTATTTGCCCTACAAATTTACTGATGAGCTTCAAATAACTTCTAATAGATATTTTCTCTGTGGGCTGAAAGCGACAAAAAGTTTGGCGGACTAAGTTTTTCATCCGAGGATGTTGGTCAAGTACTTGTAGTTGCAGGTACAAATTTTTGGGTCCACCGTACCAAATTATTAATAGTGTTTCCATTATCATATTATATGATAAAGATAGGCTTAGGATGCATTTGCTTTGAAAATATTATCTCATCACACTACAAATTTGCTTTAGTACTAAATTTGATAGATAACTCAATAAGTCTGTTTCTATTAACTAATCACATAAAAAAATCTCTACTTGCATAAACATATTTATGTTAATGTAAGTTGCGAGTGGTCCTATCCAATTGGAGCAAATTTAGATAGAGCATAACCATACATAAATTTTTGCAACAAATTATCAACTGAATTTGTTGTAATGATATTAAAAAGAAGGAATACACATATTGGTCCTTAAAAGGTTTTTTGATTCTCATTTAGATTCATATAAACCCTAAAGGTGAGATATGGGTCCTTCAAATTTTGAGATGGTTCACTTTACTACAATTATAGACTGAAATTCTCACTTTGAGTGGGATGACGAAAAGATTTAAGGGCCTAGATCCTCACTATAAGATTTTACATAACTAGATGAAAATCCAAGATAATCTATTGAAATTGTTAAAATTTAACTTCTTTAAACCTTGTTTTTATCTTTTTATATTTGTAAGCTAATACATTGTAAACATATTTTTTTAAGTCCAATACAATTATAGTATTACTATGTATTTTTGAAAGTGGTTTCATTTGTTTATGTAGGTGCTAGCATCCTCTTGTATCAAATATTTATTTATCCTCATATTGTAAGAGCTCATGGACCAATCAATTCTTCACGTATCGCTGCCGTGAGTACAAGTTGCCACTACATTTCAGTGTTCAGTTACACACATGAAATTTATAACTGTAGTCCACTTTGCAGATTTTGTGTACCATGCTTCTTTCTATTTATCCACCTATGACATATTTATCAGGACATTGGTTATCTATAATAGTAAATATTGCATCGGCCTTGAAAGGAATTTTTGTTGTGAGTACACTCAAACCTCAAGTTTACTATATGTTATGTTTGATTTGAAACACTGAATGATCTTTGGTTATACATATATGTAGTTTTTTCTCTTTTTATTAAATATTAAAATCAATTTGGGTTAATACCATTGAATTGCTTTTAGCCATTGCTTTCATTGAACAAGAACAATATTGTATAGTTGTGCTTCATAGCTATGAACTTAGAATTTTCTTTAGAATAAATGCACTATGTCTGATTAATGATGTTTTGTTATGTTAAACACTAGGGATGAAAATATGATGAATATTTTCTAGTATATAAGCACTCATCTGAAAGGAATTCAAATAATAAATGGATAATATGTGCATGAATCTAGACATATAATATCCTTATCATATATGTCGTCATTGTTTTACCTTCGACTACTAATGGATGTCTCACACACAGTACATGAGAAGAGTAGCATACACATATTTAAATTGGTTTAGGCACATGGTACCCTACATCCAATATATCATGGGTGTTTTGCTTGTGCATCGTGCCCTTGGTGCGGTTGTGAGTACGAGGTCATAATTATATGTCTATGTGTTAAAGATCTATTTGAGTGCTAATTAGGGGCTTCCTAACCCTCCTTATATAGTCTGGGGTAGGATTACAACCAGAGTCTTGATTGGTTTATAAGTAGATTTCCTAGTTGGTTTACAAACAGATAAAGTCGACTTCTATGTATATCTCACCTATACTTTGTCCCCCAAGTAGATAAGATATCACTGCTCAGTTTGGCCTCTTGGGTAACCGAATTGGCTCACTCTATTGGGGTGTCATTTTTGCTATATATGAGAGAATCCAGTGCATATTTTTGTCAATAATATAAGAATTTGAATGCTCAAATTTACGTATATAGGATGTGTATCAATATTCGATGGATCCTACATTATATGTATCTAATTCTGAACCCCAGAGAAAACAACTACCCATATTCTTGTTCATAATATCCATTCATACCCATTACACACTATCCTTATTGAAACATAAATTGTTTTGGCAAAAGTAGGAATGAAATATATTTCCTAGAAATAGATGAGATCGCGTTCACCTATTACATTTCTCGCAATACCAATATATTCGATGATATTCCTATTATTTTCATATCTTGGATGTCATAGAAAATATACGTGTTTTGGTCAATATAATGTCAATATTTCCATTGTTGCATACATTGCAGAACACTGGCTTCACAAGTTGTTTAATTCTTCAGAACAATTGTGTGGTATGTGCAAGCACATTAATTTCCAATAAATAAACCAGCCTTGTTTTTCCTATGCAACTTAAAAGCATTTCATTATATAACCTAACAGCATCAAGATCAAAGAGCAACTGCAAATGGTTTAGCAACAACTTTGATGTCCCTTTCCAAAGCAATTGCCCCAGCAGGAATTGGTATTGTGTAAGTAGTTGCTTGCTAGCATTTTGTATGAACAAAGCTCTATCTCTATTTTGAGAGGTTACATGAAGTTATTATTTAATATGCATAATTCCATAATTGATGTCATGGGAATTTGTTAATGTAGGTTTTCATGGGCACAAAAACGTCAAGATGCGTTCTTCTTGCCAGGTAATTAGATGTGCACGAATTGTGTTGAAATATCAGTCACTTGCTAGATTTTGTCCCCCGCCATCTCATCTTGAGCTATTTTAGTGTACTAATTACTTAACATGGCATACAGGTGACCAAATGGTGTTTTTCCTTCTCGGAGTTATAGTGCTTGTTGAATTCATTTGGACATTTAGGCCCTTTTTAGTGACACCAGAGCAAAGTTATTCACGTTAAAAAAAATATTGTATCTTATTCATTTAGGCAAGCATATGTACGTGTCACTAAGAGACTTATTAAGAGCTAAACAAGCACACAAACATAGCAATTTCTTGCTATAATTATAATGTATGATCGATGCATCAGCCAATCCTTAGTGAAAGGATTGACAAGTTCGCATACACACTAATTGAATATGATTTGGCCTTTGAACCAATGAAAACATTAAAAGATCAAATTCTGGCTAATTTTGTTGTTGATCATAGAATTTTTTGGGCTATCAGAAAGGTTGGAAGTTTCAATTCCTACGGAAGTTCTGATGAACCTAAAATTTTATCACTTTATTGGTCGCCCTACGTTAGAAATTTTGATGTATGTCAAAAGTTCTAAAGTCTATATCGGGGTTTCTCTCACGTCGAAAGTTCCGACATGTGTTGGAAGTTTCAACATGTGTCAGAAGTTTTGACATGCGCGGGGAGTTAGTTTTGTAGATTCGGGATTCCAATACAAACTCCTCTAATGTCGTGGGAAATTGTAAAATATGTCTTGGAAGGGTTTTCTATTGGGACGAAATAACCCATTTATAGACATTGGAGGATCACGACCGATTGAGGTATCCAACAACATAATCGATCGAAAATCAATCTACTATCCTTTTCCCCTCCAATCCCTCTACCATTCAATGCATCTCTCGATGAGGTTCATTAGGGTTTTAGGTGGCATTTCCGGCCCTAGAACAACCTCATTGTGCCCCTCCCCGACCGGTATTTGGGGAGGTGTCTGCGAGCTTTTAAGGTGAAGATCAGGTGTTTAATTTCTATACAATGATCGTCCTGCTAGTCGGCCTTGTTATCTACATTGCGTGCTAGAGCGTGTGCAACCATCAATAACACACACATGTTTTATCTTCCAAGATATATGATGCAATATAACATATCGCTGAAATGCTGGTTCAGAATACACATGTTGTCTACCAAGAAATCACTAGTTTAGTCAGAGGTTGAGCGCATTTCCCTCTCCTATCTAGCGGCGATCTGGTATGCCAATAAAAGGTGGATTCGGAGATTCAATCCCGCACTGAAAGAAATTGTTGAGGGGCTCACCATAGGTGCCTCATGCCTCGCGCGTCCTCAACCTCGATCTGATACTCAGAGGTTGTATGACACCTCAGAGTCGTTGGGAGAGAAGTCTCTGACTGGATCTCGATGGAGGAAACTCGATCCACACGGAGGAATCAGCGAGGTGTGCGAAGGCGAGGCGGAACCGAGGAGATGATACGTTGCTGGCTTGCTGCTGCTAGATGGTTGGGCTCTCTGATGGATCTTTTATTTGCTAATAGGTCCTATATGTATAGTCCGATCCAGTCTCGGTATTGTGGTCTCGGTATTGTCTCGCTTGACAACACCACAGAAGCTCACATTTTTACACTATATATATATGTAGTTTAATGTCTTCATTTTTTGGCGTATATACACATCCATTTTTTACAAAGAGATTTAAACTGCTTAATCGATGTTTTGTCCGGCTTCTGATTATTGAATATAGAATTGTCCTTTATTATGATTTCGATTTAAATTCATGAAGAATCCATTCTAATAGTTTATAAACATAACATGTTTTTTTCTCTCTCTACAGATTCCGCAGCAACGCGCGGAGTATTATCTAGTTTGCTACAACGTGTTGAGCCTAGAGATGGAGCAACCTATTCTTGGTCCTCGTCCTCTTCAGTTCCCAACCGCTGACAAACTCTGACGCCGCACGGACCCGATACCCAAATCCTGATGTGGAGCTTTAGAGCTCCGGAGTGAGTCGGTTGTAGTGTGGAGGAGAGAGGCGGACGCCTGGACCTCCTGGCCGCCGCTGCTCTGGCGTGGTGGTGCAAGATGCAACAGATCAACGACGACAATCAAGTGCAGAGTAGGAGGTCAAGCAAGCGTCGGTCCACGCGTCCTCGCCCGACGGCGGCCAGCGGCACAACGGCGATCAACAACACAACACCGATCAACGATACGATGTCGATCAGCGGCACGACGGCGGCCGAGGCCTCGTGCGCTGGATGGTGACGACTAGCGGCACAACGTCGATCGACAACATGACAACGGTCAAGGCCTCGTGCGCTGGACATCGGCGATCAACAGCATGACGACGATCAGCGACATGACGGCGACTGAGGCCTCGTGCGCTGGACATCGGCGATCAACAACATGACGATGATCAGCGGCACAACGACGATCAACGACATGACGGCGGCTGAGGCCTCGTGCGCTGCACGACGGCGATCAGCAGCCCGACGATGATCAACGGCACAACATCGATCAACAGCAAGACGACGGCCGAGGCCTCATGCACTGGACGACGACGATCAGCAGCACGACGACGACGATCAATGACATGAAGGTGGTCGAGACCTCGTGCGCTGGACGGCGGGGATTAGCAGCACGACGACGATTAGCAGCACGATGGCAATCAACACCACGACGACGACGATCAGTGGCACGATGGCAAGCGAGACCTCGTGCATTGGACGGTAGCGATTGAGGCCACGTGTGTGCTAGCGACAAGGCGGCGACCTACGACACGGTGGTGGCCGATCACGCCGATCAACGGCACGGCACCGGAAAGCGTTGATCGTCATTTTTTTTCTTTGGTAATTTGTTTCTTCTTAGACAGCGTTGAGTGCGGTATTTTTTCGGTGATTTGTTTTTTCGTTGATTCCGGGTACGGTGATTCTATTTCGGTGTTTTTTCCGGAGAGTTTGATAGATGATGAGGGATATCTCGTACAATTATTCTGGTCCGTTAGACGTGAGTGAGTAAGGAGAGAGAATGTTATAAAACGAATCTGGATGGTCAATTTTTATGGAGTTTATTTTCTGGGCACAGTTTCACGTGTAGATTTAGTAATGTCATCTCAGCGGGGGGGGGGGAGTTTCTTTGGTACATCAAGCAAAGTCTAGAAGTGGTGCTTTAGTATGGTAGATTAAAAAAAATACACGTCACTTGTAGAACTTCACCACCGCTAGCACCTCAGTGGGAATGCCAATGTGAACTCCACTCGTGGTTGGTGAGGTACCACCAAGAGAGAAGTTGCTGACAAACTCGATGGTGGTTTCTCCATGGGGCTCGGAACGACGCACGATGTCTAGACCAACAAGGCAATAAGGCAAAGCGGCTCGGATGTTGTGTTCACATGGCACGTAGTCTACCCCTAGCGCAAGTGTTATGCTCGTGGCTACCGGTCGGAGATTTACTGAGATTGAGGATGGATATCGTCGAACTAAAGCAGGACTAGGGCTAAGTAATTGGTTTAACTGACCACTTCGGTTTGGTTTCTTCGGTGCAGACGAAGTTCACTTTTCTACCCATAGACCACCATTCGATCGGTGGAAGCAATCTAGAGAAACCAACGACTTCACGATTAGTGTTTGGTTTCTACCGTTTCAATACCTTCTTGGTCGCTAGTGTCACTCTACCAATCGCCCGCTCTGCCCGTACATACTCAGCTCGTCGAGCTCGCCATCAATTATGACTCGACGGTCAGACCGTCGGATGTTCAGATACGTTTTGTTGTTTCACCTAATGTGAAATGCTCCAAATATGAACCATGATTTTATTGCAATGAAATGTTTCATCTAGATCTAATTGTACCACTTGTATACTACCTCCGTCCAAAAAAACAGTTTAGGTGTATTCTCAATTAAAGTGTCTAAATTTTATAACCAAATATATAGGTAAAAATACTATGTATTATTGCGAATCTAATAATGATACCTATTTAGTACGATAAAATATTATTATTTCTATGTAAATTTGGTTAAATTTGTATATTTTAATATAATATTATTCTAGAATTATACTAGTGTTTAGGATAAAGGGAGTAGTGCGATGATAAGTACAACCTTGACAACTCTCTGCCTGTTTTTTTTAACCGTGGATGAACCAAATAGCTCTTCTATCAATAATTCAATCAATCTCTACCTTTGGCTAGCCCAGCTGCCTAGAGCTCACAATCTCTTCATTCGGTCCTGTTGCAGACCTGTAGTAGATCACTGCAGAACTGCAGCCATGGTCACATTTCAAAACTTCGGTACACACATTATATAAAATTATTATTTAATCTAAATAAATACATATATATATATATATTGTTATAAATAAAGATAGAAAAAAGGAACTTGGTGGGCCACTGGGACACTGGGTTCGGCCCATAACAAATGGATCATTAGTTAAAACCAAGAAGCTGGAAAAAAAAATACAAAAAGAAGACGCCTCCGAATCCGTTCTCTTCGGCTCTCCTCTCGCTCGCTCTCCCCGTCTCCCGCACGCGGCACGCCCGCCCCGCCGCCGCCGCCGCCGTTCGACATGGGCCTCCTCGACGCGCTCTACCGCGTGGTGATGCGCCGCAACGCCGTCTACGTCACCTTCGTCGTCGCCGGCGCCTTCGCGGGCGAGCGGGTGCGCCGCGCCCTCCCTCGCTCCCCATCTCCCCGACCCCCCCCCCCAGATCCCAGATCTGCCCTAAGGGTTCTCTCTTTGATTCCTAATAATCGGTTGTCTGTCGTTGCAGGCGGTGGACTACGGAGTTCACAAGATCTGGGAGATGAACAACCTTGGGGTAACATTTCTCTCCCAGCTTCTCTCTCGCGTTGCTGTTCCATTCTCATCGATTCGTTGCAATTGTTCATCGGCCAATTAGTTTAGGAAATCTAGGTTCTGATGATGAAACATCTGTTTGCTGTGAATTATGATTTGTTCTGGATTAAGGTCGCTTATGAGAGAATGCAATTGTTATCTGTGCGCAATTAGTTCGGGTGTTTAGAGTTGCCTGATCGCATTTTGTTCTTGTCCCTTTTGGAGTGTGGTCCTCTTATGTCACCCACCCAGCTGAATGGCTACTTTTGATGGAAGAATACACCTTATTGTGGTCTCCATTTTCTCAACTAGGATTGGCCTGATGCCACAGGTTTTAGATGTGATGCTGCTGCATTGCTTGCCGTTATAGACGGGCTTGTCTACGCAGATGAGTGACTATTTTGTTTAGTAGGTGACGATTCTTGGAAGGTACTGTGCTCATTTTTCATCTCTGTCAGATTTATCATGACACAGTTTCCCTTGACAAGCACATGTTTGCATCGTATTTATTTGGTTCTCAGCAGTCACATACTCTGTCTATAAGTTGTTTAATTTTAGTACAGCAAAGTACCACATTTGGTACAACGAATTAAGCATCTACACGATGTGTTCTTTTTTGTCATTAGCTATTTTGGTCTGAAACAACCTTATGGAATTAGCACTGTCACCACCACTTTCATTTATGTCTCAAATTTGTGTAGGGCATCTGCTTACCATTTGTTTTTAAAGAGCTAGAATAGACTATAGAGCATTGAGATTTGCTAGAGATGTAAATATTGTGTTTTTGTTGTTGATTTCTTTTTCTGTATAGATTTCGTCTTGTCGTAATATGTGCAGAATGTAATGTAACAATTTTCTGACAAACAACTGGAGTTACTTATTGCCCGACACTCAGTGGGAAATAGTTCAACACTGTCAGGCAATCTGCGTTACTGTTATATTTTACTATGGATGTCCATTTCCAAACATTCCTAACATTTCCACATCACAAGGCAGATAGGCAGCAGTCATGCATGTTTGATAAATTGATGTTGATCTAAGGGAGTTATGTGGCTACACAAATTAATGTGCAATGCAAAGATTATTGCCAGACCTATATAAATGTTAACTTGCAATTACATCTGAACCTTTAGCCCTTATTTGTTTGATTAATTAATTGTAATGTGCAACAAGAAAAATATTTAGCAGAGTCTAATGACTTGATGACCTGTGTTAGCATAAATTAGAAAGCTGGATTGCTCGGTGTTTGGTTTGTGTGTAATCTAAATTTGCATCTAATAACACATAGTGCATCATATTATTTTGGTTGAGGAGCCTTGCAGAGTTCTTTTTATTAGCAATCAGACACTGATTGCTGAGTTCTTTTTATTAGCAAGCAGCCACTGATTGCTGATTGCAGAGTTCTTTTTATTAGCAATCAGCCACTGAATGCAGAGTTCTTTTTATTAGCTTCTATGTATGGTGCATAAAAAAAGTTAGGTTGCACAATTAGATCACAGTGCAATAAGCTGTTTACCATTAGCTTTTAGAGAGCAAGGAATGGAGCATTGAGATTATCTAGACACGTACACAATTCTGTTTTTGTTGTCTTGGTTACCTATTTCTGTAGAGACTTCATCCTGTTGTAATACATGCAGAGTGTGATGTAATAATGTTTTCCAAACAACTGGGGTTTCTTATTGCCTGACAGTGGAAAATAGTATGATTTAATGTTTCAAACACTACTAGACCATGAGTGCAAAATGCAATTTTTATTGCCAGACCTGGATAACTTTGTAGCCCTTGTTTGCTTATTTAATCAATTGTAATGTGCAAGAATAAAGTTTTTAGCAGAATGGAATGTTCTTAATTTATACAGCATTTATCAATGTACCATTCTGAAGTCTGAACAGCATATGCAGTGAACATATACCCAGCCTCTTGTTTAGCTCTGAAGTCTGACTTGACAAATATATTAGGAGCATAACCGTTTTTGATAGATACCTGAATAGCTAACCTCAATGGAGCAATACATGATTCTGGTCTTGTTCCGTGATTGAGTAATCTTGGTTCCACTCTTTACGCATAAGAGAAAGGATTCTGGATTGAGCATACAAAATTGACATATTTGACTGAAAAAATATTGGTTTCGCAGATTTCCAAATCATCTTAATGAAATGTGTTGCATAAATCACAAAGCAGGAGTGCTCAATCTGTTGTTTCTGCATAGTCCTTTTTTTTGTATCTAGTAACATGAAGTACGTCATACTATTTCAGTTGATGAACATTGCAGGCTTGTTATTTGTAATCAGCCACTAATTGCTGACAGGATGCATGGCTTCTGTTTCTTTGTATGGTGCATAAATAAAAGTGCATGTAGACATTTTCTTCTGTGTTTTGAATTTTTTATTTAAAACCAAACTAGAAACTGGCTCCAATTTTATGTTTTTTTTTTGCAGCTGTGTATGTATAAACAAAAGACCCCTCCATTGTTCACTTGACATGTTACGCTCTATTACCAAAACTATTTGAAATTCTTGGCTGACGATTCTTTGTTCTATGAAATTGCAGAAAAGGTATGAAGACATATCAGTCTTGGGGCAGAGGCCAGTTGAAGAATGAGAAATTCTGGTTGCCATTTAGCTTGGGTTTAACCGTTTTGTTTTGGCACAATAATAAGCAAAATGTAAACTTCAGTCTGCTCCTGAGAGCTGCTTCTCATTCATTTACTTTGAACATGCTGTGTGGGGATTTCGTGGTGCATGGGTGAAACCTGTTATATAGAGCATGCAAATACCTCTGGAGGATTCCTTTGTTATTTCTCCTAGTCCCACCAAAAAGCGACAGTATCCTTGTTTTAATTTTCATCATGTCTCTTTCAAAATGACTAGTAGGGCAGAAATTTGACTATATTGTCACTCTGTCCGTTTAAAGATGCGACATACTACACTTTTATCTTCACCATATATATATGCGACGTACTACACTTTTGCTCCGCCTGTTTAAAAAAAGATAATATATGCGACGTACTCTTTATCTGATCTTTCAAAGCTATCAAACTGGACATGAGCAAGGCCTATGATTGGGTCGAGTGGACATTCCTTAAAGACATGATGGGGAGGATAGACTTCCATAGAAGATGGGTCGGAATTGTGTTTCCTCGGCCACTTACAGAATCAAAGTGAATGGTGTATTAACAGAGAGTTTCTCCCCTGAATCCTTAGACAAGGTGATCTGATCCACTCTCTCCATACCTCCTTTTGATTTGTGCTGAAGGCTTTTGAATCAAGCCATGCCAGGATGCTCCTAGTGTTGTCTCTCACTTACTTTTTGCTGATGACTCCTTAATTCTCATTTGTGCAAAAAAGGAGGATGCTGTACAGTTACATAGTATATTAAATTTGTATGAGCAGTGCTCTGGGCAGGTTATCAACAAGAGCAAATCGGCAGTGCTTTTCAGCATGAACGCAATGAATGCATGCAGATCGCCATGATGTGAAACAAGAACTACAGATTGAAAAGGAAACCACGAGTGAGAAATAATCTTGGGTTGCCTGTGCATGTTGGTCGATCCAAAGGGGGCTGTTTTGCTGCATACCTCAAATTAAGACCGAATTTGGAAACAGATACAGGGATGGAAGGAGAAACTGTTGTCCTCGAGACCCAGTTACAAGTTACAAATGCAGACGCTTACAAACACGAGCACACATTCACCCTACCCCTACTATAAATGCACGCACGCACACTCTACTCATATGAGCACCTCCGAAGAACCGAGTTGAACCGGAAAATCTCGAGATTGACGAAGTCACCACAGACATCTCGCTGTCGACGGGCATGTCGCCTACCGCTGAAAGAATAGCGCCGTTAAAAACACTCATGTCAAGTCGAGAACTTGAACCCGGGTGGACAAGTTCTACCATAAAGAACCCAACCAGCTGAGCTATGCTCAATCTGCCAGAGAAAGAGGTTTTGATAAAGGTGGAGCGCAAGCAATACCGACATTTGCCATGGGGGTGTTTCGAATTAACTAAAGGTCTTTGTGATCAGATAAGTAGTATGCATGATCATATGCACATATTGGTGGAACCAGCAAGATGGCAAACACAAAATTCATTGGCTTAGCTGGGAATGATTAATTATGTCAAAGAAAGAAGGAGGATTAGGTTATTTTGGCGATGCCAGTGAACACGTACGTACGTCCAGGGGAAAATTATCTAGCGTGACTATTTTCAGATCGAAGTGCTTACAAGGCGAAGGCCCTCAGGTCGAATTTGGAGCACGCACAGTGGCATGGATAGTGATAACAGATGCGTCGTCTGCAATGCAAATTACGGGTGAAAGTGAAGACGGTGCTCACTTGTTTTTTTCAAACGCAATCAAGCAGTGGAGCTGTACGTGGACAAGCTAGCGAGACTAAATTTTGTTTCTTTTTCAAATTGTTTCTTTTTCAAATTGTAATAATATATTGTCCACGCCCTTGCAGCGTTGGAATGGATATGCCAATGTGTAAGCCAGATGATCCAATTGTGGATCATCTGCCTGCTTGTGTCCAAGTTACAGTAGCTGCCGAGTGTGCAGCAGCATCTGGGTAATGGAATCTCTTTTCCATTAAAAAAAAACTGGAATCAAATAAGAATGATGGTGTAGCACGATGCAGAATTTGCTTTATATATCTGTAAATGTCTTCTTCCGGCCCATCGGGTGTAGGTCGACTTGAAATGTCTTACGTTTCTGCCGCGTGAGGGCTAGAAGACTGATTTTTTTTTAAGAAAAAAAAGGAAAGAAAAAAAAGGAAAGAATGGAATTTCTTGCTACAAAAGAATCGGAAGAAATCTCGGAGTGTCGGCTAAGCGCGTACGTATTAGTATGGGAAGTTGTAAGGCATTATTACTTTCTGTTTTCATACACAAGTATTTTCATTTTCAGTTTTCATACACTCGTGTAGTAGTATCATCAGTACGAACGAGTGAACAACTTTCTGTTTTCATATATACACACTCATGTAGTATAATACGACACTAGTGAACAATGTGTTCGCTTGAAAAGACAAATATATACGAGTGTATAACTAATATGTACCATTAAATAAAAATACATTAAATTAAAGTATTTAAAATTAATGACTAATAATAATAATATTAGTAGGCATATATAAATTAAAATTTAATTAAGTTTTATATAATTAATGACACTAATTTAAAATGCACAACTATGTCAATTTTCGTTAATATGCCAAGTGATATATAATATTGACTAATAATATTATTAATTTTGTATAGTTCACGTTCAAATTTAAAAGGTTGAAACTATATATTGAAAAGTTATGCTTATGCATAATATTAGTAACTCGTGTTTTATCTTAAATAAATACTACTATAATATTGTATACACGATCAATATATATGATCATCGATCTATAATTAATAAGATAATTAGTATGGCCAACAACACATATAGAATTTAATTAGAATACTCATCATATATTTCGATATCTCATCATTTCATAATTTGTTTCCTAAATAAATAAACTTGAATGGATATTTGTAAACAACAAAGCTAGATGGATATCCGATCCGAGGAGTGTGTGAATCCATAACCGAACTATCCGTTTTGTATTAGTATCGACCGAGGATTATCTGTCGGTCGTTGCTATTCCTAGTTACTAGTAGTTACTATAACAGACCGTGGATTTTCCACTCTCTTTTTCACACTCGGTGATGATGGTGATGGCCTGATGGGTACGTTATGAACGAGTGAACAATGTTCTTCCCCTAGCTAAAAAAGTAAAAATGGAAGAGTAGCAGTAATAAGGATTCGAAAATGTCGTCACAAGCATGCATGATGCATGCATGCATAGCAATCCAAATCATCAGTTCATCACATCACACGTACGTGCCAGAGAAAGTAAGTGCATGCATGCACGTCTCGTTCTAGCTAGATACACTACACTGTGTAGCTAGAGAGTGCGTCGGCGACGAAATAGTTTATCTGTTATATATACAAACAAATCAAACGATTATTACGGTGTGTGTTCATGGAATCGAGTCATGCTTTATGGGGTGATGCATTATGAGTTCATCTTATGAATTTTGGTGGAACCAACTCATTCCTCATCCATATATACTTAATTATTTGGCTTATGAGGAATGAGGTGGTGATGCATCAACTCATTCCATTCCACCAACCAAATAGAAAAAGTGACGAGTGTGAAGATGATGGAACCAAACACCCTGTAACAAAACGGGCCTAGCTAATCGTCTAGCTATAGTCAATATCTTGAGACTATTCTTCTTCTAGAGAGTAATGTGTCACGAAATCAAACAAATTAAATCAGCTAGCATCGTAGTATATATAGCTCGTCGACTGGACCGACCGATCATGATCTCGATCGATCTTACCATTTATACGTTTATTTCACCGAGATTATATTATATATAGAAGTGTATATATAAGTACGCATATTTTCCACTGATATACATGCATTAATACATATATATAGTACACACATAGATACAGAATCCATCACGATTAATATTTCACACTTGCCGTTTTGAGGGAGCACGCGCGACGCAACCAGAGTACGTCGGTTGGCGGATGGAGTTGGATCCGGAATCGACCGATCAGAGACTCCGAGTCCGCACCGCAAACAGTGAGATCCGATCCGATCCACATCCACATCCACATCCCCACACACGCTTGCGTTGCGGCTTGCGGCGCGCGAAACCACGCTGGCAGGCAGCAGGTCTCCTCTCCGACGCCCGCGCAACGCAGCGCAACCCTTGCCCTACTTTTGCGCCGCCATATAAGCCACCGCACTGCCCGCCGCCGCTGCCGTCGTTCCAAACCCCACCCACCTCTGGCAAACCCCCACAAGAAGCAAGACCCCCAACAGCATCACCCCACACAAGAACCCTGAAACCCTAGCTAGCTACTCCGGCCTACTCGATCGATCAGTCGAGAGCGAGAGCGCACGCGCGCGGCCACGTACTCCACCGCGCTCTCCGATCCACACCCCATCGATCCACTTCGACTCCGATGTCCAATCCCTCGCTGCCGCCAGCGCCAGCGGTGGGCGCCGCCGCCTCCTCTTCTTCCCCACTCCGCCGCGCCCGCGACCCGGACGACGACGGCGAGGAGGAGGATGCCCTGCTAGAGGAGGGCGAGCTGCGCGTCCCCGTCGACGACGACGTCGACGTCGACCCCGTCCACGAGTCCTCCGACTCCGCCACCGAGGATGACGACGGCGGGAGGCGGCGCTACCTGTTCCATCATCCCCGCGTCGACATCCTCTTCCTGGGCCCAGGCAGCGCCCTGCCGTCCCCCACGCCGTCGGGCGAGTGCGAATCCGACGCGACGCTCAGCGACGACGCCTACCACCACCACGGCCGCGGCGTCGGCGGAAACCCCACCACCGGTTCCCGTTCCACCGCGGGAGGGTCCTCGTCGTCAGCCGTCGTCGCTGCTGCGGACGCGGTGGTCGGTCGCGGCTGGGCCGCCACGGGCAAGCGAGGATGGAAGGCTGGGGGCAACATCAACAAGCCTGCCGCGGTGGTTGCGCCGCCTGCGCCTGTACTGGTATCTGTTCTGATGAACTCGCAATCCGCCAGCCACTCCAACAACACCGTCTCCGGCGGCGACGGCCAGGCCGGGACCGGGACCACCACCACCGCGCAGGCGGCGGCCCCCTTCGCCCACCACCACCACCAGCAGCCGCCTCTGGCGGAGCAAGAAGAACCTCAGCCGCCTCCGCCTCCGCCGCGGCGGGCGACGGAGTACACGTGCAAGGAGTGCGGCAAGTCGTACACGACCAACCAGGCGCTGGGCGGCCACGCCGCCGGGCACAGGAACAAGCAGAGGGAGGCCGAGGCCATGGCGGCCGCCGCGGCCGCCGGCGGCGTCGGCGGCGACGCGGCGTCCCTCGCCGCCGCATTTCCTCTCCTCCTCCGCCGCGGCAAGGCGGGCGAGCCGCACGAGTGCCGCAGGTGCGGCAAGGTGTTCGCCTCCGGGGTCGCGCTCGGCGGCCACATGAGGGTGCACTACACCGGCCCGCCGATCGCGCCCGGCGGCAGGAAGAACAAGAAGAGGTGCCTCGCGCCCCCGCCGCCTCCGACGCACGCGGAGGGAGGAGACGTCGCGGTCGCGGCGGCGGCGGCGGCGCCACCGGTGGTGGAGGTGGGACTCTCGCTCGCGCTGTCGATCAAGACGGAGGAAGGGACGCCGCCGTCGACGCCGCCGCCTGCTGTGCCGGCCGGATCATCATCAGGAGGAGCTGTTAGAGCGGTGCGTCTCTTTGGCATTGACATCAGCCCGCCGCAAGTGCAGCAGGCGCCACCGCCAGCGCCATTGGAGCAACAGC
Organism: Coix lacryma-jobi var. lacryma-jobi; assembly: GCA_009763385.1. NCBI lineage: Eukaryota > Viridiplantae > Streptophyta > Magnoliopsida > Poales > Poaceae > Coix > Coix lacryma-jobi. Next base: position 127,473,969 of record CM019831.1, read on the forward strand.
AGCAGGGCTCCGGCGGCGGCGCGATGGAGGAGGACTCTTCGTCCACCGGTGAGGACCAACGACATTAGACTGTCCCGTTTCTTCTTAAGGAAGGTTTAAGTCTGTTCGGATAGTTTTAGTAATCGGCCGTTTCTTGATTTGGTAGATTGCATTTGCATGTAGTACTATTTTTGATTTGGTAGATATGGTTACCATGATTAGCAGATAGGCACTGATACATTACATATATACATATCTTAGTAGATTAGATATTAGTCAAACAGAAGCCTTATACTTTATTTATACTGCTGCTCAAGATTATATAGACAAAATTAAAGGAATTTTGCCTTTCAGCCTTTCCATTCAGATGTAATAGTTCATCAACTAGCTGAGAGTGAGAAGTTGTGCGAGAGAGGCATGCATGCATTTTGCCAGACGATGTATAGAACCTAAGAAGGAAATGCTGATTCTTCTGAATCTGAATGCACCGAATTGTGTAGAGTTTCCATTCTACACAAGAAACACCTGAACGAAATGTCATGTACGTATGACGACCTACTAGTATAAAAACTCTGTTATGCCAACACAAAACACCTGTGCTGCTCCGATCATGTTCTGTGACGTACAAAAGATCGTTGCATTGCATTGCATCACTCGAAGATGACGACAGGTCGACAGCAGTGTCCCGCTTGTCAAGGGAGACACGCGCTCGCGCCTTGGGCTGCGCCAGTTCGGTTAGATTTGGTCCATGAGGCAAACACGGAGGGTAGGTGGGCTGGGCCAAGTTTAGGTGTTGGGTAGGTTTAGGCCCGTCTGGGTTTGAATCTATCCAAACTCAAACATATCACATGCATGCAACTGAATTTGGAACGGTTGGCTTAAAAGACAGACCAAAATCACATCACTTGACTTATGTCTGGACTCTTGAGAGGACAGTAATATACAGACAAGTGTGTGGAATTTCATGCAGGAGACCGCATCAGGCATGAACCGTCTTGGTTTTTCAAGTCAAGCCACGTATATGCCCCCCTGAAGTCCTGAACAGACGACAGCGGCAAAAGGAACATAGACATGAGCCAATAATTGGAACCCAGACTAAGTATAGGATAAAGCAATGCAAATTCTTGATTATTGTTTACAGACATCGTCTAGCAGCTTTCAAGCTAACACCAACAATATCCACTGATCGAAACATGCACATCCGAGGATTAATGACACAATAGAAACAAACATAAGATGGGGGCTGAATTACTGAATTAGGTAGCAGCAGCCGGCAGATGGATCAAATCCAGTTCATTTCCATTACCTAATGTCCTAAAGATCAGCACATCAGTGACAAGGGAAATGTCAACAGCAAATAAACCAATGAGTAAAACTGCTAGTAGTAGAAATAAATACAGAAGCATAAGATGATGAAACAAGTAGCCATCATCCAGGGGAATAGGGGATCAATAAGAACGAGATATTTAAAGCCCCAGGTAAAAAATATGCATCGCTGTGAACTTGCTTTGTACTACCTCCATTTTTTCCTCTTAATGAAACAGACACGGTTCTAAAAAAAAAAAAAAGTGAAGTTGCTTGGACTTCTGCAATCTGCACCAATCGTGATGAAGGCCAAAGGTCTGTATGACGGTTGCCCAGATATACGTATGTGCCGAAGACTGAATACGGTGAGCGCAGCAACACTGGCAATGTCAACACCTACAACACCCCGTGTGAGTGCAGTCTGAGGAGCGATTAATTAATCACTAATTTTACTTCAAGCAAGACGAGGGTAAGGTTGTTCATCCCTTCTGAAGAGAAAATTGTGTACATACCTTGGGAAGGTAGGTTAATTCATAGTCTATTAATCATCTCCCTTCTCCTTCGCTCCCATTCTTGTCATGGGTAGATAAGCTCCTGGCTACAATTGTACACATAGATGATAGATTGTACATGAAGTTGCCATTTCCGACATCCCCGACATGCTCAGACAGAATGAGATCCTCAGGACCTTGAGGGAGACAAGGAAGAGAAAAAAAAGGTCATATATGCCCCTGATCATAGTATGTGACACTTCAAAAAGAGGGCTTCTGCAATTTGCACCAACCGTGCTTACATATTAATCCATCAAGGCCAAATGTCTGTATGACATGTTGACACCTGCACATGCAAATGTTTGAGCTGAAGAACTAAGACGGTAGGTACAGCAGCACAGGCAGAGGTAGCATGTACAAGGTCTTATCTGCAGAGCAATTAATTAATTAATAATTACTTATATACTAAGCGAGATAAGCAAGGTGAGGGTGCCAATTTATTCTTAAGAAGACAAAAGTGTACCTTGGAAGTGACTGCTGAGGTTAATGATTCACAATCTCATGAGCAATCATCTCCTCCATTCTCCATAGTTCCCATGCTTCAAATCGCCGAGCTACCTCCTCGCTGCAACCGTGCACATAAATCTCATCATCAATCATCTCCCTTCTCCGTAGTGCCCATTCTTCAAAACGCTGAGCTAGCTCCTCACTGCAATCGTGCACATAAAGATCACATGAAGCTGGCATTTCCGGAAGCCCTGAGATGCCTGGACAGGAATAGATTCTCAGGGACTTGAGGGAGACAAGGCTTCGCAGATCTGCAGGAAGTAACAGGAGGCTCGGGTAGCCCCCAAAGTGGAGCTCGCGGAGCGAGGTGAGAAGGTGGAGCGCTCTCTCCTGTTCTTCCGTTAGGCTGACCATCAGGTTTGTTCTTTTTCCCCAGAAATCTAGGTATCGTAGAGACGTGAGCTGTTTGCAGAGGGACATGGTAAGGACAGAGGCATCCCCAATAATCTCAAGTCTTTCCAGGCGAGACAAGATCTCACAGGTCCCTTGTTGCTGCAACAAATGCTCCATCCATGGAGGTAAGCCGGAGGAGGCAGCTAGTGTGAAGGACGTCAGATTTGGAATGGACTGGAATCCCTCGATTAAAGCAAGCGACTCACAATCTGTGATTTCTAACTCTGTCAGCTCCATGCAGTATCCCAGCTGTAGAGAAGCAAGCGACTCACAATGTCTAATGCTTAACTCTGTTAGTGCCTTACAGTACCCAAGCTGTAGAGATGTCAATTCTGGACTTCCCCGTATCCCCAATTTGGTTATGGCAGGGATGCAGGACAGCAAACTGGACTGGACATTGTTTGTGAGATTTGAGATCTCAAGTCTGTCAATTGATGGAGGAAGAAGTTCAATCTGATTTCCACCCAGTTTGTGGTCCTGTAGCTTAGGATTCATCTCGATTTCCAAGCTTCGAAGACAGCTGAGGAACTGCAAACCCTCCAATGCACCCAGCTGTTGACACATCGAAATTGTCAACCTTCGAAGAGAGGTGAGGAATTGCAAACCCTTCAATGCACCCAGCTGTTCACACCTCAAAATTCGAAGCTCCTCCAAGGTCGTGCACGAATGGAGCTGCACATAGTTCAAACAAGGGCTATCCATGAGGCTCAAGTATCTGAGGTAGGCCAAGCCCTTAGGGAAGTAGGACTGCAAGTTTTCTGGGAGATGACTAAGAGAAAGCACTTCAAGTGACGACGGGAATAATCCAACATCCACGTTACTAGTATCATCGTCTTTCATGCCGCTCACCAACAACGAACCCAGCTTTGGGCAATCATCAATCTCTAGCTTCTCAAGAGCGGTGAATCCTCTGAAGCTTCCCTTGCCACCATAATATTCCAGATCTGCACATCTAGACAGAGTTAGCTGCTTTAGAGAACAAAGGATGTTACATGGCACTTTCAATAGTGTTTGGTCTTCTGTTGACAGCGCCACTGCAGAGGACAAACTGCTGCTTCCTTCTGTTTCTGTAGGCTGACTGGTCGATAACCATTTTATTTGTGGACAGTCACGCAAACTCAATTTCTCAAGGGACGGCAAATGAGGAAGCATTTTAGTCAACCACCCCCCTGGTATGCCGGAAGAAGAAATATCAAGATGTTTGAGAGATGGGAGGGTGGGGATGTTTCCAGATGAACTCTTATCCGAGGCAGCCTCTAATGAGATGGGTGGCTTGAGCAAGTTAGAGCAGTTGCGTATACTCAAAGACACTAAACTGGTGAGCTGGCTAAAACCTTCACTTGAAATACAAATCAATTTTGGACAATTCCAAATGTCCAACCATTTGATGCCCCTAAGATTATGGAATGCTAAGATCTGGTCATCCAACACACTCAACTCATTGGATCTTATATTGAGCGATTTGCCATCTATATTTACTGATAGTTTTCCTTTCATTGAAATTTTCTGTATATGAGCAGAAGGCGGAAGAGGACGAGAGATCATCAAATTAGGGCAATCATGGATGATGAGTCTGTTGAGACTAGATAGACACACCTCCTGCTCTTGTGAAAGTGAAGATGGAAGAGCCATCAGCCCACTGCACCTTTCTAGGCTTGGCATTTTAATCAACTCCAACTTCTCTAGAGAAGGAACTGACAACTCTCTCACAAGATGCAGGTCCATTAACTTCAGCTCCTTGAGTGCCCTCACTCCTCCCAGTGGAAGGATTTCCCACTTGCTGCAATGTCATTCATCTATGTAAGAATGCCAAAATTTGCAAATGAGTACAACTATTCAAGAAAAATTAAAGAGTAGTAGTTACATTATATGAGGACAATAGCAGATGGTGAGTTTCCTGAGAGACGAAAACCATGACTGCTGCTCAACTTGGAAAAGAAAGTCACTCTGGAAAAGAGTGAACTCGTTCAATTGGGGGCAGCCCTTGATCATCAATACCCTTAGACCGGAGGTTATTTCCTTCCCATAAGTACCAAGACATTTTTCCAATCTTGGCATCTCAATCAAGATCAACTCTTCCAAGGAAGGAATTGAAATTTTTGTCAACTTCCACATCCTGATCAGTTTTAGCTTCCTAAGGAACGGAAGCATTTCAAGATGAAGAATTTGCCATTTCCTGCACTTCTCTAAATGAAGTATCCGCAGCATCTTAACTGACACATTACTGGCAAGCCAGGTTGGTAAGTTAGCACCGCTATACCCAGATATATGTAGACTTTTGAGGTTCTCATGAGGTTGAAGACCCTCAAGCACATCTTCTGTTTTCCCAGCTATAAATGAGTCAAGGTCCATGCTGAAATCATACCATGATAAGGACAACTCTTGCAGATACTCTTTGTCTATCAGCCTAGCTGCACTGGCCTGTTCTTTGGTCCTCACATTTTCAAGTTGAGAAATTTCAAGAGTTATAAGCTTGTTCATGGATTGAAGTTGTTCTATATCAAAATCACCAAGAATTCGAACCTTGAATTTTAGACCCTGAAGAGAGGTCAACTTGCCGACACCAGATATTTCTGAGTGCAATTTCTCATGAGCAACAATACTCCGTAAATTAATGAGATTATTCATACTAGTAGGTACAGAAATGTTGCATCCAATGCCAGCATTGAAGAATTGAAGGTGATAAAATTTTGTCAAAGCTTGAGGAAGAACAATATTCTTCTTAAGGTCTATGTTTGGCCAAATATTTCTGTTCGAGAACACACCGATAAATTCAAGATAGCGAAGATGGTATGGATTTAAGAAATCAAATGTAGTGCTGACATCATTATGCGTCACATAAATCCTCACGACTCGTAAACTTTTTGAGTTCATGCATAAAATGTATAGGAAACTTAATAAATGTATGCTGCTTCGGCCAAAAACCATCAAGGTCCTCAATTTTTTTGAAAACCCAATATTCTCTAGTATGTTCTGAAACTTGTCACAGGGGATACTACAATGCCCATCTTTCTCATAAGCAGTAGTTATGATTGACAAATGGCGAACACTTGGTTGAATGACCCTAGAGTTGGATCCATTTATAGTGGCACACTCATTCAATGAAACCTTCTGTGCCAATTCATGCATTAGGTCATGCATGACATAGTCTGAGTCAACCTTTTGGAAAAAGCCCAAATCCACTAAGTTATCCAAATATTGCATCCCTGTTTCCTCCAATCTCTTGGTAGGGTCTTGGCACTGCACAAAATTTTGTGATATCCAAGCACGGATCAAATTTTCGCCATTAAATCTATAGTCCTCTGGAAACAGAGAGCAGTATGAGAAACACTGCTGCAGGTGGACTGGTAAAAAATCATAACTGAGCTTCAAAATAGGTAAAATGTCATCAGTATCTTCTTGAAGAGATTTCCATTTGTTCTGAACTGTCCTCCAGTACTCGTAGGAAACATTTCTGTTCAAAAGTGCACCGACACTACGTGCAGCTAGTGGAATACCCTTTAGTGCTTTAACAATCTGCTGCCCAATGGACTGCAAACTAGGATGGCCCTCATGGCTTTCATTGCCAAATGCACATGCCTTGAAGAACAGCCAAAACTGTTTTTCATCCAGACCGTTCACTGATACCGAATCCATTGTTTCTATCATTCTCGCAACTGATGGTCTTCGAGTAGTTGCTAAAATCATGCAACCAGGTACATGATTGTGTTTTAGTGGGGCTAACAAGCTAAACCATCCTCTCCTGTCCTTTTCCTCCCACATGTCATCAAATACAAGCAAGAATCTTTTGTTTTCAAGATTCTTCAGAAGGACATCCTGCAGCACGTTGAAGTTGGTGATTTTTTCGAACTGTTGCCTATCTGTACATACATGCTCCAAGATCTCCCGTGTTAATCTCATTGTGTCAAAGTTAGTGGACACACAAACCCACATTCGCAGATCAAAATGTTCTTTGATTCTTTGATCGCTGTAAACAAATCTAGCAAGTGTCGTCTTCCCAACACCACCGATGCCAACTATAGGGAGAACATGTAGATCGCTAGATGTCCCATTTATTAACAACTCTATTATCTTATCCCTCTCTACATCCCTTCCATATACCTTGTCTTCAATTGGAACAGAAGTTGTCAGGCGTGTGTTTCTGGCCACATATTGACCCTGGTTTGCCAGTGGAATGGGGCGTGAAATCTCTAGCTGAAGAACCTTCCTCACAGAATTTCCAAGTTTGTGTAAACGATTCACTATCCCCTTGATACTCTCAGAAATGTCAAGTTTAATCTCAAGGGGCAGCATGGTGCTATGAGTTGGCTCCTCCTCTCTCTTCCTTTTTCTGTCACGTGAGCACCAATTAACAACTAGTTGAAAAGAAGATGGAGTGGCAGAAGATACAGAGCTCTCCTCAGGATCCGTACAACCTTCCCCTGCATAAGCAAACCGATTGCTGTTATGTAAGAAAGACACTGAAACAAAAGCGGCCATTAATAACTAATGCAAGTTAAAACATGTGAAAAAAAAATCCAAGTAACCAAGTAGGCAAGGCAAGAAACATGAAAGCAGAGTAGAGGACAAAAGGCGGTGACCTGAGTGAGGTACCTTGTTCGATCTGTTGTTGGAGCCGATAGTAGTCAAGCTTGTCCATCACATCTTCGGCATCATAAAGCAGCTCTTTGAGGTCATCCAGGGACCGGGCCAGTGGCTTGTTGTCAATCGTTCTTCCCTCGGCTGCAGCAAGCACCATCTGCACATTCCTCATCTCAGACTCAAGGTTCTCCACGTCTTCGGCGAGCCCCACATCCTGCGCCCACGCCTCCATCTGTCGAGTGAAGAAGCTCCCAAGGATGCTCTCCACCAGCCATCCGGTCGCAGCATCCACCACAGTTTCCACCACCCCCATCGATCGTCTCCCAGTGAACCTATATGGCAAAGGCACAAGGGAGGACAGATGAATTCAGAGGAATGAACTGGTATGGTGTGTCATTTTGTGGCTGGTGCAGTTTACAAGTGGATAGAGGGTAAGGTCTGGGAGTCAAGTCTTGCGTCCACAGCTGCAGTACTGATGAACTGACATCTTCTCTTATGTGGCTAAGCGGGACACTCCTCTTTAATAATGGACATCGACCTTGTGGAAAATACTAGCTCATGGTGTCTCGTCACGTACCCAATTGGCCACTCCTAGATAGATATCGTTGCCTGAGTTGTCACAGGACTGCTGGCTGTGATTGTACTAGTCTTCACTACAGCTTCCCCGTTCCTGTCATCATCTTTGACAAAACTGCAGGCTAAGAGCACCACGAAGCTAAATATTGTCACAAGCTAAGTATTTTGTCACAATTCAGTGGAGTAATTTGTTGCAAATGTAAACAGGTAAACTAACTACCAACTTAGCAAGAACTGAAGACAGCGTCAGTTGAAACAGCGCCGCCCAGATAAGCAGGTGGGAGGGAGCGAGCATGAGAAGGAGAGGGGTCAAATCAAGAGCTCGGCACTTGAATTGATTACCTAGCGATGGCCGGCCGCTCGTGCCGCGGCTGTGTCTGTGTGGGATCCGGCCGGGGACCGGAGGACCAGCGGGTGACGTCGACGAGCCACAGCCACAGCCCTCGTTCTCCTCCTCCGTTGATTCATTCGCCCCAGGCCCAGACACAGGCAGCCAGGTTTCCTAGAGTAGACGGTCGCCGGCGGGGCGGGAGGGTGCGACCGCCGAGGCGCCGACGGCGACACGGACCGGTTAGTGGGCTTGACATGTGAGGCCCACCATGGCATCGTCGAAAAACGGGCTGATGGGTGGAGTCGCGGGCCTGAGGAAATTCCACCAAAATAGTATTAGCAATCTGTGCTCGTGACTATGATAATTAGCAAGTTATATTTTTTTGTATTTAATCGTATTTCTCCTAACATTAATAAATTAAATAAACTCCAAAGCTCATAAAAATGTTAGTGCGATTAATCTCGTATAGAAAATTGACTCAACTTAAATAGTGCACTGGATTTAGGAAAGATGGAAAACAAACATGTCCATGTCCTCATGAGCGCCGCGAGTTGAATAGGTTTGGGATGCCTAGGCCACGACATAAGTGGTGCAACGCTAATGAGAGTTTTGTAGCTCCAAACTTAAATTGAGAAGTTAAGGAGTGAGGGATGGACAAATATTGGGGATGAGTAGAAGAAAGAAATTTCCGTTCTTTAATATTAAAATAATTAGATACATGTGTTGATTTATAGATTACTAATTGGAGGTGAGCCTCTATGTTAACACTCACAAAATAGGCTAGAGCTGGTGCTGAGATTTCTTTGCAGTGAGACAAACCAGATTTGTGCAGTGATGCAGTCACAAGTCAATATCGACTTGAGTCTAACTTGGATTTCTGCAATCTGCACCAATGGCAACATCGTACGAACTATACCTCTCAGAATTCAATAACCACCTTTCACAATGCAAACTTGCAGAGGCAATCGCATCAGGCTGCACACGGTCTTAAAATTTTCAGCCACGTATATCGGGTACATGGCTTTAGGGCATGTTTACATCCCAAAACTTTACAAGATTCTTCATCACATCGAATCTTTAGATACATGCATAGAGTATTAAATGTAGGTAAAAGAAATAACTAATTGCACAGTTTGTCTGTAAATGTCGAGACGAATCTTTTGAGCCTAGTTGGTCCATGTTTGGACAAAGTTTGTCAAATAACAACGAAAGTGCTACAGGAACTTTACACCAAATTCCTACTCAACTGAAGAGAACAGCAGGGAGAGAGAGAGAGATAGTAAATATGCACAACCCAGACTGTAAATAAAGAATAGAACAAGATGCAGATCCTTCTAGCTAAATACGTGGCTGGTCTAAATATGCACATTGGACGATTAATGGCACAGCAGAAGCAAACATAAGATGCGTGACGAACATGTAGTAGCAGGTGTCTCCAATCCATTCATGCCAGTGGGAAGCGAACATGGCAGCGACAAATAGACCAACAGAAATGCATTACCGCAACCGGTAGCGACCGTAGAGTCTATTTCAAAAGTCTAAATATTAGTACTTAAAAGTTTTTAAAAAACTTCAAATTTTTTGTACCAATAGTGCATCACTATATGTGTATTGTACCAAAATTTGAGATTCAAACAACTTTTACAAAAATTCATATGAAAAAAACAAATTTTGGTGCATTCTGAATTTTGTCCTCTAGTGTTTTGAATTTGTTTTTTTCATATGAATTTTTATAAAGTTGTTTGAATCTCAAATTTTGGTACAATACACATCTATTGTTGCACTATTGGTACAAAAAATTTGAAGTTTTTTAAAAACTTTTAAGTATTAATATTTAGACTTTCAAAATAGACTCTACGGTCGCTACCGGTTACGGTTTTTTCGCTCTCACCAACTAGAAGCAAGCCAAACTGGACACCCGCGCGCGATCCAGAAAAGGGTCCCCTGATCACAATAACCATATTGATCAAGGCCACATGTCTGCATTGTCTGTCCGCGCAAATATTTGAGCCGGAGAGCTAAGATGGTAGGTGCAGCAGCAGCAGCACAGGCAGAGGCACCATGTACAACGTCTCGTCTGCAGAGCGATTAATTAATTATTAGTTAATTAGTACTTCGTATAAGCAAGAGAGGGTGAGGGTGCCAATTTATTATCAAGACAAAGCATACCTTGAAAGTAACCGCTGAGGTTAATACTTCATAGTCTCATAATCATCTCCATTCTCCGTCTCTCCCTTTCTTTGCATAGCTGAGATAGCTCCTCGCTGCAACCAGCCACATGAACATAAAGCTCGCATGAAGTGTCCATTTCTGGCAGCTCTAAGATGCTCGGACAGAAAAACATTCTCAGGTAATTGAGGGAGACAAGGCTTCGCAGGTTTGCAGGAAGAAACAGGAGGTTTGGGTAGTGAAAAAACTGGAGCTGTTGGAGGGAGGTGAGCAGCTGGAGCGCTCTCTCCTGTTCCTCCGTTAGCCTCACCATCGATCCCGTTTCTTCTCCCCTGAATACCAGGCATTGTAGAGACGTGAGCTGTTTGCACAGGGACATGGTAAGGACAGATGCGTCCCCAACAATCTCAAGTGTTTCCAGTCGAGACAAGACCTCACAGGGCCCTTGCTGCTGCAACAAAAGCTCCATCCATGGAGGTAAGCTGGACGAGGCAGCTACTTTCAAGTATGTCAGGTTTGTAATGTACTGGAAGCCCTCAATCGAAGCAAGCGACTGACAATCTGTAATTTCTAAAACTTTCAGTGCCGTGCAGTGTTCCACCTGTAGAGATGTCAACTCTGGACTTCCGTGTACTGCTAGTTTAGTTATGGCAGGGAGGCAGGACAGCAGACGGGACTGGACATTGTTTGTGAGATTTGAGATATTAAGTTCACCAAGTGACAGAGGAAGCAATCCAACCTGATTTCCTCCTTGTTCTTGCTCCTGTAGCTTTGGATCCCGATCCCATGCAGCAGACAGCTCAGGACTCATCTCGATTTCCAAGCTTCGAAGAGAGGTGACGAATTGCAAGCCCTCCAACGCACCTAGCTGTTGACAGCTAGAAATTGTCAAGCTTCGAAGAGAGCTGAGGAATCGCAAACCATCCAACACACCCAGTTGTTCACACCTGCAAATTTGCAGCTTCTCCAAGGTCTTGCAGGAATGCAGCTGGACACACTTCAAATGTGGGCTATCCTTGAGTCTCAATTTTTTTAGGTATGACAAGCCTTTAAGGAAGTAGGTCTGCAAGTTTTCTGGGAGATTACTAAGAGAAATCACTTGAAGTGACGGCAAAAGTAGCCCAACATCCACGTTACTAGTATCACCTTTAGTATCCTTTGCCAATAAGGACACCAGCTTGGGACAGCCATAAATGCTTAGCTTCGTAAGACACACCGGGAGTAATGCACCATCCATGTTACTAGTATCATCCTCTTTCATGTCACTCACCAACAATGAACCCAGCTTTGGGCACTCACTAATCTCTAGCTTCTCAAGAGTGGTGAATCCTCTAAAGCCTCCCTTGCCACCATAAAACTCCAGATCTACACATCCTAAAATACTTAGCTGCTTTAGAGAACAGAGGATGTTAGATGGCACTTTCAATAGTGTTTGGTCTTCTGCTGACAACCCAACTGCTGAGGCCAAACTGCTGCTTCCTTCTATTTCTATAGGTTGACTGATCGATAACCATTTTATTTCTGGGCAGTTATGAAAGTGCAATTGCTCAAGGGACTGCAAATGAGGAAGCATTTTAGTCAACCACCTCCCTGCTATGCCGGAAGAAGAAATTTCGAGATATTTGAGAGATGGGAGAGCAGGGATGTTTCCAGATGAACTGTTTTCTGGGGCACCCTCTAACATGATGGGTGGCTTGAACAAATTCTGGCAGTTGCATATACTCAAAGACACTAAACTGGTGAGCTGGCTGAAAACTTCACTCCAAATAAAAATCAATTTTGGACATTTCCATATGCACAATGATGTCATGTTTCTAAGATTATAGAATGCTAAGATCTGGTCATCCAGCACACTCAACTCATTAGATTTTATCGTGAGCAATGTCATGTTCATATCTATTTGTGATTTTCCTTCGATTGAAAGTCGCTGCATATCAGAAAAATGTGGAAGAGGATGTGATACCATCAGCCTAGGGCAGTCATGGAGGATGAGTGTACGTAGACTAGATAGGCACATGCTCTGTTCTTCCTGTGAAGGCAAAGATGGAGGAGCTGTCAGTCCGCTGCACCTTTCCAGGGTTGGCATTTTAATCAACTCCAACTTCTCCAGAGAAGGAACTGACAATTCTCTCACAAGATGCAGGTTCATTAACTTCAACTCATTGAGTGCCCGCATTTCTCCCAGTGGAAGGATTTCCCAGTTCCTACAAAACCGTTTATCAAAGTAAATGTGCTTAAATTTGCAAATGAGTACTGCAACTATATATTCAAGGAAAATCAAAGAATAGTAGTTACATTATGTGAGGACAATAGCAGATGGCGAGTTTGCTGAGAAACGGAAACCATGACTGCTGCTCGGAATGGAAAGAAGAATAACTCTGGAAAAGAGTGAACTCATTCAGTTGTGGGCAGCCCTTGATGATAATTACCTTCAGTTGGGAGGTCAATTCCATCCCATAAGTACCAAAACATTTTTCCAATCTTGGCATCTCAATCAAGATCAACTCTTCCAAAGAAGGAATTGAAATTTCCTTCAAGTTCCACATCCTGGTCATTTTTAGTTTCCTAAGGAACGGAAGCAATTGGAGAGGAAGAATTTGCCATTCCTTGCACTTCTCCAAATGAAGTATCCGCAGCATATTAATAGACACATTACCAGCAAGCCATGTTGGTGAGATATTGCCATTGTACCCAATTATACGTAAACTTTTGAGGTTCTCATGAGGTTGAAGACCCTCAAGCACATCTTCTGTTCCCCTAGCCACACAATGATTAAGGCCCACACTGATATCATTCCATGATAACGACAACTCTTGCAGATACTCTTTGTCTATCAGCCTAGCTGCACTGGCCTGTTCTTTGGTCCTCACATTTTCAAGTTGAGAAATTTCAAGAGTTACAAGCTTGTTCATGGATTGAAGTTGTTCTATATCAAAATCACCAAGAATTTGAACCTTGAATTTTAGACCCTGAAGAGAGGTCAACTTGCCGACACCAGCGATTTCTGAGTGCACTTTCTCATGAGCAACAATACTCCGTAAATTAATGAGATTATTCATACTAGTAGGTACAGAAATATTGCTTCCAATGTCAGCATTGAAGAATTGAAGGTGATAAAATTTTGTCAAAGCATGAGGAAGAATAATATTTGTGTCAGAGAAGACACCAATAAATTCAAGATAGCGTAGATGATATGGATTCAACAACTTAGATGTAGTGCTGACATCGTTCTGAGTCACATAAACCCTCACAACTCGTAAACTTTTTGACTTCATGCATAAAGTGTGTAGGAACCTTAATAAATGTATGCTGCTTCTGCCGAAAACCATCAAGGTCCTCAATTTTTCTGAGCACCCAATATTCTCTAGTATGTTCTCAAACTTGTCACAAGCGATACTGTAATGTCCATCTTTCTCATAAGCGGTGGTTATGATTGACAAATGGCGAACACTTGGCTCAATGGCCCTAGAGTTGGATCCATTTATAGTGGCACACTCATTTAACGAAACCAACTGAGCCAATTCATGCATTAGGTCATGCATGACATAGTACGAGCAAACCCTTTGGAAAAATCCAAAATCTACTAAGTTATCCAAATATTGCATCCCCGTTTCCTCCAATCTCTTAGTAGGGTCTTCAAACTGCACAAAATTTTGTGATATCCAAGCACGGACCAAAATTTCCCCATTAAACCTGTAGTCCTCTGGAAACAAAGAGCAGTATGAGAAACAGTGCTGCAGGTGGACTGGTAAAAAATCATAACTGAGCTTCAAGACAGGTAAAATATCATCAGTATCTTCTTGAAGAGATTTCCATTTGTTTTGAACTGTCCTCCAGTGCTCGTAGGTAAGATTTCTGTTCAAAAGCGCACCAACGCTACGTGCAGCTAGTGGACAACCCTTTAGTGCTTTAACAATTAGCTGACCGATGGACTGCAGACTAAGATGGCCCTCATGGCTTTCGTTACCAAAGGCACATGCCTTGAAGAACAGCCAAAATTCTTTTTCATCCAGACCTTTCACTGATACCGAATCTATTGTTTCTATCATTTTTGCAACTGATGGTCTTCGAGTTGTTGCTAAAATCATGCACCCAGGTACATGGTTGTGTTTTAGTGGAGCTAACAGGCTAAACCATCCTCTCCTGTCCTTTTCCTCCCACATGTCATCAAATACAAGCAGGAATCTTCTGTTTTCAATATTCTTCAGCAGGATATCCTGCAGTACGTTGAAGTTGGTGATTTTTTCGAACTGTTGTCTATCTGTACATACATGCTCCAAGATCTCAAGTGTTAGTCTCATTGCATCGAAGTTAGTGGAGACACAAACCCACATTCTCAGATCAAAATGTTTTTTGATTCTTTGATCACCGTAAACAAATCTAGCAAGTGTCATCTTCCCAACACCACCGATGCCAACTATAGGCAGAACTTGTAGATCACTAGATCTCCCATTTATTAACAGCTCTACTATCTTGTCCCTCTCTGCATCCCTTCCATATACCTTGTCTTCAACTGGAAAAGAAGTTGTCAGGCGCGTGTTCTTAGCCACACACTGACTCTGGTTAGCCATAGTAATGGGGCGTAAGATCTCTAGCTGAAGAACCTCCCGCACAGAACTGCGATGTTTGCCCAAACGATCCACTATCCCCCTAATCCTCTCAGAAATGGTGCTATAAGTTGGTTGTTCCTCCCTCTAATCCTCTCAGAAATTGAGTGAATGACATGTAGGTCCACCCGAGTCAATGACGTGTGGGCCAGTGACCTCCAAACACTAGCCCCTGATGTCACCAGCCCACTGCTAGTTGTCGTTGAGCGGATTGTCATGGAGCTGCTGCCTGTGATTCTGCAATGCAGTTTCTTGGAAACTGACTGAGCGAGCTTGAAGACGACGTATGGCATACAAGTCAAAATCCCCCTCGTCCCTGCGAGGATACAAAGAGATGGAAGAGAATTAAACCTCCTATGCATACAAGTCAAAATCTCCCTCGTCCCTGCGAGGGGATTAACCAAAAAGGCCCAGAGCCAGAGGTATTTCAGTATGGCATAGGCAGGGCAGTGGACTAATTATCTGATGCAGCGGTAAACAGGAAACAAGGTTACCGCCCCCCAAAAACAAGCGCGCGTGCACAGTGACTCTGCTGCGTGGAATCCGGCCGGGGAGGGGGCGCTGGACGGTGATGCCGTCATGCCGACGATCCAGAGCTAGCGCCGCACCCCCGCTCTGGCACTGTCCTCCTCCTCCGCCCGCGATTAACTACCGGTCCCAGACACAGACAGTGAGTGAGGTCATCGAGAAAGAATGGACTGTTCTGTTCTCGGCCGGCGCCAGTGCGGGAGGCGGCGGCGGCGGCGGCGGCAATGGACGCTTTGGGCGACTTGGGCTGGAGCTCCGACCAGTTCGGTCCATGAGACAAAACGAGAGAAGGGATGGGTAGGTGGGCTGGGCCAAGTTTAGGTGTTGGGTAGGTTTAGGCCCGTCTCGGTTTGAATTAATCTGAACTCAGCATATCAGAAGTGACATTAACAACTACTTTTTGGAACGGTAAATAAAAGACAACCCAAAAAAACACGCCGTTTGATGGATCCATCAATTAAGCGGCCAAGTATATTGTACCGTGGAATTTTTCATGCACATCAGAGGATTAATGACACAACAGAAACAAACATAAAATAAGACGGGGGTTGAATTATGTAGCGGCAGATGGATCAGATCCAATTTATTCCCATTACCTAATGTCCTAAAGATCAGCACATCATTGAGAAGAAAAATGTCAACAGCAAATAAACCAATGAGCAAAACTACTAGTACGAATAAATACAGAAGCATAAGACGATCAAACAAGTATCTTCCATCCAGGGAATGGACAAGAACAATGGAATGGAAAATATCATATACGTCACTGGTGAAAATATTCATCACCGTGAACGTGAATTTCTGCAATCTGCACGAATGCCAACATTATACTAACCATCAGAATTTGATAACCACCTTTCACAATGCAAACTTGCAAAGGCCATCGCATCAGGCTGCTCACTGTCTTAATAACAAACGTATATGGTTTACTGAACCCAACAGACAACAGCATAGCAAAAGAAAAAAGAGAGTAAATAGTCGCAGGGCAGACTGCAATTATAAATAAAAAAATAATAATGCAGATCCATCAAGATTTAACAGCAATCATACGTGCTGGTCTAAATATGCACGCATTGGACGATTAATGGCACAACTGAAACAAATATAAGATGAGTGCTGAACAGGTAGCACCAGATGTCTCCAATACAATTCATGCCCGTGAGAAGTGGAAATGCCAGCGACAACAAAACCAACGAACAAAGATAGCAGTAACACAAACTAGGCAGCCGAAATCCAGGAAATGCACAATGTCTGCACTCTGCACCAACCATATTTATAAAGACCAAATGTCTGTATGACATGCACGTTGACACCTGCCCACGCAAATATTTGAGCTGAAGATCCAAGACGGTATGCAGCAGCACATGCAGAGGCAGCATGTACAAAGTCTCGTGTGAGTGAAGTCTGCAGGGCGATTATTTAATTAATTACGTATTACTACTTTATATATAAACGAGAGGAGGGTGAGGGTGCCATTTTTTTCTGAAGACAAACCGTACCTTGGAAGTAACTGCTGAGGTTAATACTTCACAGTCTCATCATCAATCATCTGTGCATTCTTCTCTGTTCCTCCCATTCTTCGCATCGCAGAGATAGCTCCCCGCGGCAATCATACACAGAAAGGTGACATGAAGTGTCCATTTCTGGCAGCCTGCCTGAGATGCTCGGACAGGACCAGATTTCCAGGGCCTTGAGGGAGACAAGGCTTCGCAGATCTGCAGGAAGTAACTGGAGGTTTGGATAGTGCCAAAACAGGAGCTCTTTGAGGGATGTGAGCAGCTGGAGTGCTCTCTCCTGTTCCTCTGTTAGGCTCACCATCGAGCTCATTTCTTTTCCATTGAATACCAGACATTGTATAGATGTGAGCTGTTTACAGAGGGGCATGGTAAGGACAGAGGCGTCCCCAATAATCTCAAGCCTTTCCAGTCGAGACAAGATCTCACAGGTCCCTTGCTGCTGCAACAAAAGCTCAATCCATGGAGGAAAACTAGAGGAGACAGCTACTCTTAAGGTCGTCAGATTTGTAATGGACTGGAAGCCCTTGATTGAAGCAAGCGACTCACAATCTCTAATTTCTAACTCTCTCAGTGTCGTGCAGTATCCCAGCTGTAGAGATGTCAATTCTGGACTTTCCTGTACTGCTAGTTCAGTTATTGCAGGGAGACAGGATAGCAGACGGGACTGGACATTGTTTGTGAGATTCCAGATCTCAAGTCTGGTAATTGACGGAGGAAGCAGTCCAATCTGATTTCCACCCTGTTCTTGCTCCTGTAGCTTTGGATCCCCATCCCATGCAGCAGACAGCTCAGGATTCATCTCGATTTCCAAGCTTCCAAGAGAGGGGAGGAATTGCAAGCCCTCTAATTTACCTAGCTGTTGACACTTCAAAATTGTTAAACTTCGAAGAGAGGTGAGGAATTGCAGGCCCTCCAACACAACCAGTTGTTCACACTTCAAAATTTCCAACTTCGCCAAGGCTTTGCAAGAATGCAGCTGTAGACACTTCAAATGTGGGCTATCCCTGAATCTCAATTCTTTGAGGTAGGCCAAGCGTTTAAGGAAGTAGGACGACAAGATTTCTGGGAGAGGACTAAGAGAAAGCACTTCAAGTGACGATGGCAGTAATCCAACATCCACGTTACTAGTATCATATTTTGTATCCATCGCCAGCAGCAACACCAGCTTGGGACAACCAGAAATTCTTAACTTCTTAAGAGATGGTGGGAGGAATGAATCATCCATGTTGCTGACCAACAATGAACCCAGCTTCAGGCAATCATAAATACCTAGCACCTCAACAGTGGTGAATCCTCCGAAGCCTCCCTTGCCAGCATAAAACTCCAGATCTACACATCCAGAAATAGTTAGCAGCTTTAGATTACAGAGGATGTTAGATGGCACTTTCAATAGTGTTTGGTCTTCTGTAGACAATGTCGTTGCTGAAGCCAAACTGGTGCTTCCTTCCGTTTCTGTAGGTTGACTGATCCGTAACCATTTTATTTGTGGACAGTCACGTAAGATCAATTCCTCAAGGGACCGCAGATGAGAAAGCATTTTAGTCAACCACCCCCCTGCTATGCTGGAAGATGAAATTTCAAGATGTTTGAGAGAAGGAAGAGCAGGGACGCTTTCACATGAACTGTTTTCTGAGGCAGCCTCTAACGTGATGGGTGGCTTGAGCAAGTTAGGGCAGCTGGATATTCTCAAAGACACTAAACCCGTGAGCTGGCTGAAAACCTCACTTGAAATAGAAATCAAATTTGGACAGTTCCGTATGCTCAACGATGTCATGTTCCTAAGATCAAGGAACACTAAAATCTGGTCATCCAGCACACTCAACTCACTGGATTCTATATTGATCGATGATCCATCTATATTTATTGACAGTTTTCCTATGGAAATTTCTCTTTTCCATATGCAAGCAGAAGGTGGAAGAGGACGGGAAACCATCATACTAGGGCAATCATGGATGACAAGTCTGTGGAGATTAGATAGACACACCTCCAGCTCTTCTTGTGAAGGCAAAACTGGAGGAGCTGTCAGCCCCTTGCACCTTTCCAGACTTGACATTTTTATCAGCACCAACTTCTCCAGTGAAGGAACTGACAAGTCTCTGACAAGATGCAGATCAATTAATTCCAACTCCTTGAGTGCTTGCATTTCTCCCAGCGGAAGGATTTCCCACTTGCCGCAATATTATTTATCAAAGTAAGTGCCCAAAATTTGCAAATGAGTAATACTACCATTAAGAAATTTAAAGAAGAGTAATTACATTATGTGAGGGCAGTAGCAGATGACGAGTTTGCTGAGAGACGGAAACCATGACTGCTGCTCAGCTAGAAAAGAAGAGTAACTCTGAAAGAGAGTGATCTCGTTCAGTTGGGGGCAGTCCTTGATAATCATTACCCTTAGATGGCAGGTCAATTCCATCCCATAATTTCCAAGACATTTTTCCAATTTTGGCATATCGATCAAGACCAACTCTTCCAAAGAAGGAATTAAAATTTCCATCAACTTCCACATCCTGATCAGTTTCAGCTTCCTGAGCAACACAAGCATTTCAAGAGATGGAAGGATTTGCCATTCGCTGCAGTCCTCTAAGTGAAGTGACTGCAAATTCTTAAATGGCACATTACTGGCAAGCCAGGTTGGGGTAGCACCTCTATATCTAGTTATACGTAGACTTTTGAGGTTCTCATCATGTGGTTGAAGACCCTCGAGCACATCTTCTGTTCTTCCAGCTGTACAAGTATCAGGGCCCATGCTGATACCATTCCATGATAATGCAATGCTTCCAGATGCTCTTTGTCTATCAGTCTAGCTCCACTGGCCTCTTCTTTAGTTTTCACATTTTCAAGTTGAGAAACTTCAAGTGTTACAAGATTGTTCATAGACTGAAGTTGTTTTATCTCAAACTTACCAACATTTTGAACCTTGAAAGCTAGTTCCTGAAGAGAGGTCAACTTGCCAACTCCAGCAATCGCTAACAACACTGCTTTCTCAGCATCAAGCTTCCGCAAGTTAACGAGATTATTCATATCAGTTGGTACAGAAATATTGCATCCAAATCCAATGCGGGCATTCAAGAATTGAAGGTGATAAAGTTTTGTCAGAGCTTGAGGAAGAGCAACATTATTCCGATGACCTATATTTAACCAAATATCTGTGGTGGATGAGACACCAATAAATTCAAGATAACGAAGATGGTGTGGGCTTAAATAGTTAAACATAGAGCTGATGTCATCAGGCATCACATAAATCCTTACAACTCGTAAACTTTTTGACTTCTTGCATAGAGTAAGTAAGAACTTTATTGAATGTATGCTGCTTCGCCCAAAAACCATCAAGGTCCTCAATTTTTTTGAACACACAATATTCTCAACTATTTCCTCAAACTTCTTGCTCGGTAAATGTTCAAACACATCATAAGCAGTAGTTATGATTGACACATGGCGAACACTTGGTTGAATGGCCTCAGTTTTGGAGCCAGTTATAGTGGCACACTCATTTAACGAAACCATCTGAGCCAGTTCATGCATTAGGTCATGCATGACATGGTGCGAGTCGTCAACCTTTTGGAAGAAGCCCAAATGCACTAAATCATCCATGTATTGTTTCCCTATTTCCTCTAATCTCTTGGTAGGGTCTTCACACTGAACAAAATTTTGCGATATCCAAGCACAGACCAATTTTTCAGCATCAAATAGGTAATCATCTGGATACAGAGAGCAGTATGAGAAACAGTGCTGCAGGTGGACTGGTAGAAAATCATAACTGAGCTTCAAGATAGGTATAATATCATCAGCATCTTCTTGAAGATATTGCCAATTGTTTTGAACTGTCCTCCAATGTCCATAGCTAACATTTCTGTTCAAAACTGCACCAACACTTCGGGCAGCTAGTGGACAACCCTTTAGTGCTTTAACAATCTGTTGCCCAATGGACTGCAAGCTAGGATGGCCCTCATGGTTTTCATTACCAAATGCACATGCCTTGAAGAACTGCCAAAACTCTTTTTCGTCCAGACCATTCACTTGGATAGGATCCATTGTTCCTATCAATTTTGCAACACTGGGTATCCGAGTTGTTGCTAAAATCATACAACCAGGTACATGGTTGTATTTTAATGGAGCTACGAGGCTACTCCATCTTCCTCTGTCCTTTTCTTCCCACATGTCATCGAATACAAGCAGGAATCTTTTATTTTCAAGATTTTTCAGAAGGATATCCTGCAGTATATTGAAGTTAGTGATATTTTCAAACTTCTGCCTGTCTAGGCATACATGCTCCAGGATCTCACGTGTTAGCCTCACTTTGTCAAAGTTAGTGGATACACAAACCCACATTTGCAAGTCAAAATGGTGTTTGATTCTTTGATCACCATAAACAAATCTAGCAAGTGTCGTCTTCCCAACACCACCAATGCCAACTATAGGCAGAACTTGCAGGTCTTCAGATTTCCCATTTATTAGCAGCTCTATTATCTTGTCCCTCTCTGCATCCCTTCCGTATACCTTGTCTTCAATTGGAACAGAAGTTGTCAGACGTGCGTTCCTGGCCACATACTGATTCTGATTTCTCATTGCAATGGAGCTTGAGATCTCTAGATGAAGAAACTCCTGCACAGAATTGCCAAGTTTGTGTAAACCATTTACTATCCTCTTGATCCTCACAGAAATGTCACGTTGAACATCATCAGGCAGCATGGTGCAATGAATTGGCTCCTCCTCTCTCTTCCTTTTTCTGCCATGTGAGGCCCAACTAACAACTCGGCTTGCAGCACTCCATGCTCCTTCCAAAATAGATGTAGTGGAAGAAGACGCAGGGCTCTTCTCAGGATTCATACAACCATCCCCTGCATAAGCAAATTGGCAGTTGTTATGTGAACAAGCAAAAGAAAAGCACTTGAGAAAAAAAAACAGCCATTACTTTGAAACAGCTAATAATTGGCACAAATTAAAGCATGTGAAAGGAAACCACAATCTTTTTTTCTGAGCATGCATAAGAACTGCGCATCATTATATTACATTAGAATAAACGACCTGATAACTGACGAATCCACGGCAAGGGTTAGTTTTTTCTTTTTGACACATTAGCCAAGAGATAAACTCAGTAGCAGGATAAACAGAAGACTAAGTAGGTGTGACAATTTATAAGTGGCAGAAGTAAGGCAAGAAACATGGAAGAAACCATTACAGGACAGCGATGATCTGAGTGAGGTACCTTGTTCGATCTGTTGTTGGAGGCGGTAGTAGTCGAGCTCGTCCATCACATCTTCGGCATCATAAATCAGATCTTTGAGATCATGAAGGGACCGGACCAGTGGCTTGTTCTCAATCCTCCTCCCCTCGGCTGCAGCAAGCACCGTCTCCACGTTCCTCATCTCAGACTTGAGGTTCTCCACATCTTCGGCCAGCCCGACATCACAAGCCCATGCTTCGATCTGTTCAGTAAAGAGGCTCCCAAGGATGCTTTGCACCAGCCATCCGACGGCAGCATCCACCACAGCTTCCACCACCCCCATCGTCTCCCAGTGCACCTAAAGCAGCAGAGGCCAATGGATGGAGATGGATTCAGAGGAATGAGCTGGTGTGGTTTGCTGAATGGCTGTGAAGTGTACAGGACAATGGATTGGAGGGTAAAGGCAGGGGAGCTGGGAGTCAAGTCTTCGGCCACACGTACAGGTACAGCTAATGAATCGTACCTTTTCTTGGGTTCACACCCACTGTGAGAGTGTGAAATTCTATTGCACCAACCCAGCGACAAAAATTGGCAGTGGAGTAGTACATGAGGAACACGTACCGGTGGGGCACTGCCACCATGTGATGCATGTCACCTAGCAATTCACGAGCCTGCAGTTTACCTAGCAATGGCAGGTGTGAGATAGAGAGTGGAGTAATTTGGCAGTGGAATGCTGATTTTGAATGCAAGCATCGTTCATCAACGAATTCCTGAATGTTATACCTGTATAACTCTGTTAACACTTGGTTTGCAGTACTGAACTAGTGAACTGAACATACAACAGCAGGAAAAGAAAAAAAAAGAGAGAGAGAGAGAGAGAGAGAGAGTAAATAGCCGCAGCCAAGGCTATAATGTAAATAAAGGATAGAGTAATGCAGATCCTTCACGGTTGTGTACAGTCAAACATCTTTCGTCCTTGTAGTTAAATCCTGTGTAGCTATTGACTTGGGGGGCTATATATAGTTGAACCGACCTTGATTTTTTATTTTTGAACTCGTTCCTGAAACTAAAGTTGGGCTACACCACTCAAGCAAGAGATGCCGGGAGGGTAGGGATTATATATCGCTAGGTCAGTGGTACTTCACTCTCAATTTACCAAACTTTTAAATTGTCGAGGTCAGTTAAACACGCCTAGATCTGCCCCTGGTAACGGTTGATAGTTAGCTTTTGTTATTTCTCAACCAAACTATCGCTGAGACGACGCAGAACAAACACTATCGACGATGACAAGAGTAGGGTCATTAACAACGATCTCTCTACACAATAGAAATATCTGCAATTTTACCACTCTCAACTCAACGTTGCCGATTGGTAATGGTAAATGATTGCCATTTGAGTGAATGACATGTGGGTCCACCCGACTACCTGAGTGGATGACATGAGGGCCAGTGGCCTCCAAACACTAATGTCACCTGCTCACTACTAGTTGTCGTTGAGTGGATTGTCATAGAGCTGCTGCCTGTGCCTGTGATTCTGCAATGCAGTTTTTTTTTTTTGGAAGCTGCCTGAGCGAGCTTGGATAACTCGGAGAACTGATCCTTCAGTCTTCACTACACAGGTCTATAGCGATAAATCGTTTCGGTATGTATGTACAGTATGGCATCGATGGAGCAACAGACAACAGGTAAACAAATTTGTGTTCACACCCCAAAAAAAAAAACGCGCAAGTGCATCAGTGAGAAGCGGCCGGGGCGTGACGCAGGTGGGAGCGAGAGAGTTCGCGAGCTCAGCACTTGAATGAATCACCTGTCAATGGCGGGACCGGTCGTGCGGCGGCAGCGTGGAATCCGGCCGGGGAGGTGGGGGGCACCGGAGCCCGGACGGTGAAGTCGACGAGACAGCGCCGCGCCCCGCTCCCGTCGTCCTCCTCCTCCTCCGTCGATGAACTCCCAGTCACAGCAGGGAGGTCGCCTATAATGGATTATTATTCTACTCACTCGTCCGGCGGCGTGGCGGGAGGGAGGGAGCGGCGCCCTCCGGCGGGCGGCGCCATGGACGCTTTGGTTGGGCTTGATTGGCATGCAAGGCCCACGTCCCCGAGAAGGAGAAACATAGATAGATAGGGTGGAGTCGCGGGCCTGGGCCAATTCCTGGCAGGCAGGTTGTTCGGCGCGGGCCTGGACCATGTTGTCTTTTGGGTTTTTTTCCCTAGCTATATATATACATAAATAAATAATATTTTCCTACCAAGAGGTCAAATCCCATAACTATATATTGCGACCCTGATTCAAATGTTTGAACTCGTTCATCTCAAAAATATAATATAAAATAAAATTGAACTCGTTCCTGAAACTGAAGCTGGGCTCAAGTCAAGAGATGCCGGGACGGTTAGTGATACTCCACTCTCAGTTTACCAAACTTTTTTTTACTGTAGAGGTCAGTTAAACACGCGTAGCAGCTAGATCCGCCCCTGGAGTCAATCAGTCAGTGCTCACGGCTGCTGACGAGATTTTGTTATTTCTCAATTAACAAATAACTCTACAGGCGATGGCAAGGGTCATTAACAATAATAATAACGATCTCTGTGCTGCCAATTCTATTCTATAATCGCAGATGAGACAGCAGCAAGTGCACCACAGCACAGCATAGCCGGCACCATCCACGGGGGTCCGTGGCAGTAGAATCCACACCGTCTCGCAAGCATCCATTCGCCTGTCGCTCCTGCAAACCAAATTTCAATCCGTCATCCGTGACGACGCACGGAACCGCTTTAATTTGGCGAGGGTCTCATCAGACAACAACATGTACAGCAGCAGATCAAGCCACTAAACCCAACCAACCATCGTCGCAATCTATCTCCTCCTTAATTCATTCGCCCTACGTTCTTGCGTTGCGTTGCGTTGACTTGACGGCCCGGCCTAGCTGCTCCTCTCTTCTGCTTCTCTCATCTGTGAAGACTGGAGACTGAAAAGCGGCCGGCCAAGCAATGGAGGAGGAGAGCATCACGTCGCCATTGCTGCAGGAGGAAGAGGAGAAGAAGCAGGTGTACCACTACCACCCGGGCTGTGCCAACGACCGGAGGAAGGAGCTCCAGGAGGGCCTGCCGTACAAGGAGTTCTTGTACGTCTGGATCATCTGCCTCGCCACTTGTAAGGAGCTGAGCTTCATTCTCTCTGTCCTCTCCTCCCTGTATACATGCATGTGCCCTTGTGTATGTGTGTGTGTGTGTGTCTCTTGGTGTGTTCTCTGAAAGTTTCTGTTTTTCTGCGCCCATAAAACTGTCTAATTTGGTTTTGTGGGGTGATCACATATTCAGCTGTAGTGCCAACAGCATAGTCCGGGCAGTTGCCCATACAGAGAGCGGCATCAGTATAGTACTGGCTAAAAAGGCCGCCCCTGCTTACATAAGCCAGCTGGGGGATACTTTCCTGAACATGCACAATGACATGTCGTAGTAGTTTTTAGCATGCAATGCACCTCATTGTTTTTCTTTTTGCACACACACATATATATATATAATCGCATATTTAATACTTCACATCTCCCCTCTGCCTGTAATTTGTCAGCCTTACCGGTGTCATCATTATTCCCCTTCTTGTATTTCATGGTACGTATTTCATCGTGTTCTCTTACCCTAATAACTAAAGATTTTTTTTTGGTTACTCAACCGTAATATAATTGCTAACTAATATTATATATATAGCACTTGATCTGTAAAGATTATTCGATCCATTCATGTTTTATTATCATACATATATATGCACATGTGCACATATTTGAAACATTTTTGGCTTACAAGTTTATCACTTACTAGATAAGAGACTTGCATGTTGCAAAAAGAACAGAGGACATTGGGTTCTATGCAGGATTTGTGGGTTAGTCCTTGTAATTAACTGTCGTTTCTTATTTGAGATGGTCTAGTATATACAGTGTTTTGAACTTCTGATTGATATTTTCAGGTGCTTCATTTATGCTTGGTAGATGCTTGACTTCAACTGTATGGGGAATGGCAGCAGATCGGTTTGGGAGGAAGCCAGTTGCCATGCTTAGCGTTTTCTCTGTGTTAGTAAAAGAAATTGATGCTTCTACCACTATTAATCAAAGTGTTAAATCTTGTAATCCTCTAACTCATATTAAATCTTGTTAATATTCAGGGTCATATTCAATACTTTATTTGGGCTTAGTACTAGTTATTGGATGGCAATAACTACACGTTTTCTCCTTGGTGCTTTAAATGGTTTTCTTGGGCCAGTAAAGGTATTGTGAATTGGGATTTTTGTTTCGTGCATGAATGCAAGATGTAGTGCACAGCTAATACCCTAATATATTTGTTGTGTAAATTTCACAGGCTTATTCTATCGAAGTTTGCAGACCTGAACATGAAGCATTGGGAATATCACTTGTAAATTAAACAAAAAAAAAACTACACTGACGAAACCTCAGCTTTTCTTGTTTTATTTATATATAATTTTATTCTGAAGTCCACTCCTTGTAACTCTAGGTTGGCACAGCTTGGGGAATAGGTCTGATCATTGGACCTGCTTTAGGAGGCTACCTTGCACTGGTACAATATACATCCACTAATTTTAGGCTATGGCAATTGGAAATGCATTATGACCTAACTATATTATGACAGCCTGCAGAAAAATTTCCAAGCGTATTTTCACCTGACTCATTCTTCGGGAGGTATTCTTTCTCCAGTGAAGAATTTGTTATATTGTGTAGTATATTTGATTTCTAGAATACTTACATTCAATAAAAACTTAACAGGTTCCCGTATTTTTTGCCATGCTTATGCACCTCACTCTTTGCTACTGTTGTTCTTGTGAGCTGCATATGGATGCCGGTATGTGAGATTGCATTAGTAGAAATATTAGCTTTGGAATTAGAAATATATTAACGAAGGCCATTTACTGACATTAGTGTAGCTTAATGATCAATCTACAACTTGTACATGAAGTTACAAAACAAACTTATCTATTATAGTTGCAAATGATTTCATTTGATTACATCCATGATCAATCACAATACAACGATCTATCAAGATTACATAGAAAAATCTCAACTATCTTAATAGGCAACATGCGTTCTTTAACTTTCATAAAAGCTCCTAACAATTTGAATTAGCCTCCTTGCAAAATGAGGAAGGATAAGAGTGTCTAGAATTTTTCTTCTCAAGACCTCAAATTGTGTAGAAGATATGCGCACAATATGCCCCTATTTCTTTTATCTTTTAATAAATGTAAACTAAAGTAAAGCCTGATTAATGAAGCGGGAAGTCATGTTTAAAAATATTTCATTCCTACAATGTTAACCTTTTGTCCCTCAAATTTATTCTTCCTCATTCTATAGTAAATTATCTTGGATATGTTTTAGGAGACATTACACAAGCACAAAGTTCGTCAGAATGAAAATAAAAATGATGAAGCTTTAGAGGCCAACCAGAGTGACTACAAAGGGAAGGATGAACAAAATTCAAGTTTGGATGACAAGAAGAGTTTATTCAAAAATTGGCCCTTCATGTCATCCTTAATTACATACTGTGTATTTTCCTTTCATGATATGGCTTACTCAGAGGTACTAATTTCAATCCCAATTTCTTACTGTTTAATTTTCTAGTACTGAAAAGCGAAGGCTAATTAAGCGTTCCCCAAACATGTGTTAAATGTACAATATAATTAGTAGGTAGATATAACGTGTGCAAACTAACATGATACAGATAGAGATGAACGTAGTAGATCAAAATATAATGTGTGTTCTTAATAGTACAACTATCTTTGGATGGTTACAGTCACTGTGGATACCAGTAATTAACTTTGGATGATTCTGCAGTTAATTGATCTCTTGACTCATTTTACGTAGCATTTGATGTTTTCAGTACTGTTTTTTAAGTGGAACAATATGTATTAGTTGCAGCTATAAAAAATGAGTGATCTAGATGTCAGTACAGCACAATTTTAGCCTATAGAATATGTCCTAAATCCTAATATGCAACCGGTACATTTCACGACCCAAGACCTTACCTCAAAAAAGGTTATAGCTACAAGAAATTCAACTTGTGGTGTCCAATGATAAATCTACTACATTAATGCTACAATACCTGTAATAAGCAAACCTTAGATTTTGTCAGTAGTTAGAGTACTGATATCATTTGAGCAGGTGTTCTCTTTATGGACTGAAAGTGATAAGAAGTATGGTGGCCTCAGTTTATCATCTGAGGCTGTAGGTCAAGTGCTTTCAATTACAGGTAACATTTCTTTTAGTACTTTCACCAGCCTTGCTAGTGTAATGTATGTACTTACCAGTAGTTAGGTGCCTCGCGTGGGATGTGTTTTGTAACTCATTTTCTATTAATGAAAAATAGGTGAATGGCCTGATAGTGAAAAAAATTTGGCATACCCTGCCAGGCCAGGCCCAGGCTCGAGGCCCTTGCTGGACACGGCCTGGGCAGTAGTGACCGAACCCTAAAAAATCAGACAGGCCCAAAACATTTATTCCATAATAAAGTTTATTTTAAAACTAAAAAATAACAAGCAGCCCGAGCCCAGCCCACGACTCCAGCCTAACAGAGCCTGTGGGCCATTATTGGACATGATTTTCAGGCCAAAAAAATATCGAGTTTTTTTTTGCCTTGCTTGACTTTTGCACGTCTACCACGCTCAAGAACAAATATGCTACCACAACAATTAATAATTGTGGCTGCTCATGAAGTCATGATCGATATAAAGTGGGAAATAGCTTTAAAAATTTTGCCCCAGAAGCTAAGCAGAGTATTCAAAATCTTCCCTGAGTCTAGCTATCATTTATACTTTACACTTTTCTAGTTATTTTATATACGTGTGTCAATACTGAAAATGGCAGTATTTTTGGCCCTTGCATTTCTAGGTGCCAGTCTTCTTATATATCAACTCTCTATATATCCCCATACTAATAAAATTCTTGGACCTATCAAGACTTCTCGTGTTGCAGCTGTGAGTAAAACCTTCTAGTGTTCAGATGCAGCTATGTTCTCTCTTCTGCCTGCATGTCTTAAGTTGTGCCTAATCTTGCAGACTCTGTGCATATTTATTCTCTTTGGATATCCCTATATGACATACCTGTCAGGAACTGGACTATCGATCATCTTGAATATTGCATCGATCTTGAAAATTAATCTTGCTGTGAGTATTTTTCTTTTCTCCATCACCATGACAGATTCCATATAACTAGGAGAGCACCTAGGATCTGTATATACAATTCATGTTTATAGTTTCATCCGATATGTTGTATCAGGCTACCATCATTTCGAGCAGTTTCATCCTTCAGAATAATGCTGTGGTATGTCCCCATAAATTAAGATGAATTCAACACCAATCTATAAAATGACTGGTGCAAGCATGTACTAGCTGATTGATGAACACCCAATCACATATTTACAGCCTCAAGACCAAAGAGGAGCTGCAAATGGACTGTCCGTGACAGTAATGTCCCTATTCAAGGCAATTGCTCCTGCAGTTGCAGGCATTGTGTGAGTATACTTAGTTACTGACCACTTTTGTGAGAATAAAATTTGGGTTTGTGGCACCAAATCCCTACTTCTATGTTCACTCCTAAAGCCATTGCGCCAAACTTCTTTGGCATTTTGGATCCTCATGACTTGTTAATTACCTACAAATGCAGGTTTTCTTGGGCACAAACACGGCAGCATGCTTTCTTCTTTCCAGGTCAGTTTCTTTTTTCCCTAAGTACTAGCTAGAGGCAACGCAAGATTTTACTGTGGTGTAAACTTTCGTCTTATCCCATATACACAGGTGATCAGATGGTGTTCTTTCTTCTGAATGTCATCGAGTTTCTTGGACTCATCTTCACATTCAGACCATTCATGGCCGCACCAGAGTCCAGAGCAGTATGGTAGGAGAATCAGTCTTTTTTTTCTTCTTCTGTCTTTTTTAGTTACAGGAACTACATTGAATCATTAAGAACGATGGTGGGTCATAGTAGTCATAGACAGCTGCTTTAGACATGAAAATGAGATTAAAAATCGAGGATAGATTGCTTGCTCTACATATTGGGGGTTTGGATTCAGACACTAAAAATTAGTTTCTGTCACATCGAATATTTTGATTTTGGATACTAATTATTAGGACTAAATTTGTGCTAATTATAAAACTAATTGCATAAATCCGGACTAATTCGCGAGATAAATCCATTAAATCTAATTAATCTATGATTAACACACGTTTACAGCTACGTTTACCCGTGCCAGTTGAGGTTTTTTTTTTAGCATTGTCTACCACCACCCACCAGTTGATCTATTAGCATGGGATCCATTACGTGGCCATCAGCCCATCAAGATACATATAGGTATTAGCATAGTGGGCTGTAGAATCTGTATGTATCAGCAATTCGGCCCCCGCCGGAGACGCAGGCAGCTGGGCTACTGACGGGCCTTCTTCGCTCGAAACAAATCGCAATTTCCCACTCAAACGCACGAGAGGGAAAAAATTGGCATGCATCCTTGATCCTGCTAATTCTATTGTATAATAATATTAATACAGTACTCTCTCCGCCTTAAATTATCAATTATTTTAAAAATCATAGAGAGTTAAAAAATAAATTTAACCAAATTTATATAATAAGATAAGAGAATTTTTACCATGGTTGTCGAAAATTGGATGGCTCACGGGAAGCGATCCAACGGCTAAAAAGTTAGAGGCACCAAGAGGAACCACGTAGAGAGGCACCAAGAGGAACCAAGTGTGTACTAAATCATGGGACTCTATGCACTAGGCGTGTACTAAAATTGGTGGGATCAACACCTAAAAAATTTAGGATTATTTTATTTTTGTAATTTTTTAATATAATTTTGGGTAGAAAGGTAAATTACCTAAAAAATTGGGATTATTTTATTTCCATAATTTTAAATATAATTAGGGTGGAATGGTAAATTGGGATCAAGTGCTATTTCACCAAATTCATTGTCATTTTCTTACGCTGATTCTTGTTATAGAGCAACTCCAACCGTTCCCTATTCCAAATTGTCTTTTTTTTTTGTAAAAACAGAAAAAACCTGCTCCAACAGTTCCCCATCTCAGGTTGCCATTTATCCTAAGTTGGGAAAAAGAGCCTCCGCGCGTGCATATATGCGCGCTCAATTCCGCGCGTATCCGTTCGTATTAGAAAATGTGGAAGGGCATAAACATGATTTTGTTTTTGTCTCAGGGTTCCTGATGTAAGTTTTCAAGAGGTGGAAAGGCATAAACATGATTTTGTTTCTGTCTCAGGGTTCCTGATGTAAGTTAGGTCTGTGTTTGGCAAGTGAATTATGAGAAATTATTGGAGATGAGCTCTTTTTTTACTTGACATATCTTTTTAGGAATTGACAAAACGGAAGATTTGTCAAGCAAAATTTGACAAACTATTGAAGATGCTCTTAGTAAACTTAGTTTTGTTTTTACGTGGATGAAACAAAAATACATCAAATTTGAGGAGTCTTCTGGTGACCCCCGCTCGTGTTAATGTCCTGTATTAGCGTGAACTATGGATGGGACTGAAGGTCATTTAAAAAACTTCTTTGCTATTTGGAGAAACATGGATTCGGCTACAAATGTTATTTGTAATTATCAATTTAATTTAATGATGTATAGGATTGACATGAGGGCGGGCAGGCAACCGAGCGTGTGACAATTCCTTCGGAGATTTTGAACACTACCATGAAGTTATACATCAAAATACAGCAGGAGGATTGGGGAGTAACTCAGATTCTCTAATAATGTTAAGCAAGAGTTACACACATAGAGAAGAGGCGTGAAAAAGCAATTACAAGCATACAGAAACACATAACCGTCACAGATTATCACATCAATGCACACCTCATTAGCTTCCTCGAGGTTGTAACACATACATCTTAATAAATATAATTAAACTTCGAACCTAACTTTATTAAAAGTCATAAGACTCTCCGAGTTAAACTTCAAACAAAGCATATGGCCCAATTCTTCTCGACGGTTGTAGTACTTCTGCAGATCTGGATAGCGTTCCTTTACTGAATGAACCTTCGCGGATTGAAGCTTTCGCCTCCAATTGGAGTTGCGAGCACAGTGAAGATCACTAAGCACAGGCTACCGATCCGGAGGAAGAAGAAGCTTCATCCATGATGGAGATTTGTATCTCAAGCTCGAGGTCCCATCTCGACCCGCCACCGAGGAGGACGGAGGAACGACAGGCCGCTCGCGTTAGCGGGGGGCATCGGGGAGGAGCGAGGAGCGATGGGCTCCTAGCGATGAGTGCGCCGAGGGCAGGTCAAAGCCGTCGGCGGTGCACGATGGCGAGGGAGAGGACGAGGGGTGGCGGACGATGGCAAGGGAGAGGACGTGGCAGTAGCAACTAGGGCTTGTGCGCAGCCTCGCGTCCTTTAGCTTCGCCGCGAGGAGGTTTGGTCGTCGCCGCCGCCGCACGACGGAGAGGGAAGAGGACGACGCGGCATGAGGGGTTGGGTTCGTGTCATGGGTGGCGTGTGCGGGGGAGGTGTGGTTCACGTGTGCAGGAGGACTGCTAGGCGCAATTACCATCTTACCTTTCAGTGCATAAAAATAGTTAATTCTAATAATTTGCTTAGAAACCAATAGGAACCAAGAAGTACCTCCAACCACCGTAAAACAACTCATAATATAATAATATTTATGATACCTACTATTAATTTTTTTTATTAGTTATATTTTTATAATATATTTATTTGATGTCGTAAATCTTTATATTTTTGTTAAACTTGAGATGGTTTGATTCTTCAAGATTTTTAGTATGACTAAAAATTTGAAATGGAAGGACTCAAGTGACGTGACTTTGACGTGCCCAGCCCCCAGCTGTCGACCCATTATTTAGTCCGTGGTGCACAACCCTCTTTTATTTCTGCGTGATAGGAATGGCTATTTATTATGACTTTGAAAAATCCGAAATGTACTAGCCTCCCTGAGTACTACGTAGGGTCTGTCTGATTGTGGTATTACGTCAAATGGTGTCATGGATCTCGATCGATGGCTGTAAAATTGGCCGCTAGCTAGGGAGGCATGGTGCATTCATTTGGCTTCTTTATACTGAAACTAACTCCGCGACTGATAAGTTGGCTAATGCTGTTTTTAACGTAGAAGAAAATACTATACGATGATGATAAACAAGACTGAGCAAACAAGACCACTATTTATCGCGCAACAGAGATACTCGTCAGAAGCCTCCACATCCTACCGTGCACACACGACGTAAAGGAGAAATCTCTGGTGGAAAAAAAGAGGGCACTGCATTCGGTCGGCCTTGCATGGGATGGACCGGGGTATTTCAGTTTTTTTTAAAAAAAAACAAGGACAAGAGCTCTGCCGGTCAATTAAGACGAAAGAAAAATATGTACAAAAAAAAGTTAGTCAAACAAGATGCAAAAAACACATTTGAAGGGCTAACCACCCCACGCAACACGATTGAGTACAAACACGACACACTGTCATAGGTTATCGTTACCGAGTATGGAAGCAAACTACCAGCAGCTTCGACTTCCTATGGCAGGCCACCCACTATCCACCCTTCGATGAGTCTGAAACCAACAGTCACCATCAGAGATCAGATTAGATTCATATGGTCTTGATTAGAGTTTCTATAGTTTACACATGAGTCTGATTTTCATAGCATACATTCCCTTTAATATAAAGTTTCATTTTATTCTAGAGAGTTTCATAGCCATTTAATTTTATTGACTTATATAGAATTGGTACTCGTGGCAAGAATGTTTTATCTAAAGATTAGCAAAAAGCCCGACCCCCGATGACCTGGTCCGAAGCCCGATTTTTTTGGCCCGGTCTGGGCCGGTAGCTACCGGGCCTGGGCTAGCCCGAAGCACGATGCAGACCGGGCCTGGGCCGCACCCTCAGCCCGACGAGTCAGTCCGACCCGATATATATAAATATATATATATATAAATATTTATAAATATAAAAAATATTTTTAAACTGACGGGCCCGGTGGCCCGCGAGCCCTCGGGATGGTCTGAGTCCCGATCAAATCGGGCTTGGGCCGTTGGCGCGGCCCGATGGCCCGTCATGCCTTGGCCGGCCCGATCCGATCGGGTCGTACCTAGCCCGGACCTGGACCCGAACTAGGCCGGATCGGACGGCCCACAGTTGCTCATCACTGGTTTTATCTAATGAAACTCATTTCTATTTATCCATCCGTTCGTTACGGACGAATACTACCTGCATACCAGCGGTTGCACGAGCAAATGAACTAATTAAAGCATCTTTTTAAACCAGCAGCGACGGAGCAACAGTTGTAGTGCTTAGAGAAAGAGTAAAATCCATCACCGGTCCCTGAACTTGTGTCATTGTGTCATCTCGGTCCCTAAACTCGCAAATCGATCATCTAGGTCCTCAAACTTGTTTGGTTGTGTCATCCCGGTCCCTAAACTTACAAATCGCTCATTTAGGTCCTCAAACTTAGTCAGTTGTGTCATCCTGGTCCCTAAACTTTGTTTTGAGTCTCATCTAGATCTAAACATGACAATTTAAAAACTTTATATCAACAAATAATTCATAACTCTTTCATACAAACTCGAAAGAAGACAAACTTTATATCAAAATTATAGCCCTCGATGTGATCTACAACTTTGTAGTTAAAAAGTTTTTGATTTAAAACTGTTTAGGGTCCCAAAATATTGTTGTAAGTTTATAGATTTTGAAATTTAAAATTTAAAATTATTTTTTTTGGATACTAAATGACTTTAAATAAAAAAAGTTTATCTACAACGTTGTAGATTGCATTGAGAACTTTTATATAGATCATATCAATATTCAAGATTGTTTGATAATTTTAAATTTTAAATTTCAAAATCTATAAACATATAACAATATTTTGGGACCCTAAACAGTTTTAAATCAAAAACATTTGAACTACAAAGTTGTAGATCACATCGAGGACTATAATTTTGATATAAAGTTTGTCTTTGTTCGAGTTTATATGAAAAAGTTATGAATTATTTGTTGATATAAGATTTTTAAATTGTCATATTTAGATCCAGATGAGACTCAAAATAAAGTTTAGGGACCAAGATGACACAACTGTCTAAGTTTGAGGACCTAAACAAGCGATTTATAAGTTTATAGACCGAGATGACACAACCGAACAAGTTTAGGGACCGGGATGACACAACCGAACAAGTTTGAGGACCTAGATGATCGATTTGCGAGTTTAGGGACGAGAATGACATAACGACACAAGTTTAGGGACCGGTGATGGACTTTACTCTTAGAGAAATGCTAATGATCTGCCAGCTTTCAGCTTTATCTCAGTCTACTTTTATAGTAATCATCATTTTTTTACTATTAATACACAACCTACTTATCTTTCTCGTAAAGTCTTATGTCTCAGTCTATTTTTATAGTAATCACCATTTCTTCACTACTAATATCTAACCTATTTATCTGTCTCGTAAAGTCTCTTAATTCTTTATCTCTAAGGCCTCGTTCGTTTCCACTGGATCCAATCCAGGAGATGAATCATTCTGGGCCTGGAATCAGTTGATCCAGCCCTGTCACTCGTTTCAGGCCTAGATTCAATTCACTTGCAGATCCAATCCTGGTGGGCTCCTATTTGCTGTTCGATTCAAGCAGGATTAATTCCATCTGACCCAAGAGCTCCAGGGAATATTTCACAACCTCACAAACAATGGCCCAAAGTACATCGTCATGACTTGACAACTCAATACCCAAAGTGCCATTATATCATGTTTAAACATGAAAATGGTTCCTAGATCCAAAATATAAATTACAATAATACCCAAAGTGCATAGTCCAAAGAATAAATATGTATAACCAGTTTAAAACATAAATATTCTATGTTTTCAAAGCAACAAAAAAACAAAACTGACAAAGCTTATTCCCAAAAGTCAATAGGTAGCTTATGATGACGCAGGATAAAATAGAATGATAAATCCTCTTCTTGTACTCAGACCATGTCCTTCTCCTATGCCCATCTAGTAGCTTTCAGTATTGACCTTGGAGCCTCCTGCAACAAACCAACAAGTAATGTTCAGTAGATTGTATCAGACAAATGCTAGTTGTAACAAAAGGGAGATAATTGGACAGCGAGTACTAGTGTCACACTCAGATTCCATTGTATAAATTGAAAGGTAGAATAAATAGGAGTACTACATTCATAAGGAAAATTTATACAACTAGCATACTAACAATACAAAAATATTACCATCAACAAAATCTTAATCATGACATTTGTAAAAAGGCATCATCTAGAAATTTATTTACTGTCCGTCGATTCACATTCATTGCAGGAACCATGAGAGATAAGAAAAACAAGATAACAGGTACTAGGTTTCTAACAAGCTAACAAGTACCACGAGGCCATACGCCGGGACGCCGATCGGCCGAGGCGTCCGTCCAGCCCCATCCCCGTCACCGAACAAAAGAATCCGGCTGCAGTACGTGCAGAGCGCGCTTTCCGTGCAACCTCATCCACTTGCGCCTGCGCGTGGCGCTCGACGCCGCCACCACGCGCGTGGGCGCGGCGCTCGGCGCGCTGGCATCCCCGTCGACGGCGCCGCCCGCCGCGGCCGCTCGGGAGGATTGCCGCATGAAAGCAAGAACCCTAGTGCCGGGAGAGAAGAGGGCAGGAAAGAGGAGGCGATACCTTACCGGCGAGAAGGCGGCGGATGACGTCGGATGGTAAATGGTCGTCGTGGCCTCGTGTCGCGCCGTCTCCTTGTGCTGCGCCGTCGCCTTCCCTCGCGATGCCCCGCGCCGTCGCCTCCGCACCCTCGCAAAGCTCGGAACCCTCGCGATGCGCCGCACCCGTCGTCTGCTTTTCTTCCGGACGTAGAGGGCCAGTCTCCGTTCCGGGCCAAACATAGGGGAAAAAGGCCCAAGTCGATCTGATTTCATTCCGGGTCCTGTGTAACCGAACGGTAATTTTTTATCTCGCCTGGCTTCAAACTAGGCCATGTCAATCCGAGTTGAACAGGCCGCGTTCCGGGCCGATCAGGCCGAAACGAACGAGGCCTAAATCGACTATGAAACTTAACAACTCACTTTTTTTTTCTCCTCTCTTCTTTACTTTCATATTTACCTGTTATTATACACTTTTACAGTTTTACACAGCAGCAACGGGGCCATCCATTACGTAAACTGTAGGAGTAGGCAAAACAAACACGGCCTCAAATATATGATGACGCAAGTGCTGACGTTCATTATGGAGTAGTAGTGCACTGTTGCTGACGGAGTAGATACGTACTGTAGGCAGCAGCCAGCAGGGGTGGATCGCCGCCACCAGCGACAATTAAAGATGGATAGCCAAAATGCTTTCTTCACGGTACAACTTAGTTCTATTTAATTTTAGTTTAAAATCAAATAATATTATAGCACAGTTCTTAAATTTTTTTAAAAAAAATCAGAGGACATTTTACCACACCTGCCAAGTTACATACCATGGTACAGTACTAGAGTAGCTAGCTAGTACTGGTGGACCAAGTTACTATGGTTCAGTACTAGAGTATAAGCAGGGATTTAATTCCTGTAAACAATGCAAATTAAAGCAAGCTGCAAGAGCTGTGATATATACTGCGTAAAACTGATAAACTAATAAATAAATGAATGGATAATATGCGTTTGCTTCTAGTGTAATATACCCCCTCTATATAAAAAATTGAAGCCATTTAGGTTAGCGATACGATCTCCAAAATATAACTTTGTCCACTTATTTATTTGAAAATATTTGTTATAAAGTGATATATGTATATTTTTTTATAAAAGTACTTTTTAAGACAAATTTATTTATATGATTTTTACATCTCTAAGCTCAATAATTTAAAAGTTATTTATAATTTATATTCTCAATGTTTGACATAAATCTTATCCAAAACGATTTTTATTTCTGATACAGAGGGAGTACTAGCTAGCTACTGGACTTTTTTCTACACCATAATGTGTTGCATAGATGCGATGCGAAATGAAGAGCGAATAATATAAGCAGGGATGAGCAAAAAAAAATCAAATGAAATCATCAGTTGTGTATGTATATGATATATAGATAAGCAGGGATGTGGAAATTCATATGCATGCGTATTATGGAAATGTATATTTTTCTTTACCAACCTGATGTTGTTCTGATCTTAGTATATAAATATAAACATTATTGGTCCAACGCATGACCAGGAACTTAGACTTAGCCTACATATTACTCCAACTAAATTAACTTAGCGTAGAAATTACGTAGTACGCAGTCAGGGATAAAAAAAACAAGAGTAAAGTCTATCACCGGTCCCTAAACTTGATTGCCTGTGTCATCTCGGTCCCTAAACTCGCAAATTGACCCTTTAGGTCCTCAAACTTGTTCGGTTGTGTCATTCCGGTTCCTAAAGTTGCAAATCACTCATTTAAGTTTTTAAACTTGTTCAGTTGTGTCATACCAGTCCCTAAACTCAAAACTTTATATCATCTAGGTTAAAACAGGGCGATCTAAAAACTTTATATCAAAAAATAATTCATAATTTTTTAATATGATCTCGAATGAAGACAACCTTTACATAAAAATTGTAGCTCTCGATGTGATCTACAACTTTGTAGTTGAAAAGTTTTTAAATTAAAACTGTTTAGAGTCCCAAAATATTGTTATATGTTTATAGATTTTGAAATTTCAAATTTAAAATTAATTTTTTTGGATACTAAACGACGTTAAATAAAAAAGTTTCATCTACAACATTGTAGAATTGCATTAAGAACTATAACTTTTATATAGATCATGTCAATATTCAAGATTGTTTGATAATTTTAAATTTTAAATTTTAAAATCTATAATCATAAAATAATATTTTAGGACTCTAAACAAATTTAATTCAAAAACTTTTCAATTACAAAGTTATAGATCATATTGTGTACTACAATTTTGATATAAAGTTTGTTTTCATTCGAGTTCGTATGAAAAAGTTATGAATTATTTGTTTATATAAAGTTTTAAAATTGTCATGTTTAGATTTAGATGAGACTCAAAATAAAGTTTTTGCACCAAGATGACACAACTGAATAAGCTTAAGAACCTAAACGAGTGATTTATAAGTTTAGGGACCGAGATAATACAACTGAACGAGTTTATGGATCGAGATGACACAATTGAATAAGTTTGAGGACCTAAACGGTCGATTTGTGAGTTTAGGGACTGGGATGACATAGACGAACAAGTTTAGGGACCGGTTGTGGACTTTACTAAAAAAAAAACAAACTGGATAATTAATTATTCCCAGTCCCGCCCCGTTCTATTCTACTACTATCCCGCCTCTTTTCCGTGTCTGCG
Source organism: Coix lacryma-jobi var. lacryma-jobi (assembly GCA_009763385.1). Taxonomy (NCBI): domain Eukaryota; kingdom Viridiplantae; phylum Streptophyta; class Magnoliopsida; order Poales; family Poaceae; genus Coix; species Coix lacryma-jobi. The sequence goes on from CM019831.1 coordinate 127,513,493, forward strand.
TAAAAATACGGTGACGGAGAAATGGGATGAGGCATTTCCCGTCTGTTTTTTATGGGATTTCGTTTTTGGGTATGATTAATTGATCCGTATTTACGAAATACACGGGTTAAACTTTGGCAGATATTATTATAGCAACTTTTAACATTAGGTGGTTTACGTTGGAGGTTTACAAAACTCCTCCTGAATGGTGTCAAGCGGAATCCCACCAAACACTTGAACAAGGCTACTAACATGCATGTTATTATTAGATGTGAGAACTTTAAAAGGCATGTCTATAAAAAGACAATTGTTATATTTTTGTTATAGGACACTCTTTTCCAGCTATCTATTTTTTTAGCTCCGGTTATATAGTAGTATATATAGTACAATAATTTGTCTACCCGATCCAATTTGATCAACATGTCTTCAATCGTGCATGTCAACGACCCACGGAACGCGGAGTAGTACGATCGGGTTTTTATAATTGTCACATGATTTTTTTTGTTTCATTATTAAAAAATTGGTCGATTTTTGTGTTGTTGAAGAATGTCAGATCCAAAAAAAAAATTCCATAAGTTGTCCTTAAGGAACTCCAGCAAGCGAGTCGAGGACGTGAAAAAAAAATTAAATTTGGGTAAAAAATATCTTCACCGTGTGCCCACAAACACTCACCATAGATTCATATTATGTACCTATATATAATCATCTAACAATAAACTGTTCCATAAATTAAGGAAGATTAATTAAAAAGAAAAATTAAAGCTTATTAAATAATCATGCATGAATACATGACATATGTATATATATGGTGGATACTTATTGGTAGATAGTCTTCACTCAATTTTGGTAGCTGGTAGCGAGGGGCAAATTTGGATTTTGCATTTCCGACTCCGATCCAGCAGGGCACATCGTACGTCACATGCATGATTACCGTGAACAGAATCCGTGCGTGTCGTCCTCTGCTCTGCCGTGTAGTGCGGTGCGTTGCTGCCGCCGCCGTCCATGGAAATCAAAACCACAAAACATACAATTCTCGCTCGTCGAGAAGCCTTAATCAAAGTTATACAAAAAATATTAACATTTTTAATAAAAAAATATACCATTAAATTAGTAGTAGAATATATTTTTATACTAATTTTATTTAACGACATAAATACTAATACTTTTTATTATAATCTTAATTAAATTTAAATCAATTTGACCGGTACGGATCCCATAATTACATGTTTTTTTTATAAACGGAGGGAGTATCTAGAACTACTCGGCTTCTATTTTTATAGTTTCGCTCTACAAACTTTACTATATGGAGCAGTTTTATTATAAAGTTTATAGAACATATAGTACTGTTTGGCACACAACTCTACTTTAGATTTAGAAATAAGTTATTTTTATATAAATAATCCATTATGTTCCTAATTGAAATTACACTTGATAATTTTCTTTTGAAAAAGATAGGAAATGCCATAATTCAAATAGAAATAATTGTTCCCTAAATTGTAAATGATAGAAAATTAAACAAAGACAGGGATACATATGGAGTGGGTGGCAACGGTGGAAGGGAGACCGAAGAAAGATGGCGCGGGAAGAAAGATTCGACCCATGCTAGGAGAGTTGGGAGGAAGTCGAACAGATAATTAATCAATGACAATGTGGGTAATTATATCAGAATTCTATATAGAAGTACAGAGCTCTAAAAACTGAAGTAACTGTTAAGATGTTCCTATATAGTTGGCATCTATCTTCATTTTTTTGGAGCGAAGTTCGTAAAGTACAATATGTTTGGCAATATGAAGCTAGAGTGGATCACCAAAAACACAAGCTAGCGGAGTAGTCACAAGCACCTCGTGTACATGGGTCTATTTGGTTGGTGAGCAGAACTTGCCACGTCACGGATTCGTCGTGCCATAGTTTTCTAGCAATCGTTTGATTCACTGTCATAACTGTGGCACGTTGCACTTTTTTTTGGTTGGTGAGCAGAACTTGCCACGTCACGGATTCGTCGTGCCATAGTTTTCTAGCAATCATTTGATTCACTGTCATAACTATGGCACACTGCACTTTTTTAGCACCATATCCCACATGTTATAGATTTATTTTCGTGCCAAACTTTACTATAAACGTGGCTTCGATATCATTCGTCATACTTTCTGTGGCAGCCACAGTACGATGAAGATCAAATATGATAAATTACGGCACGAACCAAACACGCACGGTTTGTTGAAGATCAGATATGATAAATTACGGCACAAACCGAACACGCACGGTGGTTTACTGAAGATCAGACATGATAAATTACGGAACGAACCGAACACAACTGTGATTTGTTGTTGTGTGTGTTGTTTATTCTGGGTCAGCTTTACTGCTACCTCCCGTACATGATGTATAGTTACTGTACATGCATGCATATGCATGCTGCTGTGGTGTATGGCCCTCATCATTGTGCCGCGGCTGGGCATGCCAAGGCTATACTTGAGCGCTACGGAAAATAAAATAACAATATAAAATACTACTAGTAACGGAACCACCGCGCGCGTGGGACGCAGCAGGCACGTGTGGGGTAGTGTGGCCAATTCTATTGTGACGGTGACGGTGACGGTGACGGGACGGTGGTAGCGGGCCCACACGGCTCCATCCACAAGCGAAGGAGCAAAGCCAAACTTGTTTCTCTCGCTCTTTTGTTAAAAGCCCAGCTGTGGTCTCTCTCGCGAGCTCGTCGTCTCATCTCAACTCATCAGCGTTGGCCCATCCCATGCATGGCGGCAGTAGTCCAGCTGCGCGCATCACGTGCAGCGCAGTAGAGCTAGCGAGCTACTATAGCTAGTGCGGAGCGTCGCGATCGATCGATGGTAGGAGGAACACGAGAAAGCTAGCTAGGCTAGAGGACACGAGAGACCGATCGATCGATCGATCTTTTTGTGTATTAGCCTGCCTGTGAGCCATCGTCGAGATCGATCGGCATGGACATGATGGACCGCCGGGAGGAAGAAGAAGAGCCGTCGTCGTCGTCGTCGGCGGCGGCGGCGGCGGCGGAAGCGCCGTTGTTGTTGGCGGAGACGAGGACGAAGACGCCGTCGTCTTCGGCTGCGGCGGCGGGAGGGGAAGGGGACGACGACAACAACGACAACAACTACTACCTGTACGTGGACGGGTGTCCCGGGTGCGCCGTGGAGCGGCGCAAGGCGGCGAACCGGGGCATCCCCTACGGCAGCTTCGTCTACGTCTGGATCGTCACCCTCTGCACAGGTACGCAGCGCACGCACGCGCACGCACACGCCGTGGCGCGCTGTCTCTGTTTCTTGTACTACACCTCTCTGCGGGCGCCGCCGCCGGGCCATGCTGTGCAGTGTGCGTGCCTTGCCTTAATGCCTTGGGCCGTCGATCGATTCCCCGGCCCGTCCGGCGGCGGACACCTAGCGCGCCGCGCTAGCTAGCTCTACCTCTAGCTAGGTAGCTGCTTCTTCAACTTTCGCGTTCAAAAATATGAGTACTTCTTCAACTCTTGGATCTCTCCCGACGTACTACTACTAGATCCGTGGAACCCGGCACGGCAGGCAGCGAATCGAGGCAAGCCATCCACATCCACGTAGGACGCGACGACGGCAGGGAGTAGTAGGCTGATCGAGAGTTCGTTTCGGAAAAGATTTCGGTCAAACATTGAGAATATAAATCATGAATAACTTTTAAATTATTAAGTTTAGAAATGTAAAAATCATATAAATAAATTTATCTTGAAAAGTACTTTCATAAAAATATATATATATACCACTTTATAACAAATATTTTTAAAGAAATAAGTGGTCAAAGTTATGCTTTGGAGACCGTGTCTCTGTCCAAAACGAACTCTATTTGTGATATAGAGGGAGTACTACTTACGTCATGCTTACCGCACACGACGGTACGACTAAATCTCTGCAGTCGTCTCTCGCTCCTCGGTCGATGCCGGAACGTTTGCGCTTGCCGGTGCTGCCGGAGTACGCTAGCTGATTAAACTGAATTAATCAGAGATTAGAGTATCTCCAGCAGCCTCCCAATCCCACTCCTCATCCCTATAAATCAACCATATTGAGGGAGATGAGTTACTTTTCCTTCTCCAGCAGTTCCCCAATACCTCTCCTAATTTTTGGTGGCCACTAATATTTTGCCCATCTCCCCTCAAATGAAGGGGGAGTTGCATCTCCCCCAATAGCTAGGTCTCACCCCAAACTATCATCTCTCACCTCTTTTTCACCTCTAATATGACACATGAGTCCCATATATTAGGGGAGATTATTGGGGGACTGTTGGGGTAATATTTTTGACAAAACCCAAAACTAGTATTGGTGGCCACCAATACCACTATATTGGGAGAGATATATTGAAAGACGGTTGGAGATGCTCTTAGACGATGCATGCGGCACTGCGGCAGCATCAGCTGGCGTGCCAAATCACGTCTCCTCTCCTACCCGTAGTAAACGCTGGAATATAATAATGCTGGTTGCAGAGAGGATACTTGGATACACCTACTGTGCTCTGCACAGTGCGTACTTCCTCTGTCCTTAAATAACTGTCTCTAGAAATCCGTGTTTTCCTCATACACACGCTTTTCGGATGACACTTAAAAAGCGACGGAGGGAGTACTAGCTAGATCGAGCTGGAACTTAGCTCGAACGGCCTGGACAGTTTTACTCTCCTACCCCAGCTAGGATAGGAAAATATAGGAATAATAGGCAAAAATGTATGAATTAAGAGGTGTTTAGTTGGAAGAATTTTGGGTGTAAAATTTCTGTAACACTTTCGTTGTTATTTAACAAACTTTGTCCAAACATGGACCAAGTAGACTCAAAAGATTCGTCTTGACATTTACAGACAAACTGTGCAATTAATTATTTTTTATCTACATTTAATACTCCATGCATGCGTCTAAAGATTAGATGTGATGAAGAATCTTGTAAAGTTCTGCGATAACATGCCCTAAGTTGATATGTTTCTCTAATCCGGCCTGTGACTGAGAATTCAACGCATAGATGAGGGAGCCTTTAGTTGCAGCGCAGGTAAAAGCAAAGGAACTTAATGATTCTTTTCTTTAATCTAAATATAAACAGCTATACGTACGTACGTGTGGAGCGTTCAAAGCAAATGGTGTAGTTTACTGCCAGACAACAAAAAAATAAATAAATAAAACACATCACAGGCAGCTGCTAGTCAGCACGCGAAAGATCTGTCTTTGCGCAGGAAACTTTCTAACAACTCTGACCTCTCTTGTTTACTTTCGAGTAAAATTCACCGTCGGTCCCTAAACTTGGCCGATGGTGTTATCCCGGTCCTGAACTTATAAAATGATATCTGGAGGTCCCTAAACTTGGTCGCTGGTATTATCTCAGTCCCTGAACTTGTAAGGTGATCACCACTGGTCCCTAAACTTGGTCAGTAGTGTCATTCCAGTCCTTAAACTTGATTTTGAGTCTCATCTCGGTCAAAACCGGACGATTTAAAAACTTAATATTAAAAAAATCATAATTTTTTTATACAAACTCGAATGAAGACAAACTTTATATCAAAATTGTAGCCCTCAACACGATCTACAACTTTATAGTTGATTTTTTTGTGAATTAAAACTGTTTAGAGTCCCAAAATATTATTTTAAGTTTTTTGAATCAAAATCTACAAACTTAAAATGATATTTTGGGACTCTAAACAGTTTTAATTCAAAAAAGTTTCAACTACAAAGTTGTAGATCGCATCGAGAGCTACAATTTTGTTATAAAATTTGTCTTCATCCGAGCTTCTATAAAAAAGTTATGATTTTTTATATTAAGTTTTTAAATCGTCCGGTTTTGACCCTGACGAGACTCAAAGCCAAATTTAAGGACTGAAATGACACCGCTGACCAAGTTTAGGGGTCAGTGGTGACCACCTTACAAGTTCAGGGACTGAGATGACACCAGCGACCAAGTTTAGGAACCTTCAGATATCACTTTATAAGTTCAGGGACTGGGATGACATCACCGACCAAGTTTAGGGACCAGCGGTAAATTTTACTCTTTAGTTTCCCACGGAACTGAACTATATATCCATGGAATATTTTTCTTCACATTAATTTCCGGTGAACTCAAGGGAAATTTAGGGGGCTTTTGATACTTGAATCCTGTAAAATTCCTTTGGCAATCCTCCAATACAAATGGAGCTTAGCATTATAAGAGCATCTCCAAGAACTCACTAAAATTTACTTGGTATATCTTGAGTTATAGCAAGTTGGTATTTTATTTAGCAAGTGAAAAAAAGATGTGTCTCCACCAACTTTCTACTCTCACTTGGTAAAAATAGAGGATGACAGATGGGACCCGCCTGTCATTGCCTGTTTCTTCTTCCCCTTCACCGTGGGAAGGGGCCTCCACCGCCGGATGAGGCCGCTGGGCACACACGAGATAACTCCTCCGCCGGCCGAGGTCGCCGGGCACAGGCACCGCGAGCAAAGGCGTCGGTGCGGGGCGGGGCGACTCCTCCACCTGTTGAGACCGCTAGGCATGCGCGCCGCCTTCGCCGCGAGGTCGTCGGACACGAGTGCCGCCACCAGTCGAGGGCGAGGCAACCTCTTTTGCGGGCGCGGCCGCCGGACATGGGCGAGGCCACCGGACGAGGCGAGTCCGCCGATCTGCCTCTGCTCAGCACTCCGCCGTCGGTCGCGGGCGCGGCAACCTCTGTCGCGGGCGAGGCGAGGCAACCTCTTTCGCGGGCGCAGCCGCCGGACATGGGCGACGCCCCCTCTGCCGCGGGCGCGGCCACCGGACACGGGCGAGGCCACCGGACGAGGCGAGTCCGCCGATCTGCCTCTGCTCAGCACTCCGCCGACGGTCGCGGGCGCGGCAACCTCTGTCGCGGGCGAGGCGAGGCAACCTCTTTCGCGGGCGCGGCCGCCGGACATGGGCGATGCCCCCTCTGCCGCGGGCGCGGCCGCCGGACACGGGCGTAGCGGGCGAGCGGGACGCGAGCGGGGATACGCGCTCCTTTCGCACTGCGGAAAGATACGCGCGCGAGGGTATTGTTTAGCAACTTGGGAAAAATATAAAGTCGATTTAGGGAGTTGTTGGAGAGGTGTTTTTTAGTTTTTGCCAAAAGTATAAGAATACCAAGTGGATTTATCAACTTGTTGAAGATGCTATAATAGTACTAGTACTTGCCAACTGGCAACTGCCCACATCACCATGTACCACATATGCATGCGGTACGGCTGAAGATTTCGATTGTGTACTTCCACCCCCTCCTTCCTTATATATACATAAAAAGATGATTATTAAAGTCCATCGTCTGTCTCTAAACTTGTACCGATATGTCATCCAAATCCCTAAATTTGTAAATCAGCCGTTTAGGCACCCAAACTCGTTTAATTACGTCACCCGGTGTCTAAGGCCAATCTCAGTGGTGAGTTTCATTTTGTTGTTTCCAAGACTGTCATGTCATGTGAAAGAAAATAAAACTCTCCATTGAGAGCGAAAGTTTCATTTTAAACTTTCATAGACATTAAATTCTATGACTCATAGAGATAGAGAGTTGGTATTCGTGCCAAGAGAGTTTCATCTAGATGAAACTCATTTCATCTCTCTCTTCTTAAATGCATTGTCATGTCATCAAAAATGCTTATGTGGCACCATATTTAATATAAATGAAACTCTGGTTGAGATTGGCGTAAAAGTTGCAAATCGACCGTACCGGCACTTGCGCAGGCGGCGCGGCATGACCGTCCATTGACCCCAGCACCCCGGTCGATCGGTCTCGTCTCCAGGAAGAGAACAAGAGTAGGCGGGCCGTCCGCGCCACACAAACCAAAATCAGATACCGCCATTCCTTGTGGCTTTATTTGCCTCACGGGCGGGGCCCGGCGCGGGGGACAAAACGCCTGGCCCGCGTTCGTCGTCGTCGGCCCGGCCCGGCGCCGACTCCTCCCCGACGATGGATCCTGCTGTGGTTTCGTCTAGGACTAGCTAGCTAGGAGTCCTCTGTTGTCACCTCCTCTGTCCTCGCTGATGGCCAGTCGATCTTCTCGCAGCTTCCAGTAGCCAGCAACCCAGCATCTACGATCCATCCAAGGAGCTTGCACCGCTTTCCTCTCGGATCTATGCAAAGCCCCTGGCTCCATCCAGCATAGCTATAGCGAGGGATTGAGCGAGCGGTGGCCGGCCTTGTCTCAACTCATCGTGCAGTGGGTCCCGTGGATACGTACATATGAGTGGGGAGGAAGAAGAGCCATCGGCGGCGGCGCCGTTGCTGGAGAGGAAGACCACGGTGCCTGCGGCGGCGGGCGGAGATGGGCGGTGGGACTGCTACGTGGTGGAAGTGGAAGGGTGCCCCGGGTGCGCCGTGGAGCGGCACAAGGCGGCGAGCCGTGGCATCCCCTACGGCGGCTTCATCTACGTCTGGATCGTCACCCTCTGCGCAGGTACTCACCACTCACGCCCGCCCGCCGCCGCCGCCACCGCCAGGGGCCACGGCCAAGGCCTAGCTGCTGCTGCCTGCTGCTTGTTCCATTCTCCTCCCGTTGCCAATGCCGCTCGCTCACCACACACACAGGAGCACCACTCGCACACGTGTGTTCCTCTGACTCCGATTCCAGGATGTTTTTCCTTTGTTTTATTTTTTGCGTAATAACTAAAAAAACGAAAAAAAATGTTTTTTTTTTAAGTTTTGGGAGTGAACTGGAAGCAAAAGAATTTGTGAGGTGTGCTTTTTTTCCTCCTCTCCTTGTTGTCGGCCCGCCCCGCTGCTCCGTCCAGCCAAGCAGGCCCAAGGCCCAAGGACCAAGGCACGGCGATTTGTGTGCGACGGCATGGTGCATTGGCCGGCAAAAGAAAAAGTCTACTTTTCCTCCCTCAACTTTTGAGGAAGCCCGATTTTCCTCCCTCAATTTCAAAACCGGACAAACAACCTCTCTCAACTTTTGAATCTGTGCATTTTACCTCCCTGACCGGTTTTGAACGGTGGTTTTGCTACATTAACAGTGGTTTTATCTTTTTCTTTTTTTATTTATTTTTGCTGAATTTTTGAAAAATCATAGTAAATCACAGAAAAATTATAAAATAGAAAATCCAATTTTGTTGGACTCCATATGAGTAGATCTATACAGTGAACTTATAATATGGTATACTTTAGTACAAAGTTTTTGTTGTAGATTTAGATCTATGTTTTTTTAATTAAAATAAATTTATAACTAAGTTTTACATGATTTAATGAGTATAAATTTTTTAATACAGTTGAAGCATACAATAATTAGTCCACCATAAAAATTTGATCACAATTAGACTATACGAACTGTAGCTATGAATTAATCCAAATAATTACAAAAAACATATTATCGTATGGAATTAATGGTAATAATTCATAGCTACAGTTTTTATAGTCTAATTGTGGTCAAATTTTTATGGTGAGATAATTATTGTATGCTTCAACTATATTAAAAAATTTATACTCATTGGATTATGTATAACTTAGTTATAATTTTTTTTAGTTACAGAAAAGCATGGGTCTAAAGCTACAACAAAAACTTTGTACTAAAGTATACCATATTATATGTTCATTGTATATATCTACTCATGTGGAGGGTCCAACAAAATTGGATTTTCTATTTTATGATTTTTCTGTGATTTACTATGATTTTTCAAAGATTCAGTGAAAATAAATAAAAAGAAGAAAAAGACAAAACCATGGCCACTGTAGCAAAACCACTGTTACTGTAGAAAAACCACCGTCTAAAACCGGCCAGGAAGGTAAAATGTACGGTTTCAAAATTTGAGGGAGGTTATTTATCCGGTTTTGAAGATTAAGGAGAAAACTGGACTTCCTCGAAAGTTGAGTGAGGGAAACTGGACTTGTTCCCCGGCAAAATAACTGGTTTCTGCGGATTTAAACTGGACGGCTAAAATCAGGCCCAGCAATATCTCTTTCCTGGCCAGTATATGGGATGGCTGGCCAGTATATGAAAACAGCTGCAAATGAGAACTGTGGAGTTCGGACAAATCACCATTGCAGCTGTTTTCATCTCTTTCCTCGAGACGAGCATAGATAGGGGGTGCCGTTCGTTCGTTCCGGTTCTTCTCCTACCGGGGACCAACCAGGACCAGGACCGGGACCCGGGTACCAAGGCATTAGTATTATTGCCGCGCATGCGTTCGCGCCTCCTCGTCCTCGCGCCGTCGCGCGTCGCCTCCCTCCATCTGCACGTACACCTCCCTCCAATCGCCAATCGCGCCTCCTTATCTGTCTGCCTGCCTGCCTGCCCATTGGGAAAGGGACAAAGGGTGCGTGCTCAATCGCCACCGCCAATGGGTGAGGACGAGGAGAAGTGCGGCGGCGCGGAGCGGCGGCCCGCGGCGCCCTTGCTGCGCAGCAACGACAAGGCCGACGACCGCCACTACTACCCGGAATGCTGCCCCGGCTGCGCGAACGACCGGAGGAAGGACGACCTCCGGCTCCGGAGCGCCACGCCGTACCGGGAGTTCCTCTACATCTGGGTCATCTCCCTCACCGCCGGTACGTATCTCACTCTAGGTTCAATTCTCTACCCGCTACCTCGCGCGGCGGACCGCCATTATTCGGACACCAGGATTGGCTTCTCTTGTTGTTCTGCTTCTTCAGAACGAGTCACGCACGGTATCTCTCTCTCTCTGCACACTAGATTACAGCAAGGATTCTTAATTTTTAGCCCCCCTCCCCCCAATTACCCGAGAATTCCATGGACCGGTCTGCGACAATGTCATACTCATCTAGTGCACTAGTTGCCAAGCCAAGACATGAAGCCATGCATGCTGCAACAAGAGTGACTCAAATTGAAATTCCCGAATGTGCTTTCTTGTGGATATTATAATATGCAGGTCCATGTTCAGTGTTGTGCCAAAGTGACTTACAGTATATTCATTCATCACTAGGGACTAGGGAGTAGCGATCGATTGACTGTACAAAACATTGGAATGACTGCTCCCTCCGTGGTTTAGTTAGCAGAAAACTTGTCTGAAGAATCACTGCCAAAGGAAAGCACAACACACACCTTACAGAAAGTTGCGATATTCAGTTTCCTTTGAAATGTAATGCCTGTCTACGGAAACACGATTGACACTTTTCTATGTTGTTATAATATTCATATCCTTTCTTCTTTCAGTAAATATATAACACCCGTTGTGCTTTACCGTTTCTGATTTTTCTCGTTTCTTTAATTTTCAGCTTTGCCGATATCATCGCTGTTTCCCTTCTTGTATTTTATGGTATGTATATATATTTTTGTTCTCCTTTTATGGTTATTCAAGGCTTAAATTTGTGCTATATCGCAATAATTAGCCAGTACAATGATGATGCATGCTGATTTTTGTATACCTCCGTTCTCTACCAGTGCACGTTAAGTGCCTTTGCCTAATAAGTGTTCATGTCTTCTCTTACTATTTCACAGATAAGAGATTTGGGGGTTGCTAAAAGAACAGAAGATATTGGGTTCTATGCCGGTTTCGTAGGTTAGTTTTGACGAATTGCTCATCCAACTTCAGAATGGTTTTGTTTGGTATTCACAATTTGTTAATGATTGGGAGCAATTCCATATGCTGGATGTTTCCAGGTGCCTCATTTATGTTTGGTAGATGCTTGACTTCAACAGCCTGGGGAATAGCGGCAGACCGTATCGGGAGGAAACCTGTTGTCGTGTTTGGCATTTCCTCTGTGTTAGTAACATTTTCCCTAAAACCAAATGTTGATTAACTGTGCATTTGTTTACTCCTGTCCTTTTCTTATTCGAATATTTGAGTCTCTGAGTTAATTCTTTTTAATGTTCCAGAGTTGTGTTCAATACATTGTTTGGTCTGAGTGTCAATTACTGGATGGCAATAGCTACTCGATTTCTGCTTGGTGCTTTAAATGGTTTGCTCGGACCAATAAAGGTATATAGTGAATTTCTGAGCTCTTTTATGTTAGAGATAGATGTGATATTGACATATAATTAATAACTTGATGCTCGATTTTTTACAGGCTTATGCCATTGAAGTTTGCCGACCTGAACATGAAGCTCTAGCACTATCACTTGTAATATACAAATTTTATACTGATTTGCTACTATATATTTTCTTATTTCAATGATTTTGAAATCACCTTCTTGCAATTTTAGGTCAGCACAGCATGGGGAATAGGTCTTATTATTGGTCCTGCTCTTGGTGGTTACCTTGCACTGGTACTTCCCAAACAATTTAGCAATCTTAGATTTATATCTAATTGTCAATCCTAATCTGGTTAGTTATCTGGCAGCCTGCAGAAAATTTTCCAACCGTTTTTTCAGCTGACTCAATCTTCGGAAGGTATCTTTTCACATAGCAGAACTAGATAATCTCAAATAACTCGCTTACAGAGTACTTATTTTGTATGGAAACTTGTCAGGTTCCCATATTTTCTACCATGCTTATGCACGTCAATCTTTGCTGCCGTTGTTCTAATAAGCTGCATATGGATGCCGGTATGTGAGATTGCTTTTGATTATCTCATTCATCATTTCCATACCTTTTGAACCAAATTTTGATTCCTCCCCTACCCATCTTAAAGCGTCTCACAATGTATTTTAGGAGACTTTGCACAAACACAAAGTTCATGAAAATAGAAGTCAAAACATTGAAGCGTTGGAGGCCCATCTGATTGATTCAAAAGAAAAGATTGAAGAAAGTGGTAGTTTAGATACTAAGAAGAGCTTATTCAGGAATTGGCCATTGATGTCATCAATAATTGTCTATTGCATCTTTTCCTTCCATGACATGGCTTACACAGAGGTATTTGCTTTTTGTTTGTTAATTATGACACTGAAGGTTTAGAACTTTTGAGTACCATGCTTTAACAAGCTAGGTTGAATTTATGCATGTTATGAACATAATTACTCTAGTAGAGACTAGAAGGATTTACTCTAACCTGTGGTCTATTTATTTTGCTAACTATGAATATGGTGGCTGTTCTGAAAAGTAGAATTTTGACATGGATCCTATCCAACATTGGTTGCTCTCAGCCAAACTTTTTTTTTTGCTTTCAGTCCAACGGTAGTTTGCATTGCTGTAAATATTTGTTATTTATTTTATTATTATTTTTTGCATCTTACATATTCTTCTGTACCAACATATAACTTTTGTATTACTTTTTTCATTTCAAAGCCATCACAAGTTATGTAGATGTATGCTGTATGGTCTCTGTTACAATACCTATCTAGAGGAAATTATAGCATGTTTCAGAGCACTAATAAAAACTTACTTTAGGTGTTCTCTCTATGGGCCGAAAGTGACAAGAAGTATGGTGGACTGAGTTTATCATCCGAGGATGTTGGTCAAGTTCTTGCAGTTACAGGTAATTTTTCTCACTGTTACCGTTATTAACTTGCAGAAACTGTATACAGAAAAAGAGAGAGAACTTAATCAGTCCCCTGAAGCTGCACAAAATCTTCAAATTCTATCATCAGTCCATTACCATCATTGTAGTTCTCAATACTTCGTGCAACAACTTACTGTTATTTGTGATACCAGCATTTACAACAGTTTATCTCTTCCATTTTCAGGTGTCAGTCTTCTTGTATATCAACTTATTCTGTATCCTAGTATCAATAAGGTTCTTGGGCCTATCAAAGCTTCTCGAATTGCAGCTGTGAGTAAAATATTCCGTTATTTAATTACTGAATTCCATCTGTTCTCGCTACATATCTTAACTACTGTTCTCAACCTTGCAGATCCTGTGCATACCTATCCTCTTTGCCTACCCCTACATGACATACCTGTCAGAACCAGGATTATCGATTATTTTGAATATTGCGTCAGTGATAAAGAATAATCTTGCTGTGAGTATTTTTTTATATTTTCCATACTTGTTTGAACTTCTAGATTTAAATAAGTACATAGATGGCAATTTGGTACGTTTAGAGTCTTTTTTTTCTCTGCTCTGGAAAATGGAAAAGAAAAATAAACTTTGCAGTTACTGCAGATGGTTGGCAAATATCAGCCATGTAGATCACATATACTTGCCCACAGCTTAGGATCTCACAGATCCTTTTTTTTTCTTGCTTTTGAAGAATTGGATTGTTGGTATTTCATATTTTCTTGCTGTATTGAAGTTTATTTTATTTTAACTATTTTTATCTTTGGTGTGCAATATTAGGTTACCATCATTACAGGCACTTTCATCCTTCAAAATAATGCTGTGGTAGGTATCAATTTCAGCTCAATTTATTGCAGTATTTTAAAACATATGTGCTGCTAGTCTTTGATTGACTGATGGCCATGCAATTAATAACAGCCTCAGGACCAAAGAGGAGCTGCAAATGGATTGTCCATGACAGGGATGTCCTTTTTCAAGGCACTTGCTCCAGCAGGAGCGGGCATTGTGTGAGTATAATCTGTTCCTTACAGCTGTGACAAGTATGTTTAAATAGAATGTTCTTGAAGCTTCAAAATTAGGAGTCCTGAGGTGCAGTGTATTTTAAATTTATCTAGTGCTCCACCGTCGCTAAATTTAAGCTTCACAAGTAGGAAGGCCGAGGCACAATGTACTTCTAATTTAGGGTCAGTTCTGGCCATGCCGCCATGCCACTGCAATTTTGCCAGTTTCAAAATTTTACTAGTGCTCCACAGCTGCTAATTTAAGCGCCAAAAGTAGGAAGGCTGAGATGTAATTTGCATTGGATGTAGCATCTGATTGTTTGTGTCTGAATTCAGGTTCTCATGGGCACAGAAACGCCAGCATGCCTTTTTCTTTCCAGGTAACGTGACCTCTTTTTTTGAAAAACAAAAAAAAAATCAGAGCCATTTCGTGTTTTTTTGGCAGGGCATATATTTCTCTTGCCTAACTTTCCTTGCTCCACTCGTACAGGTGATCAGATGGTATTCTTGCTCCTGAATGTCATCGAACTGGTTGGGCTTCTCCTCACATTCAAACCATTTCTGGCAGTACCAGAGCAATTTGATAGTAGATAGTTGTTGTTTGGATGAACTGTAGAAGTTTTGGAATATTCAAAATTCATCGTGTACGGGCTGTACCAGTAACCAGTGAGGAGAAGGGCGAAAGCATGCCCTTATTACGCCGCCAAGGTCTACAAAGAGTTGTGTACTTTTAATTGTATAATACCTGGTGTATGTAGTATCAGCATTTCTGCGTAGGAAATGCACATGTGAGGTGGTAAATGTGGCCAGTGGATCGAGAGTTGCTGCGCTGTAAGTAGTAATACGTAATAATAATGTAAAGGTTCAGCGACTCAAAATTATTTGTTGGAAATGAAGTTAGTAGCCATTTGTACCCTCCTTGTTTATCTGGCTGTTGGATTCTCTTAATTCTTCAGAGTAATCTTTTACATCATGTCAGACACACAATGAAGGGCCGGACTATGGGAGGACATTCTGATTCCTGAAAATGCAACGCTTTTTTTAACTTTTAGGTGCTGTTTGGTTCGTTCATTTTGGGCCGGTACCTGTTTACGGTGCAATCCGGTCCCGTTGCGATCTGTTTGGTTCGAGCAGCCCGTAAACAATTGCGGTGGCAACGGGTGCCGGCCCATACAATCCGATTGCCCCTGCTCAAGTCCAGGTAGTGGATCCCTTCCCCGAGCGGCATCAACCCACGTCACGGTCCTCGCGACCCCCGTCGCCGCCGCTGCCAGGACACTCGCCGCTCGCTGAGATCTCGGATCCCAACTCCTGCGACTCCTCTGCACGCCTCCTCCCCTCCCCCACGCGAGGACAGAAGCCTCGCGGCCCACGACGATGCCGCTCGCCGGAGCAGCTTCGCCGCCGGCCACCGTGAAGCACCTTCGTCGCCGACCGTCGGGAAGTAGCTTCGTCGCCTCCACACCAAGACACATCACCGGTGAGAAGGACTATTCTCTTTTATCTCCTGTTTCACTCTCTACTTATCCACTCTTTCTTCTCCCAAACCCTAACATTGGAGTTCTTGAAGGTCGCCGGCGCCACAAGCCCATCAGATCCATATAGCCTCCTCCCGGATCCCCCACACCTACGTCGGCGTCCTCTCGGATCCCCCGCACCTACGTCGGCGTCACCACCGACTTCCCTCGCAGGTGAGTCCTCGCCCTGCCCTGCCCTGCCTCTCTGTTTCTCCACTTGCTTGTCTCGGTTAGTCGTCGAATAGTTGCAGCGGCCACGTTCCTGTAGTGCGAAGTGCTAACATTTGGGGGAAGCATCCGTTTGGAGTTGTAGCGTATGAGTGGAACCACAAGAAATTGACCCCAACCGGTTGCGATTGTTGCACGACAGCGTGGCTCGATCTTGTTAGGACTGAAATTCGACTGCTTTGCTTCAATTCAGTACTGGTAGGTTTGCATTGGAATTTTGTACACCCAGTTGATGTCAACTTTAGCAAATTTATTTTCTACAACAGTGTGAATTTTCCAAAATGATGTTATTAGCAACTAGGGGTGCTTCTGACCAATTATAGCAGAGTCATATTTTGTATATTAATCCCTTCTGTGATATATCATCTTCAGAAAAGATATATATATTATAGTGAAAGAAAATTTATGTCTTGATTTTGACATGTACTTAGCGTTGCAGCTCTGTTCTTGTTTTATTACACCATTAATATGAGTTTTTGCCCGCTAGCTACTTAGCGAGTCTTTTAATTATTAGTTACTTTATCATGTTGCTTTCATGGTATTTTGAGACCTTCCTAATTGTTTCTAGAGTCGACACTTTACTAGTTGGCACGTATGACCGTAACAATTACTAGAGGAGAGGCGCGTTTGATCAGAATTGAGACATAGGCCAAGTTTCACCCACCCTTTGGCCGCGGTCTCCTATGATCAGATTTTTGTGAAATTTTCAGTTTAGATAGTACCTTTGTGTTTTCAGTTCACCTAGAAGCTGTACAATACTATTGTGTTGTGAGTACTATTCTGTGCATGTCAATTATGACTATCTAATTTGCCCATGTATTATCTTTGTACAGCATTATGGCTCGTCTTCCCTTAACTACTCGAATGCGGAGAAGGAATTTGTTCCTTCGTAATATGGCTTCTGCCATCATGCTTATGTATTACTATATCTCAGTATTGTTGATCTTGTCATACAAGTGGAAATGTTGGAAAATAGAAAGGAAGATACAGATTAGAGAACTGAGAAGTGATCGTTTGTATCGTCTTATCTGTGAGAGTGATGTGTCATGTATAAGTGAGCTTCGCATGGATAGGAGAACCTTTGATATGTTGTGTGAGATGCTTAGAGATGTTTCTGGTTTGAAGGGCACAAGAAATATGCCGTTAGAAGAGATAGTAGCAGCCTTTTTATACACATTATCTCATCACTTGAAGAATAGGACGATAGGGCATTTTTTCTTTCGAAGTGGTGAGACTGTGAGCTGCCATTTTAATTCTTGCCTTCTAGCTGTTCTGAAACTTCACCACTTACTACTTAAGAGACCAGAACCTATACCTGAGGACTGCACGGACTTTAGATGGAAGCATTTCAAGAATTGTTTGGGTGCATTGGATGGTACACATGTGAAGGTTACTGTCCCAACTAAGCTGAAGGGGAGGTATAGATCAAGAAAGGGAGACATTGTGACAAATGTCTTAGGTGTTTGTGCACCAGACATGCAGTTTATATATGTATTACCTGGCTGGGAGGGTTCTGCACGTGACGGTCGTGTGCTTCGTGATGCCATCTCAAGGCAAGATGGACTACGTGTCCCTCAAGGCTGCTATTATCTCGTTGATGCTGGTTACACTAATGCGAATGGGTTTTTAGCACCATATCGAGGCCAAAGATACCATCTAGGAGGCTTTACTACGCAAAATCCACCACATAGCGCAGAAGAGTATTTTAACTTGTGTCATGCTAGAGCTAGGAATATTGTTGAGAGGGATTTTGGAAGGCTCAAAGGTCGCTGGGCAATTTTGAGGTCTGCATCTTATTTTCGTGTCAAGACACAATGTCGAATCATAATGGCATGTGCTTTGTTGCACAATTTAATCTTACAAAAGATGTCTAGAGACCCACTTGAATTTGAGGAACCAACAATGGGGGCATCATTTGAAGTTTTGGAAGGAGAAATCAGCGAACCGGAATTTATCACAGTTGTATCAACATCTAACGAATCTGGACTTCTTTTGAGGACGAAGAGTTGATCAAAGCGTTGTATGAGCTCTCTCTAGATCCAAAGTGGAAATCTGAAGGAGGTTTCAAGCCTGGATACTATTCTATTCTAGAAGGTGTACTTGCTCAAAAGCTACCTGGATCAGGCATAACTGTTGTTCCACATATTGATTCAAGGGTCAGACACTTTAGGACAAAGTATGGTGCAATTGAGATTATGTTAGCTAAGAGTGGGTTTTCATGGGATGAAAACAGGAAGATGCTACAATGCGAGAAGCAACAATATGACCTCCATGCCCTGGTATCACTATGCGCCCTCTCAGTAATTTACATTTATTAATTGGTGTTTTGTTCATAGATGGCTATACTAGTATACATTTCCCCAAGTGTTTTCTACTGTACAACCAATATGACCTCCACTAAATGATTCAGCCAATATTACAATTTGTTGTTTGCATCTTACCTCCTGTAGGACAACCCTGATGCAAGGGGCTTGTATGGTATTTCATTTCCACACTTTGATACATTAGCTGCTATATATGGGAAGGATATTGCAACCGGAGAAGGAGCAGAGGGCCTTGGTGATGCCATTTCAAACATGGAGAAAGAAACAACTAGAGAAGGAGTAGAGGGCCTTGGTGATGCAGTGGAAGAAGACAGACTGTCTAAAGAGTGTTGACGCTCACTAATGCTCAAAATTAACCATCAACAATTGCATGAATTGACACTAAATGAATCACAAAGCATAGTTGTAGGGTTTGAAACTAACAAGTTCCACGAGTTTTGATGCTCTCACTTGTTTTGTAGGACATTCATGTTTTTACCATATAAAAGCATCTCAAGTGATGAATTGGAGTGCACCATTGCGAAGAGCTCGTCGAGACGATCGAAACGGACATATCATTTGCTATATTCGGAGTCCCGGATGAAAAGATATTAATTTTGAAGCGAAATCTGCAAAAGAAGGATCTAGAAGACACCAGAAGACACCACGAGGCGGGCCACCACGTGGGCCCACTGGGCCAGACCGACCGGTCCCACCCCGGGACCGACCGGTCGGCCACAGAGGCCGATTCGCCTCCGCCTTCCGGAACCTTCTTCCACCGCCTCCTAGGATGCATCTCCATCGTCCCTAAGGTTGGTTTGATCCAACGACCACGGTTTCTCGCCCAGGGCTATATAAGCAACCCCAGACCCCCTCTCCAGGCATCTTCATCTTCATTATTCATCTCCACATCAGAAACTAGGGTTTCAATTAGAAGTAGAGGTCCCTCCAGATGAATCTCTTCTAGTTCATCTAGAATTAGATCTAGTTCTAGTTCGTTTAGTTCTAGTTCTAGTTGTCTAGTTCATCTAGTTGTAATTAGAGATCGGATTAGAGAGAGGAGAAGGAGAGAGCTGAGGAGGAGCCGGATCTATCGGATCTTCCTCGACATTGTATTGGTGCAGCATCTAGTTCGTCTTCAAGTAATCTCCAGGTTCTTCATTTACTATTTCCAAGTATTATATTTAATTTCAGTTCTTGCTTTATTTCATTTACTGGATCTCCACTCGTATCGAGTGCTCTAATTATTGTACGTAATTAGAGTAGTAGACGCTAGTGTAGACATGGTGTCTAGACTAGGGTTTACCTGAGTTTGCACCCAGCCCCACGGATAGTTGTGGTAGCCCCAGGTGGTGACAGCCCTGACGGCCGACGTAGTCCACCACGTTCGGGTTGGTGTTTGTAGGACCGCAGTCGGAGGCAATACAAAAGGATCCAATGCAAGCCCTTCAATAGAAGTCTATTGTTGAGTTGAGTAGGCTTGGTTTCGCTGGTACTGATCTTGTCAAAGCTGCAAGTGTCTTCGTGAATATCCCAAACCAGATGACTATGTTGTTTGCACTTCCAGAGACTCTAAGGAGAGAGTTTATACTGAAGATGTTCGCTGGTAAGTTGTTAATAATATCTTTTCATTCTCATGTTCCTCCTGCTAACTCATAAAAAAAGATATGTGGGTCTATTATATTCATTTATCACTTGATTTCTCAAACAAATTAGTCTTGTGTATCACTATATAGCTTGACAATATTAGAATAAGATTTTAACATTTTCATAGTATTTTCTGTACATACAAAGACAATAACTTACCTCTATTACATATAGATGAGTTGTACTCATGTACTTTTTTCATTAATTAGATGATGCTACAAGGAGGAACTGAAATTTGATGATTGCTGCAAGGAGGAACTGAAATTTGATAATTGCTACTAGCTGTAAGGATCTGAGAAGAATAGGTGAAGCTGAAAGAGATGTCTTACAAGTCTTGCTTTTCTAAGGTTGTCGTCATGTATTAGCAGTATCAATTACGCTTTTGAATGGATTGTCCTCGTATCAGTCTCAGGATCTGACAAGCCAATGTGCATTTGAGAAGAGTAGTTGAAGTTCAAAAAGATAGTCTTATAATTTTCACTCTTCTAAAGTTGTTGCCATGTATTAGTATTCATTATGAGATGCTTTTGAATTCTAGAGAAGTTTTGGTAATTTGTATAGTGTCAGATATTTTAGTATTTCATAGATGAATGGCTTGAAGCTTTTGTATTGTCTTCATTCTTCAATGTGTTATTTACTAGAATAGAACAAATCTATGCTGGCTAGCTGCTGCTAGCTTTTGGCTGGTAGCACGAGAGTAACGATCAGCGTAATCTGTTCCAACCAAACAGCGCAATGTAAATGGAAAACACTGCTGGAGCCAACCAAACATGCTGCGTAATATGTTCCCTTGCAACCATTACCGTTGGCAAAACATCCCATTACCATTCCCGTAACAGCACCCGAACCAAACAGTACCTTAGATTTAGATAGAAAAAGGGAGGGAATTCTAAAACTGTTTAAGCAAAAATTGTAGCTTAGCCTTTTAAGCAAATATAAGACCCAGAAAATAAGACTATGGGACATGAGGATCGAGGACAGCCTTCTGCAGGTGAGGAACATGCACGCTGGAAGTGAAGTCTCTTCTCCTCATCCCTCATGTTGGGCTGGGCCGAAGTTGAATCTTCTTCCCGCGTGGGCTGATTTTGAGCATCCGCCAGCAGGTAGGTTTGGCACAGACTTCGGTTTTTGTATTTTTTTTCTTTGTTTTCTTCTCTCTCCTTTCCCCCGGCATGTATTTAATTCTAAATTTTCTTTTACTTATTTATCTCCGTTTATCAATTTATTTAAAAAATGAACCCTACTTTTTTGCTTATTTATTTTATTTTTCGTGTTTAAAATATTTTTCTATTTTATCTTGAGTATATATATTTTTTGTTTCCATCTCTATTTCTTATATTTGTTTCTACTGCTAATGCTAGAATGTTGTTCTCATGGGCCTGGAAGGCTGGAACATATGCTATGAAGGTAAAATGTGTTTTCTTGTGAGGCTAGAATACTTTGCTCGTGAAGTTATAACATTTTTCTCGTGAATTCTTCTGAACCTGGAATACTTTTTCGTGCCTCTGGAAGACTACTGGAACAGTATATTCTCCTAAACCTAGAAAAGGAGAAAAAAAAGCTTAAATGTGGTATCTTTTGAGACTTGAGAGTGGAAGACTACCGGAAGACTATTAATCCTTGGATTACTGGATGAATGATATGTAACCTTGACATTCTACTTCTGCTTTGTGTCACGAGGACACGTTCGCCAAAAAAAAAGGAGAGTGGACCAGATGTCGCAAACAGCGACGGAGGCAGCGGTGGGGCGGGAGGGGCTCGAGCCCCTCCTACCGCTACCGAGTACGTTAAATTCCTATAGTATCCCGTTAAAATTTTAGTCGTGGATGTATAAGATAGGAGGGGCTGAGATGGTAGATGTACAAGGTAGGAGGGGCTAGAATTTATTAAGAGTAGAAGATGTTCTCTTTTGTTAATGAGAACGTATGCTATGAAAACCAGTTTTTCGTGCAAAGTATAGAAACTCTAATCAGGACCACAGGAATCTAATCTGATCATTAGATATGAAGCTGAATTATTTTAGCACTTAAATCCCCCACTGTGCCCACGCCTGTTTGGATTAGAATGAAATGAGTGGAGGAGTTTAAGTGCTAAAATAACATATCATCGGATTAAATTCTTGTGGTCTTGATTAGAGTTTTTATAGTTTACACACGAAGCTACTTTTCATAACATACGTTCCCTTTGTTAATTAGGCAAGCAATCCAATAGACATAAAGAATTATTCATCTAAGTCACAAGACTCAATCCTACCTTCTCAGTTCCCAGCCCACCGCCCCAATCCATCACTATAGAATGTTCCTTCCCCGCGCCCTAACCCATCCCTACAGAGTGTTCCTTCCCGTTTACGCGGCGTCACGCAGTTCCTAGTGGACGATGGATGTGACTACGCTACGACGCAACAAACGGGCCAGCGACTCCTGGGTGCGGCTATGCGAGGGCAAGCTAGCAGGGCCACGATCGACGACCAGCGAGCAGCCAGACTTAGTCGTGAAGCTGAGTGACGCGGCAAGCTGTAAGCTTGCAACCAGGTGTGGCGGCCAGCGGATGAGCAGCCTGAAACAGTGGGCAGACTGACAAGCGATCATTGGTGGCAGGACCGGCAGGTAAAGAGTTAGGCGCAGTGCTAGTGGACAAGGGCACGCCGCAGGCTGCAGCATGCTCCAGGTATCCCTGTGAGCATTTCAGCATCAGCTTTCATCCAGCCCTTCCTAATTTTTTTTTCTGGCTTCGTCCGTGGTCGCAAACGACTTTGTTTGTTTTTCAATCTAGCTAGCGACATCCGAATTGTTTGTTTGTACTGTAGTGCAGTTCATCTTTGTCGTTGAACCGATTATTATACCCCGGATTAGTAGAAGAAGCACTACACAGTTTTTTTTTTTTTTTGCAGATATATATGATCCACACAAATACAGTAGGTTCCTGGAGGCTTGGTGGTTGACATAAATTTGTGTGGAGCAGCAAGTTGCATTCCCATGTCTGTGTGTCCTCCGGGCCTAGTACCTACTAGGCCCTCTGTTTCCTTTTACAAAGCGTGACAGAGAATGACACGGTCTCCTAAATTATACTTTGGTCATTCATTTACTTTATATTATATGTTATTTATGTTCATAAATTTATGATTATTGGATAGTACAATTGTTTATAGATCTAACCATATCAATTTTGTATTATAATAGTTAAATATTATTAACTAAATCATTGGTCAAAGTTTTTAAAGTTTGAATCTTGACTCTGTGTGTACGCCTTATAAAAAGAAACGGAGGTAGTAATGAATATTATTAGCCGTATCATCTGAGATGGAGTTTATTTGTCTCCTTGCTGTTGTTTAAGTAAAGTGATATACTGTTATCATCACTATTTGGCATCATTGTAGCATGAAGTAAAGCTGTAAATTAGATGCGCACTCGTGTGATTACTTTGATTGTAGAAAATGCGACAGGATATAATTGCATGCAACTGCAGTGCGGTACGCTTTTCCTGTAACCAACAGGCCATTGATACAGTCTTCTTCCCACTTTGACTAATAACAATCAAGAAACATTAATATTAATCAGTGGACACGAGCGAGACCGATGTCGTCATTGTCGTCGTCGTATCAAGCAGTTAGCTTAGAACACACACCAGTAGTCCAAGCACGCCATCTATCCATCACAATTGCCTTAATTATTAATGCCATGTATATTGTTTTGCGTACAACATTAGGGTGATCAAGGTAAAAAGGCATCTCTATGGAAAAATTCCGGAAAAATGTGTAAAAAAAAAAAAAAGCACGTCAGACGATTTGCATTATTGTACGTACAAACGTCAGGTGATCGATGATTTGCATCGGATCAGGTCACTTTCTTGGATGGCGTACTAGCATGCTGCCTAGCTTTACCAACGCTCTGGGATTGTATATATATATACAGGCCTGGTTGACCCGGCGTTTACTACGTTTTGGACTAGCTACTCGTCCTTTCTCCGTTAAGAGCAGCTCCAACGTTGGTGCTAAGGAGGCGCTAGGAGGTGAGAGAAAGAAACAAGGCAGACGCTATACATTGTGGCGCTGGTGCTAGCTTAGCACCTCTTAGCACCTGTGGCCAATTTAAGCACCCGGTGCTAGAGGAAAGAGAAGAAAGGAAAAGAAGATTGGGAAGAGATGTGAGAGTTAAAAAAGAGTAGTTTATTGTTTGCGGGTCATGTTTAGATGGTGCTAGCAGATTTTATACGTTGGAGCAGAATAGAACTAGCAAGCATCACCTGACGTGGCAAAGTATAGCACCTTGGGTGATGCTATACACTGCGGATGCCCTAAGGCGTTTCCAATAGCTAGCTAGATATGATTTAATAGGGAAAAAAATAGGAGAGATTAGTCACTGCTCTCTCTCCATTTTTTTATGAAGTAGTTTCTCTTAAATCAAATAAATATGTGTATCTTTGACTATTATTTTTTTTAAAAAAATATATAGTTTTTTATCATATTTTTTATATTTTTACATAGGAAAAATAAAATAGTCTTTACTTTTATTTCTCATCTTCACCATAACTAGCTACGTAGCTAGTACCCTTGCACCCTTTGTTATCGCTAGCTGGTGACGACCTGTTGTTGATTTAGTCAATTGCGTCTGCTAGCTGGCTTCATTCCAAAAAGGAACTTTCATTAGCAGGGTGTACTAATGAATGATGATGGGTGGCCGATTATGAACACTCTAGTCTGTATCTAGTCATGCAGTAGTGTATTATCAGACTGGAATGTACTAACGACAACTTGTTTGCTTTAATCCGGTGTGCTGCCGTGCCTGCTGCTATGAAAAAGGACCAGAGATAGAGAAATAGGGAAACAGTAGTGCGTGCAATGTGGGCTCATGAATGGAATTGAGAAACACTATTACTACTAATATGGTTGTTTAAATGCTAGCAAGAGACAAGAGCACTGGCTTCATTCAGTAGTGGATTGTGGACTGTACTGTGTGCTTCGCTCTAATTCTGTTGACATGCATGGCTTGTCTTATAAACAAGTTCTTGGCTCTATATTAGGTTTTCTTTCCTTCCTCTCAAATACATAGGGATGTTGTGTATCTTTATATTAAGGCCTTGTTTGTCTGCACACAAAAATACGCCCCAATCCACGTGGGTTAGAGTGGATTGGAGTGTAACTTGAACTAAATTATACTTTAATCTCTTCCAACTCACGTGGATTGAAGTGCATTTATGTGCAACCAAACAAGGCCTAAAGTGTAAAGAAAGCTAGTCTTGTGCACGACATGATTGGTAATCCAGTGCTAGATCAATCGGTGTTCTAAACGATCGTGTGGTGATTACAATGATGAGCCATGCATGATATATATGCAGCTTGCCATGACTAATGACTACTCCCTCTGGTTTTTATTCCATGTCGTAATGCTTTGTGTCCTAAATTAAACATTTGTATTTTGACAATTGATTTTACAAAAAAATATGTAGGTTCATGTCATAAGATTTATATTTTTATATTCACTATGAAAAATACTTTTATAATATATAATTATATGTTATGAAACTAGCTATAAATATTTTTTAAAATTAACTCAGGACAAAGCTAATGTGAAATATAAAAAAGAACGGGGTTAGCATTAGTTTTCTCGGATATAAGGGTAGTCCCACGCAAGCAAAAAAAAAAAAAAACCCGACCCATTCAGGAATGGATCGAGGAAGTGTTTATTGTTCTCCATACCTCATCTTTTTCACTTTGTGGTGCCCTTCTTTTTTTATTTGTAAGGTCAGTCTCGGTGTTTTCGAGACTTTCATGTAATACAAAATATAGTAAAACTAGGATAAAACACTCATTTTCAGTGGAAAATTTTATTCTATGGTTTCATTGATATTTAATTTCATGACTCTAGAGAGTTTCATCCGGAGGAATCTCATTTTATTTTTCTCTTCTTAAATACTTGTTATGTCATTACAAATATCTATGTGACAACCTATTTAATGCAGGTCAAGCTGTCACAAAACTTATACTGAGGCTGATCTAATAGACTTATGTATATATCCAACTAGTTATCTTTGTTGACTAGCGTGCACTGCGTCTCGATCTAGTGTTATTGGAAAGGGAATAAAGATGATTCAGGGGACGATATCAGTGTTATTGGAAAGGGAATAAAGATGATTCAGGGGACAATATCAACTCTTTTTGTTTGCTTGTACTCAGTGGCGGATCTAGGATAAAAGTTTAGGAGGGGCTAAGTTCAAACTATTTAGTAAAATTAAGACCTAAATCTCCTCTTTGTATATTATCTTTCACTCCAAATTCTTTTCAATATTATCTTATGACTAAAAATTTATGGAGGGGCTAAGGAGGGCTCCATAGACGCGGTCGCCGTAGAGGGTGGGGGGCCGGGGCTGCAGCCCCGGCAGCCCCTGACAGATCCGTCCCTGCTTGTACTTATCAATCGGTGGTTTATCAGTTGTACTATGATTTCATATTTCTCACATAATACTAAATCATATTTCTCACATAATACTATTGAAGTAATCAAAATCAACCCAAACAAGTTAAACAAACACGTCGAGTATATTACCCTACTTAGCCGGAGTGGCGGACCCTTTAAAGTTTATATAAGCGCATGCATGCATCATGCATGTGCTACAACAATAGCACTAGTAAATAAATAGGAGATTAGTGGACTATGCACTGCAGTGATATGCTTTTAGGAGGTTTCCAGTTTCCACTGATGCGATGACAGGTCATAAAAAAATAATAGTACACTCTGCGTATTGAATGTAAAAAAATCAAAATAATTAAAATTTAGGACAGATGAAGTAGTAGTCATTGATATGCTTTCGTCGCCAACATGCGATAGATTTTTGTTTGTGTCCTTTTTTCGAAGGGAGAATTAGGTGTATGGCTTTGGAAAAAATTACTCTTAGGTATAGGGCCTTTTTTCTTTCGAATTTAGTTCTATGTTCTCAAAACAAAATTTATTTAGCTCTACGGCCTTCCGTCAGTTTTGAACAGCTAACGGTGTTAAGTCAGGGATAAAAAGACTATTTTACTCCTAGCGAAAAAATAAAATAATTTTCTTTATATATAGAAAAATTTTGTACATAGTTTGGCTCAATTACTACGAAAATTTTCTTTAATTTAATCATTAATATAATTGTAGCACAGTAACACGTTTTAGTATTTTAACTGTGACCAATTAAAGATTAAAAAATATCAATATTTATAGTATTAAATAAATATCATTAGACTAGTTACAAAATGTATTTTTATAATAAATTAATATCATTTACTAGAAACCGGCCAAGTCAATAGATTTGTGGTGGTACGTATGTAAATGTAAATAAAATCTGATAAATTGAGGCTCCGTCCTTAAAACTGACCGAATATGAGGCTGGGCAGCTATTTTCGAACGTTAAATTGCTATAATCAATATTGTACAAACAAAAATGATCAAATACTACTAGTGTAACAATAAATATAATGAGCCGATTCGCTTGAACTTAGCTATATGATATAATGGGGTTTTTTTTTTCCCCTCAAAGTAAAATAGCATGAGCCGAGCCGGCTTATGTATGTGTTTAGTTGGAAGAATTTTGGGTGTAAAGTTCCTGTAGCATTTTCGTTATTATTTGACAAACTTTGTCCAAATATGGACCAACTAGACTCAAAAGATTCGTTTTGACATTTACAAATAAACTGTGCAATTAGTTATTTTTTTTTACCTACATTTAATACTCCATGCATGCGTCTAAAGATTCAATGTGATGGAGAATCTTGTAAATATTTGGGATCTAAACATGCACTAAGTTTATATTGCAAGGCTGAGATACTGTCAGCAGCGCTGCGAGGGTGTACGTGTGGCCAGGCGTCCTTGTCGATGTGGTCGTGGAAGTCCATTCCATTCCGGCATGCAGGTGTCTAGCGGAAGTCGACGCGCCGTGAATTCGACAAGGATGCGATCACGACCGGACTGCACTGAACCTATGGGCATGGAAACCAGGTTTCCGTGAAAACTATTAAAACTCGCACGTGGATTACAAAATCTACGATAAAACAGCAAAATCTGTTATTATTATTGTGTTTCTGATGTGAAATCCATTTTCCGGAGAATACTATACTAATGATTCCTACTCCCTCCGTCCACGAATGAATAGATTTCTAGAGTTGTCAAACTTTAACCGAATTTTTAGAAAAAACTATGAAGATTGATGATCTTAAATTTGCATCATTAGATATAGCATAGATATTTTCATAATATGTTAATTTTATACTATAGATGTTATTACTCTTTTCTATAAAGTTAGTCAAACTTTAAGTTTGACTCACACAGATTCTAGGAATTGATTCGCGCGCTGACGACGACGAGACCGCGACGACCGACGTGGACGTAGGTGCTTCCATCCACGGCGGCGGCTGCGCCTGCGGGGCACAGATCGGCGGCCATCTGTCACTCGAGGCGAGGCGCCGGGGGCCGGGGGGCGGGCGGGGCCCTCTCATCTATTACTGCGGATCTGTCGTCACCTCATCATCCTCATCTCTTTCTCTCGGGCTCTCGGCCGCCGCCTCCGCCTGTTACAAGGAAAGGAAGACGATGGGTGGATGCAGCCGTAGCGCGCGGCCTGGCACTGGCACGCCAACCAAGGGGCCCGGGGCGGCGGCGGGGCCCAGGCAGGCCACCACACACACCCCATCGGGGGCGGTGGCAGGCAGTGCAGGCGTGCAGCAGCATACCGCCGCTCCTCCGTTCCGTTCCTTGACGTTTCCTTCCACGGCTCTCCAGTTTCCACTTGCGATCCTCCTCCTCCACCGGACGGAGACGGACCCCTTTTCTTCTCCACTCCAGGGCTCTGTTCTGCTCTGCCTTCTTCTCTCCTCCACATATTGATCTCTGCTCTGACGCCTGCCTGCCTGCCTCGAGAGTCGAGACCGACCATTCCGGATTTCCGGGCATTCAAACACCACCGATCCAGTCAGTAGTCGGACGGACAAATATGGGGGAGGAGTCGCCGCCGCCGCCCAAGGTGTACTACGACGGGTGCCCCGGCTGCGCCATGGAGCGCAAGAAGGACACCCGCGCCGGCGTCCCCTACAAGGAGCTGCTCTTCGTCGCCACCACCACCTTCGCCTCCGGTACCCGCTCCCACACCTTGACGCTCTGATGCTATTAATTCGCTCCTCCTCCTGCTACCTGCTCTGCTGCTCCTCCTCCCTCCCCATTTCTTTCTTTATCCATATCCATTCCAAGTTCCAACTGCCGATGGTCTTATTCTACTGCCTGCTACGTACTACTCTCTCGTTCGATCTGGACTGGGGTATATATTCTTCTATACTACACCAGCAGTACCTGTGACAGTTTCCACGAGATTTGGCATCTGTTTTTTTTTTCTCCCCCACATGCTGGACGCCTGGACTGGAACTGGACATTCTTTCTTTCTTCTCGGCAAGGGGCATGCAGATCGCCCGCCTGGACGGGACTGTGTGTCCCATGCATGCCATGCCAGCTACTAACTCAACTGAATTGTACTGATTGATGATGCTTCTTCTGAAACGTTTATAAGTACTTCTGTACGTTGCTCAACTGATTTCTCAACGCCACTGCATGTTCTTAACTGTCCTTTTATTTTTATTTTCCAGCTCTGCCGATCACGTCCCTCTTCCCCTTCCTCTACTTCATGGTAAGTCTGCCTGCATGCCTGCCTGCCGTTCATGTTCATCCTCTTGCCTGGCATATTCCATCTCGTCCTCTGAAATCATCTAGTGTATGTTGCATGCATTCTTCTTCTTCTTCTTCTTCTTTTTCTTTTGGCAAATAAAAGATGCTGATTTCCTTCTCCTTTTAATTTCACCTAATGTATGCCATGCTGACGAGGCAGATTAGGGACCTGCATGTCGCTCCGAGGGAGGAAGACATTGGATTCTACGCTGGTTTCCTCGGTACGTACTGTAGGTACTCCCTCCGTCCGTCTCAAAATAGATGTCACTACATCTATTTATTAGAGAGACGGAGGGAGTATATGCTTTTGCTGTCCATCACTCGCATCACACAGTCACACTCAACTCAACCCCAAGTGCTAATGGCTCACAAAAAAACCATGCGTGTGTATCCCCTTTCTCTCTCTTTTTTTTTCCTGGTCCACGTGAAATCTCTTTTCTCCTCCTTTTTCTTCTTCAGGCGCGGCGTATATGATCGGCAGAGGCGTCGCGTCGGTGTTCTGGGGTGTGGTGGCGGATCGTGTTGGCCGAAAGCCCGTCATCGCCTTCTCTGTCTTTTCTGTGTAAGTGCACCATCCATCGCCGTCTTTCTTTCTTTCTTTCTTTCTTTCTTTCCATAACAAACAGCTACCACAAAAGAAAAAGCCATAACTAATCAAAGTTACATCGTACCAGCACTGGTATTTTTCTCCCCTTTATCGTAGATATAATTATCTTTTTTTCCCGAAACCTGTATATATATAACTATTATTATTATTTATTATCTGTTACCAATCCATTTCCAAACCTACATATGTTTCAGCATTGTGTTCAACACTCTGTTTGGACTCAGTGTCAAGTACTGGATGGCTATCGCTACAAGGTTTCTTCTCGGTGCTCTCAACGGCTTCCTCGCACCGGTAAAGGTACGTCCTACTCTGCTTATGTTAAAAACTTGAAAGGTGCCAATTCCTAGCTAACAAGAGACAAAGGAACTATATATGTCGCTGTCAGTTGCTGTGCCCTGATTCCAGCCAAAGTCTAGTAGTCCATAATGTAGTAATGTGAACGTGGGTTATTGCTTTTTGCTTCAGGCCTACTCCATTGAAGTTTGCCCACCTGAACAACAGGCTCTGGGTATATCAGTTGTAAGCTCCATCTCTATCTACACACACATATATATAAGTGCACAACACATGCTTTGTATATACTGCATATAACATTTATAATTACTGCCTGCTACAGTACACTCTGTTTGATCCATTTCATTTCATTTGATTTAGGTCAGCACAGCATGGGGAATGGGTGTTATAATTGGCCCGGCAATTGGGGGTTATCTGGCACAGGTATCTGACCAAGATTGTTGTTGTCTGTCAACAGTTGGACTTTTTTTTGGATTACTTACTTTTCACCTTCTCTGCTTTCCTTCCTTATTACCAGCCTGTCAAACAGTATCCACATCTGTTTCATGAGAGCTCAGTGTTTGGAAGGTAGTATTCCTTTCGACCAGAATTAAATTATTCTGTCAACACTAAGTTAGAATGATATATATTTTTTTTTCATTTCATCTTTTTGTTCCAACATCATGCAGGTTCCCATATTTATTGCCATGTCTATGTATATCATTTTTCGCAACCTTGGTTCTCATAAGCTGTGTATGGCTCCCGGTAAGTACAACCTGTTCTCTATATCACTGTACGCTTTTACATTTATTGTTGTCATGAAGAGTTTTTTTAATGTGTTTTATGATTTTTTTTACACATAAATATGTCTCGCTCTTGGCACACTATATCCAAGTCAATGTGAATGAATATCCTACCCTACCTTATTAAAGTACACAAGAAAAAAACTGTTACATAATTTTGCATTTTGATGCTGGCTTATTTCTATACTTGTTATTCATCGAGCAACTAAACCAAACAGGAGACCCTACATAAGCACAAAGGCCTTGAGAGCGCAGTTGAAATGGTAGAAGGTACTACAACTCAAGAAAGTACAGAGCCACCTAAGAAGAGCTTGCTCAGAAACTGGCCACTGATGTCCTCCATTATAACATACTGTGTCTTCTCCCTTCATGACACCGCTTATGCTGAGGTACCGCTTTCCGACTCCGACAGCTTCTACATTGAAATGAATTGTTCTAAAAGTTAGATATTGTTGCGATTCAACATCAGATATTTTCTCTATGGACCGTGAGTGACAGAAAATATGGCGGGCTTAGCTTTGCGTCTAAAGATGTGGGCCAAATTCTTACGGTTGCAGGTAATTCCACTCCAACCAATTACTTCTCCAAAAACTTAAAAAAATATCCGAGGGATCCACTTGATCAATTGTCTGTGTTTTAATAAAGTCTGTGAACTGTAGTAAATGCAATTTCTGGATATATCGTCAACACTTATCCTCTGCTCAAGTGTAGGTGCCAGTCTTCTAGTATATCAAATCTTTGCTTACCGTTGGATCGATAAAATCCTTGGTCCAATCAATTCAACCCGAGTTTCATCGGTAAGTTAGTAGTCACCATTATTATTGTTTGATTGACATTTTGCAGTGTGTCCATTACTGATTTCCCTTTTTTGGTTAAAATTTGTTTGTAATTCTGTCAATTGACCATAAGCATCGCAGGCACTATCTATACCAATAATTGCTGCTTATCCCTTCATGACGCACTTGTCAGGAATAAGACTTGATGTGCCTCTCTACATCGCAGCAATGCTCAAAAGCGTGTTTGCAGTAAGTACTCACTATGATTAAGCTCCACTATGATTAAGCTCTGATATTCAGCACTAAAACACACCACCACCACATGGCTAAATACTAAAATACATACACTCCTGTATAGAATTAGAAATTCAGGACGTGTGTTTTGGTTTATGCCTTTGTTCTTCCATTCAAATGTTCAGCTTTGCCTGCTTTGGATACTAATGATTTGATTATGTTGATCAGATCACTAGAGTTACCGGCACTTCACTTCTGCAAAACAATGCTGTGGTACATGCCCAACTTATGCCATTTCTATCGATTATCATTCGACGCCCTGCCAAGAGAAGAGATCCAGTTGTTATCAGTATTGATGTCAATATGTCAAATAAACCTAACATCTGAACCGGATGCTATCTGCAGCCACAAGAACAAAGGGGCGCTGCAAACGGAATAGCTACGACAGCAATGTCTCTGTCCAAGGCTTTTGCTCCGGCCGGAGCAGGCATCTTGTATGTACAACCTAGCATTGCTGCCTGACCTTACAGTTATTATACATATAATGCTCATTGACGTCTTGAAAATGTTGCTAGTTTTCTCCTAGACTTTTATTATTGATTCCTTGTTGTGTGATAAACATGAAAGCATGGACCAGTCAGGACAAGCTAGTTTATGTGTCTGTACATGTTTTTGTTTTTTTTTAACAAGAAGCTCACTGCTGAAACGCCTCCATTCTGGCTGTAGGTTCTCATGGGCACAAAAGCGCCAGCATGCCGCGTTCTTTCCAGGTAAATTTAATTATATCTACGCAGTTTTGCCCTACTAGATACCTTCTTAAATGTTACAACATGATCTTACAAGTAGTTACTGCAAATCTGCAATGAGACCATATAGAGGATTCAGATCTGAATGAAAGGTTAGAAAGGGATTGTGATTATTAATCCCCCACATTTGACATTTTCATATATGAATGCAGGCGACCAGATGTTGTTTCTGCTCCTGAATCTGACAGAGGTCATCGGGCTGGTGCTCACCTTCAAGCCTTTCCTTGCGGTTCCCCAGCAGTACAAGCAATGAAAGCATGCTGCATGCATTTATAGAGGTATAGCTAGCTAGTGTCAAGTGTGTGGGCGAGACGAGGCTGATGAACATGAATGGAGTAGAAGTATGCCGTAGCGTGCGTGTGCCATGCATGCTGTCAGTGCATACATACACACAAGACTGAAGGCCATGCATGCTGTCAGTGCATACATACACAAAGACTGAAGAACAGAGCCAGGTGTGCAATGGAACTCAGTGTGGAGTCCAACGTTTTGATGCCGTTTGTTGACTGTAGCCGACATAAAAAAAAAAAAGCTGTTTGACCGTTCGGTAAATGGGTTACTGTCTTGACTTCACTCTGTTGTTGGTGGCGGTTAGACTATCCGCACCGGCACCCGCTAAATCATACTGCAGTAACATATACAGTAAGAAACAGCTGCGCCGGTCTACTGTAAAACATACGCTACCGCACCGGCACCCGCTAAATCATACTGCAGTAACATATACAGTAAGAAACAACTGCGCCGGTCTACTGTAAAACATACGCTACCGTACCGGACGCTTATCCATCCGCTAAATCTGGCGACGCAGCGCGCGTCCGCTAAATTGCGCAAGCACGGGAGGAGAAAGGACCGTGGGAGAGAGAGGAGAGAGGTAATTCAGCCTGGGCATTTTTTACCCGCAAACCGAGCCGAGCCGAGCCGAGCCGAACCGAAATATCGGTTATTTCGGTTTTCGGTTGCGGGTTCGGTTTTGATTTTTATACTGTTCGGTGTTCGGCCTCGGCTTCGGTTTTGCTCCCAAACCGAACCGATCAACCGATCACCCGAACACCACCAGCCCACCAAGTTGGCTCCGTGCCCACCAGGTGCATCGAGGCACCGAGCACCAAAGAAGGCCCATCCTGGCCGGCTGGCCCAATGACCCCAACGTTGAACGCCCAACCCACAGGCCACATTGACGCATTCCGCGTTACTCAGGCACCGCACGTCCGCACCCCGCACCCCACACGGCCATCCTGCCATCCACATCCACGCAGCGCCGCAGCGGCCGCGGCCGAACACCCAAACCCTAACTCCATCTCCATCCATCGACATCCAGGCTCGAGGGGCGGCGCGCCGGCGCCCACGGACGGCGGGCGACCCAAGCAGAGCGCGGCGGCGGCCGTCGGGCGACTGGAGCAGGCCGCGGCGAGGAGATTGCGGCGGCCGGCAGACCGCGGACCTGGAGCAGGGCGCGGCGAGGAGAACGGGGCGGCGACCAGCGGGCGACTGGAGGTCTGGTCCGTCTGGAGC
Organism: Coix lacryma-jobi var. lacryma-jobi; assembly: GCA_009763385.1. Lineage (NCBI taxonomy): Eukaryota > Viridiplantae > Streptophyta > Magnoliopsida > Poales > Poaceae > Coix > Coix lacryma-jobi. The sequence continues at coordinate 127,548,206 of CM019831.1, forward strand.
AGGCCGCGGCGACTCGGCGAGGAGAAGGCGGCGGCTGGCAGGCGACTAGAGCAGGTCGCGGCCGCCGGCGAGGAAAAGGGCAGAAGGCGGCGGCCGAGCAGGTGGCGGCGAGGAGCAGGCTGTGGCTCCTTCATTTTTTTTTGTTTATTACGGTTATAGCCGAAAACCGAAATAAAAAAACCGAAACCGAAATCTGCGGTTTTCGATTTTCCGGAGAACCGATCGGTGACTGAAAACTGGAAACCGAATTATTTAACAACCGAATTAACCGAACCGAATTGTCGGTTATAACCGAACGCCCAGGCTGAGAGGTAATGACGGGCCCCACTTTTTCAACTACTTAAAATATATTATAACTCACAAATCAAAAAATCAAATTAAATTTCGATTGCACCATTAAATTCGTTGCAATTAATTCTTCAAAACTATATCTCTCATGGATATATTTAGAGAAAGTGACAAGTGAGCCCACTATGGATAGAGGATGGATGAGTGCGGGAGAAAGTGATATAGAGGAGAGAATCTCGATGACTAGGATGTATAGAGGATTAATTTAGAGTACAAAGAGTGCGGTCAGTCTTAGAGCATCTCAAGTAGGGTCTATACTTAAGCTCTCCAAAGCCAAAACTAAAGGTTAGAGAAAAAAATCAACTCCAAGAGGATCTCTAGCAAGGCCCTTCGCCAACACGGTTCCTTTGGCACGCTCTCTCCTTCTAGCAACATCTTCCCTGCAAAGCGTGCACTCGCTTGTTTTGTCGTCCTTTTTAGTGGCTCCCTTTCCCCAATGGCACCTCCCTCACCCTAGGGGCGCACCCCTCACCCAATCTGGCTGCCCTCTTTGACGTCTCCCTTCATTGGTGGTGGCTTCCTCACCTTGCGGTGCCTCCCTCCCTCATGGTCGTCTAGATCTAGGTGTCCTTGGTGGCTACCTTCACAGCGGGGTGAAAGGTCCAAATTGGCTAGAGGGGGGGTGAATAGCCTAATTAAGATCTACAAAAATTACTTAGGCAAACACTATTAGTATAACAAATAGCGAAGCTTTTTGCGCTAGCCTAATAGTGTGTTGCAAGCCACCTATCCAACAATTCTACCTAATATTTCTATGTCACACAATCAACTAGAGCTAATAACAAATGCGGAATAAAACAATATAGCTCTAGCACAAGTATGATATACAAAAATATATATGAGACAAGTGTGTGCAAAAGACAAACTAAGCAAGCTACTCACAACTAGCTACACAAGGTATATGACAAAAGATATACAACAAGAAAAGATATCTACACAAATGAAGTAGCTCAAAGTAAATACACAAAGTAAATAAGCTAGATAGAGGGAATTTCACCGAGCCTTCGGGATCGCCACGTAGAGAGCCAATCACCGGTGAAATCCACTTGTGAAGCCAATCACCAAGAATGTGTAGATGGAGACCAATCACCAAGATGGGGACACAATCACAATAAGCACTCGGGAGACAAAGATTTATCCCGAGGTTCACGTGCTTGCCGGCACGCTACTCCCCGTTGTGTCGACCAACACTAGGTGATCCGGTGGCTAATCGGCGCAAAGCCAAGCTCACAAAGAGCGCCACAAGAATCTACCACTAGTGAGGTAGCTCAATGACACGAGCAATCCACTAAGGATGCCTCTTGCCGCTCCGGCGAGGTGAGGCTCCAAAGACCTCTCACAATCACAATCGGTGGTGGCCAAGAACAATCACCAATCTTGCCAACAACCACCTCAACACCTCCAAGCCGTTTAGGCACCGGCAAATGCCAAGAGTAACAAGAAAACTCAATGCCGATGCGAAGAACTAGTGCCACTAGATTGAACTCTTTCAAATCACGCACTAGATCACTCAATCTCACTTGGTTTGATCAAATCAACTTGGGAGATGAGTTGGGAGGCTTGCCAAGGCTCACTAGAATGCTTAGGAAACAAAATGTGCAAGAGAGAAACCTAGCAAGCCGGCCAAGCCCCTTAAATAGGCCTCACAAGTCGGCCTAGCCGTTGGGCCCGAAACAGAAGCATCGGACGCTCCGGTGTCGGGGCCATCGGACGCTGCCCCAGCGTCCGATGCTCCGGTGAGCACCACGTGTCCCTCTGCTATGAATTCAGCCCGTTAGATCCCAACGGTCACATTCTTTCTCGCGCTGGTTAAAGTGGCATCGGACGCGCCGATGCCTAGCATCGGACGCTCCGATGCCTCTGCTCAATTCAGCTCTTTTCTGCGCCACATCGGACGCACCGGCACAGTTACATCGGACGCTCAACCACAGCGTCCGATGGCACAACAGAAAGGTTTCAGAGAGGGCCAAAACGCATCGGACGCGTCCGATGGTCCTGCATCGGACGCGTCCGATGGTCCGATGCTCCCTGGAAAACTAGTTCGCGCCACGACATGACCATCGGACTCTGCAACAGTGTTTCGCCTGCGTCCGTTGCCAGCGTCCGATGCTACCTCGACTTCTGACAGCAGTTAGGGTTTACCATCGGACGCTCGGCCAGCGTCCGATGCCAGCGACGCCAGCGTCCGATGCCCCTAACTTGACAACTTTTCATCTCTAACTTCTACCCTTGATCCCATGCCAACACCAAAGTGTTTCACCACTTGTGCACGTGTGTTAGCATTTTTCAAAGCAATTACCAAGGGTTTAGTTAGTCACTCACTAGGTCTATAGAATCGATATGTTAGAGAACACCTAGTGGCACTTGAACACCGCATAAGCCGTGAATAATCTCCTCTTAATAGTACGGCTATGTATCCTAAATGTGATCACACTCGCTAAGTGTCTTGATCACTAAAACAAAGAGCCCTATAGGTTATACCTTTGTCTTCGGGCCTCTTTGCTACATCTCTTCTCTTCTTCTTGCAATTCACCAAGGGTAGAGCACTTGATCACTTGAGATGCATATGGCCAACACCATCTTCCATGGTTGTCGCCTAGCTAGCTCCACCACTTGGCTTGGTCGTAATCCTTTCTTATAAGCTACACACATGCTTAGCAATAGGATTAGACCAAATAGGTTTCATCAATTAGCCAAAACCAAACTAGGGCTTTCACGGGGCATCCTCGCCTAGATTTAAGATTTGGTGATCTCATCGTCCTCTTCAGCAGCTCCCTTCCTCAACGGGCACCCTCTCGCTCAGATTTAGGATTTGGCGATTTGGCTACCCTCTCGCTCTGGGTATAGCAGAATTGCAGATAGACAATATTAATAATGATAAGAAATCTATAATGCCATATGAATGATATGGTCAATGCTAGATGCCTATTATTATTATTATTATTATTATTATTATTATTATTATTATTATTATTGTTATTGTTATTGTTATTATTGTTATTGTTATTGTTATTGTTATTGTTGTTATTGTTATTGTTATTGTTGTTATTGTTATTGTTATTGTTGTTATTGTTGTATTATTATTATTATTATTATTATTATTATTATTATTATTATTATTATTATTATTATTATTATTATTTACTAGTAATACCAACGAACGTCCATTGCATACAAAGAAAAATACGAGGCAGCTAGCATTGATCATATTATTCATATGGTATTATAGATTTGTCATCATTATAAATACTGTCTATCTGTAATTCTGCTATAAATAAGTTCATGCTAAACCAAATAAATAGCATTATAGATTTCTCATTATATTGTCTATCTACAATTGGCCGTGTTTCTTTGACTTTATTAGTGACAAGCTGAAACCAAAAAATCTCTAGCAAAAGCTATAATAAGGGATAAGTTCATTTTTAAAGAATCCAATTTTTTTAGGCAAATACCAAACTTTTGAAACCTGTTTCTCGGAAAAGGTCCCTTTTTTTAATAAAAAAATATATTTCCATTGCTTTTAACCAGAGTGTACGTTCGTATCGTGTGAATGTGACGAAAAAAAAATAAAGGAAAAAAAAAAAGAAACGCTCCAACGGCAGATCAATTGAAGCGCTTTCGCTCCCCCCACCCACGCCCAACCTGCGCTCCCACCGGCACCTGCGCCCGGCGCCCAACCCGCCCCCACGACGCCGCCGCCGCCGCCGCCGCCTCCACCGCCGTGTTCCAGCTCTTGGCTCACACACTCACATCCCCTACGTCTCAGTACTGGTGGTTCCGCCCACCTCACGAGAGCTGCTCTGGTTCACCCATCCCCGAGGCGGACGCAGCGCCGCCCGTGCCTCTCCTCGCCTGGCCAGTAGCCGCGCGCGCGGCCGCCCCCACGTCGGCATGTCGCGCCGCGCGAGCGCCGCCCGTGACCGGTGCTTGGAGCTGGAGCGCGTCATCGCGGACCGTACCAGGTCGGGGAGCCTTGGCCTCCAAGACGCACTCAAGCTGTTCGATGAAATGCTGCTCCACGCCAGGCCCGCCTCGGTTCGTGCTTTCAACCACCTGCTTACCGTCGTCTCTCGCGCCCGATGCTCTTCAACCTCCGAGCTCGCCGTCTCCCTCTTCAACCGGATGTCCCGTGCCTGCGCCAACAAGGTGCGTCCAAACCTGTACACATACAGCATCCTCATTGGATGCTTCTGTCGCATGGGTCGCCTGGAGCATGGCTTCTCCGCCTTTGGCCTCATCCTTAAGATGGGCTGGAGGGTTAATGGAATAGTCATCAGTCAACTGCTCAAGGGCCTCTGTGATGCCAAGAAGGTTGGCGAGGCACTTGAGCTGCTGCACAGGATGGCTGATGATGGAGATGGAAGCTGCACACCAAATGTGGTGTCCTACAGCACCATTATCAACGGTTTGTTTCGCGAGGGTCAGGTGGAAAAAGCTTACAACCTGTTTCTCGAAATGATGGATCAGGGGATTTCGCCTGATGTTGTGACATACACCACGATGATTGATGGCCTGTGCAAATCTCGAGAAGTTGATAGGGCCGAGGGTGTCCTTCGGAAGATGATTGATAAAGGTGTTATGCCAAACGTCCAGACATATACCTGTCTGATCCATGGGTACCTCTCTGCAGGACAGTGGAAAGAGGTGGTTCGAAGGCTTGAAGAAATGAACACATGTGGTCTTGACCCAGATGTTGTCACTTATGGTTTGCTGCTGGACTATCTATGCAAGAATGGAAAATGCACAGAAGCCAGGAAGATTTTCGATTCTATGATTAGGAAGGGCACAAAACCTGATGTAAGTATCTACAACATTCTTCTTCATGGGTACGCTGCTAAAGGAGCCCTTGCTGATTTGCCAGATCTCCTAGATTTGATGGTACAAAATGGTCTTTCACCTAATCATTACACCTTCAACATAGTGTTCTGTGCATTTGCTAAAAAGGCAATGATAGATGAGGCAATGCATATATTTAGCCAAATGAGGCACCATGGATTGAGTCCTGATGTAGTCACTTATGGAACATTAATAGATGCACTTTGCAAGTTGGGAAGAGTGGATGATGCTGTGCTTAGATTCAATGAGATGATCAACGAAGGGATGACTCCTAACATTGTTGTTTTCAACTCCCTGGTTTATGGACTCTGTACTGTTGGCAGATGGGAGAAGGTCGAGGAATTATCTTTTGAAATGTTGAATCAAGGAGTCCATCCTGACATCGTGTTCTTCAGCACCATAATGTGTAACTTATGCAAAGAAGGACGGGTTATGGAAGCACGAAGGTTCATTGACTCGATGGAACGTATGGGTGTGAGACCTGATGTTATCTCATATAATATATTAATAGATGGCCACTGCTTAGCTGGTAAAATTGATGAAGCGGCAAAGTTACTTGATGGTATGGTCTCTGTTGGCTTGAAACCTAACATTGTCTCCTATAATACATTGCTTCATGGCTACTGTAAAGCTGGCAGGATAGACAATGCATATCGTCTCTTTCAAGAAATGGTGAGGAAGGGAGTTACGCCAGGAGCCGTGACTTACAATACTATACTGCAAGGATTATTTCAGACTGGGAGATTTTCTGAAGCAAAGGAGCTCTACCACAATATGATTAAAAGTGGAAAACAGTGGGACATTAACACATACACCATAATTCTAAATGGGCTTTGCAAAAATAACTGTGTTGATGAAGCATTCAAAATGTTTCAGAGTCTATGTTCCAAGGATCTTCGACCTGACATTATTACTTTAACCAGTATGATTGATGCTTTGTTCAAAGGTGGTAGAAGGAAAGATGCCATGGATTTGTTTGCTGCTATCCCTTCCCATGGTTTAGTTCCAAATGTGGTGACCTATGGCTTAATGATGGAAAATCTCATAAAAGAAGGGTTGCTAGATGAGTTTGAAAATCTGTTTTTGACAATGGAAAAGAGTGGATGCCTTCCAGACTCACGCATGCTAAATGCTATAGTTAGGAGGCTGTTGGGTGGAGGCGAGATAGTGAGGGCTGGGGCTTACCTCTCCAAAATTGATGAAATGAGCTTCTCACTTGAGGCTTCCACTACGTCCTTGTTAATATCACTTTTCTCAAGGGAGGAATATAAGAACCATGCAAAGTCCCTACCTGAAAAGTACCATTTTCTTGAGGAGGTCAACAAATGAGCATTATGTCAAACGGAATAAATTCTCTGCTGCGTGGTATGTCTATCTCATGCTCTATTTGTTTGATGAAATTCTTTATGGTTGTGTTGTACTGCTAGTGCATGTCAGCATCATGTTTATCACCTCATAAAGTTATATTGTGTTTAGTCCTAGTCATCTTTACAGTGGGAATCTTTTTGAAACTATTGGGAGCATATGAGTTTCTGCCTTTTGTTGCTTAGTTTTTTAAGAAATTCTTCACAGCTGGGAACACAATCATCTGGACTTATTAATCCTTAAGGTGATTTGTATACACTAAGCTTTGTGTTTTCCGCCACAGTTTGCAGTATCCTGCGCCACCCCTGAATATTTATTGTTAGCTGTGCCTTTTCCCCCACTTTCCCGAATATCCTGCTAGCAGTGTGTGCTGATTGTAGTTCCATGGAACAGGTAAATCCAATATATATCATCTTCCATGGATCAAGAGGTTAACAAGAAGATCTAACAATTGCATTACTGTTTGTTTGGTATAATATTGATAGCACTGGATGTACCAAATTTGAGTGGTATGTCTACTATGGGCATATTTTGTCCATTTTTCTACTAGCTCGAAACTTGTTGGCCATGAAACCCTAACTTTGCAAACTGGCCAGTTTTTTTCTATGACCACATCATAAGATCTCTTGCAATTTAGAACTCCTGTGTTTGTACTGAAACTAAAACCAGGGCTTACAATGTGAACTGGATTTTTCCTTTCCACTAGGTTGGTGCTTAACTACGTTTTTATGTCCACTTGCCATGTCTAGAGTCCTGACCATCAGATGGAATGGCTTGCTTGGATAACTTTTTTTTTAAAGCAAGCCTGCTTGGATAACTCACCAGTCACCAAGGTAAATAATTTAAGGAAAAATTTCTCTTCTTCTCTTCCATGTTGCAAGAGATTCACTTTTTCATCTATTTAGACAATTATGGTTCTTAACATCTTGCTTTACTTTAGCAAATGCTGTTTTTATCTTCTTTTTTAGAGACATTATTTTACATGTCAATTTAATTGGACTATTAGCTTCAATCCATATTTGCCTAGAACTGAACTCTTTGTTCTGTATGCAACTGTTCTTATTTGCTCTGGTGCCACTGTGCTCAGGGGCAGAGCTTGGAATGGGAAGGAGGGTGCTTAATAATGAAATAATATACGTAAACCATACTTTTTGGCATGTTATAATCTTGGTTATACACTTTAATCAAGCTACTATGCATTCTGGGTTAAAAAAGGATAACACGGGCAACAGATGGGGTTGGTTGGAGGGGTGGAGGTTTTCCAGTCCTGGCAGCACCTGCCTTGTATTCTGTCCTTGGTTGTGCTGCTGACATTCACTATTATGTTTGCATGCTTAATGATTTAATTTGTACCCATTTTTTTGTAAAGCCTCTTATCTCTAAGTTGGATTCATGTTCTTTTATTTAACTTTGTTTTTCATTTCTTTGCCAACTGTTGGAAGAAAATGCCTTATTCTTGTTTGCCTAATGCCTCCATAGAAGGGACGACAAGTTACTTTTATCTACAGTTCTTTTTCATTATGTGTTCATTTGAATTAATTTCGGGCTTTATATTATGTGTTCATATGAAATAATTTTGGGTTATATATTTTTGCTTCAGGAACGTCTTGGTAATTCTGCATCTTTATCTGTTGGACCACCTGCCCCCCTATTTATAATGGTACATGAGACTTGGATGAATGACAGTTTGGATGGAGCAGATTTTATAATGGTGGCGCCATGGCAACTAGTCTGCATTTGACATGGGTGGCTTTGGATAGATATGGTATGGATCCAGACAATGCTGAATAGCGCAGAAATATCCAGAATCGCTTCATGTCAAACACAAAAAAGATGAATGCCTATGACAGTAGGGATCTTAACGCTCCCTACATATCTGATTCTGACCCTTCAGATGCTTTATCTGGCCTGACGCTGTAATAGTCTAGTAATATGGATCAAAGGAATCATGGGGAAGAGCTACCAGATGAACTACTCAAGCATCAAAGAGATTTCTCCAAAGGAATCATGCAATGATCTGGATCTCATTTTTTATCTAAACTCGAGGAATCATGGTGATCGGCAATCACGACTCTTCTCCCTCGATAGAAAGGCAATGGACAGCTACTAGAAATACATTTGTTATGTCGATATCTATTATTTCGGTCCCCATTGCTCTTTTTTTCTTTCGAATTTCTATCCTCTGCAATTGGATAGTTAGTATATAAATTTGTTGAGTGACTATTCAATTCCTCGCGTGCTGCAATATTTTGTCCGTGCTGTGCGTGTATGGCTTTGAATGATGAATGAAATTCTATAGAGAAAGAGAAACGTTCTCTAGTTGGGGAATCTTGTATATGGTGGGACGCAGATATGGCGCAACCGGTCACGCGGGATGCGAGCGCACGACCCATCTCTGCCTCCTCTATAGATTTTTTATTTATTTTTAACACTTTTTTTAAACACTGTTTTATTTTTTTAAAGCTAACACTTTTGGTCGCGCCACCAAAGCAGGTGCGGCAAAACCACGCTGCTGCGCCATGCATGGTGGCGCGACAGCGGTGCCACGTTGTCTGGCCCTGCCATCGGCCAGGCCGATGTGGCGGCCGACATGGCGAGCCCTGTCGTGCCAAGATCTGTGGCGCGGTAGCGCCTAGACATAGCATCACGCCCTCCCCTCTTTCTTTCTCCCGTCTCTCTCCTGTGCCTCCCTCCTCGTCTCGTGCCCCTGCCACCGACTGACCGCCTCCTAACCCCCGATCGGCCCGCCGCCCCCCCCCTCGGTTGGCCGCCTACCCCTGCCCTTGGTCAGGCCCCTACCGTCCCCGTTCGGCATCCTCGTCGTCCGCTCCATTCTCGACATCGTTAAGGTTTGTCTCATCCTTAAATCATTAATTTGGTAGGTTTATTGTTGTAGTTTTAGTTAGTGTTAGTGGTAGTGTAGTTAGGGTTAGCTTGGTTCAGAGTTAGTGTTGTCATAGTTAGTTCGGTGCTTAATGTTAGTTTAGTTAGTTTTAGGTTGTATTATAGTTAGTTAGGTTATAGTTAGGTTAGAGCTATAGGTAGTAGTTAGTTAATTATTTTAGTTAGGATGTATTTAGTATAAGTAGTTAGTTTATTATTTTAGTTAGTAGAAAAACCTGATAAAGTGTGTTCGAATGCTTATGTAGATGGAATGTTTAGTGCGGTTGTTTTATGGAGGCAGTGTTAGATAGTTAGATGGTCAGTTTGTGGATATGGAAGAAGAAATTGAGATGTTTGATGGTCGTCCTACCTTTAGTGACCTTGTGTGTCGTGTGAAGGAGAAGTTCGACAGTGACTTGTCATTGAAGGAGAGGTTTGATAGCGGGAAAACCAGGGCACACTTTGTCTTGATGTCCTTGTGCAATGAGGGCCATTGGTTGCGATACCTCAAGGTAATTGAGCAATCAAATTCGGCAATGGCCGAGGTTTGTTGTGGTTGATGGTTTTCGAAAGCAGGATGGTCCATCCTCTGATGGGTATGAAGGTCATGAGCAGGAGTTGGGGGCCGATTGTGATGCCTCACCTGTTCATATGGATTTGGATGGTCAGTGGACGCATGACTTATTTCATTCTGCACCAACGACATCCCATGACATAGGCAATGACTTTGTTGTGGGTGACCTTGAGGACGAATAGCAAGAGTAGGAGGATGAAAGGATTGCTCATGAGGATGTTAGCGGTGATTCTGATGGTTCGGACGATGAGGATTTGATGATTTCAGAACCTAATAATGTCGGAGTACAGAGTAATGTGGGAGTTGGTAGTCAAGCATAGCATGTTATGTCGGTTCATGCTATGCCGATGGTTCAGAGGAGACCGATACATGATGTGCCAGATGATGGTACCCCTTACGATTCATGGAGGCGGTTGAGGGAAGCACAACAGTATGTTACACCAGAACCTTACACGGCCACGGAGCTCCGTCAACTTAGTTTGGTGAACGTACCTTTTTGTGGTGTTCCCAACTATAGGGATGTGAGCATGGTGGACATGACAGTATGCGACACGGGACTTTAGATGTGTAGGCAATCTTTGTATGACCATCGTGCAGATATCCAAAAGGTGGGCATGGTTTTTGACACAATGTCGGAGTTAAAGCTTTTTCTTCAGGACTATGCGGTGTTTCACCATAGGCCATACACCGTCACTCATTCAGATGTGGAGCTGAGGTATCATGTGATATGCAAGGCAGGTTGTTTGTGGAGACTAAATGCTCAGAAGAGAGGGAGGGATGGAAAGTCGAGAATAACTAAAGTTGTGCAACCCCATCCTTCTGTCAAATGAGGGCAAGGACTATCATCCTCAGTTGACAGCACATTATCTTGCCCGTCGCATATTGGGTCTCGTGATGATAATAGGTTTCGTCTTTGATAGTCCCAAATTTTGGATTTGTTGGTTACATGATGTTGTATGGGAAGGCTTGGCGTGTTAAATAGATTGTTCTGCAGATTCATTGGGGTAGTTGGAAGGAAGCTTACAACAGGATTCCTAGGATATTAAGTGCAATGTGTTACTACAACCCGAGCTTGAAATGGTTTATACAGCGTGACGGGCGGTACTTCATGGACCCCATCAATGGTGTAACGAAACATGTATTGCGACGAGTTTTTTGGTCTTTTGCGCAGACAGAACATGCTTATCAGTTTTGTCGTCCAGTCATACTCGTGGATGATACTTTCTTAACTGAAAAATACAGAGGTGTGTTGATGATGGCAACTGCTGTTGATCTAGAGGATCAGATAGTTCCAGTAGCATTTGCTTTCGTAGAGGGAGAAAACATTGATTCCTAGACATGGTTCATGGGGCTTCTACGGACACATGTATTTGGTCGTTCTCGCCAGATTTGTATGATCTCCGACCGTCATGCAGGCCTGCTTAGTGTCACCGAAGAAAATATTGAAGGTGAAAGGTCCTAGTTTGGTTTTGGTAATTGAGTGACAACTTTAGGTGGACTAATGATGTTTATGTGAGATACACAGGTGTTAAGTCCACAGGTGATCATGTATGAGCAACATATGCCATAGGGGTGAAATGGTTTGAAGGATGTTGCAATGCTCATGCATGTGATGAAGAATGAGCTTATTGCATATGTGACATGACATGTGGTCATGTGGCTAAGATGGTGAAGATCAAGGCAAGACTTGGCTTGATGGACTGGTTGCGAAGGTGAAGGGCAAGTTGGAGGCTTTGAAGCCGTTGGTACCGAGTGTCGGGAGGCTTGAGCAAAGACTTGGCGCCGAAGGACCGAAGCAATGGTGAAGAGCAAGTGAGGTCAAGATCGATGGACCATGGAGGCTGTTGGTATTTCTTAGCGTCGCTACTAAGAATAGAGTTTTAATCTATCCCCGGCAACGGCGCTAGAAACGCTTGTTAACACTTCTTAACGCAACCACTAGAACTAGACTATGGAGCCTAACCCCAGCAACGGCGCTAGAAGTGTCTTGGTGGTAAAACTATTGACTATTGGATAGTTCCGCAAGCGCACAGAATATACCGATGTAGCACTTCACCCGGGAGTATTCCAAGGTATCGTTATTTATTTTATCCCAAAGGAAAGCAAGCTAGGAAAGATGTAGAGAGAGGAAAGATAGATCCTTTAGTCTTACTATAATCTATTATCAATTAGAGAAGCAAAAGGGGATAAGTGGATATAAGGGAGGATAGATAGATAAGATAAATAAGTTAAGCAAAGAGTATATGATATGAAAGATAACTTTAGTAGAGTTAGCTAGGTGGGAGGACAACGAGTGAGTATAAAGTACTCCTAAGTTTCTACCTTTACTCCTATGAACTAATCCTAATTAAATAGATGACTTAACTAGATTGACGCCTTGCTACTTGTGTGAGAGGGATAAACGAGAGAGTAAAGCGATAGAAGGTTGTTCACCTAACCCAGTACTCAAGCGGATATTTGGCTTATGTACGCCTTACCTTTTAAGAACTAGCCTGAGTTCACGTGAGGGGATCTAGGTAGCCAGGCAAAATCTGTCACCTTTTGCCCATGCGCCCCTACTGTCCGTGCAAGCCAGCGGTAGTCAAAGATAAGATGAAGTATGAGCACCACGCTCACACTTATCTACACCTTTAGCTATCGATCAAAATAGCTAAAGCCCCTATCCTAAGATAGGACGATGACGCACACACAAGAAGCTATTTAAAGGAAATCAGTCTAACTAAGACAACTATAGAACTAAGATAAGCACACAACAAGACTATATAAATATAGACTTGTACTAAGTAAATACTTAAATAAGTACTTGGAAAGTAAATACTTAAGTAAATGCAAAGTAAAGTAAAGAAAGAATAATATATTAAATAAATAAAGTCTTACAAAAGAAGAAAGATACAAGGGCTATACCAGACTCCCAGAAGACGACTCCGGAGACCCGAGCTTCGCCCGACTCGACTCTAACTCCCACTCTAGACTAACTACTACTACTCTTGCTTGATCTCACATGAGAGTGGAGATATGTAAACTATCTTGGGGTGTTGAATGAGAGGGTGAAGGCCTCTATTTATAGTGGAGGTGGAGTAGGGGCTACTCCGGCGCCACGTCAGCGATCCGTGTGCTCCCCATCTCTCAACCCTTGGATCCACCGTCATTGTAACCGCCATGGATGGATGGCTTGGATGTTCTTCACGTGTCAAACATGCATTTTGCCACCGACTTGGATGAGGGTCACCATGGGGTCGGCCGACCCCTGTCCCTGACATGTGGGCCCGGGGTACACCTTCTAGAAGGTGCTGATGTCATCCTGATGAATAGTGTTGTTGGGTCCCACCAAGGGGGGATCGGCCGACCCCCCTATGACAGGGCTGGCCCACCTTCTTCTCTCCCTTGGTGACCCCACATGTCATGGAGCAAGTCTTGTGAAGTTGGTTGCATTTGGTTTCCGGTGTGGACCCATGAATCCATGTGCTTCTCATCTTGTACCATTGAGCAAAAGCACATGCTTGATCCAATGGTTGATATTGGCTTGAACATGCTTCTCTTGGATCATGCCATGTCACCATGGCCGAGGTGGCCCAAAGATGGGGTCGCCCGACCCCCTTGGTGGGCCCACCTGGCCTCATTTTGTTCATTTTGTCATCTCCTACAAGTTCACAAGCTAAGAGTACAAGTGGAACTTATTACTGATAAATATGCTCATGATATGCTATTCTTCCTTGAAACCGAGGCATGTTGACGGTATTTTGATAAGGTAAAACATGCTATAACTTCCGTCAACAAGATCCCCCAAGCTTAACCTTTGCTCGTCCCGAGCAAACAATCAAACTTGGCCTCGGTGGATCAGTATTGTTACTATGCATCACATTTCAAGAGTACCATGTTCACAACCAAGTTCTTCTCTTTGAATGGAAAAATTATCTATTGAAATCACCCATATTACCTTAGTACTCTATGGGGCTTATGGCTTTTCCTTTGTCTTAGGTGGTTGAAAGATAGAACAGTTTGACTTGAGCACTAACTTTCTTGTTTTTAGCAAGTTTCATACCGGAGGTTTTGCAATATTTTTCAAAAGAAAGACTTAATGTTCCTCATATGGTTCTCTCATGTCGCTCAAACGGTGTATGATTCCTCACCAAGGCATATGATAAGTGTTGCCTTCTTTATTTCATCCTACTTCTAAACAGGCTTATGTGTAGCTCAAGGTAGAGATGAAAGAAGATGGCATACTTACTTGCATTTTGTTGCGAAGTCAAAGCTCGGATCCTTGAAGAGAAGTGTCATACTCCCAGATCAAGATGTGTAAGTGTGTGGTGTATGGTGGACTAGATTGCTTCTTTATTTGATAAGATCTCTCTATATATATATATATATTTTTTCTTTTTCTCTCTTTTCTAATGAGACATGGCTAGCATTTTTATTTTTTATTTTTTTTCTTCTCTTTTTTTTCATGGACTTTCACTTGTCCATCTTTTTTTTCATCTTTATTTTGCCTAGCCTTTTCAGTCTCATCTACTAAATAATTGAGAGAGATTTCCTAACACTTGGAGTATGAAGCAACCTATTTGGTGAAAATGAAAGGCATGTTTTTGCGTACTTCCAGTGTAGAAGCAACATGTATATGAGGTGTGTACGTGATCTTGATCTTAGGAGCATGAAAAGTCTCTTAACAAGGGTCAACAAGACTTGACAACACTCAATACAAAGCAAATAGCCTATGTAGAAGGTTTGTAAACATGTAAAGCATATATGGCTGTGGTAGGAATTTATCACCATTGAGGAACAATTAAGATTTTGATAATTTTAAGAATAAATTCTCCAGTATTCTATCATGCTTAGAACAATATTATAGCAGCTCTTGTCTCACTATATCATGTCTCACAACAACTTAGACTTCGTTCTAGCACTTGCAACCCACAAAGTTTTTAGGTTCATGATGGTTTAAATGAGTTAAGTAATCCATACTTAGAGAAATACTAAGTTGTAAACTAGGCACTAGAGAAACATTAGCAAGGCAACTGGTCATCATTTCCATGGGGAAGATAGACATATATGAGACATATGTGTTAAGGGGAATACTAAGCAAATATTTTTGGTATTTTTTTAATGCAATGAGAAAACTAATTGAAACGTAAATAACTTAAGATATAGTACTTACCTTGGTGGGGGAGAGGATCTCCCCCAAGCTTGGTTCTTGCCTACTGTGGTGGTGGATAATGCTGGTACCACCCGGCCCAACGTCGTGCTTCTTCTTCTTGAATGGCCTGCAGGAGTTGGGCGTTTTGTTGTGCAAGAAGCAATGTTGCCTCTTGTTCGATGTTCATCGCACCCATGTTGTCGATGAGCTCGTCCATCGGCGTCCTTCGATGTTGCCTTCCTCTACCCCGTGGGCGAGGAGTGTCTTGAGAGCGAGGAGTGTCTTGTGAGCGAGGAGGCCTCCCCAAGGACCCTGAAATGTCCATGGAGGCTGCCTCATCTCCCTCCTCAACTTCTTCAGCCGGATGTGAAGATCCGCCTTGTTCCATTCGAGTAGCACGGGACACTCTCCTTGTCCTCCTGCTAGTACCTACAACTTTTGGGGCTCTTTCCTCGGGGTCCAAATCAAAGGTTAGCGTACGAAGCGCATACAATCGAAGTCCCTCACAAGGGAGAGTGATTTCGATTGTATGGCCTGGATAAATCATCATTAGTTCACCCTTGGGACCCCTTTTGAGTACATCACAACCAATGAATATATTTTCTTCCACAACATCTCTCACGGTTTTAATGTACTCAAAAGTTTGGGATTCTAGTGCACCCAAAGCTTCGGCTATGCGTGTGATGAATGATGTGAAGTATATGGGTTTCCTAGGCTTTATGTAGCTAAGCCAATAGTTCACTAGCATTTTAACAGGTGAAACTTTAACCTTGCTAACCATGGCATAGAGTAGTTTCAGCTCATTATCACTTACCAAAGCTCCTCTCATGAGCACTAGCACGGTGAGGTTCTTGGGAAGAACTCTCACCCTTGTTGGACTTTTTGAAACGGGAGGCAAGCAACTTCTTCATCTTACTACAAGATAAGTGTGGCAGAACCTCCTAAATTAAGTGGCCCACATGCACCCATCATTATCCTAAGGACCTTTGATCGGCGTGCACGAGTTCCAAATGATTCAAGAGGTCTGTCGGGTGTCCTCGGGAAACCCGAATCATCCACGTTACATTCTTTCCAGGATAATCCCTCATCAAGCATCACAGTATTACAACAGTTTTACGCTTTTACTCTGATTTATCTTATCTATAAAACTGTTGTAATACTGTGATGCTTGATGAGGGATTATCCTGGAAAGAATGTAACGTGGATGATTCGGGTTTCCCGAGGACACCCGACAGACCTCTTGAATCATTTGGAACTCGTGCACGCCAAAACAAGGAAAGGTTAAATGCACCGGGGCTTGCCTTGAGGATCGGTGAAGTCCGAAGATTCTGAAAAACAAGAAAGGTCTGCACCCTCAGGAGAAATCCACTGAGAGTTAGGGCCTTCCGAAGCGGGATCTACACGTAAAAGTGCATATGCATGAATAATGAGATGCTTATGATGTGATCAAGGTAAAGATGGAAATTTTCTTAACTATACCCTTTACAGAGAACAACTTTCCCTCACGGTAAAGTTGCAAACCAACAAACCCACTTTAGTTATAAAAAACACTAAACAAGTTTTATTATTTTCTGATAACGCAACTTACAAGCAACAAAAAGGTATTTGCATAAAAGAAAACCATAACCAGGGAGTATTTTATGTTAACTTCCCATTGGTTGTCATACAACTCCAAAAGTCACACAAATCCTAAAGTGATTAACTAATTTTATTTATTTCATAAGCCCTTTAAAAATAGCTTTCTACACAAACAACAATCATAAATGGTTAAACAGGGATGAAATTAAACATGAAGGTGTATATTAGTGATATAAACTCTCATGTCAAATTTCATAACTAACAGAGCTATAGATTAATTATAGCAAAAACAACAAAACTGATTACTGTGTATAAAGCCAGAAAAAGAAAAACTTGAAACGAGCCCAAACTGGGCTTTCGGCCCAAGCCAACTCGGCCCAGCGTGGCGCGAACGCACGGCGGTGGGTACGTGTTTTGCTCGAGACCCGGCTCGAGACGGTTAAACAGTCGTCCGTCCGAGGCCTAGCTCGAGGCTCGGGCGAGACGGAAACCAGTCGCTCGTCCGAGGCCTGAGGCTCGAGGCTCGGGCGAGACGGAAACCAGTCGCTCGTCCGAGGCCTGAGGCTCGAGGCTCGGGCGAGACGGAAACCAGTCGCTCGTCCGAGGCCTGAGGCTCGAGGCTCGGGCGAGACGGAAACCAGTCGCTCGTCCGAGGCCTGAGGCTTGGCTCGAGTGAGACGGTGTGCCCTGACAGCTTTGCAGAAAAGCCCTCCGGCTTAAACGAAACTAACCCGCAGTCCAAGATACTATTCACATGAGTCTGCGACTTTGCAACCAACACCCTGGAACTTCTCATCTTTACAACCACAAGGTCCCCGACCATGGCCGGTGTGCACGACGGCGAACCGAGCGCCGACGGGCCTTACGCCGGCCGACTCTGGCCAGAAGAGACTCGGCTGACGCGAGCATCAACACCGGCAAGACAGCCGCAGTCGATTTAGCTCTCAACCCTACACTCTACCACTCGGGTTGAGCCTGGCCACGCATGGCGGCGGATCGGATCTCGGCTAGCCCTGTTCCGGCGAACCTAGACCGGTAGCAAGCAAACTGAGAGGCTAGGAAGGTCTAGAAGCTCACCCTGATGCTGTTGGTGTAACTGGTTTAAGCAGAGGTTGCTCGGAAAGTAGGCGTCCACGGAACAGTGGCCTTCGGCGGTGAACTCCGGCGAAGACGACGTGGTTCCGGTAAAACCTGAGCATCAGACAAGGAACCATTGAGCCGATGAGCTCTTTGGGATCAAGACAAAACACAAACACGAGAAAGAGAGAGTGGAGAAGTGCTCGGTTGAGCTGACCACGGAGAGGTCGAGCTCGGCGGCGCTTTCTGCTCGGCGGGAAGAAAACTGGCGAGTATGAGCTCTCTGGTGCAGTAGAGGTGGAGAGAATAGGTCTGGAAGATGCGCAAAGAAGTGAAGTACTTATAGGCGCGGTGAAAAAGGATGGGAAAAGACTGGAGACGGTGAATCTGGAGGTTTGACCGGATTGTTCCCGTCGGCGCCTTGGTGGCAAACACAGCGACGGCGAGCTTAGAGGTGACGCCACGACGCGAGGGAGAGCGCCAGCAGCAGCTTACTTCGCCACGGACTCAGTCGTGCGTTGATTCGGGAAAGAACTGCGGCCATCGCGCTGGCGTCGCCGACCCTAGCTCGGGCGGTCACCGCCATGAACAGAAGCTCAAACTTATCCCCCCCCTTTTTCTCTTTTCTATCCTTTCTAAACTTACTTTACATATGATTTTTGAATAGAAGTTGAAAATATGCCAAAATATCAAATGCTCAGAATTCAATACTGAACATCTTTCATTTTTGCAAGATACCCAAAATATGCTCAGATTTTGAATTAGGATTTGAAATACAAAAGAGGACAAAAAGGGCAAAAGAGGACTTTTACAATTACTTTTGATTTCATAAGAACACTTGAAAAACTTTAGACACCAAAGTTGTTCCTAAACAGAAATAGAGCAACTTTGTTTTTTTTTAAAGCATACCCAAATTCTTTCAAAATTTTGATTTATAGAAAAGGGAATAAAATAGGGTTTTTGAATTATTTAAACTATTTATTTGAATTTTATTCCAATCTGGAATTACACCTCAAAGGTAGCTTGAAACATGTTCCCACTACACCTTTGAGACATAATACCAGGGTTGGGTATAAAATTCCACTACTATACATAAGATTACCATAAAACCCTTATAAAGCATAAAAGCATTATTTTAACAAGAAAGCATAAACTAGAATTGCAAACTTAAACACTCCTTATCACTAAGCACAAGCATGAAAATTAAACTTGTTTTAAGTGAATGCATAATCAGGTTATTAACTCAGATAAAATGCCAGTGCATATGATGACATGTCAAGTTTTAGTTTCGCTTAACACCAGAGTGTTACAGCTCTTTCCCCCTTAAAGAAATCTCGTCCTGAGATTTAACCTGTAGGCTAAGTAATGGAAAAGGAAATGTGTTCGGCACTTCCATTACTAACCTTTACATAAAGCAGGGAAAGATTCCCATAAGACAGATTACGAGGATTACACAGAAGAGAGAAACTCTGGAAAACTTTCTAAGAGAAACTCTTCCGACTCCCACGTGGCTTCTTCCTCCGTATGTTGATTCCATTGAACCTTGTAGAACTTGACAGTTCTTTTTCGCGTAACTCGATCTTTCTGGTCAAGAATCTTGATAGGATATTCTGAGTATGTCAGATCAGGCTCTAATTCAATCTCGTCAACATGAATAACATGGTCAGGCACTTGAAGACATTTCTTCAACTGAGAGACATGGAACACATTATGGATTAAAGATAGCTGTGGTGGTAAGTCAAGTTGATATGCCACCTTTCCACATCTTTTAAGGATCTGATATGGACCTATATATCGAGGTGCCAACTTTCCTTGGATTCCAAATCGAGTAACTCCTTTCATTGGTGACACTTTGAGATAAACATAATCACCAACTTCAAAGGTAAGAGACCGACGTCTCTTATCGGCATAACTCTTTTGCCTGGATTGCGCTTTCTTTATGTTTTCTCGAATTAACCTGACTTTTTCTTCAGCTTCCTTAACCAAGTCAACTCCAAAGATACTACGCTCTCCCGGTTCAGACCAGTTTAAGGGTGTTCTGCATCTTCTGCCATACAGAGCTTCAAATGGTGCCATCTTAATACTCTCTTGATAACTATTGTTATAAGAGAACTCTGCCAAAGGCAAACATTCATCCCATTTCTCTGAATAATTGAGCACACAAGATCTTAACATATCTTCTAAGATCTGATTAACCCTTTCAGTTTGGCCCCCAGTCTGTGGATGGTAAGCTGTACTATGCAGAAGCTTGGTACCCAAAGACTCATGTAAGTGCCTCCAGAAAACATTAACAAACTGTGCCCCCCTATCTGATACGATGGTTCTTGGAACACCATGCAGACTTACAATTCTGTCCAAATATATCTTGGCATAGGTAGATGCTGGATATATTGTCTTCACAGATATGAAATGAGCTGATTTGGTCAGACGATCAATAATGACCCATATAGAATCAAACCCTTTTGATGTCTTGGGCAGACCCACTATAAAGTCCATACTAATGTCATCCCACTTCCAAGAGGGAATTGGTAACGGTTGCAATTCTCCAGCAGACCTAAGATGAACTGCCTTCACTTTCTGACAAGTATCACATTTTGCTACAAAACTAGCAATTTCAAGTTTCATCTTAGTCCACCAGAATCTCTGTTTTAGATCATGATACATCTTATTACTGCCTGGATGTATTGAAAATCTGGTTGTATGAGCTTCATCAAGAATCTGCTTTCGGAGCTCAGGAACTTTTGGAACCACTAACCGATCCTTGAACCAAATCACTCCAGCTTCATCTATTTTGAAATGGGAATTTTGCTCAGAGTGAATCTTTTCTTTTAGATGGATCATTCCCTTGCTTTCTTTTTGGGCCACAATGATCTGATCCTTAATGGATGATTGAACTGTCACATTAGCGAGACTTCCTTGTGGAATCATTTCAAGACTTAACTTTTCAAACTCATAACACAAGGTAACATCGATTGGCTTGACTTCTAGACAATTGCAATGATCCTTTCGACTGAGTGCATCTGCCACTACATTGGCTTTACCTGGATGATAGTGCACTTCAATATCATAATCCTTTATCAATTCTAGCCATCTTCTCTGTCGCATATTCAATTCTGATTGTATGAAGATATACTTCAAACTTTTATGATCGGTGTATATATGACATGTATTACCCAATAAATAGTGCCGCCAGATCTTTAGAGCATGAACCACAGCTGCTAACTCTAAATCATGTGTTGGATAATGCTCTTCATGTCGCTTAAGCTGTCGCGAAGCATAGGCAATAACTCTGCCTTCTTGCATCAGTACACACCCAATGCCTTTACCTGAAGCATCGCAATAAACATCAAAGGACTTTTCAATGTCTGGCTGGGCTAATACTGGTGCAGTTGTTAACAACTTTTTCAAAGTCCGAAAAGCTTCTTCACATTCCTTTGACCATACAAACTTAGTGTCATTCTTTAGCAGTGTGGTCATTGGTTTAGAGATCTTGGAGAAGTCAGGGATAAATCTACGATAGTACCCTGCTAATCCTAAGAAACTCCGAACTTGATGCACTGATACTGGAGACTTCCAGTCTAGCACTTCTTGAACTTTACTTGGATCCACTGCAATTCCTTCGGCTGACAGAACATGACCCAAAAATTGAACTTCATTTATCCAGAACTCACATTTACTGAATTTAGCATATAACTGATGTTCTCTCAGGCGAGTCAACACTATCCTGAGATGTTCTGCATGTTCTCCTTTGGTTTTGGAATAGATGAGAATGTCATCAATAAACACAACCACGAACTTATCTAGTTCTGGCATGAACACTGAATTCATCAAATACATGAAATGTGCTGGGGCATTGGTCAGACCAAAAGACATAACTAGATATTCATACAGACCGTATCTAGTAGTGAATGCTCTTTTCGGAACATCTTCTGGTTTGATCTTGATCTGATGATACCCTGATCTCAAATCTATCTTCGAGAATACCTTCGCACCGGTAAGTTGATCAAAGAGGAGATCAATACGGGGCAAAGGATACTTGTTCTTGATTGTCACTTCATTTAAAGGACGATAATCCACACATAGCCTCAGGGTATGGTCCTTCTTCTTTACAAATATAGCTGGACAACCCCATGGTGACGAACTAGGTCGAATGAAACCTTTATCTAGCAAGCCTTGTAACTGAGCTTTCAACTCTGCTAACTCCTTTGGTGGCATCCTATAAGCCCTTCTGGCTATTGGTGCTGTGCCTGGTTTGAGTTCTATCTCAAACTCCACATCACGATTGGGTGGCAGACCAGGTAAATCCTCTGGGAACACATCAGGAAACTCACAGACCACGGGAATGTCTTGGATTTCCTTGACAGAGGTAGCACACACTTGCTCAACTGCTCTCTTAAGAGTAGGAAGATGGATAAGAAGTTGAGACTTGCTATTAGGTACGTTGAGTCTGATGGTTCTATTCAAGGTGTCTATCACTGCACCTCTCTGGTTCATCCAGTTCATACCCAAGATCACATCTATACTTGGATCTTTTAAGACTATCATGGAGGTTGGAAATATATATCCACCCAGATCTATAGGTACCTGACGTACCATTTCCTTAGTACTTAGTCGACCCCCAGGTGACTGTATCAAGAAGTTATCTTGGGTTTCATCAATAGGTATATCATGCTTTTCCGCAAATGTTCTATTCATAAAAGTATGCGATGCACCAGAATCAAAAAGTGTAATAGCTGGGTATTGAGCAACAGGGAACATACCAAGCATAACAGGTTCTCCTTCAGGAATAGCTTCTATTTGAGTGTGGAAAACCTTTCCCATTTTCGGAGCACCTTTACCTTTTTGATTATTCTGTGCATTTCCCCGATTCTGATTTGCTTGCTGATTTTCTGCTGGCCTTGGTGCATTGGCATTGGGAACATTCTTCCTTGAATAAGGACATTCACGAGCAAAATGCCCCGCCTTTCCGCAAGTATAACATGGACCATTGGTAGCTTGTGGCACTGGTGGACGAATGGCAGGAACATTCAGCTGACGTTGAGTATTGAAAGGCATAGCAGGCCTTGCAAACGTCCTCTGAGGATACTGCTGCTGCTGAGGCGGACGATAAGATGGGCGATAAGATGGACGGAACTGTTGGACCGGATGACATACAAACTTCTGACGCTTCTTGATGCCGCCAGATGATCCAGGTTTTGACACAAGTCCCCTCTTCTTCTTGGCCTCCTTATGTTTGCGGTTCTTTTCCTCGCTTGCTATAGCAATATTCACTGCTTCATTATAGCTGATATTGCCACAAGTAGTCATCATTGATTGAAGTTTTGTATTCAACCCCCTCATGAAACATCCCTTCTTTTTCTCCTCCGTATTGACTTGATCGAAAGCATATTGGGACAGATGATTGAATTTTCCAATATACTGCATTACAGGTTCATCTCCCTGACGGAGAGCTAAGAACTCTTCAAGTTTCATTTGCATAACTCCCTCGGGTATATAGTGAGCCCTGAAGGCTGCCCTGAACTCAGCCCAGGTAATTTGGTGGCCAGCCGGTTGAACCGCTGTTAGGTTTGCCCACCAAACTCCTGCAGCGCCACGAAGCTGTTGCGCTGCAAACGCTGGCTTCTGAATCTCAGTACAATTGATAAGACTGAATTTCTGCTCCATAGTGCGGAGCCAGTCATCCGCCTCCAGAGGTTCATCTGCTTTTATGAATATGGGAGGACGAGTATCCGTGAAGTCCATATATGTTGTTTCCTCCCTATTATAACGGCCACGGCCCCGTTGTCCGGCATTTTGATTCTGCGCCAACAAGGTTGTTGCATTGACTAATGTTGCAATCGCATCGGCCAAAGAAGGTGGAACGGGTGGTGCATTAGGGATATCATCCCCACCATGTGAAGAACTAGCTCCACGAGTGTTAACAGGCATCTGTTTAAACAAACATACCTTGATTAACATTCATATACACATTATGACATGCACATTATGGTCAACTTATTTTTCATACAAGTCTGCTCTTGAGCAAGACTATCGAGACCACTTTCTCACCCATCTGACTAAATAGGGGTTGTCTGACTAACTAGTTTACAAAGTCAGAGAGATACATTGTGATACACCTTATGCTTATTCAACCTCTAAATCTATGATTCTTCCTCAGATGTGACTTCATCTTCCACCGGCTCTAACTCCTCATCTTCTTCTTCTTCTTCCTCAGATGCATTTTCAGGATATGGTGGTGTGGCAGGTTCTGGCTGCAACTGTGCGGTCAGTTCCTCTATATGCCTATGCAGGTCAGCATGATGGTTTGCCAGGATGTTTTGATTATCTCTCATTATATCTACCCGGGTTCGTGCTCGGTTTCTCTGCTCAACGGCCTGCCTCCACTTGCATTCATACTCTTGGTGCTGCTTGTGGTGGTATTGTAGCTGCTCACGCAACTCTTCCCTATCTCTGGTGCCCCTCATCCTTTCTCCATTTGCTCTTGCCAACTCCATATACAGGCGGTCTACTTCCGCCTGCAGCTGTGAAGTGGCAGTGTTACTACCTTCACCTTCTTCGTAAGTGACCAGGGGCTGGTTACTTCCCTCACTCTCAGCAGGGTCATCACCTCTTGGGGCAAGAACGTGCCGAGGAACACCTCGAGGTCCGGTACATTTGCGTGCAGTCTGCTTGATACGCACCATCTGCTAAAATATATTCATTTTGAACATTAGAACTATATATGTTCCAGGATTAAGGGATAGAGTTTTATAATTAGATAAATATATCAACTCTATTTAGATATAACCTTTTAAGAGGGAAAGTTAATTATAGGTTATCAATCATGATGCATGAATCGAACTTACGAACAGAGCATAAACAAATAATTAACTTTAAAAAAATAGTCACTTTTAATAAAAGGGAATAAACTTCCTTTTTATAATTAGGGCAATAACATAATAAAAGGGAATAAGCTTTATAAGGGTTTTATGGTAATCTTATGTATAGTAGTGGAATTTTATACCCAACCCTGGTATTATGTCTCAAAGGTGTAGTGGGAACATGTTTCAAGCTACCTTTGAGGTGTAATTCCAGATTGGAATAAAATTCAAATAAATAGTTTAAATAATTCAAAAACCCTATTTTATTCCCTTTTCTATAAATCAAAATTTTGAAAGAATTTGGGTATGCTTTAAAAAAAACAAAGTTGCTCTATTTCTGTTTAGGAACAACTTTGGTGTCTAAAGTTTTTCAAGTGTTCTTATGAAATCAAAAGTAATTGTAAAAGTCCTCTTTTGCCCTTTTTGTCCTCTTTTGTATTTCAAATCCTAATTCAAAATCTGAGCATATTTTGGGTATCTTGCAAAAATGAAAGATGTTCAGTATTGAATTCTGAGCATTTGATATTTTGGCATATTTTCAACTTCTATTCAAAAATCATATGTAAAGTAAGTTTAGAAAGGATAGAAAAGAGAAAAAGGGGGGGATAAGTTTGAGCTTCTGTTCATGGCGGTGACCGCCCGAGCTAGGGTCGGCGACGCCAGCGCGATGGCCGCAGTTCTTTCCCGAATCAACGCACGACTGAGTCCGTGGCGAAGTAAGCTGCTGCTGGCGCTCTCCCTCGCGTCGTGGCGTCACCTCTAAGCTCGCCGTCGCTGTGTTTGCCACCAAGGCGCCGACGGGAACAATCCGGTCAAACCTCCAGATTCACCGTCTCCAGTCTTTTCCCATCCTTTTTCACCGCGCCTATAAGTACTTCACTTCTTTGCGCATCTTCCAGACCTATTCTCTCCACCTCTACTGCACCAGAGAGCTCATACTCGCCGGTTTTCTTCCCGCCGAGCAGAAAGCGCCGCCGAGCTCGACCTCTCCGTGGTCAGCTCAACCGAGCACTTCTCCACTCTCTCTTTCTCGTGTTTGTGTTTTGTCTTGATCCCAAAGAGCTCATCGGCTCAATGGTTCCTTGTCTGATGCTCAGGTTTTACCGGAACCACGTCGTCTTCGCCGGAGTTCACCGCCGAAGGCCACTGTTCCGTGGACGCCTACTTTCCGAGCAACCTCTGCTTAAACCAGTTACACCAACAGCATCAGGGTGAGCTTCTAGACCTTCCTAGCCTCTCAGTTTGCTTGCTACCGGTCTAGGTTCGCCGGAACAGGGCTAGCCGAGATCCGATCCGCCGCCATGCGTGGCCAGGCTCAACCCGAGTGGTAGAGTGTAGGGTTGAGAGCTAAATCGACTGCGGCTGTCTTGCCGGTGTTGATGCTCGCGTCAGCCGAGTCTCTTCTGGCCAGAGTCGGCCGGCGTAAGGCCCGTCGGCGCTCGGTTCGCCGTCGTGCACACCGGCCATGGTCGGGGACCTTGTGGTTGTAAAGATGAGAAGTTCCAGGGTGTTGGTTGCAAAGTCGCAGACTCATGTGAATAGTATCTTGGACTGCGGGTTAGTTTCGTTTAAGCCGGAGGGCTTTTCTGCAAAGCTGTCAGGGCACACCGTCTCACTCGAGCCAAGCCTCAGGCCTCGGACGAGCGACTGGTTTCCGTCTCGCCCGAGCCTCGAGCCTCAGGCCTCGGACGAGCGACTGGTTTCCGTCTCGCCCGAGCCTCGAGCCTCAGGCCTCGGACGAGCGACTGGTTTCCGTCTCGCCCGAGCCTCGAGCCTCAGGCCTCGGACGAGCGACTGGTTTCCGTCTCGCCCGAGCCTCGAGCCTCAGGCCTCGGACGAGCGACTGGTTTCCGTCTCGCCCGAGCCTCGAGCTAGGCCTCGGACGGACGACTGTTTAACCGTCTCGAGCCGGGTCTCGAGCAAAACACGTACCCACCGCCGTGCGTTCGCGCCACGCTGGGCCGAGTTGGCTTGGGCCGAAAGCCCAGTTTGGGCTCGTTTCAAGTTTTTCTTTTTCTGGCTTTATACACAGTAATCAGTTTTGTTGTTTTTGCTATAATTAATCTATAGCTCTGTTAGTTATGAAATTTGACATGAGAGTTTATATCACTAATATACACCTTCATGTTTAATTTCATCCCTGTTTAACCATTTATGATTGCTGTTTGTGTAGAAAGCTATTTTTAAAGGGCTTATGAAATAAATAAAATTAGTTAATCACTTTAGGATTTGTGTGACTTTTGGAGTTGTATGACAACCAATGGGAAGTTAACATAAAATACTCCCTGGTTATGGTTTTCTTTTATGCAAATACCTTTTTGTTGCTTGTAAGTTGCGTTATCAGAAAATAATAAAACTTGTTTAGTGTTTTTTATAACTAAAGTGGGTTTGTTGGTTTGCAACTTTACCGTGAGGGAAAGTTGTTCTCTGTAAAGGGTATAGTTAAGAAAATTTCCATCTTTACCTTGATCACATCATAAGCATCTCATTATTCATGCATATGCACTTTTACGTGTAGATCCCGCTTCGGAAGGCCCTAACTCTCAGTGGATTTCTCCTGAGGGTGCAGACCTTTCTTGTTTTTCAGAATCTTCGGACTTCACCGATCCTCAAGGCAAGCCCCGGTGCATTTAACCTTTCCTTGTTTTTATAAAGGTTTTTATTAAAATGTTTTTGAGATAAGCTACTGCATTAGGTTATAGGAGTTGTGTGATGACCTACTTCTTGCACTGTTTACCTCCACCAAAAGATCCACCTGCTCTGTTTTAAAAACTATTTGCAAAATGCTTAGCATTGTTATACAATAGATTTGCGATAAAAATGCCAATTTCAAAAGTGTGATCACTTAAAGAATATTTATGGGAATTTGGCTTTACTCCCGACTGTTGGCTAAGTATCTGATCCGTACCTAGTCAACGGCAAGGAGAGGGTGTCCTAGCGTACGGTGCCGTCATGTTGTAGTCCGGGACTCAACAGTTGACACCGACCGGGACCGGGTTGAAAAACTGACAGAACTGTTACGCTTGGGTGCGATATAACCAAGGTACAGTTTCTGGCGGAAAAATTAGGGACCATCCGTGTGGAAGCCTGCTGGCCAAGACTTGCAACTATTCACATACTACGGAAAGCTCTGGCTCCGAGGAATCCTTTATTGGGACCGACAACCGCGCACTGGGAGTGGAGAGATGGCGGAAGTAGCATGTACCCACGTGGTCGTCGTACCTGGATAAGAGTGGTGTACTGTACTTCTGGGTGGCGTAGGACCGGGGTCCAATCTTGGAGGAATCGTGGAAGACGAGTTGGCCTATGCAAGCTTGGGTGCTACATATGCCGTGTGAATAGGGATCCTCAGCTGAGTATTCTTTATCCGGATTAACGTTGCTCCTCGGTTATGGAGACTTGGTCTTCGACTGTCAACGGAGAGTGGTTCTCAACTAGGTATGTTTTGAAAGTTAAAATGAATCATGAACGATGAAGAACTGAGAGTTACAGAAATCTTTTCAAAACAAAACAAGGTTTACAAAATGCTTTTTGTGCAAAATACTTGTTTTTGCTTAAGCCTTACCTTGACTTCCTAAGCCTCTCATTCCTGAGTCTTCTCCTCTTTTCTAGTCGGTTAAATCTTGTTGAGTACTTTTGTACTCAGGGTTTGTTAACCCTTGTTGCAGGTGAGTACATGAATCCACCTTTTGATGGACAATGCTACTTCACTCTAGTAGAAGAAAGTGATAACGATTCTGATGTGTGACCTAGGGCAAGTAACCTCTTTTGAATGAGTTTTGTAATATAAAGTTCCGAACAAGTTATGTATTAAGTATTTTGGTGATGTAAACTTTAAACCTAAGTTTTACTCTATGTATATTAATCTTTCCGCTTTTACTCTGATTTATCTTATCTATAAAACTGTTGTAATACTGTGATGCTTGATGAGGGATTATCCTGGAAAGAATGTAACGTGGATGATTCGGGTTTCCCGAGGACACCCGACAGACCTCTTGAATCATTTGGAACTCGTGCACGCCGATCAAAGGTCCTTAGGATAATGATGGGTGCATGTGGGCCACTTAATTTAGGAGGTTCTGCCACAATAAGTTACCAAGCTTCTACTACTACTATGAAATGGGAACTATTTTTGGGTTTTTGGTTTTTTGGATGGCTACTACTGAGCTAAGCTTGAGAATGAACTTGCAACTAAGGAAGGGAAGGAAGAACTTGTGAGCTCGAGATGGTTCTGGTGGTTTTGGTGTGGAGTTGAGCTCACAATGCAAGGGTATATATAGGGGGAGAATGGCATTTTGGTGTCTCCCACAACATGGATCGGCCGATCCCCCTCCTTGACACTTTCAACTTTGCTTTTGCTTTAGCCAGGGGACATGTCTAAAGTGAGTAAATACATTTTCAGGATGGGCCAACACATGGGTCGACCGACCCCCCTACATGTCCCCTCAAACTTTAAACTTTGTGTCATTATGTGTCTAGTAAAGATGCAACTATGTTTGGTCCAAAGTTGACACAAATTTCAGAGGTTCCCTTGCCTAGTGTTTGGTGAAAAGAGAAAAGATGAATGGCCAAAGTTGTGACACCCCAATTTTAAGAACAAAATTGGAGCACAATATATGTATGCCAGGATCAATTTTCATACATATATCCACATCATAGTAAATATCAAAACAATGCATTATTAATATATCGAACATTATTACAAAAATGACCCTCGGGTCTGAAAGAAAAGTACAGGACTCTCAGTCTAACTCTAATGCAGACTCCGCGGAAACTGGACGCCATCTCCACAGGAAGGTCGACCGGGGGCTGCGCCATCCTAGTGCAAGTCGTCTGGGTCGTGACCACCGTCTTCTGGGTACAAGTTGTCGGGGTCGTATCCACCGGCTTCTGGGTACTCCTGCTCCGTGTCGTAGACTCCAACGTCTGGGTGGGGTAGCAGGGGGTTCAAAGAGGAAGGGTGAGTACATCGAAATGTACTCCGCAAGTGTAGGAAATATATGCTTATGAGGCTAATAACAAAGGTAGGTTGACTCTGTTTGACTCAAGCGCCTAAAGCAACACATCCTATTAAATCCTATTTCCTATGCACCTATTTACTAGGTTATAACCACAGTCTCCAACGGTAACAGTAACCACACTCGGAGTCGCACCGAGCAAACCACACTCGGAGTCACACCGAGCAACCAACACTTGGAGTCCACCAAGCAACCACACTTGGAGTCACACCAAGCGAACCCACACCTGAAGTCCATCAGGCAAACCACACCTGAAGTCCATCAGATGACCCGAACTAGGTCGTTACAAGGAGTCCTATGCGTATTAGTTCCATACGTCACGACATAGACAGCTACCTTCCGTAATAACACCAGGTCTGCGCCCGAGCCTGGGAATCACTCCCGTACCAAGCAGTAACCCGCGTAGAAGAAGCCTCTGTACCCATGTCATATAAGACTAATAACCACATAAGGCTTCTCTAACGAACTAGAACAAAACCACCAGCTAATCTCGAAGAAGTCCAAGCCCGCTCGTGACCGTGAGCACGGCTGATATATTAGTTTTAATACTCTGCAGAGTTCGCACATCTTTACCCATGAGTCATGCGTTCCCCATCACGCCAAACACTGCCAAGGTGCATAGCGGGGTCGCACTACAAGGCCTTTACAAAGCCTCCTCCAAGTCCGTTCTACACGTTCACTAAGGTTTCACCGCTAACAGTGGATATACACACCACTGCAGAAGCCCCCTCTTGTGCCACAAATCCGACCCCGTGTAAACCCTCAACTTGGAGGAAACTAATTACTTAGCCAGTCCCAGAGCCATATAGGCCTCATGGTTTGCGCTGTTTTGCCGGGTTACATGCTCCAAGAACCGGGTCCTAGGGATCCAGGCAGGATAAAACTAGCACGAGCCCAGAACCAGAAAACAAAACCAGCTGCCGAGTCCACGGCACAAAACCACCAATACGGTCCATCCTGCCGGATTTACCTACTCACCATACTACTCATTACCAGTCCATGTATCATAGATCATTAATCAGAATTAATTATTAACCACCAACCCAAGACAGCAAGGCTAAGCATTACTTCTACCCAATCCATCCCAAACCAGGTGTCAAGGAAAATATAATCAAGTGCTAGTAAACCATATCATGGGATTCAATTTAAGACTGCATGCATCTACTGGATCTAACTACTCTAACTCAAAATAAAATAAATACAGGAGCAAGATGTTCAAGGACACTTGCCTTCGGGCTGGGTCGAATCAACAAAGGCACAAGCTGGATCAGAAGGTTCCACGTAGCATCAAACATCATCACATGGCCCAAACAAAGCATATAAGAAATAGTACATCAACAATATAAAAACAGAACGTAAATAGATCTAACGCGTAGAGCTCTTCGAGACGAGTCTAACACGACTTTAACGGGTCAAAACGGAGTTAAAATGAGCAAGTTATGGGCTTTTGAAGTTCAGTGGCATTTCTGTAAATCATTTGAACTTATTTTGCAATTTAAATAAATAAAATCAGAAAAAGGAACGTGCAGCGGACCGGGCCTCATTTAGCGAAAAGTACAGGGGCTGGGATGAAAGATTTTCTAGACTCAATGAATATGACGGATGGACTGCGCGTTTATTTGGAGAAACAACAGGGGTTCATTTGCAAAATGGGTCGGCGAGTCGGCGCAGTCAGCGCGGCGGCTGACGTGTGTGCCGCGTGTCGTTGGGCGGTTGGCCCAGTGTACCCCGTGGCCTCGTGGACCAGCCGCGTGGCGGGGAACGCCCGTGTCCAGGGGCTCATGGACTTGGTTCATACCCCTTCGATGGAGCTTCTAATCTCGGCCGTCTAAATAGGATCAGATGGATCAGGGGTTGTTGGGGGGCGGTGGCGACGGCCGGAGCCCGGGCAGGACGCGGCGGCGCCATAGCTCCGCCTGGGGGATCTCGCCGGAGCTCATGAAGATGGGTCTACGGGCCACTATTGGCTAAACCAAGGGTACAGGGAGACAAAGGAAGGAGAGGCGAGCTCACCGAGGGTCTCAACGCGGTCGGCCGAGGGCTGGAGAGGGGAGAGCCGCAGCGGAGTCGATCGGCTTCGTCCGTGAGGTCGGAGAGGTAGCTTCCCAGCGCCGAAACTCACCGAGGATGGGACTCCTGGTCACGGAGTGACCCTGCGAGTTCAGCGGTGGGTGAAGGGAAGGCGGTGACCGGCTCTCCGGAGGGGAACTCGAGCACGAGCCGTACTTCGGCGATGGCGGCGTGCGATGGTGGAGAGCGAGCGGTCTGGTCGCGGTGCGAGGGAGGGAGAGGAGTCGCGCGCAGAGGGTTGGGGTGGCGGCGGTGTGGGCGAAGGGACCCCTGTGGCTGCTAAAAAGGAGAGGGCAAGAGGGAAACTCGGGCGAGTTCGGTGCCCAGCTGAGACGGATCGGGGAGGGAGGAGAGAGCCGGAGAGATCGGAGGGAGGTTGGGGAAGAGCCCGACAGGTGGAGCCCACGTGTTAGCGAGAGGAAGTTGTGGGTCCGGAGTGGCAGTGGGAGAGAGCGAAGGGGAGGGCTTGGCAGGGCGCGTGCGCGGGCCGCTTGCGGGGTGCGCGAGGTCGGGCCGGGAGGAGCGAGGGAACGGGGAGGCCGGGGACGGGCCGGTGTGCTCAGGCTGAATTTGGGGAGAGGGGAGGCGCGGGCCGAGGGTGCGCGCGCGGGAGGGAGAGGGGCGCTGGGCCGGTTGGAGCGGTGCGCGGAAGGTGAGCGGCCTGGCCCATGCGCGAAGAGGGAGGAGGCCGGCTGGCTTGGTTGGGCCGGATGGGTGGGTTGAGGGGAGGAGGTGAGGTCCTTGCCTTTTCTTCTTTTCTTTTTCAAACTTTGCAAACTTCTTTGAAATCCAAAATCAAAACAGTTTTGAAATCAAACGAATTTGTAAAAGTTTTGAGAAATATTTTTCTAGGTTTTGTAAATAAACTTTTAAACTTTGAGTTTAAATTTTGTAAAATTTTCATAAATCTTTTATTCATTTTCTAAATAGAATAAAAGCGATTCGCCCTATCCGGGTTTAATAAATTTATTTTTCACCAAATAAAACAGTGCAACGGCATGAATGCAACAAACATCTGGTTATAATTTTTCCTCCATCTAGGATTTTGGCCATTTCTTTATTAAATTCTAATTTATTTTAATTAATTAAACACCAGGGGTGTTACAAAAGTGGAGACATGTCTAAAGTGATCCCCATGGACCATGAGAGCACTAAGACATGCCTTTGGCTGGTTGTTGTGGTCCCCATGAGCATCCAACATAAAGAGGAACATCTCATGCTTAAAGAGTAAAGCAAAGGACCATTTCTTTTCAGATGTTGGCTTTGTTGATATGCATGATGTTTATGAGCATATTGAGTGGAATGCAGCAGGGTGCAGGAGGGCACCATGGTGGGATCGGCTGATCCCACCTTGGATGCTCCTTGAGCACCAAAGTGTTGTGTCATACTCAGGGTACTAAGCCAAGATAGAGCATGTGCCAGTGGGCCCAATGGTGGGGTCGGCCGACCCCACCTTGGGGTGGTCCCACGGCTCAAAAGTGTTGCAAGTTATTGTCAAGGTGTTACTAGCATGAAAATTTATTTTGTCGAAAAGAAATATGCAGAATTAAACTAAGTATGCAATTGAAGGGAAATGCAAGAATTGAAATGCATGAAAAGTTAAATATGAGATAACTAATGATTTACCTTATCAGCAAGGGCTCCATGTTTCAGGTCCGTAGAGCAGGACCTCTCCGTCTTGTCATTCATTGGGTGCTTCGGTTGGTCCCGGAGATGGAGACCGTGGTTGCACCTCGTCGGCGAGTTCTTCTTTTACTTCGGCCTTGTTGGCCGACTCGCTCTTTTTCTTGTACCTACGGCGTGGGTGACGACGACGATGTTTGTTGTCTCGAGGTTCTTTGCCCTTCACCTGCATGTTAGCTTTATAACCGTTGAATGGACACTTTACCTTATATTCCGGGAATTGGAGGTGAAGTTGGCCGGATCCCACATAGATGATGGCGTTAACCGTATTAAGGAACGACCTTCACAGGATGATCGCGACGTCTAGATTGGATCCCATGTCCAATATAAGGAAATCGACGGGGACGTAGCTATTTTGGACTTTGATGAGAATGTCCGTTGCTAGTCCCTCGGGGAACCGTAGCGTCTGATCGGCCAGCTGCAAACGAACAAATGTAGGGAGCAAAGGTCCCCCTAGTAAGTTATCATACGTTACCTTGGACATGATGTTGACACCCGATCCAAGGTCGCAGAAGGCGTCATGGAAGACTTGTGGTCCAATCTGGCAGGTGATGGTCGGCAGGCCTGGATCTTCCTTTTTTGTGATGAAGGGTGGATCAAGTAGATAACCCCAGTTTGACCGGAGCGGAGGCTTACCGTACCTTGTAGTAACCAATTTTACACCCTCTATTGGATCTTCGGGTTTCCCCGGGATCTTACCTTGCTCGTAGGATGGGACAACTGTTGCTAATTGAGCTAATTGTGTTTCTAGCATTTTATTAAAGCTCAATTGATTTTTCATAGTAGAATTAAAGCTATCCATTTTCTCATTTATATTTTCAAGAATCTTATCATTAGCCATCATCTTTTTATTAATACTATCATTTATTTTAGATTGGCCTAAGACAAGATCTCTTAAAGAAGGTTGGTTATTATAAGAATTATTGAAATTATTGCTATAACCATTACCTTGATTTTGGTAGAAAGGGCGCGAGTTCCATCCTTGTTGTTGTTGTTGGGGCCGGTACCCGTTGTTGTTGGCGTTGTTGATGAAGCTCACTTCCTCCTTCGTTTCGGGACAATTATTTCCCGAATGGTCATTGCCTCCGCATACCTCGCACCATTGGTCGGCTTCGATGGCTCGTGCGGTTGCATAAGGTTGAACGACCTCTTGTTCCCTCTTGGAACTTTCTTCTACTTTCTTCATCAGGAGGTCCATCTTTGCACAGAGCATGTCCACCTCATTGAGAGCATGAACACCTCTCTTCTTCGGTTGAAGACGTTCCTCATTCCAACCTTGGTTGGTAACCATCTTCTCTATGAGGTCCTTGGCATCTCTCACATTGTGTTGTAAGAATGTCCCTCCAGCGGCTGCATCTAGGTGACTACGGGCCATACCGGTCAGGCCATGGTAGAAACCTTGGATAATGAGCCACTCTTCTATCCCATGATGAGGACAGGCGCGAATGTACTCTTGTAGACGTTCCCATGCTTTAGGAATCGTCTCATCAGCTTGTTGCTGGAAGCTGGAAATCTTTCCACGAAGGGCGCTAGTCTTGCCCATCGGGAAGAACTTCTTGAGAAACGCATTGGCGCACTCCTCCCAAGTGTTGGCTTCACTCTTGTTGGCGTAGAACCATTGCTTCGCCTTTCCCAATAACGAGAACGGGAAAAGACGAAGACGGATGGCGTCTGCAGACACATTCTTCATAGTGAAGGTACCACATACCTCCAAGAAGTGTTGGAGATGGGCGTTGGCATCCTCATGCGGCTTCCCACAGAATGGATTGGCTTGCACCATGTTGATGAGAGCCGGCTTGAGCTCGAAAGTCACATCCCCCAAGTTAAGCTGCGGACCCGTGGCGACATTGTTGGCCGACGGCGCAGAGTACTCGGAGATGGTCTTTTGGGCCATGGCTTCTCTTCTAGCTGGTGTAGAAACTTCCTCCTCGAACAGATTCTGGTTCGAGATGAACCTCTGAGGTGGAACTTGACGAAGTCTAGTCCTCCTCAACAACTGCTCGGGATTTTCAACGAAGTTTGACGGCAGTTGGAAACCGCTCATACACCTACTAGTTTCACGATAACGAAAAGAAACTAGACGGGTGAGGGGGTTAGCCCCTATACTAATTGAAAACTAATATATAGCAGACTCCGGATTCACTCTCTCTAAACTCCTAGGCGGTTGCTTTCCCCGGCAACGGCGCCAGAAATGCTTGTTGGTATTTCTTAGCGTCGCTACTAAGAATAGAGTTTTAATCTATCCCCGGCAACGGCGCTAGAAACGCTTGTTAACACTTCTTAACGCAACCACTAGAACTAGACTATGGAGCCTAACCCCAGCAACGGCGCTAGAAGTGTCTTGGTGGTAAAACTATTGACTATTGGATAGTTCCGCAAGCGCACAGAATATACCGATGTAGCACTTCACCCGGGAGTATTCCAAGGTATCGTTATTTATTTTATCCCAAAGGAAAGCAAGCTAGGAAAGATGTAGAGAGAGGAAAGATAGATCCTTTAGTCTTACTATAATCTATTATCAATTAGAGAAGCAAAAGGGGATAAGTGGATATAAGGGAGGATAGATAGATAAGATAAATAAGTTAAGCAAAGAGTATATGATATGAAAGATAACTTTAGTAGAGTTAGCTAGGTGGGAGGACAACGAGTGAGTATAAAGTACTCCTAAGTTTCTACCTTTACTCCTATGAACTAATCCTAATTAAATAGATGACTTAACTAGATTGACGCCTTGCTACTTGTGTGAGAGGGATAAACGAGAGAGTAAAGCGATAGAAGGTTGTTCACCTAACCCAGTACTCAAGCGGATATTTGGCTTATGTACGCCTTACCTTTTAAGAACTAGCCTGAGTTCACGTGAGGGGATCTAGGTAGCCAGGCAAAATCTGTCACCTTTTGCCCATGCGCCCCTACTGTCCGTGCAAGCCAGCGGTAGTCAAAGATAAGATGAAGTATGAGCACCACGCTCACACTTATCTACACCTTTAGCTATCGATCAAAATAGCTAAAGCCCCTATCCTAAGATAGGACGATGACGCACACACAAGAAGCTATTTAAAGGAAATCAGTCTAACTAAGACAACTATAGAACTAAGATAAGCACACAACAAGACTATATAAATATAGACTTGTACTAAGTAAATACTTAAATAAGTACTTGGAAAGTAAATACTTAAGTAAATGCAAAGTAAAGTAAAGAAAGAATAATATATTAAATAAATAAAGTCTTACAAAAGAAGAAAGATACAAGGGCTATACCAGACTCCCAGAAGACGACTCCGGAGACCCGAGCTTCGCCCGACTCGACTCTAACTCCCACTCTAGACTAACTACTACTACTCTTGCTTGATCTCACATGAGAGTGGAGATATGTAAACTATCTTGGGGTGTTGAATGAGAGGGTGAAGGCCTCTATTTATAGTGGAGGTGGAGTAGGGGCTACTCCGGCGCCACGTCAGCGATCCGTGTGCTCCCCATCTCTCAACCCTTGGATCCACCGTCATTGTAACCGCCATGGATGGATGGCTTGGATGTTCTTCACGTGTCAAACATGCATTTTGCCACCGACTTGGATGAGGGTCACCATGGGGTCGGCCGACCCCTGTCCCTGACATGTGGGCCCGGGGTACACCTTCTAGAAGGTGCTGATGTCATCCTGATGAATAGTGTTGTTGGGTCCCACCAAGGGGGGATCGGCCGACCCCCCTATGACAGGGCTGGCCCACCTTCTTCTCTCCCTTGGTGACCCCACATGTCATGGAGCAAGTCTTGTGAAGTTGGTTGCATTTGGTTTCCGGTGTGGACCCATGAATCCATGTGCTTCTCATCTTGTACCATTGAGCAAAAGCACATGCTTGATCCAATGGTTGATATTGGCTTGAACATGCTTCTCTTGGATCATGCCATGTCACCATGGCCGAGGTGGCCCAAAGATGGGGTCGCCCGACCCCCTTGGTGGGCCCACCTGGCCTCATTTTGTTCATTTTGCCATCTCCTACAAGTTCACAAGCTAAGAGTACAAGTGGAACTTATTACTGATAAATATGCTCATGATATGCTATTCTTCCTTGAAACCGAGGCCTGTTGACGGTATTTTGATAAGGTAAAACATGCTATAACTTCCGTCAACAGAGGCCATGTGATGATATGAAGTGGATCATATCATTTGATGATAGGTTGGTGCATGTGTTGCATCAACACTGAAGGAGATGGAATGGAATGCGCAAGGCAAAGGTATATTTGTAGGGCATTTCATTTCACCGGTCATAGGTGTGTAGAGAAGATTATGACCGGGTTTAGGATAGATGGCCGTACTATCAAGAGGAGCAAACTTGTTTGCATATTGGTCATCTAGTGCCACTTGAGCGATCTAACATTGCGTTGTTACTAGGATCGAGTGGCGTGGTGAGTGCAAGTGAAAATCCTTTGAAAAATGATTGTGAAAATGCTAACACACATGCACAAGGTAGTATACACTTGGTGGTGTTGGCACATTTGCAAAGGAGAAGAAGTTGGAGAAGTTTTGGAGAAAACTTTGGTTGAAAAAGAGAAGTGATGGTTCTTGGATTGGAAAACTGTATTGATCCTTTGTGCTTTGGATCATGAGTTCATGTGGGTTGTGTAGCCCTCTGAATAAGCTTTCCAAAATGTCCAAGATCATCGAATTCCGAGTTAGGAGCTAAGAGTTATGGCCGTTCTCGTGGGAGGCTTTCTGGAGAGTGGCGGACTGTGTGCCATTTTAGTGGCGGACTGTCCGCAGGCCTCGGACGCTCCGATGGGGATGCATCGGACGCTACGAGCGCACTGTTCTCGGGTTGACAGGTGAACGGCGGACTGTCCGGGCCTATAAGGGCGGACTGTCCGCCGACTAATTTTTTGGAGAACAAGGTTGCTGGACAGGTTCTGTGTAGGCTGTCGATTTTCAATGGCGGACTGTCTGGGCCCAAGGGGCGGACTGTCCGGGGTGACCGTTGCAGCTCCTAACGGCTAGTTTCGTTATAAGGGCGGACTGTCCGGGGTTATAAGGGCGGACTGTCCGGGGTTATAAGGGCGGACTGTCCGCAGTTCAAATTTCAGCACGGTTTCAAACGGCTAGTCTGAGGCTTCCCTCTATAAATAGAGGTGGTGGCCGGCCATTTGACATGTTGGGCACCTTGGGGACTTAGTGTCCTTGTGTGAGAGTGCTTGGGAGCCCTCCAACTCACTTGGGATTAGTGCTAACCATATCCGCTAAGTGAGAGAGCGATTCTAGTGCGGTGCATGAGAGATTGCAATTGTGGCACTAGGTGATCAAGTTGCAAGCCGGTGGTGCTTGTTACTCTTGGAGGTTGCCACCTCCTAGACGGCTTGGAGGCTTGTGTGTGCTCCGTGGTAGCACGCTCGGAGATTGAGTGGTGCTCCGGAAGCGACCGCTTTGTGAGGGGTATTGTGCTCACCCCGCGGGAGATCGTGAAGAGCAACTCTAGTAAAAGAGAGACGTGAAGAGCGTCAAGTGGTTCGGCCGGGTCGAGTGCTAGAGCTTGTGGTAAGCACTCCTTGGGGAGAGTGTGACTAGTGTAGTCACCACTACAAGAGGACCGGCGACAACCTTGAGCTTGTCTCAACGGGGACTAGCTTGGTGGCAACCAAGTGAACCTCGGGATAAAATCACCGTGTCACCATTGTCTTCATCTTCTCGGTGGTTTGCTATCTTCATTCACTAGCTTGTATTTCCATACTCATACTTGTGCTAGTGTTAGTTGTTGCTCTTGTGTAGCTATCTAGCTTGTGTAGCTTAATAGTTGCTCTTATAATTAGTTAGCTTGTGTAGCTTGCTAGTTACCTTCCTTGCTTGTGTAGCATAGAAGTTGATCCCGTGAGTGACTAGTTGACTTGTAGTCTTGCTAGTCACATTGCTTAGTTTGTGTAGCTAAGTTGAGCTCACCAATTTGGCTTGTGTAGCCTTGTTATTGAGCATTGCTAGTGAGCTTAGGCTTGGTGCTTTTGCTTAGTGGCATGTGTAGGAGCTCCCCGGTTGATTGAGTACTAGTTGCATAGGTTTGTGTGACTTTGCTTCTAGAATTGGTTAGGTGAGCTCTAGCTAGCCCGACACCTTATTTGCTTTGTTTAGGATCTTTTGTAAGGTGTCATAGAGTATAGATAGAGGGGTGTAGTCTTGGCTAGACCGATAGTTTTAATTCCGCATTTGTTTCGGTTAGCCGACGTGATTAATTTTAGAAAGGACTATTCACCCCCCCCTCTAGTCCGCCATCTCGACCCTTCAGAAGGGTGCCCGCCTCTAGTTCATAGATGGTGTATGCGCCATTTTGTCGCCAATTTCTGGCGCCGTCAGAGGAAGAAGGAGGTATGTGACAAGGTGAAGGCTCTATATTGTGTACATACACAACACAAGTTCGAGGAGACAAGGAAGAACTAGATACCATGCTAAACAAAAGAGGGAAAGGCGTGGTTGGAGGGGCAGATGGAACACAAGGATAAGTGGGCGTTAGCGTATGATAAGGAGGTTTCAGATACGACATCATGACCAAAAACTCGTCGGAGTCTTTCAACCGTGTTTTCAAAGGTGTTTGAGCTTTGCTAGTATCCGGAATAGTTGAGTTCTCGTTCCACAAATGCAACAAGTACTTCGTGAACAGATGGGAAATTGCACAAACAAACATAGTCGAGAAAGGAGAATAGGAAAAGACCGGTGCATATCACTTCGACGAAGCGGAATGTTGGGCAAAGCAGCAAGCTACAGAGGCATATGGACCCAATAGAAAAATATATAATGTACGAGGCAAGGGAGGCACAAGTTTGGGCGGCGAACGATATGGTGGTCGAAACTACAGAGTTGATCTTGAGAAAGTAGAGTGCAGTTGCAATGTGCCTCAAATTATGCATGTGGCGTGCTCTCACATGATAGCGGCAATGCCGGACACAGGGTTACGATTACAAAGATCCACCGCACATGTCAACCTACTACCACCAGTCCAACACAATCAGTCAATCAACATATGGCACAATAGCTTTGAACCATATATGGACCCGTCACAATGGCCGCCTTATAATTTTGGGGATTATACACCAAATCCAGACCTAAAAAAATTAGGAAAGAGTAGAAGAAAGAAGCACTTAAAGGGGGACATGGATGCTATGAAAGGTTACGGTGATGACATGAACGGTTGGGGAGGGGGACTTCGATGAGACGCGTAATCATAATCTATGCTCCGAATGTCACGAACCTGGCCACAACGTTTGTATGCATAGACGACAGAGCCGTAATAGGCCAAATGGGTAGGTATAATTAGTAGTCGAATTGTGTGTTTACATTATTTGAACTTGTTATTGTCATTGTTAATTTAGTTTTGGGACTATATAATGTTATGCATAATATTTTTGACCGCTTGTTGACACTGGTTATCTATCATAATTAAGGGATAAATAAACATGAAAAGGGCAAGAATTTGATCACCAACAAAGGTTTAGGGTTTTAACTGACAATATTACACGAGTTTTGGTGAACTATGATTCTGCAGGGACTAAACCAGGAAATCAACACCGATAGCTTCCCATAGAAGGAAACCGATGGGAGATAACGTCACCGCCACGTCAGGAAGTTTCTAGAAGACTCCAGAGGATGCAAGAAGACACCAGGAGGTCGACCACCACGAGAGGATGGCAGGTGGGACCGACCGGTCCCACCTAGGGACCGACCGGTCCTCCCTTGGGGCCTAGGGACTCCTCCTTCTGGAACCTTCCTCCACCGACCTCTAGGATGCATCTCGGCCGTATCTTAAGTCGGTTTGATCCAAGGGCCACGGTTCATCACCCAGGGCTATATAAGCAGCCCCAGACCCCCTCTCCAGATCATCAGGGTTTGATCATAATTCATTCATCAGAGAGATCAGAGCATCAGGCATTCATCAGAGAGAGATATCAATCGGAAGCCCTAGAACTACATCCACCTAGAATAGTAGATAGAATAGGATTGGAGGAGGCAAGCTTCGCTTGGATTCCTGATCTAGTCACGAGAAGGCTCGGTAAACCCAAGATCTTCTCTCTTGTATTAACATTATGAATCTATTTCATAATTGTTCTTCTAGTTCATCATTGTTCATCATTGTTTATGTTCTAGTTCATCATCTAGATCTAGTTCATCTTCTAGTTCATAATCCTGTTCTAGTTCATGATCTAGTTCGTACCTTAGTTCTTCTTGATGATCTAATTTACTTTATGTTCATCTTTATGCTCTAGATAGCAGTACAATTGATATGACTAAGACATCAACTATTATATTCTTAATTATATTTCTTATAGTCTGCTTTGATTATATATTT
The DNA here is from genome assembly GCA_009763385.1 of Coix lacryma-jobi var. lacryma-jobi. Lineage (NCBI taxonomy): Eukaryota > Viridiplantae > Streptophyta > Magnoliopsida > Poales > Poaceae > Coix > Coix lacryma-jobi. The sequence goes on from CM019831.1 coordinate 127,589,947, forward strand.
GGCATATATAGTTCATCTTTATGTTTATACTCATGTTCGTATAGCGCTCATCTTAAAGTACAACGGGTGGGTGATAGATGCTGTGTAGGCATGGTGCCTATACACTATTTATCTGTGAATGCGTCCTATGTTCCGGATAGAGTGATAGATCGCGGGTGTGATATTCCTGTTGAGTCCTTTGTATTCCACCTCCCGGATGTAGTGTTCAGTATGACTCAGTTAACTCATGGTTTAGGGGTTACTCTGTTTGACACATTTACTATGGAGTTGCCTCTTGATTATAAATATGATGTGACCTAGCCAATGATTGCTAAATATGTTTGCACTAATCAATGTATGCTATGACTTGTAATTAGAATAACTTAGGAATGTTTCTTATTAATACCTGTTCTAATCATCACTTGCTAGGTAGTATTGTTCTAGGATTATCTTTGATTGATCTGATCTCTATTATTATTTATTATTTATCATTATCATTTACTCTGTAACCTAATCCCTATTTGGAGTAATTAGTGTGTTATCAGTCTTTATTATAAGTGTGTGCCATAATGAATGTTGTTAAGTCCTCATTAGTATAATATCATCATACTTTGAATTGATTAGTTTCTAGGCTAAATATAAATAACGATGCCTGAGACTAGCTTGGGTGAAATGCTTCTACAACGGGTATGTTTATCTGTGCACTTGCGGGTAAATATCTATCTTTAAATCCAGTGCCCTGATATAATTACACTGATAGCTTCATGTTGGGGATGACAACTTGACGTTAAGTGAAGTTAGTAGTGTCACGTACACTCTTTAGTGCCTTCACTAGATTATTATTTTATGTGGTTCATTCTTAGAGTGATTCCATTAAGGAGTGTCAACAAGCATTTCTGGCGCCGTTGCCGGGGATCACATCAATTTAATTAGGGATGGTACCTAGGGTTTTTCATTAAAATCTTTATGAACACTGGTAGGACATTGCATTAACAACATTTAAAACGGTAGCTAGAACATATCATTTTATTTACACACATGTGATAATGCACTGATTATTTATTTTTACTCAAACAGGATTACCCTGGCTTTGTTATTCTTTTTATCTTATGCAGGGTGTGATGTATGACTGGTTTCCAACTTCCAAAAAACTACGTTGAGGATCCTGAAGCTTTATTAAGGAAAACAAGACACAAACTCAAGAGACCCTCACCACCACTTCCAGAAGTTAGCTAGATAAGAAGAAGCTTAACACCAGTGTTGGACACCATGGCCGACAAGACACTCCGTGAGTTCTCTGCACCAACCACTGCCAACATCAGGACTGGACTAACAGTCAATGTAGGAGACAACAGATTTGAACTCAAGCCAGTTTTGATCAACATGGTGCAAGCTAATGTCACACCCCAAAATTTCTGATTTTGGGTTGTGAGTAGAAAACACTAAATAAAATAAATAATTTTAATATTTGAATAAAATTGATCAAGTTTAGCTGGAGCTAGCGCCACTTAGTTGTAGTAAATCAAGAATTTTTAAATTTTGCTAAACTAATTTGATGGGTTATGCTTGATGTGATGGTTGGTTCTTTGGCCTTGCGCTGTGATCGAGTAAAGTTTTCAAAACATGTTTGTTAGGTCGTCTATCTTTATCCGGTTCGTTTCTGTCTTGTTCCAAAATAAATTTAACATTTTCATCTCTATCCTTTTGTTGGATTTTTTTTCGAAATTCTTTTTCTTATGTCTCAAATCACTTCTTTGAGTTTATCATCCATTATAATATCGCTATAAACTTCTTGGGAATTTTTCTCGCTTTTTCCGGAAGAGTTTTCAAGATTTCAGCGAGCATAATCTAATTTTTAGATGCTTCAAAATATCTTTTCATGAGCTCAAAATTCTTTATTTGGGTTCATTATATTTCAAAGTGACTCTGAGAATTTTCCTAGAATTTTTGGAGTCATCGGAGTATTTTTCGTGGTTTAAATAACAATTCTGGACTTTTCTGGAATTATTTTAATCCCGAAATTAATTAATTTCGAAAATAATAAAATATCTCGTTTTTCGTTTTTCTCCAAACCCTAACACTATATATATGCCGGCGTAGCCCTCGACACACTGATTCCAGAAGTACGGCCCATTTTGCAAGCCGCCGCTCCTATCATTCTAGATCTAAAGCCGAAGTTTCGCATCTCATCTACTCCGGCGAACATTCGGCGAGCGTTTCTGGCCATCTCCGACGTTCCCGGTGAATTCCGAGACCAACATGAGGTAGCTCTCGTCAATCTCTACGCCGTCATGTCCTCTTTATACAAATCCATCACCGTTTGACCTAATCCTCTTTGTTTCTTTTGTTTCCGGTGTGTTTGTCAGCGAGCACCATGGACGACCCTTTTCCTTCCTCGTTTCCAGCCGGCAACACCGACCAGGACCTCTGGACTCCACTGCCTTTCGGACGCACGGAGCAGCGCGCTGTCGTCGCGCTCGCCTCGGGCCTTCCTGCGCCCCTCACGCGGTGTCCTCGCGATGCCCGTGCAAGCAGATCGACCGCCGCCGGAGCAGCAGCTGTGTTGCAAGGCTCCGCCCTCTCGGTGTGGTCCTGCCTGGCTCATGGCTCGACCCCGTGCGTGGACTCCACGCTGCTGTGGCCTGCTGTTTCCGTGCCCAGCCGGCCGAGGGCCCTCCCTGCTGAGCCTCCTTCAATCGGCCATAGCAGAGGCCTCGTCTTCCGTACGTGCTTCGTATTGAAGGCAGAAGATGAAATATTTACTGTTTTGCCACTCAGCGTCTATCTCCACAATTTAATCATCTAATCTACGTTTTAGTCCGTTTCAGTTGCGTTAGTTTCATGTCGATGCGTTCTACGCAGTAGGTTAACGTTTATCATGTCACATGTTTATAAATCTAATCCTATTAATTCGGTTAACAATTAGTTAATGCCTTTCTAATTAAAAGCAACTTATGGTTTAATCTCCGATCTTTTATAATTAAATCATAACTTGATTAATGACAACTTTAATGTGTCTTTATTCATTATAATTTGATTAGGCTAATCGTTGTCATATAAATACGATTAGTTACTCTCACATGTTTATTTTCTTTTACTAAGCTAATGTTTAAATTGATTAAATTATATGACAATATTTATAATTAAAATATGATTAGTTTAATCCGTTCTTCTAAATTAAAATATGCTTTGTCTAATCTGAATTAATATTTTATCATGATCTTATTAATTAAAATAAAGCAAGCCAGTAGTTCCTACTTTTACAATATAAAATTCTCGGTAGACGTGTCTCTCGGACGTTTGGTGCGATCCCGCGACCGTAGCCGCGAGCTCTCTTTCTATACGTTGTTTTGTCTCGTGTTGTTGTTCTTAGTTGTCTATGTTGTTTGTTTGTATGTTTGCCCATGTGTGATGCTTGCTACGAGTAGACGACGACCGGTTATGCGCGCTGAAGATCAGAAGGTGATAACCCAGAGTTGAAGATGTGAGAATTGGTCAAGTGTAACAGGCAAGTATAACATGGGACCATCCTTGTTACCTACTCATTTATAATTCACTATTCATGTGCATGTGTCAAATTTGCAAGCCATACGGTTTATCTAGATGATTCAACTCTATACCTTGTTACCGTGGGATATATGCATATGGGTAGATCTGCTAGTGCTTAACTCTAATTTATATGAACAAACGAGATGACTAATAATATGTGCAACACATACTGATAACTTGTTTCCATGGTAATGTGAACATGTGATCCCTAAATGATCTTCTGTGGACAAAAGCTAGGACATACAGTACAACCGTGAGGGCTACATAGCTCTGGTTTTAGTTAGTTCGTGGCCTCTCCTCGCTTGATGGTGGTTACCTAAAAAGGCACAAAAGGGGCTTGACGAGACGGATATAGGACAGCCTCTGGTCTCATGTGTATAGCCGGGAGGGAATGTGCCATCGGAAAGGGGGTTCCTATGTATGCTTGCCGATTGGAAACCTAGTGGCCACTATCTTGTTAGGGGAACTTCGAAAAACTTCATAGTGTACCCTGCCGCACTTCCTTGGTAGAGGTGGTATGGGCTTTGCAACCCCTGGCACATGGGGATCACGGCTCACGGGTAAAGTTGTACAAACTCTGCAGAGTATTAAAACTGATATATCAGCCGTGCTCACGGTCACGAGCGGCTCGGAAAACTTGCAGACTAATAACTTTAACAATATATACCTTATGTTCATATTACTGTCAACTTGTTAATCTTTGATGTGGTTGCCCATAATATTATTCATGTGGTTTGAATGGGATGTAAGCACAACCTGATGACTATCTAATGCTAAAATATTGACTCAACTAAATGTGCTAATCGCAGTAAAACCGTGTCTAGCCATTTGAGCTTCATAACCCCATGTTATATTTGCCGAGTACGATATGCGCTCACCCTTGCTATTTCCCCCACACCCCAGTCTCCATCAGAGTTGCGCAGCGAAAGCGTGGTGAAGACACAGATGAGTTTCCGGAATACAGACATAAGTGCTAGGCGTATGTTGCCCCCGGTCAACTGTCCCTGTGAAGAATGGAGTCTGAAGAGAAGATTAGTTTTCGTTCCGCTTAACTTTGATGTAAGTGTTAGCTATAACTCTGTGTTACGTTATATAGAACATTGTTTTTGATATCTTTTCCTTCTGTGGTTGTATGTGTGGACTTCCTGGGCACACATATGGCGTACCTAGTTTGTTCTTTAAAACCGGGTGCTACAGCTAATCAATTTTGCGGAAAGGCACATGAAGACGCAAGCGCTCATCTTCAACACTTTCTGGAGATTTGTAGCACTTTCACCATCAAGGGAGTCGAAAGGGACGCCATTCTACTTCACTTGTTCCCATTTTCACTCTTGGGAAAAGCAAAACAATGGTTCTACGCCAATAAAGACAAAAACACCCCGTGGGCGATCTGTTCAACTGCCTTCCTAGCAAAGTTCTTTCCAGTGGGCAAGACGAATGCCCTCCGTGCCAAGATTTCAACTTTCCAACAACAATATGTCGAATCAATCCCAGAGGCTTGGGAACGCTTTCAAGACTACATATCAGAATGCCCTCACCATGGGATGGAGAATTGGCTACTCATGCAGACCTTCTACCACGGGCTCACTTCAAGTACCCGTGAGAATGTGGATGCCGCTGCTGGAGGATCATTCTTATCACTCACTATCAACAATGCTACTACACTCATAGAGAAGATGGCCTCTAACCAAGGATGGAACGAGGAACGCTCTCAACCACGCAAGAGGGGAGGAATACATCAACTAAAGGAAGTAGACATGCTGTCTGCCAAACTTGACCTACTCATGAAGAAGTTCGACGAACACACTCCCAAGAAAGAAGACGTCAAGCAAATCTACGAATCTCGCATGACATGTGAAGAGCGTGGAGGCACTGGTCATTCAGGGAGCAACTGCCCTGAGATCCAAGAGGATGCAAAGTACATCAACAACAACACCAACTATCGTCCTCAATAAGCTCAAGGATGGAACCAACAATCAAGGCCTAATTACTCAGGTAACTACTCAGGTAACTACCAAGGTAATACATTTAACCAACCACCTTTGAGAGAGATGATATCTGAAAGTGCATTCGCCCCCAATGTGGGTTTTGGCTAATTAATGACAATCAAATTAGGGACTAACCAGTTTATAAAAGCATGTATGCAGGTGTTAGTCCTTTGAAAGATTTGAAACGTTGAAATCTCGTGAACAAAGCACGTAGGATATTTTTGGACATAAAGATGCCTAGCTCAAGTGGTAGTTTAAAATTTCAATTTTAAACTTGAGTTATAGGTAAGCCGGACTATGAAGAGGGTCACAAAGTAAGTTGGCTAGATGTGGAGAAAAGTGCTCAAATCGACTAACCTTAGTTCGCTTGAGAGACACCGCACAATCACAAACACGTAGAGGGTAATTTCATATGGTCGGTGGTACCGACCATGGGTGGTCGGTGGTACCGACCACGGCTTCTCTGCGCAGCGCTCAAACACCCTCTCTGTGTTGGTCAAAAAATGACCTGACGGTAGTACCGCCATAACCTCGGTACTACCGGCCTCGGTGGTTCCGACCCCGGTCGGTAGTAACTTGGTTTTGCAACCCTCTCTGTGTAGAGTTGTATTTGACCTAGCGGTGGTACCGCCATAACCTCGGTACTACCGCCCGCGGTGGTACCGACCTATGGCCGGTAGTTTCCAAGTTTGCAAGGCTCTCTGTCCGCGCTGCAATTTGGCCTGGCGGTAGTACCGCCATAACCTCGGTACTACCGCCCGCGGTGGTACCGACGCAAGGCCGGTAGTAACCAAGTTTGCAGAGCTCCCTGTGTAGAATTGAAAATGGTCTGGCGGTAGTACCGCCATAACCTCGGTAGTACCGCCCGCGGTGGTACCGACCGAGGTCGGTAGTATCTTGGTTTCGCGAAGCTCTCTGTGTTGAGTTGAAAATGGCCTGGCGGTGGTACCGCCATAACCTCGGTACCACTGACCTTTGGGCGGTAGTTTCCGAGGGTCCAAGTCCCTTCTCGTGAGGCTCTCTGTTCGCGGCCAATTTGGCCTGGCGGTAGTACCGCCATAACCTCGGTACTACCGCCTGCGGTGGTACCGACGTGAGGACGGCGGTTGCTTGTTTGGTCAGATCTGGATTCTTTCGACCGTTGTGAACTGGTCGGTGGTACCGGCCTGGGGTGGTCGGTGGTACCGACCAGCCTCGGGACTGAGGGAGTATAAATGCTTCCTCTCTTCACTTTCCACGGGAACCCACTCACTCCATACACTTATTGTTGACCTAACTCGTGACAAACACTCTCCAAGCATTGACTCATCCCCTCTCTCTCCCCCTTTGCTCCGAGCTTCATTCCCTTGCGAGATTTGAGCTAGGGAAGTGAGATTAGAGAGTGGGAAGCTTCGATCTACGACTTGAGCACTTGGTTTCCATCTTGCCGGCTTGTTTTGTGTCTTTTACTCTTGAGCTCTTTGAGCTCTAGCCGGTTAGGTGTTCTTCGTGGTAGCCCGTATTGATTTACTTGTGAGGGCTCCCCGAAGCGTTTGTATTTCCCTGAGATTTCTAGTAGAGATACTCTCGTAGCCTTTGTGGTTGCTTGAGTGAGGCGAGGAGGTGAAATAGACTCCGACCTTTGTGGTCACCTCAACAACGAGGAAGTAGGCACTCCTTAGTGGATTGGCCGAACCTCGGGATAAATCGCGTGTCCCGTGTGCTTGTTGTTGTTGTCCCTATTTTCTCTACTTCACTTGTTATTGTGTTCTTCATGTTCTTCCTATCCCTATCTCTTTCTTAGGTGGGAAGGCTCGATCTACATCAAGGGGAGCAACCAAGGTTTGGTGAGAGTAGGTTTACCATCTATCATTCTTAGGAAAGTGGGCTAGAATCTTGTATTATCTTCATAGCTTACATTCATCGGATTTGTAGTTTCTTTTAGGATCCCGGTTGTGCCGTTTGTTTGTGTCGGTAGTACCGGTGTTTCACACCCGGTAGTACCTACCCAAACAAATCGGCCTCTCCGGTTGCTATCTAACTACATCTTATAGTTTGTGAAGTTTCAGATAGTCAAAAATCACCTATTCACCCCCCTCTAGGCTGATTCGGTCCTTTCAATTGGTATCGGAGCCTAACCCTTGTGTTAGCACTTCACCACGTAAGGGAGAATCATGTCTACCATAAGTCAAGAACAGCTTGATGAGATTGTCAAGAAGGTTACTGCTCAGGTAATTCAAGATCAAGCAAAGAAGCATGAAGATGAGATGAAGAGAATGAAAGATGAGATGGAGAGTTTGAGGCGAGCTTTGGACAACAAAGCCAAACCATCCAGAAGCGATGACAAGAAGAAGGAAGATGAAGAGAAAGGCAAGAAAGACACCGAGTTCACTAGAGTGCCATATGACTATAGCCATATGGGCAAGGTCATGCAATTGCCTAGCGTCAATCTAGGAAAACCACCCGCCTTTGATGGAATCAACTACAATGATTGGGCACACAAGATGAAGCTACACCTTCTTGCCGCAAGAGTTTGGGAGATTGTTGACAATGGACCAAGTCATGTTGAAGGTCAAGAGTTCACCGACAATGATGTGTTTGAGTTTCAACAAAATGTTCAAGCCGCATCATTGATTCTATCATGCCTTAAGCCTGAAGAAAGCAACAAGGTACATGGAATGGAGAATGCCAAGAAGATTTGGGATACCCTCAGGATATCATATGAGGGTGATGCGAGCGTGAGGAAGTGCAACATAGAGCTTCTTCATGGAAAGATTGAGAACTTTGCAATCAAGAAAAGTGAGACCACTCAACAAATGTTTGATAGATTCATGACATTGGTCAATCAGATTAGAGCTCTCGGAGACACAAAGTGGGATGACTACTCAGCTGGAAGAAAGCTATTAAGAGCATATAGAAAGAGGAACAAGAACCTTGCATCAATCATCATGGAGAGACCTAACTATGAGAGCATGGGACCTCATGAGATGCTTGCCAAGATAAAGCATCATGAAGTCTTGGATGATGAAGATATAGAAGATCAAGAGGCAAGTCACAAGAAGGTGGTAGCACTCAAGGCTAATCAAGAAGAAGGAAGCAAGGCCCGAGATGACTCTTCAAGCGAAGGAAGTGAAGACTCCGATGATGAGTTGACCCTTATTGTGAAGAACTTTAGAAGATTCATGAGAAAGAAGATGCACAAGAAGGGCAAAGGTGGTTACTTCAAGAAGTCAAAGAAGAGGAATTGCTATGAGTGTGGAGCGGATGATCATTTCATTGCCGATTGTCCACAAAAGAAGAACAAGAACAAGTATAGCAAGAGTGATGACAAGAAGCATAGAAGAAGAAGAGGTGGTGAAGCTCATCTTGGTGAGGAGTGGTTCTCGGAAGATGACTCAAGTGATGAAGAGAAGAGCAAGAGCAAGGAGAAGGAGAAGGGAGCGGCCAACATTGCCATACACAAGACCTCTTCTCCTAGCCTCTTCTCCAACATAGCTACTTCAACAACTTCATCACGCTTGTTCGAGAACCTCTCCGACAACGAGGATGACTTCACTCATTCTTGCTTCATGGCTAAGAATGAGAAGGTATCACCTAACTCTCCTACTTATTCTAGCAATGAATATAGTGATGATGAATTGGATGAATTTGAGCTTAGCATAATTAGAAAGTTTGGAAAGAAAGGTGGAGCTAAAATCATAAAATTGCTCACTAAATTAGAGAGTCGGAATGAGAGTCTTGCAATGCAAGGGGACTTGATCTCTCAAGAGAGAGAAAAGAACCGTGCATTGGAAGCCTCTCTTGCCGAGGAGAAGTTGAAGGTTGAGAAATTGACCGTGGAACTATCTTTAGCCAATGACTCCAACAAGAAGTTGGTTAAGGAGTGTTCCATGAGCAATGACTCAATTGCAAGCCTAAAGAATGAGGTTAGCATGGTTCAAGAGAGCCTCACAAGCTCTCAAAATAAGTATCAAACTCTTGAACTAAGCTACAACACTCTTTGGAGTAGTACCTCTTCAACTACTCCTAAGGACTCCGACAACTCTAATGCCTCAACTAGTAATGGTTGCAAAAGATGCTATAAACTTGATATAAATGCTTGTGCAACTAACCTTGTTGAGATAGAAAAGAAAGACAAGGAGATTCATAGGTTGAACATGATCTTGAGGAATGGTTGCAAGTGTAAGGTGCAACAACCAAAAGATATCCTCAAGACCGCAAGGCACCCTTCCATCAAGGATGGAATTGGGTACAATAGGTATGGTGGTAAGGCCAATGGTAGAAAGATGGTCAATGGGGTACCTTTTGTTAACTTTAACAAAGGGGTTCCTCTCTTTGACCTAATGAACAAGGCCAACAAGATTGCCAATCCAAAGGCTTCACTTGCTAATGGTAAGATCAACAAAGAAAAGCAAGTGGTGGCCCCCAAGCAACAAAAGCCCATATCAAGAAGCTATACATGTGATTACTTGTGTTGTTGGGGGAAGGATGGTAAGATAGTAGTCAAGTATGTTGGTGCCCTCAAGAAGAGGGAAATTATGAGAAATGTTTGGGTGCCAAAAGCTTATGTGACTAACCCCCAAGGACCCAATCTAGTTTGGGTACCTAAATAAAGAACATAATCTTGTTTTGTAGGAATATGCCTCCGGTGGGTCAAGTTGGGTGTTGGATAGTGGATGCACCAATCATATGACCGGGGCAAAAGATATGTTCTCCTCCTTTCAACCAAGCAACGACTCATGCAACAACATTGTGTTTGGTGACAATGGTAAAGGAGAAGTGCTTGGTTTGGGTAAAATTTCTATCTCAACTGACAATTCCATATCTAATGTATTACTTGTGCATTCGTTGAGTTACAATTTGTTATCCGTTTCTCAACTTTGTGAAATGGGTTACGATTGTCTCTTTACGGATAAGGGTGTGACCGTCTCTAGAAGAAGGGATTCCTCTATTGCATTTAAAAGCGTGTTGAAGGGAAAACTTTACTTAGTTGACTTCTCAACTAGTAAGGTAGAACCTACAACATGTCTAATGGCAAAATCTAGCATGGGTTGGCTTTGGCATCGCCGACTAGCTCATGTTGGGATGAGGAACTTGGCCCAACTTCAAAGAGAAGGGCACATCCTTGGACTAACAAATGTTTCTTTTGAGAAAGATAGGATTTGCAGTGCGTGTCAAGCCGGAAAGCAAGTTGGAGCAAAGCATCCAATCAAGAACATTGTGTCGACCACAAGACCATTGGAGCTATTGCATATGGACCTCATCGGACCCGTTGCTTATCAAAGCATCGGCGGTAACAAATACGGTTTCGTTATTGTTGATGATTATTCTCGTTTCACTTGGGTGTTCTTTTTAGCAGATAAAAGCGAAACGCAAGGCATCTTCAAGAAGTTTGCTAGAAGAGCACAAAATGAGTTCGACATCAAGATCAAGAAAGTGAGAAGCGACAACGGGACCGAGTTTAGGAACACCAACATAGAAGAGTATCTTGATGAAGAAGGGATCAAGCATGAGTTCTCCGTTCCATATACCCCACAACAAAATGGGGTTGTGGAAAGGAAGAATAGAACTCTTGTTGAAGCCGCAAGATCTATGTTGGATGAGTACAAGACTTCCCATGGCTTTTGGGCGGAGGCGATGAACACGGCGTGTCATGCAATCAACCGCCTCTACCTTCACAAGTTAAGAGGGAAGACGCCATATGAGCTTCTAACCGGTAACAAACCGAAGGTGCATTACTTTCGAGTTTTTGGCTGCAAGTGTTTCATACTTAACAAGAGAGCCAAAAGTTCAAAGTTTGCACCTAAGGTACACGAAGGCTTTCTACTTGGTTATGGTACTAACGAACATGGCTACCGTGTATTCAATAATGCCACCGGCACTATTGAGTTAACGGTAGACGTGACTTTTGATGAATCCGACGGCTCTCAAAAGGAGCAAGTCAATGATGAGCTTGTAGGTAATGACGAGCCTCCATCCGAAGCTATCAAGAAGCTTGCAACCGGTGATGTGAGGCCCGTTGAAATACAAGATGATGAAGATGAACCATCACACACTCCACAAGATTCTCATATCCATCATGTGCATCCAAATGCGCATGATGAAGCTTCCGCAACTCCGATTGGTGGTAGTGTGGGTGATGTTCAAGTGATACATCAAGTTGATGATCAAACACAAGCTCAACATGAAGTCCGACAAGAATATGGGGACATCAATGCATATGATGAAGATGATGAAGATGGACCCATCCAACGGAACGAGATCGACTGACTTCACCTGAAACGACTGCATCTGCAGTCAGCAAATCTAAACCGTTGCTCATTGATCCAACGACAGCTAGGCACAGCTCAAACAGGCTGCACAAGAGTAAGGCCCAACACAACCCATGTAGGATTTACCGGTGCCAAAAGCTCCTATCGATAGGGAAACGCCCAAATGCATCGCCGCCGCCACTATATTTTTCTTTTTGGCGCGAATGTTGTGTATTTTCCCGCTAGCGAAGGTGAAACGTCGGCATCGGCCATCCGCCATCAGGTTGCTTGTAAGCCCATGCGTCGGTGATCTGCTGTTGCTTGTGTTGGGCATCAGAAATATGTTCGCAGGTCTGTATTCATTCTCTCCACGTGTGTTCGATTGCATCAATATTCTTCTAATTTATTTGCTATCCTCTACTCTCTCAGCTTGTGCTGGAATCGATTAAGAAACAACAACTTACTTTCAGAATATATAAGATAAGATGGAAGAAATGAGGTGTGTATATAACCCATGCCTATTTCTTTCTCCCCATGCGTTCAGACACATTTTAGTTGCTTATTAAATATTTTGTTTGTTATAGGGATGAGTTTTCTCCTGGTTTATTACCTCAAGTTGGTATGGAATTTAATAGTTCAAATGAGGCTTGGATGTTTTGGGTTAACTATGGTGGTCAAAAGGGTTTTGATGCGGGTTTTGATGTTAGGAAAAGATACTCAAACAAAAGAAAATCTGATGGAAAGGATAGGTCGTGCAGATTTGTTTGTGCGAATGAGGGTCACAGAGTGAAAGATAAAAGGGATCATTTAGTTAAGTGTCCAAGAGCTGAAACAAGAACTGATTGTGAAGTTCGTATGGGTATTATACTAGACCGAAAGAAGGGAAATTATAAAGTCACTGAGCTGATTTTGGAACACAATCACACTCTTCAGTTGCCACAAACCTCACATTTGTTGGTCTCTCAAAGAAAAATTTCAGAACTACAAGGTTTTGAAATTGAGACGGCTGACGATGCAGGAATTGGGCCCAAAGCTGCACATGAGTTGGCTTCTATCCAAGTTGGTGGCTCAACACATCTCAGTTACACTCTTCGAGATCATAAAAACTATTTAAGGGCCAAGCGCCAACGTGAGATGGCATATGGACAAGCTGGAAGCATGCTTAGCTATTTTCAAGAAAAAATTGCCGAAAACCCGTCATTTCAATATGCATTGCAAATGGACCAGGAAGAACAAATAACTAACATTTTTTGGGTTGATGCTAAAATGCTTACTGACTATGCATATTTTGGTGATGTTGTTAGTTTTGATACTACTTTTGGAACAAACAGAGAGAGTAGGCCTTTCGGAGTATTTGTTGGGTTCAATCATTTTAGGGAAACTGTTGTTTTTGGTGCTGTTCTCATGTATGATGAGACATTTGATTCTTTCAAATGGCTATTCGAGACCTTCCTAATAGCACATAATGGCAAGCAACCTAAAACAATCTATACTGATCAAGATGCAGCAATGGGCAAGGCTGTTAAGGAGGTCTTTTTAGAAGCTTGGCATGGTCTGTGCACTTTTCATATTATGCAAAATGCTAGTCACAATCTATGAGATATAGGTAATCTCTAGATGCTCATGAAAAGGCCCCGAAGTGTGACTTATATGCTTCAAAACAAGAGGGAAGGCACTTGGCTGCCCAGTACCAGTTAAGGGGCTTAGTGAAACTCATCTCACACAAGACTGTCAATTCAAGGTTTTGTCCATTGTTCAGTTGTGGCTGAGTGTAACTAGCTTTCTAGATGGATGTTCAACTTAACAGTCTCCATCGAAACACTGATATATAAATGGAATGTGGTCTTGAGAACTCGATGCAGCGTACCCTAGAGTTTGGTGGGGATTGTTGGATATTATGGGCTTGACCCATTTATTTAATATCTCCAATAAACTCTATGGTCCGTACATACACACTAAATATTTAGTACCGCATGGGAATTTAATCGAGAGATGGCTTTGCTTAAATATGTAACCGTTGATCGGTTCATTCGAGAAGTTAAAAGGGTTTCACAAGGATGCCACACGCGCGCGCCGCCGCCGCCGCCCGGCCCGAGCCCGTGGGCGTGGGCGTGGCGTGGCAGGCAGGCGAGCGGACGGGCGGGCGTGGCCTTTATTTTTGTCACTCAATTTCCATTGATGTGATTGAGGGGAGTTTCCAGTAACTCCTCCCCGCACATCAGCCTAATCTTATTCTCTCGGTTAAGCTCCCCGGCAACACACCACATCTAGTAGCAAAGTCAGTTCTTCCCGTTCTGTCTCCGACGAGCACCGGAGATGGAAGAGTAGGCCTTCACCTGCTCGGGTGAGGACGGGCGATTACGTTTTTGGGGAGTGTCAGCAGCGGCGGACACGACTACTCGTTGTTCATCTTCCTGGAGCAGCGATCATCTTCACTGCAACCCTCTCTGCACTGCACCGAGCGGGACGACTACATCAACAAAGCACCATGGCGTTCTCCGGTGCGAGCGGCTCTGCCGCAGGGTATAACTTCATCCTCCGTTCTCTTGTTAATTCCATTGTTAATATCATCATGCTTGTGGGTATTGCTATGTCCATCTCAAACATGCTATGTTTGATTGACTCTGTTAGTAACTCTCTGCTAGTTACTTTTATTATTGTGGCAATTATAATCGCTATTTTTGAGAACATAATAAAATTCTGTGAGATGATGTTTGTGATATTATGCCTATGCAATTTGTTTATACACATCATCTTTGGTCCTGTGAAAATGATGTTTATCATGATCATCCTTGTTATAAATTGTTCTAGAAGTTTAATCTGTGATGTCATGCTATTCATCATTGCGTCTTTTTTATGGATTAAATTAAATATGAAAATGCCTACTTATTCAACAGGCGCGACGGTCGGCGAGGACGACGACGGCGCCGCAGTCGGCGAGGACGACGACGGCGCCGCAGTCGGCGAGGACGACGAAGGCGCGACGCTCGGCGAGGTCGGCCGCTCGGCAAGGAAGGCAACAGAGCGGCGCTTGGCAGGGATGGCGCTGCGCGATGCGACGCTCGGCAAGGACGGCAACGGCGCGGCAGTTTGCGGTAGACTACGACGGCGGCGACGGCGGCGGCGGCGTTGATACATTTGGGTGTTTCCCCGTCGATTGGCACCAGCAAACTCTACATGGGCTGTGTTGGGCCTTGCTCTTGTGCAGCCTGTCTCAATTAAACCAAGCTATCGTTGGATCAGCAAGCAACGGCTCGGATTCGCTGACTGCAGATGCAGTCATTTTAGGCGAAGTCAGTCGATCTCGTTCCCATCCAACGGAGATCACTTGTGCCACATCCAAGAGTTCATCACTTAGTTCAACGGGATCATCCCGTTGACAACATATTGGGGAGCATACGGCGTGGGGTAACGACACGCTCTCGCTTAGCAAGTTTTTGTGAACATTACTTGTTTGTCTCCTCTTTGGAACCTCTTAGGGTGGAAGAAGCACTTGATGATCCAGACTGGGTGATGGCTATGCAAGAAGAGCTGAACAACTTTACCAGGAATGAAGTCTGGTCCTTGGTGGCAAGACCCAAGCAAAATGTGATAGGAACCAAATGGGTCTTCCGCAACAAGCAAGACGAGCATGGCGTGGTGACAAGGAACAAAGCACGGTTGGTGGCTCAAGGTTTCACTCAAATCGAAGGTTTGGATTTTGGGGAAACCTATGCACCCGTAGCTAGGCTTGAGTCAATTCGTATATTACTTGCCTTTGCTACTCACCATGATTTCAAGCTATACCAAATGGATGTGAAAAGTGCATTCCTCAATGGCCCCCTCTCCGAATTGGTTTATGTGGAGCAACCACCGGGTTTTGAGGATCCAAAATTCCCCAACCACGTCTACAAGCTCGACAAGGCGCTCTATGGGCTCAAACAAGCCCCTAGAGCTTGGTATGATTGCCTTAAGGACTTCCTACTCAAAAAGGGTTTTGAGATAGGAAGGGCCGATGCTACTTTATTTACTCGCAAAGTCGATAATGATATCTTTGTTTGCCAAATATATGTCGATGACATAATATTTGGTAGTACTAATGTGGCTTTTTGTGAGGAATTTAGTAGGATCATGACTAAAAGGTTCGAGATGTCCATGATGGGTGAGTTGAAGTACTTTCTTGGATTCCAAATCAAGCAACTCAAGGATGGCACGTTCATCAGTCAAACCAAGTATACAAGAGACATGCTAAAGAAGTTTGAGATGGACAAGGCCAAACCCATCAAGACCCCTATGCCTACCAATGGACATCTTGATCTAAATGTGGATGGTAAGTCAGTGGACCAAAAGGTATATCGCTCTATGATCGGTTCATTACTTTATCTTTGTGCATCTAGGCCCGATATCATGCTTAGTGTGTGCATGTGTGCAAGGTTTCAAGCTAATCCGAAAGAATGTCATATTATGGCCGTTAAGAGAATCTTTCGATACTTAGTGCACACTCCGAATCTTGGCTTGTGGTATCCCAAGGGCTCCACTTTCGATCTACTTGGCTATTCCGATTCGGACTATGCCGGTTGCAAGGTAGACCGAAAGAGCACTACCGGGACTTGCCAATTTATTGGGAGGTCTTTGGTGTCATGGAGTTCTAAGAAACAAAATAGTGTTGCCCTATCCACCGCCGAAGCCGAGTATGTGGCGGCCGGCGCATGCTGTGCTCAACTACTTTGGATGAAGCAAACACTAAAGGACTTCGGATGTGAGGAAACCAAAATTCCACTTTTGTGTGACAATGAGAGTGCTATCAAACTAGCAAACAATCCCGTAAACCATTCTCGCACAAAACACATGGACATCCGACACCATTTCTTGAGAGACCATGAAGCCAAAGGAGATATCGCAATACGCCATGTGAGCACCGAAAAACAACTAGCCGATATCTTCACAAAGCCTTTAGATGAGTCAAGATTTTGTGCTTTGAGGAGTGAACTAAATATCATTGATTCTCGTAACGTGGCTTGATGTCTTGCACATATTTGTTTTCACCTAGAGACCTAGATAAATGGTTTGACAAAATATTGTGTGTGATTTCAAAATCTATTTTGCATACTTCACTTATGTCCATGGCTATGTATTGGTTATATGAAATCTGGACATGTTTGAAGTATGTGTAGTATACCACACAAGGCTCTTTTGAAAACCCTCTCTGTCCTCTCTGTTTTTGTGCTGTTGGTGGTACTGCCATAGGGCGGTAGTACCGACGTCGGTAGTACCGGCCCTATGGGCGGTACCACCGACCGGGTTTGATCCGAGTATAAATGGGGTGCGGTGAATCCCTTTCAACCCTAGTCAAATCAGTTTGACCGCGCCGCCGCCTGCCCGAGCCTTCTCCCCGTGCAGCCGCCGCACTTGGTTCCCCCCTTCCTCTCTCCACTCGATCTCCCTCCTCCTCCACCCAAATCCAAATCCCTTCGGTGGAAAGGTGCTTTGAAGGTTGGAGATCGTCGTGGTGGTGTTCTTGAAGCCCGAAGTTTCCTCCTTCATTGGATTTCGACCTCTTCTTCACGAGTAGCAAGGTACTAGGGTGTTCATGCCTGATCTCTCAATGTACTTTGTTCTAGGTTGATTCCTTTGGTAGGATTGTTCTATCTAGTATGAAGATGCTTCTAGGATGTATGGTTAGTAAGTTCATAGCGATTTGGTAGATTGGATTGAAGGAAACCGCACGCTGCTGTGCGGTCGGTAGTATCGCCCCCAGGGGTCGGTAGTACCGCCCGCGTGCAGCGAGCCGTTCTCCTTCCCGATTTCGATCGTCTTATTTGCTACATCTGTTGAAGTAATCTTTCCATCATCTTTGTCTCATGTTGGTCTATGCTATCTTTGTCTAGATGAGCCGGAGGCCCTCTCGTGCTCGTTCCCCTAGTGATGATGATGAGGAGTATGCCGCCTTGGAGCAAGGTGGTCATGTGCAAGGGGCGCCGCCGCGTTGCAATCCCGGGCGCCGTGTTCGGTCTGGGAGTATGGATGACTCCTCTCGTCAGGTCCGTGGACGCTCGTCCGCGGGCCACACGGGCCGTCGCAGCGTGGATAGCGCAAGGGGGAGCGGGAGCGGTCATGCCCGTGGCAGTGGGCATGCTGCTCTTTCGCCTCCTCCGCCTCCTCAGCCTTCTCCGCCCCCTGTCGCTGGTCCGGCTGGACGCCTGCACAGCGTCATTGTGGGAGGAGTGCCTTCAGCTGGTCTCGATCGTGAGGGTCGCTCCATCGATCCTCAAGTTGGACCGGCATCCCCTCCGACTTCAGGGTTGATGCTTATCAACTAGGCATTTGAGATGCACCCTGAAGCCGAAGCCGTCATGACCGCTGTCCCCGTGCTCTTCTTGGCAATCCCGTGGATTACTCCGATAGAAAGCGGGGTAACTTGATGAGGAGGCAGCGTGAGGAGAACCCCTATCTGTTTGTTAGAGATGCTTCTGTGGATAGGAGGTTCTGGTTCAGGTTCCAGCAAGACTTCTATGTGTCAGTATGCTGGAAGGGTTTCTGTGCTAAGGGACATCCTCCTCTTTTTGCTCATAAGAGACTGGTTCTCTCCTCTCTGACCGACAAAGATTCTGAGGACATTTAGGCCCTGGTGCAGAGGTTAGAGGAGTGGAGAGTTTTGGGGCTGATCTCTGGCGAGCGCAGCTTCAACCAGGAGATTCTTTGCCAGTTCTGGGCAACACTTTTCATTGATCAGGAAGCTCGCGTGCTGCATTGGATGACCCAAGGGGTCCACTACAGATGTGACTTCGTCACATTTGCTCGTTTGTTGGGCTTCGACCATGTGGACAGAGATGCTCCTCGTCTTTCAGAGATGTATGGAGGGGGTATGTACTTAGAGCAGTTGCAGAGCTCAGGCGTCTATTTGGATGGTGCAGTGGCGACCTTCAAGGTCCCTGGCCTGAAGCCCGCTTACTACGTCCTCAACAACATCATGCGCCTGACTCTGGATCCCAAAATTGGAGATCAAGATAACTTGAGAGATGATGCTGCCAAGGTCCTAGTCCGCTTTGCTCTACCAGATGGACGGTTTAGTATCTCTCACTTTCTTTGGCAGAAGATCTCTGATGTATACAATGATCCTCACAAGGCCCTGCCATATGCTCCATACCTTATGCATATCATTGAGCATGTGGTTGGCGCCACCTTCGAGTATGATCGCACTATGAAGGAGTACAGTGCTCGGAAGTTCACCTCTGCTCCCTCAAAGGACAAAGAGAAGGTTGTTGAGGGTGATGAGGTTCCACCAGCAGCAGCAGCGCCTGGCGAGGCTTCTGGCTCAGAGCCGGCTCGTGGCGAGGTCCCCCCTGCCACCGCTCCTCCTCCGCGTCGTGAGAGGCGTAGGAGTGGCGGTCTTCGCTCCACGCTCGGCAAGATCTTCTCCTGGATGTGCTACAGGGCCGACCGTGATGAGCAGTTTCAGCAGGACGTGCGTCAGCACCTTGGTCTTCCTCCGCGCTCTCCGGTTCGACCTCATCCAGATCCATTTGCAGAGTATGATGCTCAGGCTCGGCGCGGCGATGATGATGATTTCCAGCACCAGCAGCAGCCCCGGCAGCAGGCCCAACAGCAGCCCCAGTTTCCAGGTGGCGGTGAGGCGGGTTTTTACAGCTCCATGTTGTATCCGCCCCATCAGTTCTATCCTCCGCCACCACCTCAGTACCAGCCTCCTCCCTTCTTCCCTGACTATGGTATGGGCACGTCCTTTGCTGGCGGGTCCACGTCATATCAAGGTGGGGGTGGTGGCTCGTACATGGGCTTTGCTGGCCCCGACGCCAATCCAGCTGGGAGTGGTGGTCCTCGCGACTCTACTCCTCCGCCGGATCCTTCTGCTCCTTCGTCGTCCTATCCAGGTGGTGATGTCGGTGCCAGTGCCTTCTCCTCTCTTTTTGGTGATTCTTATCATGGTGGATCTTCCAGCGGCTATTACTAGCTCTTTGCTTATCTTGGCCTACCCGTTTTGGTACTTGATGCCAAAGGGGGAGTGTTAGGCTTATCTTGTTGTAATAGCTAGCTGTGAGAGAGAGGGTAATCTTTGAGACTAAGTGTGGTATGCTACATTTTATTTGTGATGTGCTGAGGATGTAAAACATTTATGCTTAATGTTATATTCATGTTTGGTTCATCCTCATTATTGATGCTCTTGTCATGGTGATTGTTGTTTTCGATATGGCTATGTGATTTGAGTTCTTTTCTTTCTTCAATAGCCATTCGCTTTTCTTATTACATTGTTATGTGAATCACCATGTCATACCGTTTATGCATCACAAATTGATATATTTGATGTTGTCACACACTTAGGCACCCCACGGATTGCAAAATTTAGGGGGAGCTCTTGTTCTTGTGTATGCAACCTTGCTTTCTAATCAAGGTTTGAAATTCATATCCAAAGCATACACTAAGGGGGAGCTTCAACTAAATTTTGGAATTCAAAAGCTTCAATTCTTTCTATCCCTAATTGTAAGCCTAAGTTGGTTGTCATCAATTACCAAAAAGGGGGAGTTTGAAAGTGCATTCGCCCCCAATGTGGGTTTTGGCTAATTAATGACAATCAAATTAGGGACTAACCAGTTTATAAAAGCATGTATGCAGGTGTTAGTCCTTTGAAAGATTTGAAACGTTGAAATCTCGTGAACAAAGCACGTAGGATATTTTTGGACATAAAGATGCCTAGCTCAAGTGGTAGTTTAAAATTTCAATTTTAAACTTGAGTTATAGGTAAGCCGGACTATGAAGAGGGTCACAAAGTAAGTTGGCTAGATGTGGAGAAAAGTGCTCAAATCGACTAACCTTAGTTCGCTTGAGAGACACCGCACAATCACGAACATGTAGAGGGTAATTTCATATGGTCAGTGGTACCGACCATGGGTGGTCGGTGGTACCGACCACGGCTTCTCTGCGCAGCGCTCAAACACCCTCTCTGTGTTGGTCAAAAAATGACCTGGCGGTAGTACCGCCATAACCTCGGTACTACCGGCCTCGGTGGTTCCGACCCCGGTCGGTAGTAACTTGGTTTTGCAACCCTCTCTGTGTAGAGTTGTATTTGACCTAGCGGTGGTACCGCCATAACCTCGGTACTACCGCCCGCGGTGGTACCGACCTATGGCCGGTAGTTTCCAAGTTTGCAAGGCTCTCTGTCCGCGCTGCAATTTGGCCTGGCGGTAGTACCGCCATAACCTCGGTACTACCGCCCGTGGTGGTACCGACGCAAGGCCGGTAGTAACCCAGTTTGCAGAGCTCAATGTGTAGAATTAAAATGGCCTGGCGGTAGTACCGCCATAACCTCGGTAGTACCGCCCGCGGTGGTACCGACCGAGGTCGGTAGTATCTTGGTTTCGCGAAGCTCTCTGTGTTGAGTTGAAAATGGCCTCGCGGTGGTACCGCCATAACCTCAGTACCACCGACCTCGGAGGTACCGACCTTTGGGCGGTAGTTTCCGAGGGTCCAAGTCCCTTCTCGTGAGGCTCTCTGTTCGCGGCCAATTTGGCCTGGCGGTAGTACCGCCATAACCTCGGTACTACCGCCTGCGGTGGTACCGACGTGAGGACGGCGGTTGCTTGTTTGGTCAGATCTGGATTCTTTCGACCGTTGTGAACTGGTCGGTGGTACCGGCCTGGGGTGGTCGGTGGTACCGACCAGCCTCGGGACTGAGGGAGTATAAATGCTTCCTCTCTTCACTTTCCACGGGAACCCACTCACTCCATACACTTATTGCTGACCTAACTCGTGACAAACACTCTCCAAGCATTGACTCATCCCCTCTCTCTCCCCCTTTGCTCCGAGCTTCCTTCCCTTGCGAGATTTGAGCTAGGGAAGTGAGATTAGAGAGTGGGAAGCTTCGATCTATGACTTGAGCACTTGGTTTCCATCTTGCCGGCTTGTTTTGTGTCTTTTACTCTTGAGCTCTTTGAGCTCTAGCCGGTTAGGTGTTCTTCGTGGTAGCCCGTATTGATTTACTTGTGAGGGCTCCCCGAAGCGTTTGTATTTCCCTGAGATTTCTAGTAGAGATACTCTCGTAGCCTTTGTGGTTGCTTGAGTGAGGCGAGGAGGTGAAATAGACTCCGACCTTTGTGGTCACCTCAACAACGAGGAAGTAGGCACTCCTTAGTGGATTGGCCGAACCTCGGGATAAATCGCGTGTCCCGTGTGCTTGTTGTTGTTGTCCCTATTTTCTCTACTTCACTTGTTATTGTGTTCTTCGTGTTCTTCCTATCCCTATCTCTTTCTTAGGTGGGAAGGCTCGATCTACATCAAGGGGAGCAACCAAGGTTTGGTGAGAGTAGGTTTACCATCTATCATTCTTAGGAAAGTGGGCTAGAATCTTGTATTATCTTCATAGCTTACATTCATCGGATTTATAGTTTCTTTTAGGATCCCGGTTGTGCCATTTGTTTGTGTCGGTAGTACCGGTGTTTCACACCCGGTAGTACCTACCCAAACAAATCGGCCTCTCCGGTTGCTATCTAACTACATCTTATAGTTTGTGAAGTTTCAAATAGTCAAAAATCACCTATTCACCCTCCCTCTAGGCTGATTCGGTCCTTTCAATATCTAATCAAAACAAAATTATTGATAATATGTCTAAGAAGATAGCTTCCAATGATAAACTGCTTGAAAATATTAATACTAGAATGGAGAGCTTTACTTCTGCCATAAAGAATCAACATAGCTTTAATAAAATAATAGAATCTCAGTTATCTCAGTTAGCAGCTTCAGTCCCTATGGCTGAAAAAGGTAAGATTCCCGGAAGTCCAAAAGAACTAGAGACTGCAAATCTTGTAGACATTTTTTATGCAGGGCATCTCATACCGAGACCATCGAAGGAATGGATGGATGACTCCATTGCCCCGAAGGAAGGAGATCCAGGAAGACCTGTGATTCCAATCCATATTGGACCTCACAGTTTTGAAGAAGCAGTCTGCGACCTTGGAGCAAGCGTCAACATTATGCCAAGGGTAATATATGAACAAATACATGGTGCACCTCTGTTATATACAAATATGTGTTTGCAGCTTGCAGATCAGACACTGTGCTACCCATTGGGAATTCTAGAAGATATTTGTATACGAGTGGGACGCTCGTATGTGTGTGTAGACTTTATGATTGTCAAAACAGGTGGAGACAAAAGAGCACCCATTATTCTTGGACGCCCGTTCCTAAGCTCAACCAAAACTATCATCTACGCGGACAGCGCCAAAATCTGTTTCACAATCACAGGCAATAAAGAAAGATTCAGCTTCAAGAGCCGTACACTCACTACCCGAGTCCACCCTCAGATGCCCTACGAAGACGCAAACACTATATCATCAAAGAAGAAGAATAGGAATAGAAGAAGGAAGAACAAGGTTGCGCAACCGCATCAAGACACAGTATGGATGGTCAACTCTGTCCGAACAGAATACGATCACCTTCTTCCATCACCATACCTCGCCAAGAGAGATGACCCAGTCGTACCCACCATCGATTGCAAGATCGAGGGAAGTACATTCCACAAGAGGTTCTGCGACATCGGTTCAAGTGCCAATATAATGTCTAAGGTAACATATGAACACTTATATAAAAATAGACCTATGTATCAAACATATGTGCAGTTGCAGCTGGCGGACCAAACTTATCGATTTCCGGAGGGAATAGTAAAGGACGTGATGATCCAAATTAAAGACCACTATGTTCCCACCGACTTCATGGTACTAGACATGGGAAGAGAAGACGATATTCACATCATCCTAGGAAGATCCTTCCTCAACACCACTGGCGCCATCATCTACATGAGATCTGGAGAGATCCATTTCCAGTTCCCAATAGAGAAGGTACGTTGTTACTTCAATAGTTATGCCACTAATATACAGGGAAAGAAGAACCACTCTAGGAGGAGGCGCCGCGCATCCAAACACAACAAGAATCGACCAATCAAGGATGGATGGGCTAAATATGAAGGAGAAGTTACCAGGAGTGAAGACATCCCATTAAAGGAAACGAAGGACGAAGAAATAAAGGAGACAAGTCCACCAGTCAAACAAGTATGGAAAAAGAAAGAGAGTTCTACTGACATGCAATCATCGAGGTCCTCCTCAGGATCTGCTGATGCACCCAAGGAAGAATAAAGAGCATACAAGGAGTCTTGTTCGATAGACTATAAACATCGAATCCTCGCCGAAAGGTAACTCGGTAGTTATCCATAATCATTAGCATTAAATTCATCATTGCATAATTTCAGCATAATCATATTAGTATCATATTTACTTCTTAGCAATTATATCTGCATTAGAAAACAAAATAAAAATATGGAAACTCTAAGCCCCATGAGAGTAGTACACTTTCTGTGGAGGCATAAAAATAAAAATAAGTATACATTTTGCATATTTACTTCTCATTGCATACATCTATAAAAACAAAAATCCAAAAAGAGATACTATGAATCACTGCTGAAACTCTGCTTAGTGGAAAGGAAGAACATAAATAATCTTAAGAGCTTTAAGACAACTAGACAAATGGAGGAATATTTATCACTAACGCTTAATCAAGTTCCACTAGTTGTGTTGTCTATCTTTGAATTCAGCAGGAAGAGAAGAAGAGAGGGACTCAAGTAACCGCTAATAGTCTACTCGTCTTCTGGAGAAAAAGACCATGTCAAGATCCAGCTTGGGGGAGAGCACCCTCAGTTACCACGATAAGTATCACGGTTTTTTATCTATTACTATTAGTTCGGTTTAGTTAGATTAGGTTAATAAATGTAGAAACCCCTAAAAAGATGAATAACTATTACAAAACCAAATAAAGATATTATATAATGAATAAATGTCTAGGTGGATAAAAACTTAATTTTGCTCATGATGAAAATGATGATCAATTGCTCTGCCGTAATCTCTTTTAATTACCTACTGTTCGAACTTAAATTTTCTTGAGTTTTAGACAAAGTTGTTCTGAATAAACTCTGAACCTGAAACCTGTGGATGGCAAATGCTTAATCTAAAGTCTAGATAATTGTGAGATATGATATAAAAAGGTTTGAGTTGCTGTTTACCTAATTCCTAGAGATACTAGAGTTCTGGAGATTTACACTTTGAAAAGAATTAAAAACACATGATGAGATCTTGTATGACATAACAAGAGTTCCTACCCAGAGCCATTAATATGATCTTAAGATAAGGCTACTTGCTTTGATCTAAGTTTTTAGTTATGGTTGAGAAATTTATCATGCTCTAGAGATCAAGAATGTTTTATTAAAAGATTCACTCTTCCGAAGTAGTATTGTGTTAGAGGCATGGGACTATGCAAAAAGTATAAAAGGAGGAAATAAAAAGGGACAAGTGTCCGACTACCTCAAAAGAAAAAGAGTTATGATAAAAGTATGAGAAAAAAAAGAATGATAGCCCATGGTCCCTCTAATTACAATATGACAGCAAGAGATAACAAATTTCAAATGCTCTAAGGTCTTGATCTATGAGTATGACATCTTTCTCCCTAACTTAGAACTTTGGCTTGGTAAGATATGCTTTTCACTTCTTAAAGCTCCAGATATACAAATCCATAGAAGGAAGGAAAATGCATCAGTGAGGAATCATAAAATATAAAAGAGCGATTTGAGAGTGTCATACAATAAAATCTCTGATTTTTATTGAAAATATATAAAAACTCTAGAATGAAGGTTGATCAAAGAGTTAGAGATACAGTGCTTAACTTGATTGTTCTATCTTTCAATTGTTTAAAGACTCAGGTGAAGGCAAAAGCTCCATAGTTAAAGGTAATATGAGAAAGTCAGAATAGTTGACTCTAAACCAAGGGAAGATTTTTGTTTGAACATATGTACCATTGAGGTGTGAAAGCATAGTAGCAATTCCTGATTCATCATGATTATTTGCTAAGGGACTAGCAAAAGGCAAGCTTGGGGGAATTGTTGACACTGGTTATCTATCATAATTAAGGGATAAATAAACATGAAAAGGGCAAGAATTTGATCACCAACAAAGGTTTAGGGTTTTAACTGACAATATTCCACGAGTTTTGGTGAACTATGATTCTGCAAGGACTAAACCAGGAAATCAACACCGATAGCTTCCCATAGAAGGAAACCGACGGGAGATAACGTCACCGCCACGTCAGGAAGTTTCTAGAAGACTCCAGAGGATGCAAGAAGACACCAGGAGGTCGACCACCGCGAGAGGATGGCAGGTGGGACCGACCGGTCCCACCTAGGGACCGACCGGTCCTCCCTTGGGGCCTACGGACTCCTCCTTCTGGAACCTTCCTCCACCGACCTCTAGGATGCATCTCGGTCGTACCTTAAGTCGGTTTGATCCAAGGGCCATGGTTCATCACCCAGGGCTATATAAGCAGCCCCAGTCCCCCTCTCTAGATCATCAGGGTTTGATCATAATTCATTCATCAGAGAGATCAGAGCATCAGACATTCATCAGAGAGAGATATCAATCAGAAGCCCTAGAACTACATCCACCTAGAATAGTAGATAGAATAGGATTAGAGGAGGCAAGCTTCGCTTGGATTCCTGATCTAGTCACGAGAAGGCTCGGTAAACCCAAGATCTTCTCTCTTGTATTAACATTATGGATCTATTTCATAATTACTCTTCTAGTTCATCATTGTTTATGTTCTAGTTCATCATCTAGATCTAGTTCATCTTCTAGTTCATAATCTTGTTCTAGTTCATGATCTAGTTCGCACCTTAGTTCTTCTTGATGATCTAATTTACTTTATGTTCATCTTTATGCTCTAGATAGCAGTACAATTGATATGACTAAGACATCAACTATTATATTCTTAATTATATTGCTTATAGTCTGCTTTGATTATATATTTGGCATAGATAGTTCATCTTTATGTTTATACTCATGTTCGTATAGCGCTCATCTTAAAGTACAACGGGTGGGTGATAGATGCTGTGTAGGCATGGTGCCTATACACTATTTATCTGCGAATGCGTCCTATGTTTCGGATAGAGTGGTAGATCGTGGGTGTGATGTTCATGTTGAGTCCTTTGTATTCCACCTCCGGGATGTAGTGTTCAGTATGGCTCAGTTAACTCATGGTTTAGGGGTTACTCTGTTTGACACCTTTACTATGGAGTTGCCTCTTGATTATAAATATGATGTGACCTAGCCAATGATTGCCAAATATGTTTGCACTAATCAATGTATGTTATGACTTGTAATTAGAATAACTTAGAAATGTTTCTTATTAATACCTGTTCTAATCATCACTTGCTAGGTAGTACTGTTCTAGGATTATCCTTGATTGATCTGATTTCTATTATTATTTATCATTATCATTATCATTTACTCTGTAACCTGATCCCTGTTTGAAGTAATTAGTGTGTTATCAGTCTTTATTATAAGTGTGTGCCATAATGAATGCTGTTAAGTCCTCATTAGTATAATATCATCATACTTTGAATTGATTAGTCTCTAGGCTAAATATAAATAACGATATCTGAGACTAGCTTGGGTGAAATGCTTCTACAACGGGTATGTTTATCTGTGCGCTTGCGGGTAAATATCTATCTTTAAATCCAGTGCCCTGATATAATTACACTGCTAGCTTCATGTTGGAGATGACAACTTGACGTTAAGTGAAGTTAGTAGTGTCCCGTACACTCTTTAGTGCCTTCACTAGATTATTATTTTATGTGGTTCATTCTTAGAGTGATTCCATTAAGGAGTGTCAACAAGCATTTCTGGCGCCATTGCCGGGGATCACATCAATTTAATTAGGGATGGTACCTAGGGTTTTTCATTAAAATCTTTATGAACACTGGTAGGACATTGCATTAACAACATTTAAAACGGTAGCTAGAACATATCATTTTACTTACACACATGTGATAATGCACTGATTATTTATTTTTACTCAAACAGGCTTACCCTGGCTTTGTTTTTCTTTTTATCTTATGTAGGGTGTGATGTATGACTAGTTTCCAACTTCCAAAAAACTACGTTGAGGATCCTGAAGCTTTACCTGTGACTGGTAGAGTTGACAATGACATGTGGAAGGACTTGGTGGGTGAGTTTTGTGGCCTTGCACCACTGGGCGACGAGGGTGCCAAGAGATCTAAGTAAGTACTTGTACCGTATTTTTTTCCATATCAACATTTATGGAGCCATTCTAATTTGTTTTTTGGGTTACAGGAAGTCATCTGGTGTGACCTCGGCGTGGATCACTGATCACTTCAAGAACTTGCACTCGCTGGCCACAACCGACCAGATCGAGAGGTTCGCTAGAGTCTGGCTGTGGCACTTTCTTGGTGCTTTCTTGTTCCCCGACGCCTCCGGCAACACCATCAGCTGGGTCTTCCTGGACATTCTACGATAGCCATGAGAGAACATAGCAGCGTACAACTGGGGCAGTGCAGTGTTGGCATGGACGTTTCGCCAGCTTTGCATTGTCTGCCGGCGTACATCAGCCAACGCAAACCTAGGTGGTTGCTCGTATTTACTGCAGGTTTGGTGTTGGGAGCGATGGCCTGTTGGGAGACCGACTCTTCAAGGCTTGCCTGTAACTATTTTGGTTCCCTATTTACTTTGACCTATGATATAATTAGCTATGTGTAATTGATTTTCATGTTCACTGCAGTTATGGCAGGGGTAAGACACACGACCGACTGTTCTATACTGTTGGAAGGACGCGGGGCTAGTGACAGGGCGACCACACTGCCGGTACAGGCAGTACACCGACCTTCTAGATGTGCTGACACAGCACCAGGTTATAGACTGTTTCCATATATATGTTTGTAGTGTTGTGTGTTTCAGAAAGACCTAAATTACTCTTTCTTCGGGTTAGTTGGCAGCCATGGGAAGACGACACACTTCTACAGTACTTGAGTCCTGCAACTTGGGAAGAGTTCAACGAGTTTCGTTGTGACGTTCCTCTCATTTTCTTCCACGTTGTCGAGTTTCACCTGCCCATCAGAGTTTGCAGGCAGTTCGATATCCGTTCAGGTTGCCCGCCACCTCTTTACTCGACGAATGAAGCTCTGCACATGTAATTAAATCATTTGTAACATGTATTCAACGATCATTTACTATCATTTTTGTTTTAGGTTCGACCGTCGGAAGAGTTATAAGGAGAAGGATTGGCGGGTGACGCACCACGCGTACATCCAACAATGGGAGAACAGAGACCAATGTCTGGTGGGTGAGAGGGCGCCCCATGATCAGGCTTCTTACAATGAGTACCTGATGTGGCTGCACAGAAGCACGAGGACTCATCTAAAGGCGATGTACACTGATGAAGCAATTGACGAAGACTCTGAGCCGGACGCTATTGAAGATGTGTACGACGAGGACACACATCATGACACGCAGCCAGACAGAGCTCCTCTGCATAGATATGTTGTAGATACTCACATGCTACAATTTCATTATACATATGTGTATTTCAAATTGCAGTAAGATCATGTTTTCTTTGCACATGCAACACAACTGGCTAGGATGTCTAACGAAAGCAGCCTTTCGTCTTCATGAGTCTTCAAGAAGTGGGCTAGGCGTTCTCAGAACATTTGTTGAGGTACAATATATATGTCTCACTATTTCTATCTTTCTAGTGATGCAACACATTATTAACTCTCTTATCATGCAGAGAGTCCGAAAGAACTGCATGAAGCTAGACCAAAAGTTGAGCTGCATGAACACTCCATGGGTGCCACCCAACCCACCATCGGCGCCGTTCGGTGGCATGTCGTCGAGCTCCGCTTTGCGGACACCAGCAAGTTCGACTGACACCATGATGGGTGGCACCTCTACTGCACAGACACCACCCCTACACAGTGCGGGGAAGGGACCGGCAACTGAGGAGGACGAGGACGACGAGGATGACAGCCAGGATGAGGAGGGTGAGGCAGGCCACTACGCAGAGCAGCGGAGGCAGTGGGACACAGGGTACTCTGACCAACACCACCACTAGTGGGACGCAGGGTACTCCAGGCAGCACCACCACCAGTGGGACGCAGGGTACTCCGGCCAGCACCACCACCAGTTGGACGCTACCTACTCCGGGTAGCAGCAACACGGTTAGGACGCAGGCTACTCTAGCGAGCAGCAGCTAGGGTGGGACGCAGGCTACTCTAGCCAGCAGCAGTACGGGTGGGACCCTTGGCCAGCACGGGAGGAGATTGGCCTTTCTCAGCTAGGCGGAGCCCCGTTAGGTACCCAACCAGACGACCAGGTAGTCAATTCATATTTGTTGTTGCTACTAACATGAACATAACAAATGTAACATTTTTTACTAACAACCTTAGACGGTTTTGTACTTGCAAGGCACTAGTCACACGTAGAGGCCTCGCCATTCCACCACCCGACAACGTGACCACACCAATGTTGGTTATACTCCTACCGTGTTGGCCATGCACCCGAGGAGACAAAGGCGTCCAAGAGAGCCTTACACTCCAGGATCTTAGGTTGTAGACGTTGTATCAGTCAGATGTATTAGATGATATGCACTTTCATTAAGCTGCAATGTTTAGATGATATGCACTTTTATGATGAACTACTGCACTTTCATTGGGCTGCAATATATTAGATGATATGCACTTTTACGATGAACTATTCCAGGATCTTACGATGATAGTTTCGATAGTCCCAACAAAAACTCTAGGCTTGTAGTGGTCAGGGCTTGCCATGTGTTGACGCTGGTTATCTATCATAATTAAGGGATAAATAAATATGAAAAGGGGAAGAATTTGATCACCAACAAAGGTTTAGGGTTTTAACTGACAATATTCCACGAGTTTTGGTGAACTATGATTCTGCAGAGACTAAACCAGAAAATCAACACCGATAGCTTCCCATAGAAGGAAATCGACGGGAGATAACTTCACCGCCACGTCAGGAAGTTTCTAGAAGACTCCAGAGGACACCAAAAGACACCAGGATGTCGACCACCGCGAGAGCATGACAGGTGGGACCGACCAGTCCCACCAGGGGACCGACCGGTCCTCCCCGGGGCCCGCTGGACTCTACCTTCTGGAATGTTCTCCCACCGCCTATGAAGATGCATCTTAGCCGTACCTTAAGTCGGTTTGATCCAAGGGCCACGGTTCCTTGCCCAAGGCTATATAACCAGACCCCAGACCTCCCCTCTCCATCATCATCAGATCTCAAGTCATTAGAAGAGGAGGAGGATCAATCAGAAACCCTAATTTCCTTAGAGCCACATCAACTTAGGCATAGCTAGATAGAATTAGAATTAGAAGAGGCAAGCTTCGCTTGGATTCCGGATCTAGTCGCGAGAAGGCTCGGTAAACCCAAGATCTTCTCTCTTGTATCAACATTATGGATCTAATTATGTTTCTAGTTCATAATTGTTCTTCTAGTTCTTCATTATTCTTCATTGTTCATCTTCTAGTTCTTAATCTAGTTCTAGTTCGTGTTCTAGTTCATACTCTAGTTCATCCATGTGTTGTAGTTCATCATACTGTTCATCATTGTGTGCTAGTTCATAGTCTAGTTCATAATAGTTTAGATATAATTGATATGACTAAGACATTAATTACTATATTCTTAATTATACTGCTTGTAGTATGCTTTCATTATATATTTGGCATAGATAGATTATCATCATGTTTATACTCATGTTCGTATAGCGCTCATCTTAAAGTACAACGAGTGGGTGATAAATACTGTGTAGGTGTGGTGCTTATACATTATTTATCTGCGAATGCGTCCTATGTTCCGGATAGAGTGGTAGATCGCGGATGTGATATTCCTGTTGAGTCCTTTGTATTCCACCTCCCGAATGTAGTGTTCAGTATGGCTCAGTTAACTCATGGTTTAGGGGTTACTCTGTTTGGCACCTTTACTATGGAGTTGCCTCTTGAATATGAATATGGGATAACCTAGCCAATGATTGCCAAATATAATTGCACTAATCAATGTATATTATGACTTATAATTAGAATAACTTAGGAATACTTCTTTATAATGTCTATTCTAATCTGCATGCCTTGTCTAAGTTGAAATGCTCTAAGGACTATCATAGATTGATCTTTTATCATTTATAGTGTACCTCATTATTGTGATTGATCCCTGTTTAGGATAAAGGAGTGTGTTCTTGCTTTGTTCTCAATTCTCCTATCACATGTGTAGAGTAGCTCTTGTCCTTATTTATCTCACTTCATTCCTAGTGCTAAATATAAATAACGATACTTGGAATATCTCTGGGTAAAATGCTGCTACAACGGGTGTATTTATCTGTGCGCTTGCGGTTAAATATTTATCTTTAGAGTCAGTGCTATGATATAATCACATTGCTAGTTTCATGTTGGGGATGACAACTTAACGTTAAGTGATGCTAGTAGTGTACTGTACACTTCTTAGTGCCTTCACTAGGTTATTGTTTATGAAGTCTATCTTAGAGTGATTCCATTAAGGAGTGTCAACACCATGTGAAAGCTCTAGTTTGGTTTTGGATAATTGATGACACCTATGTGTACTAACTATTGCAATGAGTGTTGTGGTATGAGATAGGTTGGTACACACCAAGTGATGGATCTAGAGAATTATCATGGTGATGGAGGTGAACAAAAAAGATGATATCCATGTGCTCCATCTTGGAAAAGAATAAAGAGAAAACAAAATCCTATGGGCTCAAGGCAAAGGTATAAAATAGGATATTTGTTTTGCTGATCAAGACACAATAGAGTCGGGTTTAGGTTAGATAACCGTACTATAAAGGGGAGAAATCTTAAATTGCAATGGTTATCTAGTGCCACTAAATGTGAGTCTCATTTGCATTGTTTTAGTACGCCTAGTGTTGTGGTGAGATGCATGAGGAAGCCTGAAAATTTATTTATGAAAATGCTATCTTAAATGTCCAATTTATTTTGGAATATTACATTGAAGTTAGCACCTGGAAAGACTTGAAAAGATGTTGGTTTTTATCAGTCTTTTGTCTGGTTAAAAGCAGCTGCAAAATTTGAGTTAGAACTGATCTGTTTTGTTTTCGGACTGGTCTGTTTTTGCTGTGATAGAGAGGGAACAGACTGGTCCGTTCTTGCTTTTGGACTGGTCCGTTTTTAGCTCTCAAACCTGTCTGAAACTGTTGCTGCCTGTTGCATTGAAAAGGAGCAACGTGGGACCCTTTGAAATATACAACGAGAGAGGGAAGCAATCATGATCGGAGGCATGCTGGTGGCAGTGTTTTTTTTAAAAGGAAGCTTCCTCGTTGCTTCCTGCTGCTGCTTTTTTGTATCAGAGAGAGAGAGAAAATGGGTGGTGGAGAGCTGGCTGCATGCAACGTTTGAGAGAGGTGCTTCTGTGCATAGGGAGCAGGCCTGCTGTTTGACATGAGGTCGCTGCTGCCCGTTGTTGTTCAATGCATGAGGCCTTCTATCGCTCGCCCGTTGGAAAGCCCCGTTGGGAGCAGCTGCCCGTTGGGGAGCGCTATGAGCTGGGGATAAGTCGTATACCCTTTAGTTTCGTTCGGCCGCCCGGTTCCCATTCTCCTTTCTGGCATACAGAGAACCACGAACAGAAAAAGCTCTCTTCCTTCCTCTCTCTCACTCCTAGTGATTTGAGCTCGATTCCTGTGAGAGTTTGGGTGCTCTAGCGTCGATCTAGAGAGCTGCAAGAGATCCACCTCCCTCTCCTCTCCATTCTTAGCTCAGTGTTAATTTTCAGAGAAGATTTTGAGGGAAACCCTAGGTGCATTTGAGATTGCATATTCTTGTGACACTAGGTGG
Source organism: Coix lacryma-jobi var. lacryma-jobi (assembly GCA_009763385.1). Lineage (NCBI taxonomy): Eukaryota > Viridiplantae > Streptophyta > Magnoliopsida > Poales > Poaceae > Coix > Coix lacryma-jobi. The sequence goes on from CM019831.1 coordinate 127,623,399, forward strand.
TGATTGCAATTGTGGATTTCTTATTACTCTTGGTGATTGCCGTCACCTAGACGGTTCATGGTGTTTGGATTGATTGGTGAGGGGATTTGGTGATTGTGTCCACCCCCAATCAAGGTGATATTTGTGAGGGGTTGTTGTGGTTCCCCGGCGGAGTGCCAAATTCCAACTCTAGTGGATTGCTCGTGTCATCCAACTTCTCTCTATTGGTAGGTTCTTGTGGCGCCTATTGAGAGGCTCGGTGTGTGATACTGATTAGCCACCGAACCACGTGGTGTAGAGGGACACAACGGGGAGTAGCTTGCCGGCAAAGTGAACCTCAGGAGAAAAATTAATTGTGTTATATCTTGTCTCCCGGAGAATTGGATTGATTGAAATATTTATTGTTGTAATTAATTATTTGGTGATTGGCATCATCCACTACTCTTCATCGTCGGTATTGAAATTAATCATCTCTCTTTCATACTTGCCATTTATATACCTTGTGTAGTAGTAGTGATAAATTGCAAGTAGAGTAACATAGCATATTTAGTTGTTTTATTTGCTCTCTAGATTGCTCTCTAGTTTAAAAGTAGTGACATAGTGTTGAGCAATTCATTTATCTTGTTAGCTCTCTACCTAGTTAAAATAGAGACATAGCAATTGTGTGTCATAGAGATACTAAATTACTAGAATTGCAAATAGGTGGCTTACCTAACATTTAGAGCTAGAGCAAACCACATTTTGGCCATTTGTAATACTAATACTTTGCTCTAGTGAGTTTGTAGTATTTTTATTTAGGCTATTCACCCCCCCCCCCCCCCCCTCTAGCCAATTAGGACCTTTCACCATGCCACCGCCCACGGCGTGGCACTGTCGCGCCACTACGCAAGGCGCAACAGTCCCGTCGCCAGCGACCCGTGCGTCCAAGTCCTTATACATGTTGCCTCGCCTCGGCTAGATGGTCAGGATCTTAATGAAATAACTGTTCCCAACATATGGTTCTTATACAACAAATGGTATTTACACAAATTTTGTTCACAACGTAATAAACAAACAATAACAACAACAACATCCTACGCTAAAAAGGAGGCTGGAAGTACCCTACTCATCATCACCATCGTACAACAACTCCTCATCGGAATCCCAATCTTCCACCACAACCTCATTGCTACAACTAGTCTGCCAACCTTGTGCCCCTTCTGCGTTGCCCTTGTAGTAAGCTGCCTCTGCAAGATCTACCTGGGTCAAGAAGTCGTCGTCCTCCAACTACATGTCCTCCTCCTCCTCCTGTAAACCTGCCTCCACTAAAGCTACCAGCTCGCTCAATCTATTGTTGTCATCATCCTCCTGCTCCTGTAAACCCACCTCCGCTAGAGCGATAGCTCGCTCAACCTGGATGTATCGTCATCCTCCACTGCTTGCTTTTCTGCCTCCTTCGCCTTCTTCTCCAGATATCTTGAACGAGCCACCTCTATGGCATGGTCCCAGTCGCATCCTGTCTCTGTAATAACAATATGCAAGCACTTTTAGCATTGTATTATAGGTCAACATATAATTAAAAAACATAGATCAAGCACTCACTAGCACATAGAGAGTCCATAAGGTCATCCAACACCTTCTCTTCCTCTCTTGCCGCCTCCCTTGAATTGTCCTCGACCTCCCTTGCTTTGTCTTCCTCTTCCTTCTGTTGCCTTGCCAAACACCATTCCTTCCACTCAACACGTGTCGGGGTAAGAACACCCATTTGCCTAGCCAGCTCACGCATCTTCCATTTGCGTTATTTAACGTAATCATCAATGAGTTTAGATCCACAACCTATCTTTCGTCCCATAAGTTTCTTCTTCCCAATTATTTCCTTAAACTCCTCTTTTCCTTCGAAGGATTCCATCTTGCATTTCCTGGTGCTCTGTTCAACATAAGAAATTTTTAAAAAAGGTTAGCAAATGATAGATATTTGAACTCATGCTATCTAGAATAATAACCGACCTCATCACAGTCGACCATATGGTCACACCAGTAGCCTATTCCAAGCTCCGAAGGAACTAGACCGTAGTGCTTTGACACCACATTCGCAGAGGCGTGGAGGTTCTTTCAAGATTACTGTCTCTTTCCTCTTCTCCTTTTCCTTTGGCGGCGGCTCTGGCCAATGAGACTTAGGACCATGCAACCACTCTCTGAAAAAACACTTCCGCCATCCATAGACCTACAAAACGATAGATTAGTACTTGTACAAAAGTTAGGTAAAGACTTCAAAACATAACTTTTTGCTTACCTTCTCAATGTTGGGACACACAAAATCCATTGTATTCTCAGGGCATATCACAATATAGTCTCCGGCAATCGCACCGAGGCGGTGTCTCGAGTCGTCTTGCTATAGCAAGGTCCTTCTCCTTATCCGTCATTGACGGGGGTTAGGGGGAGGTGGAACCCATAGCAAGGTCCTTCTCCTTATCCGTCATTGGCGGGGGGTTAGGGGGAGGTGGAACCCACCGCTCAAAGTGCTCACGTGGATGTCTTCTGCTCCATTAATCGTTGAAAAGGAGGTACCTTGGGTCAAACTTGTTTGCACCGTCGATCCACTGAAAGAAAAAACACCTCTGCGGGCCCATCTACAAAATAGGTTTAAAATAAATATTAGTAAACTAGTAGCTCAAAGGAATAAACAATGCAAGTGATAAAATTAATTACATTAAAGCGACTGCATGTGTAGAAGCAACAAGCAGCTGTATCCGGATGTCTCGATTAGAAAACATGGGTCGAAAAACCACAATCACAGTTAGAGACAGGTATATCAGGAGGAACAAGGGCATCTTTGCTAGATGCATCGGGGTATAGTTGTCTAGGATGACCACTTTCTTGCCAAAACTTCTCCCGATACAAGTTCTCCATCTAGCCAAATAAAGTAATAAAAAATATTTCATACGTATATCCTACAACATATACTTTGCGCTTTCTAAAATTACAACAACAAATAAGAATATTATTGCCGCCGATGTAGAGGTGAAGCTTCGGGAGGAGAGGGAGTGTTGCCTAACCGTACAAGAGGAAGACGAGGCCGGCTGGAGGGCTCCAGAGATGCGGGAGACTGGCGGAGAGGAGAGGGAGGCCGGTCGGAGGGCTACAGAGACGCGGAGGATCAACAGAGAGGACAGGGAGGACGTCCAATTCGATGTGGGAAAGAAGAAGAAGTGGGGGTCAGAGGAAAGAGAGGCCATCGGTGCGACGCTATGTCTGGTGCGGTAGGCCTCACCACGTCGGTCGCCGCGTTAGCCCGACCGATGACTGGACCGGGCCACAAGGCACCGCTGTCGCACCACCATACATGGCGCGACAGCATGGTTTTGCCGTGCCTGCTTTGGTGGTGCGACAAAAAATATTAGTTTCGAAAAAAATTAAAACAGTGTTAATTTTGGAATATATTTTAAAAGTGTTAAAAATCATTAACTAATTAAGCTTAAGAAAACCATCTCGCAAAGTCTGTGTAATTACTTATTTTTTAATCTTCATTTAATATTTTATGGATGTGTCAAACATTTGATGTGATAAGTGAATTTTTTAGGGTGAAAAGTCTTAGTTTATATTTAATACTCCATATATGTGTTCAAACATTCTATATGATAGGTAAAAAGTTTTTGATGCGGGAACTAGACACCCGTGTGCAGTCGTCCCAACATTTGATGGCGCTGTTGATTTTTGTAGTAACAAAAACATAGCTATTTTGCTGCTTCGGTTAAGTTACTGCCTCGTTGGAATGACACTATGTTCTTTGCTGTTAGCTAGGTGGTACTTCATAATACTCGTTGTCCAAAAATAGATTAACTTTTAGAGTTGTCTAAGAGCAACTCCAAAGGTTTTGTATTTTTTATTTAGCAAAACATGAAATTTGTCAACTCTCAAAGGTTATCTCCAACGCTTTGTCAAAATTGACTTGCCAAAATCTAAAAAAAGAAAAAGCGCGTGCGGGAGTAGTACATGAGACGGAATGTTAAGCCGATCGCGAGCTTGCATATATGTCAATCCACCTCTGGATTTTGCCAAGTTAACAAAAATGAAAGCCCATTTGACAAACTGCTGATAGGAGTTTTGTATATTTTTCTAAAAAATAAGAATGCAAAGTTCATTTGCAAAACCGTTGGAGTTGCTCTAAGTTAAACTATTTTAAATTTGGATATCTATGACACCTATCAAATAAATATAGTATAAAATATAGTCTCTTGTGATGATACTAATTTATTATTATTTTTATTGGTATTAGTGCTTTTATTCTGTATAAAATCCAATCAAATTTAGGAAAAAAATAACTTATGACGTGGAAGTAGTACTATTTTTTTTATTGAGAAACAAGTAGCAGCGCTATTGGGTAAGCACAATGGCGGGCGGGGGTGGGGGGCTCCTGACATAATTTTTCACATCCCGGCCATCTCTCTCTCCGCGCGGCGGCGGATCCGTTGAAGCCGCAGTTCTCGGCAGCGGCCAGCGGCACCTACGCCTGCCCCAACCGCCCGCGCACCCTCACACGCTCCTCGACGCGGCACGCGGTGCGCCACAAACCACGCGAGCTGCTCTGCTTCAACGACACTGACCGCGGACGCAGCGCCGTTCGTGCCCGTCGTCGCCGGGCCCCCCCTTAGCGCCGCGCGCGCCCCGTCGGCATGTTGCGCCGCGCCAGCGCCGCCGGCGACCGGTGCGTGGAGCTGGAGCGCATCATCGCTGCCCGTGCCAGGTCGGGGAGCCTCGGCCTCGACGACGCGCTCAAGCTGTTTGATGAATTGCTGCCCCACGCCAGGCCCGCCTCCGTTCGTGCTTTCAACCACCTGCTTACCGGCGTCTCCCGCGCTCGATGCCATTCAGCGTCCGAACTCGCCGTCTCCATCTTCAACCGGATGGCCCGTGCCGGCTCTAACAAGGTGGCTCCTAACCTGTGCACATACAGCATCATCATTGGTTGTTTCTGTCGCATGAGTCGCTTAGAGCATGGCTTCTCCGCCTTTGGCCTCATCCTTAAGACGGGCTGGAGGGTGAATAGAATAGTCATCAATCAACTGCTCAAGGGCCTCTGTGATGCCAACGAGGTTCGCAAGGCACTTGAGCTGCTGCACAGGATGGCTGATGATGGAGATGGAAGCTGCACACCAAATGTGGTGTTCTACAATACCGTTATCAATGGTTTCTTTCGCGAGGGTCAGGTGGAAAAAGCTTACAACCTGTTTCTTGAAATGATGGATCAGGGGATTTCGCCGGATGTGGTGACATACAACACGATCATTGATGGCATGTGCAAAGCTAAAACAGTTGGCAGGGCCGAGGGTGTCCTTCAGCATATGATTGACAAAGGCGTTAAGCCAGACGTCCAGACATATACCTGTCTGATCCATGGGTACCTCTCTGCAGGACAGTGGAAAGAGGTGGTTAGAAGGCTCGAAGAAATGAACGTGTGTGGTCTTGACTCAGATGTTGTTACTTATGGTTTGCTGCTGGACTATCTATGCAAGAATGGAAAATGCACAGAAGCCAGGAAGATTTTTGATTCTATGATTAGGAAGGGCACAAAGCCTGATGTAACTATCTACAACATTCTTCTTCACGGGTATGCTGCTAAAGGAGCCCTTGCTGATTTGCCAGATCTCCTAGATTTGATGGTAGAAAATGGTATTTCACCTAATCATTACACCTTCAACACTGTGTTCTGTGCATATGCTAAAAAGGCAATGATAGATGAGGCAATGCATATATTTAGCCAAATGAGGCACCGTGGATTGAGTCCTGATTTTGTCACTTATGGAACATTAATAGATGCACTTTGCAAGTTAGGAAGAGTGGATGATGCCGTGCTTAGATTCAATGAGATGATCAATGAAGGGGTGACTCCTGACATTTTTGTTTTTAACTCCCTGGTTTATGGACTCTGTACTGTTGATAGATGGGAGAAGGTCGAGGAATTATTTTTTGAAATGTTGAATCAAGGAGTCCATCCTAACGTCGTGTTCTTCAACACCATAATGTGAAACTTATGCAAAGAAGGACGGGTTAAGGAAGCCCGAAGGTTCATTGACTTGATGGAACGTGTGGGCTTGAGACCTGATGTTATCTCATATAGTACATTAATAGATGGCCACTGCTTAACTGGTAGAATTGATGAAGCGGCAAAGTTACTTGATGGTATGGTCTCAGTTGGCTTGAAACCTAACTTTGTCTCCTATAATACATTGCTTCATGGCTATTGTAAAGCTGGCAGGATAGACAATGCATATCGTCTTTTTCAAGAAATGGTGAGGAAGGGAGTTACGCCTGGAGCTGTGACTTACAGTACTATACTGCAAGGTTTATTTCAGACTCGGAGATTTTCTGAAGCAAAGGAGCTCTACCAGAATATGATTAAAAGTGGAAAACAGTGGGACATTTGCACATATAACATAATTCTAAATGGGCTTTGTAAAAATAATTGTGTTGATGAAGCATTCAAAATGTTTCAGAGTCTGTGTTCTAAGGATGTTCGACCTAACATTATTACTTTCAATATTATGATTGGTTCTTTGCTCAAAAGTGGCAATAAGAAAGATGCCATGGATCTGTTCTCTGCTATCCCTGCCCATGGTTTAGTTCCAAATGTGGTGACCTATGGCGTAATGATGGAAAATCTCATAAAAGAAGGGTTGCTAGATGAGTTTGAGAATCTGTTTTTGGCAATGGAAAAGAGTGGATGCCTTCCAGACTCACACATGCTAAATGCTATAGTTAGGAGGCTGTTGGGTGGAGGCGAGATAGTGAGGGCTGGGGCTTACCTTTCCAAAATTGATGAAATGAACTTCTCACTTGAGGCTTCCACTACGTCCTTGTTAATATCACTTTTCTCGAGGGAGGAATATAAGAACCATGCGAACTCCCTACCTGAAAAGTACCATTTTCTTGAGGAGGTCAAGAAATGAGCATTATGCCAAACGGAATAAATTCTCAGCTGCATGGTATGTCTATCTCATTCTCTAATTTCCTGGCCTTGTTGTGTTGTCACATTTGATGAAATTCTCTAAGGAAGTGTTGTACTGTTAGTGTGTGTCGGCGTCCTGTTTATCTACTATACAGTTATCTTGCTTTGATTACTAGTTATCTTTACAGTAGGAATCAATTTTCAAACTATTGGGAACACATAGGTTTATTCCTTTTGCTTGCTTAGTTTTTGGTTCCATGGATCAGGTAAATCCAAGGTATACTAGTGTTTTCTGATGCTTTTGTGGTTTATATCCCATGACTTGTTTTCTTTGTTCGCTACAATCTCCTGTTCCTATCGCTTCAATTTTTATTAGAGGGAGTCCATGCTGAACTACCTCAAATTCTGCCTATCCTCCTTTGGCTTGCTCTTTCCTGATATTCATGTCATTGATTCTTTGCAGCTCCAATGTCTATAAAGAGAGGTCGAGCATTGGAAGTCCCATTATGGCCTTCATTTGTGGTGCCAATACTTCTAACCATCTTGATTATGTGAACTGGAGCAGTTTGGTTTGTTTATGGCATTTGGAGGCTTGAGCAGGGGGTTTAGCAAATACTTGAGCGTTTAACATTATTTTTGTGAATTGCCTTCAAATATAAGCATACCAAGCTATATTCAAACTCTTAGATCATTGCTTAATAGAACTCCCGGTTCACTGCATCATATTCGAGCAGCTGCTGTCACTATTGTAACAGCATGAACAAGAGAATGAAATCTAGAGGCCGAGCGGTACGTTATTAGTAATATAATTACTGGTGTCACCTAAGATATGATATATATGTAAGAAAGGACCTAGTCGAAAGTACTCTGCTTTCTCTCAAAAGACTTCCTGAAACTTTACTCAAAAGTACCCTGTATGAAGTATGAACTATGGCTCCAAGGTTGAAACATGCAACATTCCATATTTTTTCTCACAGCCATATTTGATCCTAACCACATTGAGTACAAGGGATTCAGAGTTTTACAGATGTTTAAGTTTCTTACTGTTTTTCAAAACTCTAACAAGTTCATTTGATCCAACCTGCAGCTCAGACAGGATCAGATAAATGATTGTGTGTTGTACACAGATTTTCTTCATGCAAAGAAAGTACTGACTCTACACAGTTTTCCAAAACTATATTAGGGCTTGTTTAGTTCCGGGAATTTTTTTGGGAAAAAGTCCTATAGCACTTTCGTTGTTATTTGACAAACTTTGTCCAAATATAGACTAACTAGGCTCAAAAGATTTGTTTCAACATGTACATACTAAAAGTACAATTAATTATTTTTTTTACCTACATTTAATACTCTATGCATGCATCTAAAAATCTAGAAAAATTTTGGGTCTTTTGGGGGAACTAAACACCGCCTTACTTAGCCTCAACAACTAGTGACAGAAAAGCCACTGTGAGAAGATTAGTCCTTTTGTACCGATTTATAGTAGGTCACTTGACGTCCTTTCCTAAATGATTTGTTTGCTTAGACTCGGCTAGTTTCTGATTTGCACTCTGGTTTGTTTTGCTTCGTGTCCATGTTGATCTATCCTGAAATTTTCCCACTGTCTCTGATTGATTTGGCCAACTGCAGACAAGCCTGCAACCACGGATTGTTACCTTTGATGATCCCAAATTCTGTTGGTAAGCAAGCCTTTCTCACTTCTCGAAATGATCTTTTTCTATTGCTCTCAGGAACGACCGCAGGAGCATCAGCAAGAAAAATAGTGCATGGGCGACATGGAGCTAACTGTGGCTGCTCAGCTTGGGCTTCATCTCGCCCAGCCTGGACCATCCCTCTGCGCACCTTGCTTTCTTCATATTTCTTGGAAACAAGTGGTGGATCCATCGATGCTAGTGGCACAATTCAGGTTTTGGATTTTGAATTGAGCACACTATGTCAACATGTCCGTGTAAGTCAATTTGCCTTTTCCGATAAACAAGTGGGTGACAACAGTATTATTACTTACAAGTTATATTGCAGAGAGACCTTTTCTTTTAATCTTATTTCAAGACACTTGCATTAGCATCCTTACCCCTTAGCCGTATACATATATTTGTGGCCGTGACTAGATTATTTGAGTTATACACCGTACCGTTGGTCCACCTGGACTGCACTTGCATCTCTCTCATTATTATTGCCTGTATCTCAATTTCTTCATTTTGTTTTCAGATTGCCTATGAGGCTCTATAGCACGGAGTGTTTGAGGTCTTCTTACCTGATCCAGAGTGATGAGGATCAGACAGGTAACAGTTCTAGAAACTTCTCGTGTTTATGAAAATGCTGAAAATAAAAATTGCTATATATGGTATTGTTGTTTTTCAAGTAAAAGTTTGCTCCAACTCTAGATATGGAGAATGGATTTGAGGTTTTAGTCGTATGGTTCCTAACGAATTTCAAACCGATAAAGTTTTAAAATGGTGTAATGTTGCTTTGCTGTATGTAGGGAACCCACATGCCTGCCTATCAGCTCAGTGAGCCGATTGTATGAGACAAGTGAGAGTGACGATGCAGCAACAGATGGACATGTGACATGTCGTGCTAGTCTAGTCTGTCATTGTGTGATAATCACGAAAGCATAGGCCAGGCAGGACAGTCTTAGAGTGTGTGCTTGTACATGTTTTTGAATAAGAAGCTCACGGCTGAAACGCCAGGTTGTAGGTTCTTATTGGCACAAAAGCGCCAACATGCTGCGTTCTTTCTATGTAAACCTATATACACGCAGTTTTTGCAGTACTAGCATCCCAATCGCTACAGTCTTACAAGTAGTAGTTACCACAATAAAACCATATAGAGGATGCAGAGTTGAATGAAAGGTTAGAGAAGGGATTTTGATTAATCCCCGTATCTGACATTTCATGTACTCCCTTTATATTGGTAAAAGATGTTTTAGATAAGGTTTGAATTAAACATTGTGAATATATATCATGAATAACTTTTAAATTATTAAGTTTAGAAATGTAAAAATCATATAAATAAATTTGTCTTGACCACTTTTAATAAATATTTTTAAAAATACAAGTGATCAAAGTTATGCTTTGAAGATCGTGTCGCTGTCTGAAACGATATCTTTTACCGATATGGAGGGAGTATATGAATGCAGGCAACCAGACGGTGTTTCTACTCTTGAATCTGACAGAGGTCATCGGGCTCAGGCTCGCCTTCAAGCTTTTCGTAGAAGTATGTCGTAGCGTGCGTGTGCCACGCATGCTGTCCGTGCATACATAGTGCAACTGAATTTAGGCCTTGTTTAGATGAGAGGAGTGAGTTTTTTTGTCAACTGTAGCACTTTCGTTGTTATTTGATAAATTTTGTCTAAATATGGACCAACTAGACTCAAAAGATTCGTCTCGTGATTTAGAACTAATCTGTGTAATTAGTTATTTATTTTACCAACATTTAATGTTTCATGCATGCGTCCAAACATTGATGTGATGATGATGTGATGGAGAGAGAGTGAAAAAAAGTTGATAGTTTGAGGTATCTAAACAAGGCCTTAGAGGATATTTAGTTGGTGGGTGAAAAGCTTTTGTACGTCACATCGGATATTGCAGTACTAATTTAAAATATTAAAAATAACTAATAAAAATAAATTACATATTCCGTTAAGACCAATTAATCTGTTATTAGCGAATGTTTACTTTAGCATAATATTATTAAATCATGGACTAATTAAGTTTAACAAATTATCTCGCAAAGTTATCGTAATATGTCTAATTAGTTATTTCTAGGGGATGTTTAGTTCGAGGGCGAACATTTTTTTTGGATGACACGTAGGATGCTGCGGTACTAATTTAGTTTATTAAAAATAAACTAATAAAAAACTAATTATATGTTATGTCTGTAAACTATGAAAATCCAATCAAATTTAAGAAAAAAAATAACTTAGGACGTGGAAGTAGTACTATTTGTTTTTTTTTTTTTTTAGAAACAAGTAGCAGCTCTATCATTCGAAAAAAAAAAAAGTAGCAGCGCTATCGGGTAAGCACAATGGCGGGCGGGGGTTGGGGCTCCTGGTCTGTTAGGCTGAAATCGACAGACTCCTGACAGAATTTTTCACATCCCCGCCATCTCTCTCTACACACGCGGCGGATCCGTTGAAGCCGCAGTTCTCGGCGGCGGCCAGCGGCACCTACGCCTGCTGTAACGTAACGGCTCTAATCCCATGGCCCACTGATCACCGTCAACCACTGACAGTCGATCCGTACAGCCAAGAGGTTAGGACCGGTTCCGCTACTGGGCTACATCAGTGCCCGTTGTCCGCAGGATCATCTCACAATTCAGTTACAACCTCTTTAACATTTTGACAAGTAACATCGGAGTAAATAGCGGAAGACTTAGATAACAATAGTTTTACAAACCAGGGTTCCACATAAAATTAAAGTGAAGTTATTACAGACCATAGTTCAAATAGATAGAGTCGGCAAGTAGCATATGACAACAACTTAAGATAAAGATACATTCCCCAGCCCGAGGGTGAATAATCACTCATCGGCCTCATCGGCCTCCTCCTGAACAACGGTCACACAGCAGGGTCCAAGGCATACTGAGGAATCTGCCATACCTACAACATGGGTAATAAAACCCTGAGTACAAAGGTACTCAACAAGACTTACCCGACTAAAGAAAAAGGGAGAAGACTCAGGAATGAAAGGCTTAGGGTAGTCAAGGTAAGGCTTAAGCAAGATCAAGTATTTTGCAGAAAAGCATTTTTTGTAAATCTTATTTTATTTTGAAAGGTTCAGAATTTCCTCAATTCTTCATCATTCATGATTCATTTTTCATTTCAAAATATTCCTAGTTGAGAACCACTCTCCGTTGACAGTCAGTGGACCAAGTCTCCATAACCGAGGAGCAACGTTAATCCGGATAAAGAATACTCAGCTGAGGATCCCTATTCACACTGCATATGTAGCACCCAAGCTTGCATATGCCAACTCGTCTACCACGATTCCTCCAAGATTGGGCCCGGTCCTACGCCACCCGGAAGTACAGTACACCACTCCAATCCGGGCCTCTAACCCACGTGGGTACATGCTACTTCCGCCATCTCTCCACTCCCAGTGCGCGGTTGTCGGTCCAATAATGGATTTCTCGGAGCCAGAGCTTTCCGTAGTATGTGAATAGTTACAAGTCTTGACCAGCAGGCCCCCATACGGATGGTCCCTACATTTTTCCGCCAGCGACAAGCACCTCGGGCCTCTAACCCAAGAGTACAGGTCCTGTCGGTTTTTCAACCCTGTCCCGGTCGGTGTCAACTGTTGAGTCCCGGACTACAACATGACGGCACCGTACGCAAGGACAACCTCTCCTTCCCATTGACTAAGTACGGATCAGATACTTAGCCAATAGTGGGAGTAAAGCCAAAATCCCATAAAGATTCTTAAGTGATCACACTTTTGAAATTGGCCTTTTTATTGCAAATCTATTTAATAGCATTGCTAAGCATTTTTCAAATACTTTTTGAAAGGTAGGTATCGGGTGTATCAGTGGTCAAGGTGGATAGTGCATCAATTAGGATAGCACACAACTCCTATAAACCTAATGCAATAATTTAACTCAAAAGCATTTAAGGAAACATTTTATATATTCAAGGAAAGGGGTTAAATGCACCGGGGCTTGCCTTGGATGGCAAAAAGAGCAGACTCGGGGTTGGTGGTGTAGGTGCCGGAGCTCGGGGTCGCCTCGGGGACAGATCCTTCGGTGGCTACCTCGACTTCAGGTCCTTCTTCGTCAACTATACGGATGCAATGATGAATGCTCATGAGAATGATGATATGGACTTAAGGTGCAAGACAATTCCACTGATTTTAGATTACTTTTAAACAAAGCATGATTGAATTCTAGGTTGAGCATAAAAGGTAATCATTTCTTCCTTAAGCAATATTGATTAACTAGCCCTTAATATAATTATCCTAAGCACCAACCAAACCTAGCATCACAAACATCATAGACCAAAGGGTAGGGGTCTATGAACATCAATCAATCCAAAGATCACATCATCAACACTTATTACCAACCCTAATCCATCTTTTCTATTTTCTTAATTTATTTAAAAGGTCATTTTATGAAGTTGCTCCAAAAATTACCAAATTAATCACATAAGTTCATTATGGTGTAGATAGATGGAAAAACAAATTTCATAATTTTTGGAGGTCATTAAGGTGCTCAAATAAAACCAGACATTAATTAGCAAAAGGCACTATTTAACAATTAAAATAAAAGCTCAAAAATCAACTTGTTCCAAAAGACTTCAAAATTTTACCAGAGACTAAACATGGCATAAGAAGCTCACAAAATTTTGTCTCATGATTTTTGGAGTTATAAATCACTCTCCAAAAATACCAAAACCTTCATTTTTCAATTAAAAGGGGAATTTTACATTTTCAAATTTTTGCACAAAACTCAAGTTTCATATTTTCATAAAATACTCCAGAGCATAAAGAGTCTACCACAAAAATTTCAGAATTTTTGGATGCACACAGAAAATCATACAAAAAAGAGAAAACAGAACACTATTCACAACTCTCAGAAAAGAGAAGAGCACTGTGCTCGTTCTAGGCCGGGCTCGGCGAGTCGCGGGGCTCGGGCGAAACGGAGAAGTGAGCCTCGGTCCGAGGCCGGACTCGGCGCGAGACGGAGAGCATGCGTCGCCGAGGCTTGGGCTCGGTCGAAGCGGAGGGTCATGCGCTTGCCGAGGCTTGGGCTCGGGCGAAGCGGAGGTCAGCGCTTGCCGAGGCTTGGGCTCGGGCGAGCGGAGTTGAAGCAGAGGCCGAAGGCTCGGATGCTTACCACGTGTCGGAGGCAGGGCTCGAGGGTGAGGCTCGACTCGAGGGTGAGGCTCGACACGAGGGCGAGGCTCGACACGAGCTCGAGGGAGAAGATGACCGCGGCGGCGCTCCGGCGGTCCGGCGGTCCTGAGCAACAACAGCGACCGCAAGGGCCGGGTTAGAGTCGCACGGGTCAAGGAACACAACACGGGGGTCGGAGAAGGTATCTGTGGCCGGAGACGGCGAATTCCACGAACCCGAGCTCGCCGGTTTCGGCCGGGGATGGGGACGGCGAGCTTACGCCGGGCAAACGGCGGCGGGGAAGGTGAAATTGAAAGGTGGGAAAGCTTCACGAGCTCAAGGCGGAGCTTCTGAGCTAGGAGGTGGAGCGGAGGAGTGTCTGGAGAGTGCTGGCCACGGTGGCGGAGGTGGATGCGGAGGTCGAAGCTCCGGCGGCTTATATAGCCGCGGCTATGGGACGGTAGAGACCTCGGGTCACGCGGTTAAGGTTTGCGGGGCGTGCGCACTCGATTGCGCTCTGGCGGATAAGCTGGCGCGCAGCCGGGGCTCGGGCGCAATGCTCGGCCGGCGATGGCCACGCGGCGGCGGCGGCTGGGCACTGTAGGGCCGAGAGCGATGGTCAGCGCTCGCGTGCGAGCGCGGAGGGAACAGGGGACATCGGTGGCAGGTTGGTGGCGCGTGGGGAGCAGCCGCCTGCGCTGCAGCCGCAGCGCCGGCGCCATGGCCGGGCCCCCCCTGGCCTCTGGCTCTACGGGAAGAAGAACAGTGCTAGGGTCTAGGGTTTGACTTTTGGCTGGTTTCTGAATTTTGCAAAAATCTCCCAAAATTTGAACTGTGCGACAAAAACTCAAAACACCAAAGTTGTTCAGAAAAGAGAGGTCTACAACTTTGTCATATGAACATTTTCAAATTCCAAATAGTTTTTGAACTACATTCAAAAACAGAAAAGGGGACACTTTTCAAATTGATTCAAATCAAAATTACTTTGGATTTCAAACTGAAACTTGAAATCTTCCAATATGAAAGTTGTTCCATTTGACAAAACCTATAACTTTGCTAATATACACTTTTTCTGAAACTCAATAGTTTTTGAATAACTTTTTAAAACCGAAAAGGGGACAAAAACTGGAATTTGAATGAATTTGAAATTACTGCAAACTTTATATAGAAACATGGAAATCTGTAAATACCAAAGTTGTTCCTCTAGGTCAGATTCACAACTTTGCTTTTTGAACCAACTCAAAATTTTGAATTTTGAAAAAGTTATCAAAAGGGAATAAATCCAGGATTTGGGATTTTAGGGTTTTGCAAAAGGAAACTCAATTCAAATCTGATTTTTGAACTTTGATCAAAGCATCAAACATCAGGGCACTAACTTGAACAAAATTACATAGAACTAGGCAGAGGTGAAATTACCATTTTGCCCTATAGGAAGAAGTGGGCTAATAAGGGTTTTTGCAATAGGATACATCACATAAAATGATACATAAGCAAATGCATACATGAAATCATGATCAAGATGATTAATGATGCTAATGATGATATGTCAAGTTAATTACATGCTTAAACACCAGAGGTGTTACAGCCCTCCCCCCCTTAAAGAAATCTCGCCCCGAGATTCTGCGTCTTAAGAAAGACAAAGAAGAGATAAAGGCAAAACTTTACATAGACAGGATTCGAGAAAGTCGGGTAGTTCTTTGCCAAGAAGTCTTCAGATTCCCAAGTAGCTTCTTCTTCTGAGTGCTGGTTCCACTGGATTTTGTACCACCTTGTGGTAGTTCTTCGAGTAACTCGATCTTTGTGATCCAACACGCGAACTGGATATTCCGAGTAGGATAGATCAGGCTCTAGCTCGACACCTTCAACTTCCACGACATGTTCTGGTACTCGGAGGCACTTCTTGAGTTGGGAGACATGGAAAACATTGTGGACAGCAGAGAGATGATCGGGCAACTTCAGCTTGTAAGCTACCTTGCCACAACATTCCAAAATCTCAAACGGACCAATGTAGCGGGGTGCTAACTTTCCCTTTACTCCAAAACGAGTGACTCCTTTGGTTGGTGAGACCTTGATATACGTAATCTCCAACTTGAAACTTCAGAGGTCGACGTCTCTTGTCAGCATAACTCTTTTGTCGGGATTGGGCAATCTTCATGTTCTCTTGTATCTGCTTGACTTTCTCTTCCATATCTTTGACCAGGTCAACTCCAAAGAATTCTCTTTCTCCGGGCTCAGACCAACTGAGGGTGTATGACAACGACGACCGTACAGTGCTTCAAATGGTGCCATTTTGATGCTTTCTTGATAACTGTTATTATATGAGAACTCTGCCAAGGGCAAACAGTCATCCCAAGTATCAGCGAAAGTGAGCACACATGCTCTCAACATATCCTCTAATACTTGGTTGACTCGCTCAGTTTGTCCATCTGTTTGCGGATGATAGGCTGTACTATGCAAGAGCTTGGTTCCAAGTGAGGTATGGAACGCTTTCCAGAACTTTGCGACAAACTGAGTACCACGATCTGAGATGATGGTCTTGGGAATACCATGGAGCTTCACTATGTTGTTCTTGTACAAGGCGGCATACGTGGGGACGGCATAGCTGGTCTTGACTGGCAGAAAGTGAGCTTGTTTGGTGAGTCGGTCCACGATTACCCAAATGGAATCAAAACCTTTCCGAGTCTTGGGTAGTCCATTGATAAAATCCATGCTGATATCTTCCCACTTCCAGGCAGGTACAGATAAAGGCTGCAATTCTCCTCCAGGCTTCATGTGCACGGCTTTGACTTTCTGACTCACAGCGAGCTCGCACGACATAGCGTAGTGATCTGCATCTTGTCCACTGATCTCTGCCTGTCCTTGACATCTTGTCTGCACTCGTGTGGACTGGAGGACCTAGACAGTGTGTGCTCTCATCAAGGATCAACTGTCTCAACTCAGGCACCTTGGGAACTACTAGACGGTTCTTGAACCAAACAACTCCTACATCATCGATCCTGAAACAATCAGCCTTACCGGTCTGGACCTTTTCGATGATGCTTGATTCCAGGGTTATCCTTCTGTGCAGCGATGACTTGTTCCTTGACCGATGTTTCTATCCTGACATTGTTCAGGCTTCCTTGCGGAACTATCTCAATACCCATCCTTTCAAGGTCATGGCACAAGGAAAGATCATAGGGCTTCGTCGTCAGACAGTTGCAGTATGACTTGCGACTGAGGGCATCGGCAACTACATTTGCCTTACCAGGATGGTAATGCACT
This sequence comes from Coix lacryma-jobi var. lacryma-jobi, assembly GCA_009763385.1. Lineage (NCBI taxonomy): Eukaryota > Viridiplantae > Streptophyta > Magnoliopsida > Poales > Poaceae > Coix > Coix lacryma-jobi. The sequence goes on from CM019831.1 coordinate 127,640,388, forward strand.
TCGATATCATAGTCCTTGATTAACTCAAGCCATCTTCGCTGCCTCATGTTCAGCTCTTCTTGGGTGAAGATATACTTCAGGCTCTTGTGATCGGTGTACACATTGCAGGTACTGCCCAACAGATAATGACGCCATATCTTCAAAGCATGTACCACTGCTGCTAACTCAAGGTCATGGGTTGGATAATTCTCCTCATGTCGCCTAAGCTGCCGTGAGGCATACGCGATCACTCGACCTTCTTGCATCAAACACAGCCTAACCCAGTACCAGATGCATCACAGTATACATCAAAGGGTTTCTCGATGTCTGGTTGAGCTAGGACTGGTGATGTAGTTAGCAGTTTCTTCAAGGCTTGAAAAGCTTGCTCACAGGCTGTTGACCAAACAAAATCCACGGAATTCTTTAACAACTCTGTGATAGGCTTGGCAACTCTGGAGAAGTCTGGGATGAAACGACGATAGTATCCAGCCATTCCCATGAAGCTGCGAACTTCGCGGACAGTGGTAGGTGGCTTCCAATCCAAGATATCTGCCACTTTTTCAGGGTCAACTGACACACCTTCAGCGGACAGGACATGACCAAGGAATTGAATTCGATCTAGCCAGAATTCACATTTACTGAACTTGGCATACAGCTGGTGATCTCTGAGACGAGAGAGAACGACACGAAGATGCATGGCATGATCTTCAGGAGTTCTTGAATAAACAAGGATGTCGTCAATGAACACGACTACAAACTTATCGAGCTCTGGCATGAACACAGAGTTCATGAGATACATGAAATGAGCGGGGGCATTGGTCAAGCCAAAAGACATGACCAAGTACTCATATAGGCCGTATCTGGTGGTGAAAGCTGTTTTGGGAATATCTTCGGGACGAATTTTATTTGGTGATAGCCAGATCTGAGGTCGATCTTGGAAAACACTCTGGCTCCAGATAACTGGTCAAACAGAAGATCAATGCGAGGCAAGGGATATTTATTTTTGATGGTGACCTCGTTGAGCGGGCGATAGTCAACGCACAGACGAAGGCTTTTGTCCTTCTTCTTCACAAGATAGCAGGACAGCCCCAAGGAGATGAACTTGGGCGAATGAGACCCTTATCCAATAGCTCTTGCAATTGGATCTTCAGCTCTGCCAACTCTCTGGGAGGCATTCGATAAGCTCTACGGGCTATAGGAGCAGTCCCGGGCTTTAGCTCTATGGCAAACTCAACATCACGGTCAGGAGGTAGACACCAGGTAATCTTCAGGAAAGACATCAGGGAACTCGCCGCAGACCACGGGGATATCTCGAATCCCTTGATCATAGGTAGCATTTAGCTGTGTGGGTAGCTGGTTTTGAGGCATAGGAAGTTGGAGAAGGAGTTTGGAGGTACTGTTAGGAATATCCACTCTCAAACTCTATTCAAGATGTCTATCATGGCTTTATACTGACACATCCAATTCATGCCTAAGATGACATCTATCTCTTGATCGCGCAGTACTATCATGGTGGTGGTAGGAAAGACATGTTTCCCCAACATTACTGGTATACAGCGGGACCACTTCCTTAGTATTTATCCGCCCTCCAGGCGAAGTATGCAGAAACTTTCTTTTAACTCCCCATGGGCAACTCATGCTTGATGACAAAAGTGCGACTGATGAAGGAATGCGATGCACCAGAATCAAACAAGACGATGCAGGATGATTGCACAGGAACCTACCGAGCATGACGGGCTCTCCGTCTGGGATGTTACTGACGGTGGTGAAGTAGACTTGCCCGTGCTTCCTGCCAAGCTTGCCCTTCTGGACGTGCTGCTGCGGTGCACGGTGCTGCTGCTGTGATCCTCCAGGGCCTTTCTGTGCATGCTGGGCATTTTTCTTGGGTTAGGGCAGTCGCGAGACCAGTGACCAACTTGGCCACAGTTGTAGCATGGATGGTTGTAAGCTGTTTGTGGGGTGGTGACACGAACACCAGGGGCGTTCGGCTGAGTGGCATTGCTGGTTGGCATTGTGGGTGGTGGCCGCGGTACGAACGACCACTTGCTGATGGGGGTATGGGGCACGGTTTTGGTGGTGGCTGTGGGGTGGTAGATGATTCTTGGGCGCTTATGGTTGCTGGAGAAACTGCTAGACCCAGCCTTCTTCTTCTTTTCTTTCCTGATACTGGCGGTTGCTTTCCTCGAAAGCAACAACACGGTCAACGACATCATGGTAGGATCCGTTTAGGTTGTTGGACAGACCTCTGCGAATCTTAGGGTGCAGACCCTGAGAAAACAATCTCTCTTCTTTTCCTCTGTGTTGACATAGTCGGAGCGGCATACTGGCTGGGTGGTTTGAATTGTCACACGTCCTGCATGACGGTGGAATCCTTCTGTTGCAGGGCCAAGAATGATCCAACTTCATTCTCATCAATCCCGAAGGGATGTGATGTGCTCTGAAAGCGGTGGCGGAACTCTTCCCAGGTCAGCTGGTGACCTATGGCTGGGCCGCCAACAGGTTGGCGTACCAGGCACTTGCAGGACCACGGAGCTGCTGAGAAGCGAACCGAGGCTTCTGGATCTCCGTGGCCAGGCAGTAGACTGAACTTCTGTTCCATGGAGCGTAACCCGTCGTCAGCCTCGAGAGGTTCATCGGCCTTTGTGAAGACCGGTGGCGTGTTCAGTGAATTCCACATAGGTTGTTCTCTGGTTGTTGCGGCGACCACGGTTGCCGTTGTTCTGCTGCCCTTGATTCTGAGCCATCAGATTGGCAGCGGCGGCCACGGCTGCAATGGCATCTGCCAGGGTAGATGGTACAGGTGGAGGGTTTGGGATGTTGGCATCATCAGAACCTCCGGCTCCGGTACGGGTGTTCACAGGCATCTGTATAAGCAAATCGGAACTCAGCATAAAGGATAAAGGTTTGAAACAACTTGATTGACAACTTCACTGATACAAAGATAGCTGGCTTGACAAAGATGACAACAGACTGATAAGGGAAAAGGCACGAAAAGAAAGATACATGCCAGACTTGGCAACAGACAGACTAACGCTCCCCAAACCTAGACTAAGGTTTAGGTAAGCAGATGGTACAGACACAAGGAGTCTAGTCATCATCGATGAAGATCAATCTTCGTCATCATCATCATCTCGATGATAAGCTCAGGCTCTTCCTCCTCTTCTTCATCTTCAACGTGGACATCTTCAGCAGGTCCACTTCTCATTCTGATCGGGCTCGTGTTCCACTTCAGGTTCTCCACGACTCCGTCTCGGGGTCTTCCATAACCGGGGGTACCAAGGGATGGAGTTGATCATGCAGTTTGATGCACTTCCTCGTGAAGCATATCATTGTACTGCTCGATCTGGGCGGTGTATTGCTGCAGTCCATGGAGCTGGGCTCTGACCACGTCCTCGCGGGTCCAAGCATCATTGCGCTGCTCGATAGCGCGAATCGTGTTCCGGTTGGCCTGCTCCAGGGAAGCTCGTGCCTCATAAAACTCCATGCGGGAGAGGTAGAAGTCATGCTCCATATTCTCCATTTCAGCCTTTAGGTCTTGATTCCTCCTTCAGCTGCTTGCGGGTGCGGAGGGGAAAGCGACGACCATTGGAGGATTCTCCAATTTCTTCCCGGTTCGTGGCGCCAGCTGGTGACGCGGCACACCGTTTGGTCCAGTCGACTTGCGGGAGTCCGCTTGATGATGGCCATCTGGATAAGAGGTTATAGATGAGAAAGGCTAGCAAGAAAAGGTATAGGCACACTAACCCATCGAACTCTTTTATAAACTTAAGTGAATGTGACATGATGCATGAATCGTTCCTACGGAACAAGGCAATGCAACTACTAAGGTAAGGTACATAGGGCTTATACAAGTTGTCTTGCTACTAGTTGCCAAAGACAAGATGAGATGAGAGAAGCAATTTGGACTCAAAATAGTCAAGTTTAGTTTCGTTAAAAAACATTTGAAGTTTCGCAAAAAGATTGCAACGTCATAGTGAGATGCTCCGATACCACTCTGTAACGTAACGGCTCTAATCCATGGCCCACTGATCACCGTCAACCACTGACAGTCGATCCGTACAGCCAAGAGGTTAGGACCGGGTCCGCTACTGGGCTACATCAGTGCCCGTTGTCCGCAGGATCATCTCACAATTCAGTTACAACCTCTTTAACATTTTGACAAGTAACATCGGAGTAAATAGCGGAAGACTTAGATAACAATAGTTTTACAAACCAGGGTTCCACATAAAATTAAAGTGAAGTTATTACAGACCATAGTTCAAATAGATAGAGTCGGCAAGTAGCATATGACAACAACTTAAGATAAAGATACATCCCCCAGCCCGAGGGTGAATAATCACTCATCGGCCTCATCGGCCTCCTCCTGAACAACGGTCACACAGCAGGGTCCAAGGCATACTGAGGAATCTGCCATACCTGCAACATGGGTAATAAAACCCTGAGTACAAAGGTACTCAACAAGACTTACCCGACTAAAGAAAAAGGGAGAAGACTCAGGAATGAAAGCTTAGGGTAGTCAAGGTAAGGCTTAAGCAAGATCAAGTATTTTGCAGAAAAGCATTTTTTTTGTAAATCTTATTTTATTTTGAAAGGTTCAGAATTTCCTCAACTCTTCATCATTCATGATTCATTTTACATTTCAAAATATTCCTAGTTGAGAACCACTCTCCGTTGACAGTCAGTGGACCAAGTCTCCATAACCGAGGAGCAACGTTAATCCGGATAAAGAATACTCAGCTGAGGATCCCTATTCACACTGCATATGTAGCACCCAAGCTTGCATATGCCAACTCTTACCACGATTCCTCCAAGATTGGGCCCGGTCCTACGCCACCCGGAAGTACAGTACACCACTCCAATCCGGGCCTCTAACCCACGTGGGTACATGCTACTTCCGCCATCTCTCCACTCCCAGTGCGCGGTTGTCGGTCCAATACTGGATTTCTCGGAGCCAGAGCTTTCCGTAGTATGTGAATAGTTACAAGTCTTGACCAGCAGGCCCCCATACGGATGGTCCCTACATTTTTCCGCCAGCGACAAGCACCTCGGCCCTCTAACCCAAGAGTACAGGTCCTGTCGTTTTTCAACCCTGTCCCGGCCGGCGTCAACTGTTGAGTCCCGGACTACAACATGACGGCACCGTACGCAAGGACAACCTCTCCTTCCCATTGACTAAGTACGGATCAGATACTAGCCAATAGTGGGAGTAAAACCAAAATCCCATAAAGATTCTTAAGTGATCACACTTTTGAAATTGGCTTTTTTATTGCAAATCTATTAATAGCATTGCTAAGCATTTTTCAAATACTTTTTGAAAGGCAGGTATCGGGTGTATCAGTGGTCAAGGTGGATAGTGCATCAATTAGGATAGCACACAACTCCTATAAACCTAATGCAATAATTAACTCAAAAGCATTTAAGGAAACATTTTATAAATTCAAGGAAAAGGGTTAAATGCACCGGGGCTTGCCTTGGATGGCAAAAAGAGCAGACTCGGGGTTGGTGGTGTAGGTGCCGGAGCTCGGGGTCGCCTCGGGGACAGATCCTTCGGTGGCTACCTCGACTTCAGGTCCTTCTTCGTCAACTATACGGATGCAATGATGAATGCTCATGAGAATGATGATATGGACTTAAGGTGCAAGACAATTCCACTGATTTTAGATTACTTTTAAACAAAGCATGATTGAATTCTAGGTTGAGCATAAAAGGTAATCATTTCTTCCTTAAGCAATATTGATTAACTAGCCCTTAATATAATTATCCTAAGCACCAACCAAACCTAGCATCACAAACATCATAGACCAAAGGGTAGGGGTCTATGAACATCAATCAATCCAAAGATCACATCATCAACACTTATTACCAACCCTAATCCATCTTTTCTATTTTCTTAATTTATTTAAAAGGTCATTTTATGAAGTTGCTCCAAAAATTACCAAATTAATCACATAAGTTCATTATGGTGTAGATAGATGGAAAAACAAATTTCATAATTTTGGAGGTCATAAGGTGCTCAAATAAAATCAGACATTAATTAGCAAAAGGCACTATTTAACAATTAAAATAAAGCTCAAAAATCAACTTGTTCCAAAAGACTTCAAAATTTTACCAGAGACTAAACATGGCATAAGAAAGCTCACAAATTTTTGTCTCATGATTTTTGGAGTTATAAATCACTCTCCAAAAATACCAAAACCTTCATTTTTCAATTAAAAGGGGAATTTTACATTTTCAAATTTTTGCACAAAACTCAAGTTTCATATTTTCATAAAATACTCCAGAGCATAAAGAGTCTACCACAAAAATTTCAGAATTTTGGATGCACACAGAACATCATAAAAAAAAGAGAAAACAGAACACTATTCACATCTCTCAGAAAAAGAGAAGAGCACTGTGCTCGTTCTAGGCCGGGCTCGGCGAGCGCGGGGCTCGGGTCGGAGAAGCGTCGGGACGGGCGAACGGAGAGCAGCTCTGGGCGAAACGGAGAAGTGAGCCTCGGTCCGAGCCGACTCGGGCGAGACGGAGAGCATGCGTGCCGAGGCTTGGGCTCGTCGAAAGGAGGGTCATGCGCTTGCGGGCTGGGCTCGGGCGAGCGGAGGGTCATGCGCTTGCCGAGGCTTGGCTCGGGCGAAGCGGAGTTGAAGCCGAGGCCGAAGGCTCGGATGCTTACCACGTGTCGGAGGCAGGGCTCGAGGGTGAGGCTCGACTCGAGGGTGAGGCTCGACACGAGGCGAGGCTCGACACGAGCTCGAGGGAGAAGATGACCGCGGCGGCGCTCCGGCGGTCCTGAGCAACAACAGCGACCGCAAGGGCCGGGTTAGAGTCGCACGGGGTCAAGGAACACAACACGGGGTCGGGAGAAGGTATCTGTGGCCGGAGACGGCGAATTCCACGAACCCGAGCTCGCCGGGTTTCGGCCGGGGATGGGGACGGCGAGCTTACGCCGGGCAAACGGCGGCGGGGAAGGTGAAATTGAAAGGTGGGAAAGCTTCACGAGCTCAAGGCGGAGCTTCTGAGCTAGGAGGTGGAGCGGAGGAGTGTCTGGAGAGTGCTGGCCACGGTGGCGGAGGTGGATGCGGAGGTCGAAGCTCCGGCGGCTTATATAGCCGCGGCTATGGGACGGTAGAGACCTCGAGGTCACGCGGTTAAGGTTTGCGGGGGCGTGCGCACTCGATTGCGCTCTGGCGGATAAGCTGGCGCGCAGCCGGGGCTCGGGCGCAATGCTCGGCCGGCGATGGCCACGCGGCGGCGGCGGCTGGGCACTGTAGGGGCCGAGAGCGATGGTCAGCGCTCGCGTGCGGGCGGGAGGGAACAGGGGAACATCGGTGGCAGGTTGGTGGCGCGTGGGGAGCAGCCGCCTGCGCTGCAGCCGCAGCGCCGGCGCCATGGTCGGGCCCCCCCTGGCCTCTGGCTCTACGGGAAGAAGAACAGTGCTAGGGTCTAGGGTTTGACTTTTGGCTGGTTTCTGAATTTTGCAAAAATCTCCCAAAATTTGAACTGTGCGACAAAAACTCAAAACACCAAAGTTGTTCAGAAAAGAGAGGTCTACAACTTTGTCAATATGAACATTTTCAAATTCCAAATAGTTTTTGAACTACATTCAAAAACAGAAAAGGGGACACTTTTCAAATTTGATTCAAATCAAAATTACTTTGGATTTCAAACTGAAACTTGAAAATCTTCCAATATGAAAGTTGTTCCATTTGACAAAACCTATAACTTTGCTAATATACACTTTTCTGAAACTCAATAGTTTTTGAATAATTTTTTTTAAAACCGAAAAGGGGACAAAAACTGGAATTTGAATGAATTTGAAATTACTGCAAACTTTATATAGAAACATGGAAATCTGTAAATACCAAAGTTGTTCCTCTAGGTCAGATTCACAACTTTGCTTTTTGAACCAACTCAAAATTTTGAATTTTGAAAAAGTTATCAAAAAGGGAATAAATCCAGGATTTGGGATTTTAGGGTTTTGCAAAAGGAAACTCAATTCAAATCTGATTTTTGAACTTTGATCAAAGCATCAAACATCAGGGCACTAACTTGAACAAAATTACATAGAACTAGGCACAGAGGTGAAATTACCATTTTGCCCCTATAGGAAGAAGTGGGCTAATAAGGGTTTTTGCAATAGAGATACATCACATAAAATGATACATTAAGCAAAAGCATACATGAAATCATGATCAAGATGATTAATGATGCTAATGATGATATGTCAAGTTAATTACATGCTTAAACACCAGAGGTGTTACACCTGCCCCAACCGCCCGCGCACCCTCGCCTCGACGCGGCACGCGCTGCACCACAAACCACGCGAGCTGCTCTGCTTCAACGATCCTGACCGCGGACGCAGCGCCGTTCGTGCCCGTCGTCGCCGGGCCCCCTTAGCGCCGCGCGCCCCGTCGGCATGTTGCGCCGCGCCAGCGCCGCCGGCGACCGGTGCGTGGAGCTGGAGCGCATCATCGCTGCCCGTGCCAGGTCCGGGAGCCTCGGCCTCGACGACGCGCTCAAGCTGTTTGATGAATTGCTGCCCCACGCCAGGCCCGCCTCGGTTCGTGTTTTCATCCACCTGCTTAACGTTGTCGCCCGCGCCCGATGCTCTTCTACCTCCGAGCTCGCCGTCTCCCTCTTCAACCGGATGGTCCGTGCTTGCTCCAACAAGGTGCGTCCAAACCTGTGCACGTACAGCATCCTCATTGGCTGTTTCTGTCGCATGAGTCGTCTGGAGCATGGCTTCGCCGCCTTTGGCCTCATTCTTAAGACAGGCTGGAGGGTGGATGGCTTAGTCATCAGTCAACTGCTCAAGGGCCTCTGTGATGCCAAGAGGGTCGACGAGGCACTTAAGCTGCTCCACATGATGGCTGATGATAGAGATAGAAACTGCACACCAAATGTGGTGACATACACCATGATGATTGATGGCCTGTGCAAAGCTAAAACAGTTGGCAGGGCCGAGGGTGTCCTTCAGCATATGATTGACAAAGGCGTTAAGCCAGACGTCCAGACATATACCTGTCTGATCCATGGGTACCTCTCTGTGGGACAATGGAAAGAGGTGGTTCGAAGGCTCGAAGAAATGAACGCATGTGGTCTTGACCCAAATGTTGTTACTTATGGTTCGCTGCTGGACTCTCTATGCAAGAATGGAAAATGCACAGAAGCCAGGAAGATTTTTGATTCTATGATTAGGAAGGGCATAAAGCCTGATGTAACTATCTACAACATTCTTCTTCACGGGTACGCTGCTAAAGGAGCCCTTGCTGATTTGCCAGATCTCCTAGATTTGATGGTAGAAAATGGTATTTCACCTAATCATTACACCTTCAACACTGTGTTCTGGGCATATGCTAAAAAGGCAATGATAGATGAGGCAATGCATATATTTAGCCAAATGAGGCACCATGGATTGAGTCCTGATGTAGTCAATTATGGAACATTAATAGATGCACTTTGCAAGTTGGGAAGAGTGGATGATGCTGTGCTTAGATTCAATGAGATGATCGACGAAGAGGTGACCCCTAATATTGTTGTTTTTAGCTCCCTGGTTTATGGACTCTGTACTGTTGACAGATGGGAGAAGGTCGAGGAATTATTTTTTGAAATGTTGAATCAAGGAGTCCATCCTAACGTCGTGTTCTTCAACACCATAATGTGTAACTTATGCAAAGAAGGACGCGTTATGGAAGCCCGAAGGTTCATTGACTCGATGGAACATATGGGTGTGAGACCTGATGTTACCTCATATAATATATTAAGATGGCCACTGCTTAGCTGGTAGAATTGATGAAGCGGCAAGTTACTTGATGGTATGGTCTCACTTGGCTTGAAACCTAACATTGTCTCCTATAATACATTGCTTCATGGCTACTGTAAAGCTGGCAGGATAGACAATGCATATCGTCTTTTTCAACAAATGGTGAGGAAGGGAGTTACGCCTGGAGTTGTGACTTACAATACTATACTGCAAGGTTTATTTCAGACTCGGAGATTTTCTGAAGCAAAGGAGCTCTACCACAATATGATTAAAAGTGGGAAACAGTGAGACATTGACATATACACCATAATTCTAAATGGGCTTTGCAAAAATAATTGTGTTGATGAAGCATTCAAAATTTTCAGAGTCTGTGTTCCAAGGATCTTCGACCTGACATTATTACTTTAATATTACCATTATGATTGATGCTTTGTTCAAAGGTGGAAGAAGGAAGATGCCATGGATTTGTTCGCTGCTATCCCTGCCCATGGTTTAGTTCCAGATGTGGTGACCTATAGCTTAATGATGGAAAATCTCATAAAAGAAGGGTTGCTAGATGAGTTTGAGAATCTGTTTTTGACAATGGAAAAGAGTGGATGCCTTCCAGACTCACGCATGCTAAATGCTATAGTTAGGAGGCTGTTGGGTGGAGGCGAGATAGTGAGGGCTGGGGCTTACCTCTCCAAAATTGATGAAATGAAGTTCTCACTTGAGGCTTCCACTACGTCCTTGTTAATATCACTTTTCTCAAGGGAGGAATATAAGAACCATGCAAAGTCCCTACCTGAAAAGTACCATTTTCTTGAGGAGGTCAACAAATGAGCATTATGTTAAATGGAATAAATTCTTAGCTGCGTGGTATGTCTATCTCATGCTCCATTTGTTTGATGAAATTCTTTACGGTTGTGTTGTACTGCTAGTGCATGTGAGCATCATGTTTATCACCTGATAAAGTTATATTGTCTTTAGTCCTAGTCATCTTTACAGTGGGAATCACATGAGTTTCTGCCTTTTGTTGCTTAGTTTTTAAGAAATTCTTCACAGCTGGGAATACATTATCTGGACTTTTTAATCCTTAAGGTGATTTCTATACACTAAGCTTTGTGTTTTCCGCCACAGTTTGCAGTATCCCGCGCCACCCCTGAATATTTGTTGTTAGCAGTGCCTTTTTCCCCTACTAATAACTACTGTTAGGAGTTGTATTTTCCCGAATATCCTGCTAGCAGTGTGTGCTGATTGTAGTTCCATGGAACAGGTAAATCCAATATATATCATCTTCCGTGGATCAAGAGGTTAACAAAGATCTAACAATTGCATTACTGTTTGTTTGATATAATATTGATAGCACTGGATGTACCAAATTTGAGTGGTATGTCTACTATGGGCATATTTTGTCCATTTTTCTACCAGTCCGAAACTTGTTGGCTATGAAACCCTAACTTTGCAAACTGAGCAGTTTTTTTCTATGATCACATCATAAGATCTCTTTGCAATTTAGAACTCGTGTTTACTGAAACTAAGACCAGGGCTTACAATGTGAACTGGATTTTTCCTTTCCACTAGGTTGGTGCTGAACTACGTTTTTTATGTCCACATGCCATGTCTAGAGTCCTGACCATCAGATGGAATGGCTTGCTTGGATAACTTTTTTTTTAATGCAAGCCTGCTTGGATAAATAACTCACCAGTCACCAATGTAAATAATTTAAGGGAAAATTTCTCTTCCTCTCTTCCATGTTGCAAGAGATTCACCTTTTCATCTATTTAGACAATTATGGTTCTTAACATCTTGCTTTACTTTAGCAAATCTGTTTTTATCTTCTTTTTTAGAGACATTATTTTACATGTCAATTTAATTGGACCATTAGCTTCAATCCATATTTGCTTAGAACTGAACTTTTTGTTCTGTATGCAACTGTTCTTATTTGCTCTGGTGCCACTGTGCTCAGGGGCAGAGCTTGGAATGGGACAAGGAGGGTGCTTAGTAATGAAATAATATGTATAAACCATACTTTTTGGCATGTTAATCTTGGTTATACACTTTAATCAAGCTACTATGCATTTTGGGCTAAAAAAGGATAACACGGGCAACGGATGGGGTGGGTTGGAGGGGTGGGGGATTTTCCAGTGTCCAGTCCTGGCAGCACCTGCCTTGTATCCTGTCCTTGATTGTGCTGCTGACATTCACTATTACATTTGCATGTTTAATGATTTAATTTGTACCTTTTTTTTTGTAAAGCCTCTTATCTCTAAGATGGATTCATGTTCTTTTGTTTAACTTTGTTTTTCATTTCTTTGCCACCGTTGGAAGAAAATGCCTTATTCTTGTTTGCCTAATGCTCCATAGAAGGGACGACCAGTTATTTTTATCTATAGTTCTTTTTCATTATGTGTTCATTTGAATTAATTTCGGGCTTTATATTATGTGTTCATATGGAATGATTTTGGGTTTAATATTTTTGCTTCAGGAATGTCTTGGTAATTCTGCATCTTTATCTGTTGGACCACCTGGCCTCCTGTTTATAATGGTAAATGAGACTTGGATGAATGACAGTTTGGACGGAGCAGATTTCATAATGGTGGCGCCATGGCAAACTACTTCGCATTTGACATGGGTCCACCTTGGATAGATATGGTATGGATCCAGACAATGCTGAATATTGCAGAAATATCCAGAATGGCTTCATGTCAAACACAAAAAGATGAATGCCTATGGCAGTAGGGATCTTAACGCTCCCTACATGTCTGAGGTCCTGTTTAGTTCCCCAACATTTCCAAAAATTTTTTAATTCTCTGTCACATCAATCTTTAGATGCATGAATGAAACATTAAATGTAGGTAAAAAAATAACTAATTGTACTTTTAGTATATACATGTCGAGACGAATCTTTTGATGCTAGTTAGTCCATGTTTGGACAAAGTTTGTCAAATAACAACAAAAGTGCTACAGGAACTTTCCCAAAAAATTTAGGAAATTAAACAAGGCCTGATTCTGAATTCTGATCCTTCAGATGCTTTATCTGGCTTGAGGCTGTAATAGTCCAGTAATGGATCAAAGGAATCATGGGGAAGAGCCAATACATTGTTCACTCTCAATAAATAACCTTCTGTCACAGTTTTGATGTTGTGCGCGATCAACTTGGACTTGTCCGATCAGAGTTCCCCCACACATTCTATGGTATTGCAGGAACGCAGGTTGCAATACTCTTCACACCTTAAAAAAAAATAGGAGCATTAATTTTAGTTTCTGAATCACAGGAATATTGATTTTTATACTGTTGTTCCTGTTAAGTTGTTTTCGATTGAAAACGTGTGCCTGTTGCCGATTTTATTTTCAAAAAAACCATTACAGAAACACTTATTGTTGTTGATTGCTTGCACCTATATCTTGATTGTTGCTAGAAGTTGTGATGGATTGTGGTTGAGCAAATTTGGATTGTTAAAATAGTAACAAAATCATAAATTCAACTTTCTTGAATGGATTGTGCTTACGCTGGACATTTCAGCTTAAATAATGGCATAAGCCTGGCGGAGTTATAAATAACGATTTCATGATAATAAACTCTTGTTCCATGATTGATCTAAACTCTTATTTCATGATTGGGCTTATGCTGGACAGGCTGACAAGGCTTCAAGAAATTAATTTGGCATTTTCAAGCTTTCCAACATAAGCGGGAAGAAACGGGAACCTATACCATCTGCGGCCATTGATGGTGATGCTGATGTGGATAGTGAGAGCAGCAGCGATGAAGAAGATGCCATGGATTTGTTCGCTGCTATCCCTGCCCATGGTTTAGTTCCAGATGTGGTGACCTATGGCTTAATGATGGAAAATCTCATAAAAGAAGGGTTGCTAGATGAGTTTGAGAATCTGTTTTTGACAATGGAAAAGAGTGGATGCCTTCCAGGCACATGCATGCTAAATGCTATAGTTAGCAGGCTGTTGGGTGGAGGCGAGATAGTGAGGGCTGGGGCTTACCTCTCCAAAATTGATGAAATGAACTTCTCACTTGAGGCTTCCACTATGTCCTTGTTAATATCACTTTTCTCAAGGGAGGAATATAAGAACCATGCAAAGTCCCTACCTGAAAAGTACCATTTTCTTGAGGAGGTCAACAAATGAGCATTATGTTAAACGGAATAAATTCTTAGCTGTGTGGTATGTCTATCTCATGCTCTATTTGTTTGATGAAATTCTTTACGGTTGTGTTGTACTGCTAGTGCATGTGAGCATCATGTTTATCACCTGATAAAGTTATATTGTCTTTAGTCCTAGTCATCTTTACAGTGGGAATCACATGAGTTTCTGCCTTTTGTTGCTTAGTTTTTAAGAAATTCTTCACAGCTGGGAATACAATTATCTGGACTTTTTAATCCTTAAGGTGATTTCTATACACTAAGCTTTGTGTTTTCCGCCACAGTTTGCAGTATCCCGCGCCACCCCTGAATATTTGTTGTTAGCAGTGCCTTTTTCCCCTACTAATAACTACTGTTAGGAGTTGTATTTTCCCGAATATCCTGCTAGCAGTGTGTGCTGATTGTAGTTCCATGGAACAGGTAAATCCAATATATATCATCTTCCGTGGATCAAGAGGTTAACAAGAAGATCTAACAATTGCATTACTGTTTGTTTGATATAATATTGATAGCACTGGATGTACCAAATTTGAGTGGTATGTCTACTATGGGCATATTTTTTCCATTTTTCTACTAGGCCGAAACTTGTTGGCTATGAAACCCTAACTTTGCAAACTTTGTAAAGCCTCTTATCTCTAAGATGGATTCATGTTCTTTTGTTTAACTTTGTTTTTCATTTCTTTGCCAACCGTTGGAAGAAAATGCCTTATTCTTGTTTGCCTAATGCTCCATAGAAGGGACGACCAGTTATTTTTATCTATAGTTCTTTTTCATTATGTGTTCATTTGAATTAATTTCGGGCTCTATATTATGTGTTCATATGGAATGATTTTGGGTTTGTTGGGGGAAAGAACCCTCGGCAGTGACGTCGCGCGGGCTGAGTCAGGAGGAAACCCTCGTTGATGCCCTGTTTTCCTTTTATGAATACCCTCGTCGTCCGATAAGCCCCTCGGGCCGTTTTACTAACCCTCGTACATAAGCCCGGTTCTTTGGGTGGTCTTACGTTTCTTGCAGGAGTGAGGCGCGGGAAGAGCGAGTGACGACCCTCGCACAGACCGCGCGACCTTCGCAGGGAAGGTCAGTCTTAGCAGGTGGCGCACGGACGAATGCCTTGCGACCGACGGAGCTGAGAAGTGACCTTCGCGCCCCTGGCGGAGGCGCGAGCAAGCCGGGCGGCGGCGGACACGTGGGAGGCGAACTAGGGTTTCTACGATGACTGTGTTTGTACGGTTTTGCCCTTCCGTTTGTGTAGCGCAGAGGAATCTTTCATGTACCCTTTTGTAATTTGGTCTGTGCCCCTTGGTATTCCCTATAAATACCAGGGGATGAACAGTGTAATGACGACAGTTTTTTTTGGGTATAGAGCCACAGTAACTCTGTTCTCGCGCCCCTGTACCTTCGTGTTGGTTTCCTTTCCGTTGCATCTCAGCTTGGTTCTGACGACTGGCCACCTTCGCCACTCCCCTGCACGAGTGCGGAGGTAGGGCAAGTGTGTTACCAACAGGGTTTAATATTTTTGCTTCAGGAACGTCTTGGTAATTCTGCATCTTTATCTGTTGGACCACCTGGCCTCCTGTTTATAATGGTAAATGAGACTTGGATGAATGACAGTTTGGATGGAGCAGATTTCATAATGGTGGCGCCATGGCAAACTACTCCGCATTTGACATAGGTCCACCTTGGATAGATATGGTATGGATCCAGACAATGCTGAATATTGCAGAAATATCCAGAATCGCTTCATGTCAAACACAAAAAAGATGAATGCCTATGGCAGTAGGGATCTTAACGCTCCCTACATGTCCGAGGTCCTGTTTAGTTCTCCAACATTTCCCAATTTTTTTTATTCTCTGTCACATCAATTTTTAGATGCATGCATGAAACATTAAATGTAAGTAAAAAAAATAACTAATTGTACTTTTAGTATGTACATGTCGAGACGAATCTTTTGAGGCTAGTTAGACCATGTTTGGACAAAGTTCGTCAAATAATATCAAAAGTGCTACAAGAACTTTCTCAAAAAAATTAGGAAATTAAACAAGGCCTGATTCTGAATTCTGATCCTTCAGATGCTTTATCTGGCTTGAGGCTGTAATAGTCCAGTAATGGATCAAAGGAATCATGGGGAAGAGCTACCAGATGAACTACTCAAGCATCAAAGAGATTTCTCCAAAGGAATCATGCAATGATCTGGAACTCTTTTTTTAAAAAAAAAAAAAATCTAAACTCGAGGAATCATGGTGATCGGCAATCACGACTCTTCTCCCTCGATAGAAAGGCAATGGACAGCTACTAGAAAGACATTTGTTATGTCGATATCTATTATTTTGGTCCCCTTTGCTTTTTTTTAATTCGAATTTCTATCCTCTGCAATTGGATAGCTAGTATATAAATTTGTTGAGTCACTCTAATCAGTTCCTCGCGTGCTGCAATATTTTGCCCGTGCCGTGCGGTATATGGCTTTGAATGATGAATGAATTTCTATAGAGAAAGAGAAACGTTCTCTAGTTGGGGAATCTTGTATATAGGGTGGTGACTTTGGTGGAGCAACTCATATCTTTTCGCCATTTTATTATTTTTTTCTCCTTTGGTTCATTGTTTGAGGAAATATAGATCAAACAAACCTTTTTAACCTTCACATGGGCTGTAAAATGTTCCCAAAGGAAAAAAAAAAATCTTCCTGGGCCGGAAGGCTTTGAGACCAGTCAGTGTCCACACCCCACGGCCCACCCCACGGAAACCCTAGCTGAGGGAATAATAAGAGGCCGCCGCCCGCCATAATTCCCGCGCGCTCCGACGGCGACGGACCGATTCCCGCCACCGCCCTTCCACCTCCGCATACGACCTCCCCCTCCCCTCTCCCTCGCAGTCGCAAATTTGGCCGGCGCCCTGTCCTTCTGATACATACGCCTCATTGATGGGTCGGTAGGCCGGACCCAAGAGGGCCAAGGTACTGTAAACCAGATGCTATATGTTCCTCGAGCTCTGATCGATGTGCTCTTTCTTCTTCGTTGTATCCAGTATGTTTTGTGCTCCAGTTCGCTCCTAATTCTGCTCTGTTTCCGGGCTGAAGAAGGCTCCAATTTCCTCGTCATCGTCTAATCCTGCGGTTGCCTCTGGTCCGGCTAAGGTGAGGGAGAAATCACTGACCTACACTTTGTTCTTATATAATATAATCCTTCATGCCACGCAGATAAAGTTACGCCTAAATTAACTTCCTTTTATTCTTAATAATGTAAAATTGTTTCTTTCCAATTTGTTAGTTACCTACCTCTTTAGTGCTTCGTTTTAGGTCTGGCAACCGGGTGTCGATGCACTTGAAGATGGAGAGGAGCTCCACTTTGATCCTGATGCTTACAATTATATCCGAGGGTTTGGCATTGGCTGGTCTTGCTTGAGGTAAAATTCGCCTGCGCTTTTCTTTACATCTGCATCCTAACTTCAGGCCAATGCATTGTTCATTCTCAATGAATAACCTTCTGTCACAGTTTTGATGTTGTGCGCGATCAACTTGGACTTGTTCGATCAGAGTTCCCCCACACATTCTATGGTGTTGCAGGAACGCAGGTTGCAATACTCTTCACACCTTTTTAAAAAATAGGAGTATTAATTTTAGTTTCTGAATTACAGGAATATTGATTTTTATACTGTTGTTCCTGTTAAGTTGTTTTCGATTGAAAACGTGTGCCTGTTGCTGATTCTATTTTTGAAAAACCATTACAGAAACACTTATTGTGGTTGATTGCTTGCACCTATATCTTGATTGTTGCTAGAAGTTGTGATGGATTGTGGTTGAGCAAATTTGGATTGTTAAAATAGTAAGATAAGAAATCATAAATTCAACTTTCTTGAATGGATTGTGCTTACGCTGGACATTTCAGCTTAAATAATGGCATAAGCCTGGCGGAGTTATAAATAACTATTTCATGATAATAAACTCTTATTCCATGATTGATCTAAACTCTTATTTCATGATGATTGGGCTTATGCTCGACAGGCTGACAAGGCTTCAAGAAATTATATTGGCATTTTCAAGCTTTCCAACATAAGCGGGAAGAAACGGGAACCTATACCATCTGCGGCCATTGATGGTGATGCTGATGTGGATAGTGAGAGCAGCAGCGATGAAGAAGATGAAGAAATTGATGAGGATACAAAGCCCATCCTACATGTATGTTCTTTTTAAATCAAGATAGTAACTCTAGGCTTTGCCACACACACAAAAAAAACAAGTATCCAGCATGCTATGTTTATATGTAGCTCACTAGTTGTGGTTTGTTCTGTTACTATATTTGAATGTACCAGCTAAAAAAGGTGGCTCATGCGGGGTGTGTAAATCGGATACGCTCAATGACTCAAGAACCGCATATATGTGCTACGTGGGGAGATACTGGTCATGTTCAGGTAATTCAGTTCATACCTCACATCACTTTTTATCTGCTGTGATCGTTACCTTCCAAAACCTGTACAGAAATTTTCTTTTATATTCGCCTAGTAACAGAATGGATACTATATGTGTTATGTTTCTTTTTGAAAACATATATCCAGAAACAAAGAGCACCATGCCTGACTAGTTCTTTGTGAATTGCTAAACTTTTGCTGGTTGATAAATATGCAGGTGTGGGACTTGAGCTCCGTCCTTAATTCTTTAGCAGAGTCAGCGACACCTTCACCCAAAGAAGATGACATAATCCACAGACAGACACCTGTTAAAGTATTTAGTGGCCATAAAGCTGAGGGATATGCAATTGATTGGAGTCCACTTGTTACCGGAAGGCTTGTTTCTGGTGTGTATATGATCTTGCACATTCACAATACTTGTCATCTGCTGTGATGTTTAAAATGTTGCCATAGTTGAGAACTTAACGCGTCGTGTCTTCCCCTCTATTCCGTGCTCATAAATTATTGGTACCATTTAATTTGGCGTGTATGCATTTTCATTGATTAAATTAATTTGTTTTCTATGCAGGTGACTGCAATAAGAGCATTCACCTGTGGGAGCCGACTCCATCTGACTGGAACGTAGATGCGAATCCATTTGTTGGACACTCAGCCAGTGTTGAAGATTTACAGGCATGTCTGAATGCTGTATCATATATCTATTCACATGTTTCTTTGAATGTGATTGTCTGAACTATTACATCTATATCTTTGCAGTGGAGTCCCACAGAAGCTGACCTATTTGCCTCTTGTTCCGTCGATGGAACAATATCAATATGGGATATACGTACAGGAAGAAACCTTGTATATCTATCAAGGCTCATAAAGCTGATGTGAATGTTATCTCATGGAATAGGTATATTAAGTTGAAAAATCTATTGATTTTGTGAGTACTATAACTTATTACTGGTGCATAATATTTTACTCATGTTTTGACTTGTGAGTCAGGCTTGCTAGCTGCATGATAGCCTCAGGGTGTGATGATGGTAGTTTCTCAGTTCGCGATCTTAGATCAATTCAGGTATTTCCTTGATGAACCACAACTTTTTATGTGTGTGTGTCATGTAGCCAACTCAATGCCGTTTTTCTTATTTTTTTTTTCTATAATTTGTTTTAAGTTGGCATCTGTTTCCTCTGTAATATGCGGGAACAAAATTACACATGACTAGGTGTTCTGAAGAATGAAGATATAAGGAAGTTTTTTTAATCGACTCATGGATAATTAAAAAAGTAGATGAGCTATGCTTTAGTATGATATTTTCTTTAAGTTAGAGGTATTCTACACTAGATATGTTCTGTTGCTGCTAGTATGTAAACAGTGTCACTGTGCACAAATCAGTGTAGCTAACTATCAAGGTTGTACTATTGTGATATTACCGAGTTTATCATCTGCTGATAGTTATTTTGGTTTTGAACCTTTTTAAGTATTGCTTAATACTTGAATCTTTTTTCCACTGTGCTCTTTATCATACTGGTAGGAGGACTCGTTGGTAGCACATTTTGAGTACCACAAGAAAGCAATTACATCTATCGAGTGGAGTCCACATGAAGCTTCATCATTAGCTGTAACTTCTGAAGATCATCAACTCACGTAAGTTTCCATCCTTTCCTTGTCATTCATGTTTTAGATGCCCCCTGGATTACTGATTTTTTCGCCTAGTATTTGCTGACACGTGTCTTGAATTGTTTTGGTTTAGAATTTGGGACCTTTCATTGGAAAGAGATGCAGAAGAGGAGGCTGAGTTCAGAGCGAAGATGAAAGAGCAGGCAAATGCACCAGAAGATTTGCCCCCCACAACTTCTATTTGTTCATCAGGTAGTACCATTAAATTATCCTCTCATTTTATTATGATGGCATAGGACGTTACTTGCGTTTGGCTTCATCTCTTGTGGCATATGATTTGTCTTGCTCGTTTTTTTCGTTACATTTTAAAAAGGCGTACTTATGACATCTGTTTGTATGAGCAGGGCCAGAGAGATTTGAAAGAACTGCACTGGCATCCACAGATACCCTCGATGATCATATCAACGGCAATTGATGGCTTCAATGTGTTGATGCCTAGCAACATTGATACAACCATTCCTGGCAACACTAATACAACCATGGCATCTTCTGAGCCATAGGTGCTTGTGGTAGCAATTTTCAACTTGCAAGTCCTGGCATCTAGGTCTACACATGCAGTGGTCTGTATATTGTGTCTGAGTTTAGCATTGAGTGCAATGCTGACGTGTTCGGGCATGATGTGAGCATATAGCACCTGCTTTTGATGATAAGATATACTCCCTCCGTCCCAAAAAAAAAAGAGTCGCTATGGGATGCGTGCTGGTCAAACTTGCTCAACTTTGATTGAATTTATACAAAATGTGTGCAATATTTTTATCTCCAAATAATTTTATTATAAAAGTACATTCAAAGATCTATCCAATGATACTAATTATGTAGCATAAATATTAATACTTTATTTTATATATTTGGTCAAAGTTGATATTTGTTGACTTTTGGGAAGCGAGAATGGCTCTTTTTTAGGGACAGAGGGAGTAATATATAGATGATAAGATATAATAGGCACATGCTTTTGATAGTATCTTGGATGCCCTATATATATAGATATAATAGGCACATGCTTTTGATAGTATCTTGGATGGCAATCCTCTCCTCGAATGCCCTGTGTTTCTTCCCCTGATAATTTAGGTGGATGTTGGCCCAGCATATAGCACCTGGCAGACAGGCTGACACACTGGTTGTTTCAAGCTAGCAGCTCAGGTTGTGTTGGTGTTGAGACTAGAAGGGCAAATTTGATTGGTAGTAATGATTCAATTGCAATATTTTAAGAATCAGAATTGCTGAAGTTGTAGCAGAGTATGGCTGTGGTTAGTGATGAAGGACGGCAATAGGCTTGACTGGTCGGCGGTCTGTTGTCGACTTTGTTCGTTTTGGAAAATTTGTCCGCCGTCCATTTGTAAATGCTGCTGAGTATGTGCTCACTTTGTATAGAAAATTAAATATATCAGCTAGGCTGTAGGCGCATATTCTTTCTATTAAATAATTAAATAATAAATATACATAGCATAAGAGAGATTGAAAACAAGCGATAATTAAATAATGAATATATACATAGGCGTAAGAGATTGAAAACAGGCGAAAGAATAGTTTTGCGGTGGGGGAAAAAAACGTGCTCCTCCCTTAAGCGTTAATCAGCTCTATATATCTTCATCTTCTAGACTTCCAAACTAAAGGCAAAAAAAAAGCAACGCTTTTGTTTTATTTTACTATATCAAACGCTTTTGTTTTATTTTACTATACCAAAGGCAAAAAAAACGCTTATGTGTTTACTATATTTGCGTGCGTTAACGAAAGAATACTTATTTTTTTATAATTCATTCATTTTGGGATGCAACTTTAACGACTACTTTGCAGTAAAATGCATTTATAATCTCATGCATTTATGGTATCATTAAGTTTTAAACTAAACATTTTATAGAAGCTAATACATAAGATAACAGAATTATTGTGTACAAAATACAGCTTAGAACTCATACCAAAATACTTATGTTTTATAACGTCATAAAATAGTAATGTTTTTGAATTTGAACTTATATATAGTTACCCAAAGTTCCAAAAGCTTTTCTCCGTAATAAAATAAATAAAACAAAAAAAGGGTTTGTTATTTGTGAGCAGGTATATAATTCGCCCAGTCTCCTTATTTTAGCCAACGCAGGAGCACGAACAACCAAGGAACAAAGAGAGGGGAATTTCACCTTGTCCCTTCCTCGATCAACCAACACAAATTTGCCTCCGTCCGTACAAGAGCTGCCTGTGAATCTGCGATTGAGGACGAACAATGCGTCGTCCATCGATCATGAGGCGTCTCCAGCGGAACTGAAGAGGTCGATTCGATCGGTTAGCGGTGGATTGAAGAATGGAGAGCGAGAAGGGAGGGGGGAAGATGGACGAGGTGGTGGAGCAGCAGCTGACCAAGAAACAGATCGAGGAGTTCCGGGAGGCGTTCAGCCTCTTCGACAAAGATGGCGACGGTACGGCCGGCCGGCGGCCGGCCGGCCATTTTCCTGTTCTTCTAATCTCCTCTGCATCGCACTGTTCGTTCTTGGTCGATGGATTGCAATTGCAACAGCATTTGACGGTGGTGGATGAACGAAACCAGGGACGATCACGACCAAGGAGCTGGGCACGGTGATGCGGTCGCTGGGGCAGAGCCCGACGGAGGAGGAGCTGCAGGAGATGGTGAACGAGGTGGACGCGGACGGCAGCGGCGCCATCGACTTCCAGGAGTTCCTCACCCTGCTGGCGCGCCAGATGCGGGAGGCCAACGGCGCCGACGAGGAGGAGCTCCGGGAGGCCTTCCGCGTCTTCGACCAGGACCAGAACGGCTTCATCTCCCGCGACGAGCTCCGCCACGTCCTCCAGAACCTCGGCGAGCGCCTCTCCGACGACGAGCTCGCCGAGATGCTCCGCGAGGCCGACGCCGACGGCGATGGCCAGATCAACTACACCGAGTTCGCCAAGGTCATGCTCGCCAAGTGAGTCCGTCGTCTGTCATCCACACAACACATCCTGATCAAAAAGATGACTTTTTTTTTTCTTCTCTCTCTGCATCAGAACTGTTCATGCAAGCATGATTTGTACCTGGATGGAGTCTGAAATGTAACGTTGGGTAGTATTTGTGCAGACGAAGGAACCAGGAGCTGGAAGACCATGGGAGCGAATCATCTCACTCCAAGGGACTGTGCCCCTGTACAATCCTCTGAAACTCTGCAACCTTTTAGTTTCTAGCTGTCAGGAGAAACAAATGTAACTAACTGCAAGCAAAGCAAGAATCTGCATGATTCGCAGTGTAAATTGAAACAAAAATAAAACTACTGAAATGATGACTGAATACAAATATAAGTTCCCAATGAAAGAGTCTGCTTTTTTTTTCTTTCTTGAAAATGGAAGGCAGATCATTTAGCCCTTCTCTGCTCAGTGCTGAAAAATGGGGCAAGATGGCAAGAACATTCTGGGTTTCATTTCGCAGATTGTAGAACATGGTGTTTCAACATACATGACTCATAGGCATATTCGGATATACAAAACTCATACTGAAAACCTACTGAACGAACTTCCCTTCAACTACAGCAAGCAATTGAATCTCTCAACATGCAGCATTTACAACAATGCCGGAGTACCAGCACGGTTTTCCAGCCATCCCAGGCCATCCACCATTACATGCAGAATGCAGTGCACAGTACAGGCTACAGAAATAGGTTCTGCTTGGAAGAATGGTACACAAATAGTTTGCCATCCTTCCTCTTTCCAAGGTTCTGCTAAGCATGTAGCGTCTGAGTATCGTCGGATTTCCAGACGACGTCCTGTAAGGTCTTGGAAAGGTTCTTGTAGAACTGCAGAAATTTGCAGACTGTACATCTTAGTACATACTGTTCAAACAAAAGATGCTGAAAGAACAAACAAACTATGAATTGCAGTAACTTAGGGAATCTAAACTGGTAGTGACTAGACAAGCAGATGGATAGGGATTAATCAGCTTGTTCAGCTTATGAACTGTAGTACATGAATACATATATTTCTTTATTGGCATGATCTTTGCATGCCACATAGTTACCTTATGAAATTCCAGAGTGTCGCCTTTGGCTTTTCGGACTTCTACCATGTGAAGAGAGGGTGCAACTTGCAGTATCTGGGTCAATATGAATAATAAATGTTAGGCAGAAGAAGTTTACAAAAGAAGATTGCAGTTAAGGAAAACTATTAAGCTTTACCTCAGTAGCAACATTGAGGTTTCCCTTCCTCCCTGCCTTTACCTTTTCGAGCCTCAACTGATCACACAATGGAAAAGAGAACTTTTAGCATGCGGAAAGGTATATTTAAAGTTTGTATTCATTTCTAGAAGTCGTGCGCTCAAGAAAATATTCAAACAATAAGTTATTAGTAGGTACCTTGTAATTTTTCTTCTGAACATCAAATCCTAGAGGTTTTGCAGCTTCCTCAATCTTGCGGACAATTTCTTTGGGTGGACACTTTGATGTAAACCTTGTTTCTCTTTTAAACTCCTGGAGATACAGTGACTAAAAATTAGAGAAGAGACTACAAAACAGTAAGATTGCAAAATAATGATGGCCATGCCGGGAAATCCTAAATTGAGAGGAAAAAATGCAAGTATTGTTGGAACTAGCATTCTAACCACATAGGCATATAGATTTAGAATTAGCTTGCAACATCCTTTGTAATTGTGTAATTAACTTTTACTGGCATAATTCAAAGGAAACCTAGTGCACACTACGCAGCAGGCAATGTCCTTAGAAAATCATGGTGATTTTAGCTATCGCACATTGCAATTTAAAAGTTCTAGGTTACTACAGAGCACTCAGGACATCCTTTACCTGCTCTGAGTCGAATAAGTTTCCAAGGTTTAGGCCTGCTGACATTGAAATCAGTTCGAAGGCATTCAGAGCTACTGGTTCTTCTTCTTTCTTTTCTGTCACATGGTGCTCCTGAATTATGGCAAATAAAATTGTAAAACTAGTTAGTAATTAAAATCTGTGACATTATGCATGAGAAGGGAAAAATGCACCATTTACTCACTTCTGAATCATTGAAGACAGCATCCACATCATCCAACGTGTTGTCATATTTTTCATCAAACTCTGGGCGCTTGTAGCCCTTTTTGAACCACTCATCCTCTAATATTTCTGGGATTGTTATTCTCTGCCATGGTTTACCAAAATGTGAGTCTAATCCAACGGAGTAAGATAAAATTATGGAGGCTCATTCATTTTGAAACCAGACTCAGGTTCAGCACATTATCAACCCATCCTTGACTGGAAGTTGCAAATTTGAAACTCGACACGAAGGGATTTATTTTGAGATATGTGCATTTCCAAATTGCCGTATACTTTCTCTAAAATTAGAAAACTGATGTTTTTTTTCCTCAACTGCATCTAACAATGGCTGCATACTCGTGTACATTAGGAACTTCTAAAATTTGTGTTAATTTGAGTTACATGACAAATGCTGGATCAATGGGAATACCATTTAATTAATGGATATTGGCACTCTGGCAGCATCAGGTGATCTATGAGCCTACTGTGGGATACATTATATGGTGAATGAAGATCTGTTCTATTCCATTATCCTAGGATTGTTTTGTTAGTGTTTTTATTTTCAAACAGCTTTTGTGCTCTGGCATACCGTCATTGGATTCGGATCAAGGATTCTTGTTAACAACCTCTTGGCAGGAAAAGATGTCCACGGTGGAAATGTAAATTCTGCATTTGATATCTGCCAGGAAAAGAAGGGTAAAGTCAAATAAGCATGAATAAGCATGACTGCAGCAGTGACCTAAAAGCCATGCAATGCTCACTTTCTTATACAACATCATGAGATTGGAGTCCTCAAATGGCAAAACCCTGCTAGCAGAACAAACAGGATAACTCCACATGACCACAGATCAGCCATTGCACCATCATAGCCTTGATCTTCAAGGACCTGTACAAAGTTTATATGAATATTTAAACGATTGTATTCCTAACAATCATCAATTTCTATAATATGCATTACTGGTCCATTTTATATACTTGTCTGTCATTACCTCTGGTGCAACATAGTTTGGAGTCCCACAAGTCGTGTGCAGCAGTCCATCATCCTGAACAAGAACCAAAGAGACAAGAAACATGCTTAAAAATATGTCGAGGGGACTGAAGATTTTCAGGCTTGAAGGACTAAGGGGTTATTTGTTGAGCAAAATGTGTGAACTTTTACCCTGTAACTACTGAAGTACTCATTGGTAACTTGGAGGCATACAAGTACGAAGTCATTACCTTGATTTGCTGAGATAGTGCGCTCAGCCCAAAGTCAGAGACCTTCAGGTTTCCATATGAATCGAGCAGTAAATTTTCAGGCTGCAGTATCATAGTTTAGATTCTGAATAGAGTTCTCAGTTGCAGAAAAAAGACACACCAGAAATTGAGCTCACTTTTAAATCCCGGTGGTACACACCCCTGCTATGACAATAATCAACTGCATTGATTAATTGTTGGAAGTACCTCCTTGCCTCATCTTCCCTCATTCGACCATGGTTAACCTTTACAATGATGAATACAGACAATTAATAAAAACCTGTCAGCAGTACATTGAACTCCGGGACACTGCAACAGTAGGGCAGTGGGTATAGCAGAAACTGCATATAAACCTTTTTTTTTTTTTTTTGAAAGGAAAACTGCATATAAACTGGAATGGGGCAATGTGCATGTCACTTACAATTGTATCAAAGAGCTCGCCACCAGTAGCAAATTCTAACACAATGTAGACCTTTGTTTTACTTCCCATCACCTACAAATTAATGAAGGCGTCAATTTCGCATGCTCTCCCAGTGAAAAAAAAAAGAATTGCACACACTAAATGATTATGCTAGCTAGGAAATATTCTGAATTTTCTTTTCTGATCAATGACTTTGTAAGATCAACTAAAGACCAAGAAAGCACCTCGTATATGCGGACGACATTAGGGTGCTTGATCAACTTCATCGTCGAGATTTCCCTCTTAATCTGCATTCCATCAAGCATTTCAATAAACATGTCATCAACAAGCAACTGCTAATTCAATGCTGAACAAAGTTTTTTAGCCCATAGTGTAGACTAGTCAAAAGCAGAGACAGACAGACAGACAGTACATGCCATGGGGGGACAAACACAGACCCACCCTACAATCAACGAGATGTGAAACACCACCGAACTTTAGAAAGAAAGAAGGGAAAAAAAGAGAGCAATAATTCAAAGTACGTGACTGAAAGCGACCGTGCTCACCTGCTCAACCATCTTGTGCTTGAGTACCTTCTCCTTGTCCAGGATCTTGATGGCTACGGCCTCGCCGGTCACCGTGTCCCTCGCGAACCTGACCTTTGCGAAGGTGCCCTCGCCTATGGTGCGGCCGAGCTCATACTTGCCCACACGTCTCTTCACCTTGGTTGTACTCATTCCCTGCCTCCTTCCTCGCGCCCGCTTTGGATCGGATCGGAATATCCGGGAGGAGCTTCTACGCTTGGTCCTGTGGTTTCACTGTCCTGCGTGGAAAAAAGAAAATTCAGCTAGATTGTTACTACAGGCTGACTGTACAGCTGACGGTGAAAAAGATGGCAGCATGATAGACACACACGAGTTCATTCAATCAGGATTTATGTCTGATGCATTCAGCAATCAGCATGCGTGTGTCGTCTGTTCTTTGAAATCATGGAAGGACAGTGATGTGCAATTGTTATGTTGGCCACAGGAATCAAGTCATGTGGAAATAGGTGAACAATTCAGTTCATGTTGCGGGCTGCTAAGTGCTAAGTACCTAGACAAGATGTCACCAAATCCAGAAAGGCTGATCCTCTCCTCTCTCACACAAACGCACGCACAATGGAATAATCAATTGGGGGAAGTCAAAGAGAAGTTAGACCATCCTTTGCATTTGGCTTTGTTTGTGTCTGGCTCTGCCTCCATGGGATCTGGACAGAATATTATGTGGCAATATCATCAGATCAGAGAGACAGGATGGGAACTGCACTGCCTGCAGAGATAAGCTATAGGCACTGAATATTTGAATTGAATATTCAGTCGGGCATCCACAAAGGGCAAGATAGTAGGCGAGGGAGGGGCATATTCATATCCATATTCGGCTATTCCTACTCCATTCGTACGATGCGAGCTGGGCAACAACAACCCATCATCCCAAGAAACATGGCCAGCAGCAGAAGAGAGAGAGGAAAAAAAAGAGAGCATTTTCAGGCGGGGGGAAGGAAGGGAGGCCGGAGTAGCAGGAACAGTGTACGGACGGAGGAGGCCAAAGAAGCTCTGCAACTGCAGCAAGGCTAACAGCAGCAGCAGCAGGGGAGACATTCATCAGAGTGCCAGATTTCAGGCGGTGGTGGCTGGGACGAAGAAGCACGTACGAAAGAAATCCCTCCCCTTTGTTTTTTTTTTTTTTGTTTTTTTTACAACAATTGTTTGGTTGCTGTTATATAATCCAAGCACGAAAAGAAATCCATTCTCTTTTATTCAGGGGTGCCCTGGAACTGGAACTCTATCTAATCCAAGAAGAATGGGATTCCATTTTTTGCGAATCCAAACACCGAAAGGAATTCAATTGGCGAGGGAGGGAAGAGAAGCTAGAGAGAGGGCCAAGGGCAGCGAAGGAAGCGGAAGGGGGGAACTCACTCACTTACAGACAGGTAGCTGCTGATCGAGCTCCGGCAGCTGGATGGATGAACCGACGAGTCGAGTCCGAGCAGGCAGGCAGCTGCTGTCACGGGAGCAGCAGCTTGATGGGTCGGATGGCCTCTAGCTGTGCTCGTGGCTATTATAGTGGCAGAGAGGACTGGAGGAGGATGGAGCGAGAGGTGGGGGAGGAAGGAAGGAATGAATGAATTCCAACTGCATCCACATGGAGTGCACAGGCAGGCTGACGAGAAATGGACAAGCTGCCAGCCAGGCCAGGCCTTTCTTGTTGGAATTGGAATTGCAATTGGGATTGGAATTGCAGAGAGGGAAAAAAAAAAGAAGAAGTTGTGGCCACAGTGCCGCCGTGATGATGTCTTGTCAGAGGTGGGCTCCGCCGTCCGTCCACACCGGAACGGAACGGACGGCTGCCACTGCGGCAGTGCCATGTTGCCGTCGCCGTGCGCGCAGGTGCAGGTGCATGATTGGTCGCCGCGCGTCGGACGTCGAAATTCTCCCTCTCCGCCTCCGGCCGCCGCGACGACGACGGCGATGGAGCTCGTTCCTCATTCACTCGCGACGGCGATGCCCCGGGCGCTGCTGATGCAGAATGATATCTCCGATGGCGAGCTGGCGACGGTGGTGACAGTACCGGCTCCGGTCTGCTGTGGGCGGCAGCCGGCAGCGCCACATGATGACATGCACGTATGCGACGGAGAGTCTGCACGGACCATGCTGCGTCGACGTTGCCACCTCACCGGGAATCTCGCCGCAGCCTGGGCAGGCAATCAGGACACTGCAGCAGGCCCCACTCCCCCACCAAAAAAAAAGAGAGCTTTTTTTAGGGGGGGGGGACAAGACAGAAATTAACCTGAGCGAAAAAGGGCATTTTTTTCTGGTAATAACTGAAATGAACCTGAAGCAAAAAGATGTGTTTTAAACCAAACACAAAAAAACGAAACTGAAATGAACCTGAAGGATAAAGAGCCTTTAAGAAAACTGAAGTTATATCCTTTAGAAAAAGGAAAACCAGCTACTACATACCCCTTGTATATGTACAGCTAGCTAGGAGTAACTGAAATGAACCTGAAGGGAAAAAAGAACCTTTTCCCTTTCTTTCTTTCTTTCTTGGTTTGTTTGTTTCTGTAACAAACATCAGCTCTTTTCTTTACAGCCCGCAGTGGGAGGAGGACTGAGCAAGATCGACACCTCAAGGCAAAAATGAACCTGAAGGCAAAAGAACTTTGTTTTTTTGTGTGCATCGTCACCTCATATAGTAATTAGTAGTAGTGTGAAAAATGAATCCACTACACCAAACTTATGGATTTTTTTTTTTTTTTTTTTGGTGGGGGGGGGGGGGGGGGGGGGGGACTAACTCATTCTAGATAAGATAATGCACCCTCAAATATTAATGAAATGGCTTCATTCTTTATACTATTTTACTAATTGCTAGATTGTGAGGAATGATGCGGTGATGGTCAACTCATTCTATTCTACAAAACCAACAACACAAAAAAAACTAAAGACGAGTGAGATACTGATGAGCTGCTCCATTCAACAAACCAAACAAAAAACTTTAAGAAATAGATTTATAATGCACCACCTCATCTAAAACACTTTGATTCCTCGAACCAAACATATCAATATATAGTGCATGTCGTACAATAGTGATGCTACAGGACGACATCTTGTTGCTATACTACGATTCAACCATATATACTTAGGCTCCGTTCGGTTCCAGCGGCTAAAGTTTAATCTCTATCTTATCATATCAGATGGTTAGACACTACTTTAAAATATTAAATATAAACTAATTACAAAACTAACTGCACAGACTAATTTCCGAGAAGAGTCTATTAACTCTAATTATTCCATGATTTGATAATCTGGTGCTACAGTGAAATGTGTTAATGATGAATTAATTGAGATTAATAGATTCATCTGTTAGAATCGACGTATAGAATATGAAGTAATCGACAAAACCAAACACAGAGAAGACACACGATTTACGTGGAAAACCCTTTCAATGTGAAAGGGAAAAACCACGGGCACCAGCCGACAACAATCTCACTATCTCAAGAGTTTTAGGTTACACGCCTATGGCGGCTTACAAGAGAATTAAGTCTCCACGAAACCCTAGCAAGGGTATATGTACCGTACCGCGGGGGCTCCGCCCCCCGCACCCCCCGTGTGTGCACGGGACGCGGCCTGATGGGCCGGCTTCAAACTCCGCTTCGCTCCGTCAGAAGCCCGGCCAATATCCCGAAGTGAATTTGGAACAACTCCAACATCATCTTACTAATTAGTCTCTATCTATACAATTAATTTTATAATTAGTCTATGTTTAATACTCTAAATTAGTATCAAATATCTTATCTGATAGGGACTAAACTTTATCCCTAAAACCAAACACCTCCTACGTATACGATGGCTGGCTATAGCTACACACATTTAATTTTGTGGCGAGCATGCCTTCGTTCATTAGCTAGATTATTTCTTGCTTGGAACAAGTAGTAACGTATTATGTGAAGATTATCATTATAATTTTGCAAAATTAGATATATGTCATTCCAGACTCACTTGTCATTTATTTATATATATTCACATGTCAGTAAGATATCAGTGACATATCTTCAACTTTATAAAATTATAATATCAATTTTTAAATTATTCCTATATTTTTTTTTGAGACGAAAGAAGAATGTACTTTGAAGCGTAGACTACCGAGGCCCCACATGCAATACAATCTGTTCGCCCATATAACGTACGTAACAGTAAGGGCAAGTACATTGCTACACGTCAGCTGTCTCGTACATCGTCTCATGCAGTGCCACGTAGGATTTTTACTGATGTGGAGGAAAGAGAGAAGCGAAAGAAGAAGAGGTCGTTGTTTCGCGAAACAACCACCTCATGAGCTAAAATTTAGAACTATGAGACAACTATTCTACCATTGTATGAGTTGTTGTTGCCATGCAACTCACAATTTATTTTTATTCTATCCATAAATTAAGGAATCATGAGTTGCTACGAGACAACTTAAAAAACAAAACTATTGTACATGTCGTCTACTAAGCCGTCTTAAAATTACGTGGCACTACATAAGACCACCTACGAGACAAGACCAATGTACTTGCCATAACAGGCGGGTAGTTAGCTGTTGCCATCTGTCCAATTAGTGTTTTTTTTTCATTTGTCCAACTAGATTGTTTTTTTTTTCATTATATCTCGTCATTATTGGCGGCTGTACGTCGTCGTGTCAACCTCATCAGTTCTCCTTTGGAATAGGACGTGGTCCGTCTTCGCTACTGCGCTTCGAGCACAGTGTGTCACACAGTCACGTAAATTGTCCTTCAGCAATTATGGCCTGATCATGGAATTAAATAGCCCGCTATTTGTGCCGCTATAGTCCGAAATAGCTTGAAAAAAATTGTGCCGCTATTTGCGTTCATGCACAATTCTACCGCTATTTTGCCGCTAAAGTCCGCTAATTACAGTTTATAAAACGCTAAACACTTTAGCTTTAGCTCGCTATTTAAAACCATGGGCCTGATAGAAAACAAGTTAGGGTCCGGCTAGGCCTGTAGCTGGGCCCCCCACCAGCCCATGTTTTCGCCACAGTTTGTGAGATAGGAAAAATATCACTTTCTCTCCAACTTTTACAAAAGTTCATTTTTGGACCCTAAACTCTAAAATCGGACAATACATCCCCTTAACTTTTAAAATAATACATCTTGTCTCCCTGACCTGGTTATAAGCTGTTTTGGACGATGGTTTTACTATAATAAATGTAGTTTTGCTAAAGTGACTATAGTTTTGTCTTTCTCTTTTTTATTTATTCTTGTTGTATTTTTTAAAAAAATCATAGTAAATTATAGAAAAACTATAAAATAAAAAATTTAATTTTGTTGGACTCCACATGAGTAGATCTATATAGTGAACATATAAAATGGTATGCTTTAATACAAAGTTTTTGTTGTAGCTCTCTAGATAACTACTTTTTTGTAGTTAAAATAAATTTATAACTAAGTTATACATGCATGATCCGATGAGTATGAATTTTTTTTTTACAACTGAAGCATAATTATTAGCTTAACATAAAAGTTTAACCACAATTGGACAAATGAAACTGTAGCTATGAATTATTCTAATTAATTACAGAAACACATTTATCTCTGATGGTTCATTATCAGAGAAACACCACATTAATGAGTATGAAATATTCTAATTAATTTCACCAGACCATCATCATCATCATCATCATCATCTATGTTGAATCCGATTCATCTCTGATGGTTCAATTTTTTTTCTTTCTTCGGTACATTCAGACTATTAGAATCACTAGAATCATTGTGCCAAACTATACAAAACTAGAAAAGTTTCAGGAAGAATTATTTGGAATTGATTCTTGCTTTTGTATAGTCTGGAGAAACACCTAAAATCTGGTTTCTCTTGATTTTTAGTTAGTTCTAGTTTCAAAAATCCAATGAGCTAGCCAAACGGTTTCACAAAGTAATTTTGATTCAACATATAAAAACTTCTTGTTGCGGAGAATTTGAATTCCTATCAAATGCAGCGTCTTATTTTCTTCTTATTTACCTGACTTGTCTTTGTCTCACCTCAAATAGGGTTGGTTGCCCACCATGTCGAATGCTCAACTTGCATGGATCCCTACCAAACACCAAAAATGCAACTGGATTCTGGTAGGGAGAGAGCTAATTAACAAGAATCACTTCTCTATTTACACTACAAGTTGGGAGCTTAATTATAAAAAACCTATTCTCCACTACTCGCCGTTCATTTGTCATAGGAACCACTTCAGAATTGATTCTCACTTGCTCCCACCAGAATCACTCCTTTGGAGAATGAGAGCTCTATCAAAGTGGGCCATCATATCTCTATAGGATGTTTTGATTTAAGTTATCCAATTAACATGGTAATTTCTACTCTTTGGGAATTAATGTGATGCTTCTTTTGTTATCCTAATACTAAGATGGTAGAGTTCTTCAGGCATTTATTAGTCTCCCTCATTCAGATCACCAAGTTTTAATTTGAAGTTTTCTGCAAAAAATCAAGTTGATGTTCAAGAGCATCATCCTGCCATCTTTCTATATATATGCTATAGTATGAATTTGTACCTCCATTATGATATAATAAGGATGCAAGCGGGTTTGAATGTGAACCTGAGTTATAAAAAAATAACTAACCCGCAAATAGGCTAAATTTTATAGGTTACCCTTATAATCTACAAAAATCAATATTGGTTCGTGGACAACCCCACTTGCATTAATAACATAAAGGTTGGTCATGAAATCCATCCCACTGAAAACTACCACCTCCGTCCCACAAAGAGTGTCATCCTTACTTTTGGAGACGTCAAATATTTTTAAATTTAACCAAATATATATACAAGAGATTATTAACGTTTATAATGATAATAAGTATCATTAAACTAATCATTAAATATATTTTTATAATATTTTTTAGAGATATAAATGTTTCTATTTTTTCTACAAACCTAGCCCTACAAAAAACCCTAGGAGACTTTATTTTTGTGATGGAAGGAGCAAACTACAAAAATGGCCCACTATTTGTAGTCACAAATGCATTTAGCAGTATTTAATTATATATAGTGCCACCTAAGGGATAATATACGATGCTTTGTGCTGAAATATTTGTATCGCACCTTTTGTTATAATTTCATATATTGACATGTAGCTTTGGAGAGTGTGATATTGTTAAGAATTGAAATATTCCAAGGCCATTTTCAGTGCTAAGTTTCATTCTGCGGTTTCTAAGACCGACACATCACCTAATAAAATGATTACAATTATTGAATGAGATAGATCACTCTCCCGGTGCACACAATTTCAGTTCATATTTCACACGCTACCCACACCATTTAGTATGATGCACATGATTCGACGTGGCCAAATAAAATGAAACACTAGTTATCAAATAATGCTAGTTTTAGTTTATTTCTTAGCCTTTGAAACAGTATAATTAAACACGGTTTTATCTCCGCAAAACTCATCTCTTCTCTTTCTTAATATAAATTTCTTAACATGTCATTAATTTTTATCTACATGACGTCTCTCATTTAATAAGTTTACACCCCAAAGAAAATCAAGACGAAGCACAATTTATATCATATCATAGACACAAAGTAATCGGCGATCAAATTGAATATTATATTCCCACATATACACAAACTAGCAAACAGACATTTAAACAAAAGCTAAACTTAGGAGTATTATTACGCAACGGATCAATCGGACATTGGTAATGCAACAATCATTCCGTCTCCGTTAAATGACGTAGAAATGTGGCTGTTTTATACAATATATTGATCTATATAGGCATATAGTCAAACATACTGCATGCATGCACGCGGGAACGATTATGTGATGTGAATCACACCATATAGTAGCTCATTTATAATTTATCATACAAACTGCTACGCGTTGCTTTCGCGAAGACAACAACAATATATGAAAACTATTTCCTAGGAGTAGATACTCTCATGCATGTGTTCCAAATTATAAGTCCTAATAAGAATTTCGGAGAGTAAAATCATCTCAAATTTGACTAAAATTATAGAGAAAAACACAAAGCAAGATTTATAACATCAAATAGGTATACTATAAAAATACAACCAATGAATAATCTAGTGATACTCAATTGATATCATAAATATTATTATCTTATTATATAAATTTGGTCAAACTTTAAAAAACTTTGACTCCAAGATTTTTAGATTGACATATAATATGGGATTGAGGGAGTATATAGTAGCAAAGTGTGTTGCATTGTATACTATGGTTTATTATTAGTAGCTCCCTAAATAAATATACCAATATGGCTATACACCTACTGCTGCTGATGCTCCTCCTACTACGAGTAGCACTTTTTATTTGGTTCGCATATGCAGCTCCATCATCTGTGTCCACCACACAATTTGAGTCCAGTCAGCAGCTAGCTAGCACACTGATCCTCTTGCTCGCCCGAGGCCACACGTGTCAGTATTAATTTGCGCTGTTAGTAGTTGTGTGTGGATATGGTTGAGCTAATTATATTATCAAGTGATATCTTCATCCAATCATGTCTGATTCCCAGCCAGTGGGTTTAATAATTTGTACCGTATATAATATAATGTCTGCCTCTGTGATGTGCCGTTGTCGTCGTCTTCTTCTTCATTCTTCGATCTACTGCATATATATATATGTCTGTCTGTATCTCTGTTGTAATATAATGAACACAATCACGCAGAGAATCGAATTTGTCAAAGGACGCAATTAATCATGCATGCATATATATACAGTAGATAGATTAAAGATTTAAAGATCGACAACCGACGACGACGCTAGCTGTGCCGGCCTGCCCTAGATACGGCCCGTCGTGAGTGATGACACTTCCATTCAGCTTGTACGTTGTTAAATCCCGGCGTCTCTTGTTGTCATAAAAAAAAATCCCAGCGTCTCTATAGATAGATAGATAGATAGCTAGCTGGTACTGTAGCTTGGTAGGCGGCTGTACGTGTTCTCCGTGGAATCCATAATTAATTACTCCTTCCGTTCCAAGCTATAAGTCATTCCAAAATTTTTGGAGAGTCAAAACTTTATCAAGTTTGACCAAAAGTATAGAGTGAAATATAAAGATTTAAGACATTAAATAGGTATGTTATAAAAATATAACTAATAAATAATTCAGTGATACTTACTTTGTATCATAAATATTATTATTTTATTATATAAATTTGGTTAAACTTAAAAAACTTTAACTCTCCAAAATTCTTAAAATGACTAATTTAGGATAGAGGGAGTTTATAGAACGTTTGATTTTTTATCCTCAAATTTGACCACTCGTCTTATTTAAAAAAATTTCACAAACAAAGTTAAATTTAAGTTATTTTTAAATAATTTTTATAAATAAACAATTTTTTATTTTTAAAGAATTTTTATTAATAAACAAAGCCACTCGTCTATAATATTTTATATAAAATTTTGAATAAAATGAGTGATTAAATTTAGTGTTGTATATCGGAGACGTTGCTATCACGCAGGAACGCGGCGTATTGTACGACAGCTACCTTGCACGGCTTGAGCGATCCATCAAAAATAAGAATAAGAATAATTAAAGAATATAATTGTTGGCACGTTCACTCTTTGACGACCTCTAGATGTGGCGCATGTACGCTCTTGCAAAAAAAAAACATATAATACCCTCTAACAGTGAGATCCATGCTCAGCATCTGTCTTAGACCTTGTTTAGCTACACATAAATAACCTCAATTCACGTGGTTTGAGAAAAATTGAAGTAAAATTTAGTTCAAATTCCACTTCAATCCACTCCAAACCATGTAGATTGAAGTGTATTTGTGTTTAGCCAAACAAAGCTTTATGAGCGTAAAAAATCATCTGAATGTATATAGCCTTGCAACCGTGTAACACGTGTGTATCGATCATGACCGTGTAAAACTCCAATCATCTAGCTAGTTATTAAACCATGTACAAATAACCATAACCCTAATCTCATCTCTCGATCATTTCCTTTCCTTTATTCTC
Organism: Coix lacryma-jobi var. lacryma-jobi; assembly: GCA_009763385.1. NCBI lineage: Eukaryota > Viridiplantae > Streptophyta > Magnoliopsida > Poales > Poaceae > Coix > Coix lacryma-jobi. The sequence goes on from CM019831.1 coordinate 127,677,473, forward strand.
TCTCTCTTCTTGGTTTGGTGGCGGCGGCCGCGGCGGTTCATACACCATGTCTCATCGCCGCCACCCTCGGAGCTCACAACGGCTTTAATTTGGTTATGGTACGAGTGCCTTCCTCCATGGCACCGGCGAAATATATACAAAGTCCCGAGTAAATTACGCCTCTAAGTAGGTGTTAATCCAAAGTAAACCCGAGTGGTATCAGTTGTTCCCAATGAAGGGTATTCGGGCGATGACCAATCAATAGGTCGGTATACCATACCATGAATCCTAATTAAATTCAAGTGTTATGATACTCCTGAGTACGGTGTTGAGTGACCTCAACCAACTGATCGGTGGCCCTAGGGGGCGCATTAGAGTTGTCTTTTAGACAAGATGTATTCAAAGGGTTCGAAATCTGAGGGGTCATTTGTTTGAACCTTTGGTGAAATGGAGGTCAAAGGTGAGGCATCACACCCCTTTGGCATCATTTCATATTCTTCCTAGCACCCCTTAGTCCCCACACCAAATTTGCCACCGCTACTTCATGGTCTAGAGCCTCGATATATAGGTCATGCGCTTCACTTTTGCCACGTACTTGTGCCTCTGCGGTCTGCGCCCACCACCCCAAATCTAGATCTGTACTCCTACCCTAGATTTTTCAAGGGTTGGATGTAGTTTGCCGTGAAGGAGAAGTTAGTCAACGATATCGCAATCAAACAGTTGGTACTCTGGTAGAATTGGTGTAGTAATTCTTTGCCAAGATATATTTATATGCATATATTTGCCAACATAATATATATATATATACTCCCTCCGTATCACAAATAGATGTTGTTTTGGACAAGGTTTGAGTCAAATATTGAGAATATAAATCATGAATAACTTTTAAATTATTGAGTTTAGAGATGTAAAAAATATATAGATAAATTTGTTTTGAAAAGTACTTTCACAAAAATATACATATATCATTTTACAACAAATATTTTTAAAGAACAAGTAGTCAAAGTTATACTTTGGAGATCGTGTCGTTGTCCTAAATGATATCTAAAAGCGATACATAGAGAGTATACGTTAGTAGATACTACTAGTAGCCTATTAAAAAAAAACAATGAAACATATGATAGCTACAGGCTGATACCAACAACATTCTTTCCCTAATGCATATGCGTGTATGCATATATACGGTCAAATCACATGAGTTCACGTATATATAATTATAGTCAACAATTTGTTAGTCTTAATTAATTTGAGAGTAATATCAGAGAGTTTGAATGAATCAGCCGCAGGTCCCTGTCCTGGTGAATCATCAGGGTTGTTTAAAACTCACTTGAATCTCCTCGCACCACAGAATTCTGGCATCCGTGGCTCATCCATGCGAGGACACGTGGCTTAGGATGTTTTGCAGAAATGCCCTCTGAGTTGGTATAAATAAACACACAGTCCAATTTGGTAGGGTTGTACAGTATACAGGTTCAGTTATTTTACATGTACAACCCCAATCAGGGTTGTTTAAAACTCACTTGAATCTCCTCGCACCACAGAATTCTGGCATCCGTGGCTCATCCATGCGAGGACACGTGGCTTAGGATGTTTTGCAGAAATGCCCTCTGAGTTGGTATAAATAAACACACAGTCCAATTTGGTAGGGTTGTACAGTATACAGGTTCAGTTATTTTACATGTACAACCCCAATGTAAAACTTAATTTAACACGAAGAAGAGAAAATTCGAGATATTCGTTATTTTTACATAAAACCGCCCGCATGTAAATTTACAGAGAGACCCTCCCGTTGTCCGGCCAGCGGCCAATGCTCCCACCCCGGTGCTAGCTCCCTCATTCTTGTTTCTCACTTCTCCCCGCCGCCACTGCTTCGCTCGTTGCTAGCCCCACACTCCTCCAGGCTTGCGATCTACTGGACGACATGGGCGCTGTTGTGGTTGTTCAGGTGCTACGATGAGAGCTCAAGATCCCCTTACACGGAGTCCGGTGTTGTTCCTCTCTTCTCCACCTCTTCTCTTTTCGCTAGATCTATTTTCTTGTCCACTGTAAGATCCGCCTGAACCCTAGCAGGCGGTTGCTCGCTTGAGACGGGGTCTCTGGAGGCGCAGGTGCTCTGCCTTCCCCCTCCCTGCTATTTGTTTGACCACACTCGAATTCGTGCTATGGTGCCTGGTGGAGCACCCAACGGTGATGGAGCTGCTCCCTGTGTGGTAGTGGGTGCTCTCGCAAATCCAATCCGACCGGCGCTCTCTTCAACAAGAGCGAAGCTTCCTGAGAGCAATCTCTACCTCTGCCTTAATGCCGCCGCATTCTTCTCCTTGGCCTCATCTTTGTCGGCGCTCTCATGCTTATGCTTGATATCTGAGGTACCTACTTGGTAGACTCCAGGGATCTGAGCAGGAGGCCACCAGTGAATTTGCAGCGAAAAGATGCACCCCCTCCTCATCTATTTGCCACCATTGCAAAGTTGTCCACCACTAGAATTCTCTCCGATTGGTCAGGTTTCAGTTGTTACTTTTTGTTTTATTTTTATTGCCTACAGTGGATGTGATCCACCGACTCACGTGTATAAACATAATTGACCTTTTCAATTATTACTCTGTATTTGATTGCATGAAGAAGCTGAAAGGGAGGTGAATACGAGTGAGCTAGCCCCCTTCAGGATTTCATCAAAATTACATGTAGAGGGTAGGATGATATTATGTGGAATGCTTAGCCCTACACGGTCGATTGGCCGACATGATTGTCTGCTCTGCTTTGCTACATCGATATGGCCAACTCGCTACTAGGTTGTTCTCCATGGATGTGTTGTTTGTTCGTGTGTGGTTGTCATTTGCCTACCTGCTGTTGTTGTAGTTACAATTATATTAGAAAGGATCCAAGTTTGGTTATGCTTTTATGCATAACTTGATACCTGTTTCGACTCCCTATTTGCTAATGCTCCTAAAGGTTGGGTTTTGTCAGTATGGCTGAAAATTTGATAATGTCCAGAGGGGTGGGGAACCTTTTTAAGATGAATATATAGATACTACCTCTGTTCCAAATTATAATAGATAAGCTTTGTCAATCATAATTGACAGGCAAGCCTTCCTTATTAAATATAAAATTTAACCTGTTATAATTTAAGGGTCAGAACTATTATTTTTATATTGGCACGACAATAATTCAATAGTGTGTTTGGTGATCTGGCAAATTCATATTCTTTGTTTGAACCCAACCTGTTAAGTTTGTAGCAAATTTATTAATTTCATGTTCTCCTCGTCTGAACTCTGTCTAAGTATGGATTTCTAATTTCTGCATGCAGGCTGTTGTTGGTTCTAATGTCAGTACTAATGGTCCTGCTAACACTAAAACAAGGACAGAAAAAACATTACTAAAAAATAGTTAGCCTTGCTGAAAATTATTTTCCAATAATTATTTATTTTCATGATTATCACATGACAGACTTATGTGCATGCAATGTGGTGCTTTACTTCTAGGACTTAGTGAACCCACCTGTCAAAAGAACAGAGAAGAAACTTTTCGCTGATGAAGAAACCACGGGTGATTATGATGAATGTGCAGATAGTACTGTTGCTGCAGAGCCTAGATACATCTGTGCTCCAGTTGTTTTTTATACATGGAACCACTAATTAGACACTAGCCAGTTTATGATCTGTTGTTACAATGTTCTAAGCCAAACTGTCTGCATGTTATCACACAGTGAGATAAATAAACTGAAATCTACTAACATTGGCTCTTCTATTTACAGTGAAATGTAAGGCAAACAGAGGTCACAATGCTTTTGCCTCAGCCGTGCATCTAATGAAGGATGCGTCTATAGCTGAACAGAACATTGACGGTTGCAATGACCATAGAACTTGTTTTATATGTGAATGCTTAATGATCTGTGCTTGGTATCTGATAGCACGATATCTTTAATTTGATGCTATGATAATATTGGTAATACTTATGATTAGTATCTTAGCCGTACCATTGATCATAAATTATTTTTCCTCAAATACATTGCAGGGCGCCCGAAGGGCGCATGATGTTCTAGTCTTCTTTATTCTCTACGAGAATGCGAGATCGATCGCTAGCACCAGCCGGCCAGAACGACCACTTGCTTGGCCCTCTCGTGACCTACGTATGGTCTGAATAATTTTGTCTGTGTTCCTCGATCCAGGTGCCTACGTGCCCGGTGCCTATCTGTGCTGATTTCTTCTTCTATCTTGCATTGTCGTCAAGGATTTTTTTTTCATATACTGTAAATCAGTACCTACAACAACTTGTATGTTTAGATCATTTTAATCCAACAAGTTGCAAGACCGTAAATAAATGTGTATATGTACTCCCTCCATACCCATATTAGTTGTCGTTTAGGACAGTGACACGGTCTTCAAAACACAACTTTGACCTCTTATTTTTATAAAAATACATATGAAAAGTGATATATGTATACTTTTATGAAAGTATTTTTCAAGACAAATCTATTCATATAATTTTTATATTTACAAACTTAGAAACTTAATAGTTATTGATGATTTATATTCCTAATGTTTGACTCAAATTTTGTCTAAAACGGTAACTAATATGGGTATGGAGGGAGTACATATATGTCATGCAATATATTTCCTCGGATGTTCACATAATGAATAGCAATTTGAGCCTTCACAAAAAAATAGCAATTTGAGCATAGCATGCCTATACTCTGGCTCAATAATCCATTCCAAATTATAAGACGTTTGATTTTTTTGACATCAAGTTTGACCACTCGTCTTATTCAAAATTTTGTGCAAAGTATCACTTCTTTTGTTGTGACTTTGTTTATTAATAAAAATTCTTCAAGAATAACTTAAATTTGACTTTTTTTGCATAAATTTTTTGAAATAAAACGAGTGGTCAAACTTGAGGACAAAAAAATCAAATGTCTTATAATTTGGGATGGTGAGAGTACTAATCTACGTCATGCTTTTTGCGAGATTACAAATGCCTACAAAATATTCATGTTGCATCAACTAATAAATACTCCCTCCATCAATTTATCGAACTCATCTTACCGAAAAAAAATTCTCCAAGAATTGGAGTCGTCTAAGCTAGGGACCACAGTTTTCACCTTATTCTAGGCGCATGCGGCTCCTCTCACTGGCCCAATTAATGCGACTGTTTACATGCAGCTCCTCTTACTGGTCAAATTAATTCCTCCTTGGTCACTGCGCATGACCCTAAAATGACTCCGATAAATGGATGGAGAGAGTATTTATGTTGGAATAGGCCCTATAGTACTCACGGTATTAGTGTAAGACTTTGGTGATCACTTAAGTCAAGCTAGCTTTGAGGGAAGTTGATGGCCTAGCAGAATAGGGGTGGAGAATCTCCAGAAGCTGTTGTTACTCGATCAGAGTCTATACAAACCAAGAGATGTTCGACACGCTTGAACTCAAGCAACGGCCTTCCGTCGCCACTGTGCCTTTATTTTGCCCGTCGCTACCCGGCCGGTGCCTGCGAAGAGGGTGGCCAACGCTTCGACACTGAAATCTGAAACCAGTCGGTTCCGCTGGTTTATTTGACTGCACATAAATACACTTCAATTCATATGAGTTGAAAGAGATTGAGGTAATAATTTAGTTTAGGTTACATTTCAATTCACTCCAACATATGTGGATTGAGGTGTATTTATGTGCAACCAAAGATCTCAAAGAAGTGTGCTACATCAAAAAGTGGGTACTAGCTAGTAGCCTACACTTTTTTTTTTAAAAAAAAACAATGAAACATATACAAGCAATATATACCAAGTTGCCAACAACATCATATTTTTCCCTAATGCATATGTTACATGCATATATGGTCAAATCACATGAGTTGCACGTGTATATATATAAATATAAATAATCATAAGTTAACAATTTGTTAGAGTCGTCATCTCTTAATTATTAACTTGAGTAACATCAGCAGAGTTGAATGAATCAGCTGCAGGGGGTCACTGTCTTGGTGATTCTTCTTTCATTTATTCTCCACGAGATCGATCTTTAGCAAGTAGCCGGCGACAGGAACGACCACTTGCTTGGTCCTGTCGTGACTTACGTGTCTGGTCGACGGAGATGACCAAGATCGAGCTAGCTAGCTGAGAATGAAGAACACCTTTTATTCGTATCTGTTGCTCCAGTCCGGTGCCAACGTGCCCGGTGCCTACCTGTGCACGGCCACGCGGCCAAGCTGATGATTTCTTCGTCTATCGTGTCAAGGATTTTTTTTATAATAAATCAGTAACAACTTGTATGCTTATATATTATTTTAGTGAACACAAGTTGTATAGTCCTTCAACCCGTTTAGTCTCACACGGATTACAATCTTAAAATATATATAATGATGAATTTTCATTTTAACAATTTTTTTATCTCGGTATAGTTTACTAAAAAAAACTTGTTATCCTATTAAGTTAAATCTCTTGTTGCAATTGTATCTCTGTTAAATTAGCACTTTTTAATATATTTTATTAAAAAAAAGAATTTTAGATCATAATATAATACGTACTATCCCTCAACCCTCAACCGCGGGAGAATCCCTGCTCTCCCGTGGCTTTAGGTCTGTAGCGATTATATATGGCCATGCAGCCCGCAGCCCGATGGCCCGGCCCAAGGCCCGGTGATTTGGCCCGGCACGTGGGCCGGCACGGCCTGGTGGCGGCGTGCCCGTGCCGGCACGGCCCGAATCAGCAGGCCGTGCCTGGGCCGCCACTCTGGCCCATGGCACGGCCCAGGCACGGCCCGCTAAAGCAGGCGGCCCGGCAGGCGGCCCGGTGGCCCCAACGGCATGCGCCGCATGTATAAGCCGCGCCGCGCAGCCGCCCGGTGGAACCCTAACGCTAATCATTCGTTCCCCACCCTGACCACTCGTCCTCTCGCTCTCGCCTCTCTACTCTCGATCCGCCACTGTCCGCCGCTCCTTCGCCTCATCGGCTCATCGCCGGTCCTCCACGGCTCCACCTCACTGCCTGAGTTCGCCTACCCCTGTCCTCTCCTCCCTCTCCCTCTCCCTCCTTTCCCTTCATCCCCTCCTCTCCTCTCCTTCTCCGGTGAACCATGTGAGTTGAAGTTCATCACTCGCTCCGCCGCCGCTCGCCGTCGTTGGTCTAATCGGTGTCTCTGTCTGTCTCCTCTGCCCTCTCTGGCCTTGTGGCATCATCTCTGGCACCGGCCACCGGGCTCCGGTCGTGAAGGTAAACCCTAACCCTAACCTAACCCTAGATTTGTCTCTTTCTCTCATCCTGACCCTGCTTTCTTCTTCTTCGTGATTTGCAGGTTCGCGCCTGACGCCGCGTCTTCCTCCACTGGAGTTGACATGGCCAGGCCGCCGAAGCGTCCGTTGAGGGACGGTGCTGGTGCTGGTGCTGGTGCTGCAGCTGCAGCTGCAGCCGGAGCTGGTAGGGGTCGGGTCCGGCTCCGGCCTTCCCCATCCTGTGCTGGTGCTGGGCTCGCAACACGGGGGGAGGATGAGCATCCACCCCTCGACGACGGCGAGGACCTAGCGCCGCACACGGACGAGGAGCTGGAGATTGAGGACGACGACGACGTGCGTGATGACGCCGCCGGGTTGTTCGGCATCGATCTTGGTGACGGCCCCGAACCCTCCACTGACACTCACGGTACCTCGACCGTCTCAGCTTCTGGTAAGAAAACCTCTGTTGTGTGGACGTACTTCACTGAGATTAAGGAGAATGATATTCGAATTGCTGCGATCTGCAATCATTGTCATTCGAGGTACACTGCTCGTTCATCTGCTGGTACTGGCCATTTGAAACGCCACATGAAATCCTGTATGCAAAAACAAAATCATGCTTCTATGGTCCAGACTAGGCTTGCTCTTAATCCTGATGGTGTGAAAAAATGGCAGTATGATCTTGTTGTTGCTCGTACCGAGTTATGCAGGTTGATTGCTAGACTAGACCTTCCCTTAGGTATTGGTGAAACACATGCTTTTGAAGATTACATTAAGCGTGCTCATAACCCTGCTTTTGTGAAGGTCTCTAGACAAACCACCACTAGAGACCTGGGCAAATTGTTTGCTGAGCAACGTGCTTTTATTCTGAATTCTTTGATGCCTGCATGTTCATCTGTTTCTTTGACTTCTGACATTTGGTCTGGGAATGCAAAGGAAGATTACATTTCTGTTGTTGCTCATTATGTGAGTGCTGATTGGGAGTTGCAGAAAAAGGTAATTGGTTTTAGGCTTATTGAGTCTTCACATTCTGGTGAAAACATAGCTGAAAAAATTGCAGGTGTGGTGGAGGAGTTTGGTTTGATTGATAAGATCTTTGCTGTTACACTTGACAATGCTTCTTCTAATTCCAGGGCTTATGAGATCTTGCAACCTATTTTCTTTGGATACCTAGGTTCTTATCCTGCACCTACTCGTGAGGATCCTAACAAGCATAAATATTTTCTTGTGCATCAGCGTTGTGCATGTCATATCATTAATTTGATTGTTAAGTCTAGCTTGAAAAGATTGAAACCTTATCTTGATGATTTCAGAACTGCAATAAATTATTTGAATTCATCTAATCAAAGAATTGCTTTGTTTAAAAATTACTGCATTGCTCAAGGTCTTAGACCTAGAAAGTTTGGCTTGGACATGGATGTTAGATGGAATTCTACTTATTTGATGCTTAAACATTTGATGCCATACAAGGAGGTCTTCTCTGTGTGACTTAACTCTAATTATGGGCAAACATTGTTAACTCCAGTGCATTGGTATATTGCTGATCAAATAATGGTTTTCTTGGAACTGTTTTATGAGGCTACTGTTGTTCTGTCTGGGGTTTATTATCCCACAGCTCCACTTGTGTTGCATCATGTTCTTGAATTTGCTGAGCATTTGAAGAAAGCTGAATCTGATGTCAATTTTAGAACTATTGCAGTTCCTATGAAGCTTAAATTTCTTAAGTATTGGGAGAACATTCCTCTACTTTATTCATTTGCTTTCATCCTTGATCCTAGAGGTAAGCTGAAAGGGTTCTTGAGTTATCTGGATGTGCTTGCTAAATATACTGGATGCTCTTATAATTTGTACTTTCATGATGTTAAAGAACACATGACCAGAATGTTTAGCAAGTATGAGGAAAAATTTGGGGGTGCAGGTAGGGCAAGGGGTCCAAGAGTTGCTATGCCTTCTGGTACTGGAAAGAGAAAACAACATTGGGGAAAAATCTTTGCAGCCCCTGATGCATCCCCTGACTGTGGTTTATCTAATCCTTCTTCATCTCGTTCTTGCATTAGTTGCATTAGTGAGCTCTCGGTTTACTGGGACAGTGACCCAGTGACAGATTGGAATGAGGGCTTTGACATATTGTTGTGGTGGAGTGACCACAAGCTATCCTATCTCATTCTATCTATTATGGCTCGACATATCATGGCTGTTCCTGCTTCTACTGTTTCTTCGGAGTCTTGTTTCAGTTGTACATCCAGGATACTCGGCGGCGGCGATTGTTGCCTGAGCATGTGGAGATGCTCACATGCATCAAGGACTGGGAGCAAGGAGCAAGAAAAGAATAGCATGCACCGGAGGACCTGGACCTGGAGGAGTCATTCAAGAACCTCTTCTTGGATGAAGAAGAAGAAGGCAGCGGCGGTGGCAGTGCTGCTGGTGCTGGTTAGTGGTGATGAAAGCTTGCAAAGCAAGGTACCAGACTCACACTCACAGTCTCACACTGATTTCCTGGCTTCATCTTGTTTTCATTCATGGAAAAAGAACTAACATGCTTCATTAATGTTCTATTGCAGGAACTTTTGGTCTTTGGAGCAAATCTGGAGTCCCAGAGCACTAAGCAGCTGGAGATTGACTAAGACTGAGTGAGAGTGAGTGCTTTTGTGCTGTGAGCTGTGAGTGGTGTGGACTATGGACTTATGGAGTACTGTGTGAAACTGTGAACTCACAAACACTAAGTCAAGTCAATAGGACTTGTCAGTTTGCTTGCCACTGATGATGGCTATTGTAATAGGATAGAACTTAAACTTGAACCTTCCTTTGGATTTTGGTTGGAGCTGGCTGCACTCTTTTTCCCTTTCTAGGGTTTCTCACAAGGGTGAGTTTTACCTAGAAAGGTTTTTAATGAGGCAGCATTGCACAAAACAGCTCTTTTGATAATATATTATCTCTTATTCAATCTCTGTGACTATGATCTATTATGTTAAGCCGTAATGTAGTATATAAACTCTGTTGAATTGAAGTTGGAACACCTGTGAAAAAAAATAAAATATTCTGATTTCTGAATGTCTGCGAGTATGTCTAATAGAAGACTACCAGGCGGACCATGGGCCGGCACGGCCCGGTCAAAAACAACGTGCCTACCGGGCGGCACGGCCCGACAAAACGGCCCATGGGCCGTGCCTTGGGCCGCAGGCCAGGCACGAGCACGGCAGAGGCACGGCCCGGTAGGCACGACGGCCCGTCAAGGCACGGTGCAGGGCCGGGCTGGCACGGCCCGATGGCCATATATAGTAGCGATTTTGTTTTGTGGGTTTTTTTGTCTTTTTTTTTATGTTTCTCTGCTCTCTCGTGGCTTTAGGTACCGTAGCGATTTTGTTTTGGGGTTTCAATTTTTTTTGTCTTTTCCTTTTCTTTTACGTTTTTTTTTCACTTTTTATTCCTTTTCTTTTTTTATGAGTTTTTCACTTTTTTGGTTTTTTTCTCTTTGCTTTTAAATTTCCGTAGATGTCTTTCTTTTCTCAAAAAACTAGCGATAGCACGCCCACTTATTAAAATCTATAAAGGCGGGAGGATTAGCGTCCTCAGAACCATCTTAGGCCCCGTTTGACACGGCTCCACTTCACTAGTGAAGTCATTTTCAGGGGTTTCGGCTCCATGAACAGCTCTACCCTATGAAGCTGGAGCCGTTTTGGTAAATTGTTTAGTAAAACAACTCCACATGTAAAATTCCTTAAAATATGCTCTCACAGATGCCACGTAGGATGACGTGAAGCCGGGTGAAGCCACTATTTTTGGCTTCATCCCACCCCAAACCTCTGTGAGAGCACGATTTAAGGGGCTTCTTGCATGGAGCTGTTTTATTTTACCCCGTTTGGCACAAAACGGCTCCAAACGGCTCCTGAAGCCGGTGGAGGAGCCCTGCCAAACAGGGCGTTAGAATGGTGTCCTATTAAAATGGGACGCGTCGGTTCGATCCGTTCGTTTTTTTATCTCTCGCGTGAAGTGTTGTGCAGTACGTAGCTCTGGATCGGTAGTATTTTTTTTATTTGAGAGATGGATCGGCAGTGCCTGCATTGAATTGCCCGTTGAGGTCTGCTGGTAGGGTCAACTCCAACACAATATTTGTTGTTAAAAAAATCCAACACATTACATTGTGCTTTTTTCTTTATGTACTGTACTTTTGGGTTTCACATATTGAGAAGTTAAATTTTAAATACACGAAGTACTAATATTTATAACATGTAATACTCTTTTTATTTTTATAGTAAAACCTTTACACGAGAGAGTATTGACGCAAAGAGAGGTTTCCTAGCTCCTCCTAGCTAACCGACGTATTGTATTTAATATTTTTATCTGTGTCTATTTTTTACAACTGACAATGAGAGACGATTTTAATTTTCCTTCTCCGTTGGTCAAATACTCCAAGGTTATTTAGTGATTTTCTCAAAATATCAAATACTGAATGTTTAGTTGGAGGGTAAAAAAAATTAGGTCTCACATCGAATATTGTGGCACTAATTTAGTCTATTAAAAATAGACTAATAAAAAAATTACATATTTCGTATAAAAATCATGAAACAAATTTATTAAGACTAATTAATCCATCATTGGTACATATTTATTGTAGCATAATATTATCAAATCATGAACTAATTACACTTCAAAAATCGTATCGCAAAGTTATCGCAATCCGTGTAATTTGTTTTTTTAGTCTATATTTAATACTCAATGTATGTGTCCAAATATTTGATGTGATAGGTGAAAAGCTTTGGGTAGCATAATGCAAGGCCGAGCTACACAAGTTCATAAGATTTTTTTTCCTTCTTCCCGATAAGTTTATCCGCAAACGAGCAAGCAGGGACGCGAGAAGATAAATTAACATGTAGCAATTGACCAACGTACTTACTGCTCATATAGCGGAGCACATCATACATCATACTTTCTGCTCATATAGCGGCGTGGTAACGCGCGCATGCCTATCTAGTATATACTATACGATATAGCATAAATGGTCACCAACACCATGGCATCTCTTAAGAGGCACATCTCTAAAAGTAATTGCATTAGAAGAATAATGTATCTTTTCCACATGGAGTCGGATGAAGATAATATTTTTGTATGAAAATTATTATAGCTCTTAACGTGATCTACAACTTTGTAGTTGATAAGTTTTTTATTGAAAAATGTTTAGAGTCTAAAAATAATGTTTTAAGATCATAAATTTTGAAATTTAAAACTTTCAAACATGCTTGGATGTTGACAAGGTCTATATGAAATTTCTTGTTTTCTGTACATCGATCTACAAGTTTAGATGCTAAATGTTTTTCAACTTTGCTACTGTAGCACTTTCGTTTGTATTTGACAAATATTGTTTAATCATGTGCTAACTAGGCTCAAAAGATTCGTCTCGTGATTTACAACTAATATATATAATTAGTTATTTATTTTACCAATATTTGATGTTCCATACATGTGTCTAAACATTGATGTGATGGAGAGAGTGAAAAAGTTGGAAGTTGGAAGGAATTTAAACCAGGCCGCCATAGGCGGGGTCTCGGATTGGCCGGAGTACGTCGGAGATTTTTAGTTTGCTGTATGTATTTGTATATTACAAGGTTTTAAATAGCGAGCTAAAGCTAAAGTGTTTAGCGTTTTATAAACTGTAATTAGCGGACTTTAGCGGCAAAATAGCGGCAGAATTGTGCATGAACGCAAATAGCGGCACAATTTTTTTTCAAGCTATTTCGGGCTATAGCGACAAAAATAACGGGCTATTTAAAACCATGGTATATTAGTATATGTAGTTACGTCTCACGTGGAAATCGTGCCTACATATATAGCGGACAACGATGGCTTTCGCTTGTGTGTCATGTGCATGGTATAGCAGGAACACACATCAGTAAAGAAACTATATAATCGTCGTCATTATCGCCAGCGACACATATATATTCTCTACTTACGATTAGCTAGTTTTTTAACTTACGATCTGCTGTTTGCAAAGCATGAGCATCCAAGAGAGCAACAACAATGGCAGCCTCGGGCGCAGGTATTATGGCGGTATACTAATGATGTCACCAGAGACCTTTAACTTGAGATCGAGCAGACCCTATCAGTATAATGGAGTCGTAGCTGTAGGTCCTAATAATAATTAATAAGACTCTCATATAACTAATTAGGTTGGCATACATATATATATAGCTCTTCGCTGGCTGGCTGGCTTGTCTGACTAAATAATTAATTAAATAAACTTGACAATGTGCATGTATGCACGCATGTGCTGATGTTAAGATGCATGCATGCATGACGACGTACGAGCAAGCAAAGCAATGATGGATCGACAACGACAATATAGTACTGTACGTGTGGATCAAAGTCTCCTATATATCTGATGACCATGATGCATGTGCGCGTAGCGCATGCTGCGGCAAATGCATGTGCATGGTTGGCCTCGTGTGTCTCTCTAGTCTCTACGTGTCCCCAAGCCTCCAGCACAATACATGCTCCCTCCGTATCACAAATAGAGTTCGTTTTGGAAAAGCTTTCAGTCAAACATTGAGAATGTAAATCATGAATAACTTTTAAATTATTGAGTTTAGAAATGTAAAAATATATAAATAAATTTATCTTGAAAAGTACTTTCATAAAAGTATATATGTACCACTTTATAACAAATATTTTTAAAGAAATAAGTGATCAAAGTTATGCTTTGGAGACCGTGTCGCTGTCCAAAACGAACTCTATTTGTGATACGGAGGAAGTATGTACACTACTACAGTGTACGTATACACATGCTGCGGTCAGAGATGGTATTTTTACATTTTAGTCTTTTTTAAAAACATTTTTTACAGACTCGTTTAAAAACTTTGTTAAAAAATGGAACATAGGGGTCGGCGTCATAGGACATGACGCCGAGCTATAGTGGGTCGACGTCATGTCCAAGGACGCTGAGCAATCCTCGACATCATGTCCTATAACGTCGACCCATATGTGTCCTATTTTTAACCAAATTTTTAAACGGGTTTGTTTGTAAAAAAATATTTTTTTTAAAAAAAGCTAAAATATAAAAATATCACGCGGTCAGAGACGGCATGCATGGATTGCAATGGAACGGACGGCCCAAATTATAGGTCGTGTGTGTTTTCTACTTGTCTTGGCGAAAGAGATGGAATGTAATCCATCAATCTACCCTGATGAACAACACCAGTCATTCATGCTCATCGTACCCGGCCCATTTGTCCGGAGGACCCAACGGGCCTAACCCGACGTTCAGTCTGAAATAATCCCTGCGCGGCCTGCGGAGTTTTCTCCAACAACACGCAGAAGCCCGGGCCGGGCTGGAGCTAGGACGTAACTACTAAGGCCCTGTTTAGATTCCTCCTCTTTTTACACTCTCTCCATCACATCAATCATTACATCAATATTTGGACACATGTATAAAACATTAAATGTAGGTAAAAAAATAACTAATTGTACTTTTAGTATATACATGTCGAGACGAATCTTTTGAGCCTAGTTAATCTATGTTTGGACAAAGTTTGTCAAATAACAACAAAAATGCTACAGGAAAAAAAAATTGCAAAATTTTGCAACTAATAAACACACCCTAAAGCAGAAGTGCGCGCCCTAAAAAGTTTCTGCAATCTTCGTCCCCACTGACGAATCCCAAAAAATCCGCATGTGAAAACTTGATCTTCTAAATACGACTGATGCTTAAGTCGTCCGTGGTTAGAAATAAGGGTATATATTTATATTTTTACAGGTGGACGTCTTAAGTTGAGCTGGGACTTGGACCGTGTCATTTGAAGGCAGATTGCGGCACGACACGAAATATTTTGGGCCGTGCCGTGCCTAGAATCTCGGCACGGCGGGCCATATGGCCCGACCCAAACTTTGGGCCGTACTTGGGCTAGCACGACACGAAAATGACACGTAGACACATTTATAGCTCTACAATATAATTTTATAGCATTTACTATACCATTTTTTTATCTAATTCTTAGATTATAAAAATCATCTAAACTTTCATAAAAAAATACTACACATAAGATATATTTTTTTATCATGAGCAACAAAAGAAGATCTAGCATAGATGTTTTGAGGGCTGTGCTTGGGCCGGTACGCCCCGGAGACGTGTCTGCGTGCTACAAAAAATAAATTACCGTGTCATATCGGTACGACCCGATGTGCCTTGCGTGCCTAGAGAACACGACCAAAAACGACACGAAGGAGAGAGGGCCGGGCTGAGCCGGCACAGCACGGCCCAAGTCCCACCTCTACTTAAGTGTCCACATCTAGAAATCAATTATTTGTAATGCCTCTCCTCTCCTGGCTGCAGGAAGCGTTCCTCCGACAGACCGATGCCTGCCAATATATATATGGCTCGATCTCAGGGGCGTAGGACCAACAACCCTTTCTGAACCAAACTTTCTTTAATATTTCTCAAACATTTTAAGCAACTCAGTTTTTAAATCAGCATAGTAAGTAGTGTAATCAGTACCAGTATATTCACTAAGTGGAGGACCCTTTGCATACCTCTGAGCTTAGCTCTAGGGTCAAGAATGAATGCAAATGAGTATAAGAGAGGAAGAATGTCCTTCCAATACTTAAAAAATTTATGTTGCATAGGGTACACAAAGGGTCTCAGATTAACATTCCTTTCACATGCATGCAAATGGGTTGCAATCTCCAGAACATGGTGCAACACAACAAGACCTGTAGGATAATAAACACCAGACAATATAACAGTAGAGTCATAAAATACTTGTAGAAACTCCAATATTTTCCCAGCCACATGCCAATGAGCTGGAGACAACAATGCAGAACCATAATTTGAATTTATGAACACAGAAAATACTTCACTGCAAGGAACCAAGTGTTTTAGCATGAGATAAGTAGCATTCCATCTAATATCCATGTCTAAGCCAAATTTTCTAGGTCTCATACCTTTAGCTTCATAGTAGTTTCTAAACATAGCAATTCTTTGATTAGAGGAGTTCAAGAAATTAATTGCAGTTCTAAAAATCCTCTATATAAGATTTGATTCTTTTTAGTCCAGATTTGACTATCAGATTAATAATGTGACAAGCACAGCGTTGATGCACAAGACTGTAAGTTCTTTTATTAGGCTCATCATCATCAGGTGTAGGATCACAAGATAACCAGCAAACATGGGTGTCAAAATTTCCATAGCCTTAGCATTAGAAGATGCATTATCTAAAGTGGTAGAAAGATTTTATCAATCAAGCCATACTCCTCAACAACAGATGCAATGGAAGCAGAAATGTTTTCACCAGAATGCTTAACTTCAGTCAACCTAAGACCAATAATCTTCTTTTGCAATTCCCAATCAGCATTCACATAGTGAGCAACAACAGATATGTAATAAGTCAAAGCAACAGATGCATAAGCATGCACACAGTTCCTAATCATAGCACGACGTTCAACAAATAACATATCCAGATCTCTAGCGGTTCTTCTAGATGACCTAACAAATCTTGGGTTGTGAGCACGAACAATATATTCCTCAAATGCAGCAGTGTCACCAAAACCAAGAGGAAGATCAAGCCTAGCAATCAATCTACACAGTTCAGTTCTAGCAAAAACAGGATCGTAGTTCCAATTATGCAAAGACCCATCAATATTAAAAGCTAGTCGAGACTGAACCCTAGAAGCATTGTCAAGTTTTTGTTTGCAAGATTTTTGGTGCCTAAGAATGTGACCAATACCAGCAGCAGATCTAGCACTCAAAACAGTTCTACACATCTTACATATAGCTCTAACACGCACATTGACACCATTAATCTTCTCAATAACCTCCTCAAAGTCATCCCAGCACTTAGACTTGCTCTTACCAAGCCCAAAAACAACACCAGAGGAAGGAGTACCATTACCATCAGCATTGCCATTAACACCTGTGTTATTGGTGTGGGTGTTGGAGTCCACCGCCGTCCCTGTCCCTGCTACTCTTGCATCGACGACATTGACGTCGATCGACAGCTGTGTCCCGCGAGTGGCATCATCAAACACCGCAAAGGGGTCACGACCATTGTCGTCATGCTCTGGGGACAACCCAGCCGTGACCAAGTCATCGTCACCGGTCACAAGGAACACGACATCATCGCCTTGCGGGTCATACGCTATGGGGCCCTCGGCCGCAGACGGCTGACCTCCAGCATTGTTCCTTAACGATGCGCGGCTACGGCTTGGCCGCAGTGCCAGTGCCATTGCCCTTGCTCATCGTCCGTCTACGCCACCAAGGCTAGTTGACAACGAGGCATCGACAACAGACCTGCGCAAGAAAGAGAACACAAAAATAAGAAAAGGATGAGAAAAACAACAAGAAAACCGAAGCACAACCATGAGAAAACTACAGATCTAGGAGCTAGGGTTAGGGTTACGGTTAGGGTTAGGGATGGGACTTGCCTGCGCAACCAGAGCCCGACGCCAGAGAAGACGAGGGCCACACAAAGGCAAGACGGGATTAAGAAGGACGGCGAGCGATGGTGGAAGAGAGACGGGGAGGCGGACTCACATGTTCGTCGATAGGACAGAGGAAAAGGAGTAAAAAGGAAAACGGAGAGGGAGCAGGGAACTCAGGGAGAGGTGCTGGAGCGGCGACGATGTCTCCAGATCAAAGGACGACTGTTGGACCAGCGGCAAAGATGGACGGCGGTGCAGGCGCAAATGGAGGCACAAGAGGAGTGTGGTGCCGGTTGGGAGTGGGGAATGACATTATGGTTAGGGTGGGGGCGTGGGGCGTTGTTTATATATGGGGAGGGGGTGTTTTGGGCCGGCCTGCTAGCCATTGGGGGTGTGGGCCGCTTCGTGCCTGGCCCCTTTTAGCGGGCCATGCCGTGCCGGCCTGTGGGCCTAGGGTGCAGCCCAAGCACGGCCTGCACCCCCGGGCCGTGCCAGCCCGGGCCCATTGACCTTTGGACCGGGCCGGGCCAAAATAGCGGGCTCACGGGCTCGGCTGCATGCCCCCAAAATAGAAGATTCAACTTGAATCTTTGAAAAATCATAGTAAATTACAGAAAAAAATCATAAAATAGAAAATCTAATTTTGTTGGACTTCACATGAGTACATGTACATAGTAAACAAATAATATGCTAGGCTTCACTACAAAACTTTGGATGTAGATTTAGACTATAATTTCCTGCAATTAATTAGAATAATTCAAAGCTGCAGTTTCTATGGTCTAATTTTGATGAAATTTTTGTGGTGAGCTATTATTATATGCTTGCACTGTAGTAAAAATTTCATACTAATCGGATCATGTATAACTTAGCTATAGATTTATTTAGATATAACTTAGCATAAACCTAAATAAATGTATAACTAAGTTATAGTTGATTCAATGAGGATCAAATGTTTGTCATAGTTCAAGCATACAATATTTAGCCCACCATAAAAAAAATTACGCCATTACCTTTCTTTTTTAGGGGAGTTCACGTCATTTTCGAGCGAGAGGCGGAAATCGGAAAACCGGCCCAATTCCGCGTACGCACCACGTGATGAAAAAAAAAAATAGGCGTACGCACCGCGTACTACCCAGGCTGACCTCTGCTTGGTTCTCTCGCAAATACACAAATGCTTGGCAAAGTTAAATAAGCCGTAGTAGGGGCTGGGATGGTTATTGCTTGGGCGCCCTGCCTGCCTAATGTGTGATTAAATTATACTCTGACTAAATCATACTCAAAATTACAATAAATGCATGGTCACATACTTCGCGTAACTTAATTTTTTCTAAAAACGGGTACTTATTTTTACAAACACGGTGCTCATCAGTGTTTTGATCTCTCTCAACCATCTTTTCATCATAAGTGAAATCAGGTGGTACTACTCCGTAGTAAAATTTGCACATCAATGTTGCAAACAAACCACACGCTGGCCATAAGCGACAACGTCGTGAACATTTCTAGTATGAACCTGATTTTTACCTTTTTTTTCCTCATGTCAATAAATACTATGATCTGGCTACTAGCTTTTACGATTTTTTTTTTGTTTGACAAGAAGCTTTTACGAGTTTGGTTGAGGTGAATTCTTCCACTTTGTCACGGGCCGGGTAAGGACGACTCCCTTGTAGAAAGAGTAGTAAATTGTTTGTCTTAGGCCCATTTGACAGGGCTCTCTTTCACCGGCTTTAGGAGCCGTTTTATATATACTAAATGAGATAAAATAAATGGCTTCACCCAGAGAGCCATTTTAGAGATAATTTTAGTACAAAACTTTTGATGTAGATTTAGATCTGTGATTTCGTGCAATTAATTAGAATAATTCAAAGCTGCAGCTCCCATGGTCCAATTTTGATGAAATTTTTTGTGGTGCTGAGCTAATTATTGTATGCTTGGCAAATACAGTACACAAATGCTTGGCAAAGTTAAATAAGCCGTAGTAGGGGCCGGGATGGTTATTGCTTGGGCGCCCTGCCTGCCTAATGTGTGATTAAATTATACTCTGACTAAATTATACTCAAAATTACAATAAAATGGTCACATACTGGCCTGTGCGGCAAAGTCGCGTAACTTAATTTTTTCTAAAAACGGGTACTTATTTTTACAAACACGGTGCTCATCAGTGTTTTGATCTCTCTCAACCATCTTTTCATCATAAGTGAAATCAGGTGGTACTACTCCGTAGTAAAATTTGCACATCAATGTTGCAAACAAACCACACGCTGGCCATAAGCGACAACGTCGTGAACATTTCTAGTCTGAACCTGATTTTTACCTTTTTTTTTTCTCATGTCAATATAAATACTATGATCTGGCTACTAGCTTTTACGATTTTTTTTTTGACAAGAAGCTTTTACGAGTTTGGTTGAGGTGAATTCTTGCACTTTGTCACGGGACGGGTAAGGACGACTCCCTTGTAGAAAGAGTAAATTGTTTGTCTTAGGCCCATTTGGCAGGGCTCTCTTTCACCGGCTTTAGGAGCCGTTTTATATATACTAAACGAGATAAAATAAATGGCTTCACCCAGGGAGCCATTTTAGAGATAATTTTAGTACAAAACTTTTGATGTAGATTTAGATGTGTGATTTCGTGCAATTAATTAGAATAATTCAAAGCTGCAGCTTCCCATGGTGCAATTTTTGATGAAATTTTTTGTGGTGAGCTAATTATTGTATGCTTGGCAAATACACGTACAAATGCTTGGCAAAGTTAAATAAGCCGTAGTAGGGGCCGGGATGGTTATTGCTTGGGCGCCCTGCCTGCCTAATGTGTGATTGCAACTTAACAGATGGATCTATATCTTGTGTCGGCCACGAGGAGCAGCACCGGCACATGCACTGGCCGCCGGTCGTATTGTGGAGAATGTGTATATATAGCCTCGCCTCCCACTGCTGCGTCTGCTACTCGAGCGAACAACTGCATTGGGCGTTCACTCACTACATAATACACAAAGACGACACTGCACCGATCGGCGATCAAGCAAGCAACAAGCATGGCGTCGTCGTTGGTCGTCGCACTGATGATGACCCTGCTGGTGACGGTCCCGGCGGGATCAGCATCAGCCGCCGCAGGAACTACTACTACTGGAGGAGGAGGCGAGGACCGTCAGCAGCAGGTGACCGGCGCCGCCGCGTCGGCGTTACTGCTGGAGCAGAACCTTTCGGCCCTCGAGCTGGGCAGCTGCAAGAGCAGCTGCATCAGCTGCCTCGTTGCCGGATTTACCTCCTGCGGCTGGACTACGCTGCTTTCACCTTCAGCCTTGGCAACATGCTTCGTCAAGCAGATCGTCGCCAACGCCTGCTTCGCCAAGAAAAACTAAGCAACGTACGTGCGTGCGTGTGCATTATATATGTTGCATTGCAATTCAATAATGCTAGCTAGCTAGCTCGCCGCCGTCTCGTTCATTTATTTCCTCCTAAATAAATAATACTGTACTGCATCCATCTTCTTTAATTTGCTACCATGCATATACGCGCGCATGCATGCCCGCAGTAGTCGCGTATATTCTATTATTATTTATATATTTGTAATAATTATTTGTACCGACCCACCACCAATGGATGGATGGATCCAGTATCCTGTGTGATATGTGTGTACGTCTGTATTGGCCTGCTAGCTAGCTTCCTTCTCTCTCTCGTACGTGTACGTTGCTGCATATGTAATAAATAATATATATATACATATATTTTGTCCGATCCTGCGCTTGTTGTACATGCATGATGTAACAGCTATCTATCTATACACGCGCGCGCATGTGATCGCGATCTATTACCTTCATTCTCTAATATTAGCATCGATCACACGTTGATGCTGTTAGAGAAGAAATAAGAAAAATATGACTATATATATATATATATGTTGATATGAGTTGCTCATCAATCGTCGTCCGCCTTTTTACCGATGGATGACATTTCTATAAATAGTACTGTGGTCACATGGATGGTTTACAACTTATTATTAGCCAAGATATATAGGCCGGTTGGGGGTGGTCCAGTTCATTACTGATGAGAATGAGAATAAAAAAAAGCTCATCTATATGTTTCCTGAAATTCGTAACTAGCTTAATTATTTTTTATCAGAAAATATGAAACCTGCACCATCGGATCTTTTTTTTCCTTCAAAAAAAATATAAATAAGTCGCTACACTAGATCACGACATCACAGGCGCGCGGCTCAAAACCCTCTTTATTTCACTGTCGAATTCTTAAGCGTCACAACCAAATCGTTGGAAACACATGTATATGGAGGTGAGTGTCCATGTGGTTTTTATTTTTTTTTGTTTGGAAAAAAAAAACACTGATGCGTTGGAAACACATGTATGGAGCTAAGGTGGGCAACAGGCATGGTTCATCCTAAAACACGTACTATATATACAATATACACATGCAGCTAGCATGTGGCTAATTTTGGACCCCCTCGATCCCCAACATATACGCTCACCCACCAACAACTCTATTGGCTAAGCTATAAACTATATCCATGACCACCCACGTACTACTATTTATATATAGAAATGACATCAATCAATGAATCCTTAAAAAGGCGGACACGATATGATTAATTGATGAGCGCAACTCGCATCAAAACATCGATCTTCTTCCTCTTCTCATCGATTCCTCTTAATAACTAGCACATCAGATATATACTACATACAGTATATATATGGCAACAATGGCCAAGATGATCCTCCTCCTGATGATGATGCTTGCTGCTATTACACTCATCGCATCAGAAGCAGCTCCAGCTCCAGACTCATCGATGGCTGCCAAGGATGAGAAGATCAGGAGGGCCTTCGACGAAGTCATAGCTGCTGCTCCGCCGGGGAAAGATACAGAATTAGCCGTCAAATTAGACGTGATGACGCAGCAAATGCATATTACGGTTGCTGTTGACGCGGCCCAGAAAACTGGAGGTAAGGAGAAAGTTGCAAGCTTGATCGATTCGTATGAGAAAGCTGCCGACCAGGTCATTGCGGCGCCACCCGCTGATAAGCTCAAGGTGATGAACAAGGCTTTCAACGCGGTAACAGGTCCTGCAACGCCATGATCGACCACTTCGTACATCCACGTACAAGTGCCACTGATGCCTGCCACCCGCCCGGCCACTCCATCTATCCCACGTACTACACAACACAAGAAATATTGCTAGCTACGTGTACAGTAGCTAGAAATAAACCATATATATATATTATGCATGTGTTGCGTCACCTTTGTTATTAATTTATCCAATTATCCGGATATGTTATCTCCGTCGTTAAAATTATCAATCACCCGCCGTTTAGATCCTTAATCGACCGTCCGGGTCTCAGTCTGTTCAAATGGGTCTATACTCGAGACCCTTTGCTAATTAATACGGTACTGAACTGGATATATTGTTCGCTAGAACATCATTATTCATTAACATGGATTTTATTTGATCCATTATTTGCTCGTATATATAACAGTCCACCTTATGTCATGTTAAGTTATTAACCTGTCCTTTTGTATAGCACATGTAAGGAGTTACCAAGAAATTCATTTTTTCTGTTAAAATCCAGAGGCACTGAAACCTGTTTTGTTGCTGTGCCGAGCCTCATGATGAATGTTGACATTATTGGAGCGGGAGACTATTTGCTTCTTTACATTTTAACATGCTTGAGATAACATACATATCTTCTCCTTAGGATTCTTGCAACAAAAGCGGCCCGACCAGCGTGGCCACGTCACGGGCTGTTCCCGGCCGTGTGGACGACCGCGCGAGATTCAGTCACTTTACAAAAAAAAACCCTCGAGCTTTACTCAAATCAACCCGCAGTCCATTCCTCCTCTCAGTTTTTGCCAAAAAGTCCTCGAACTTTACCGAAATCAACCCGCAATCCAGGCCAGCCTGCCTCCCCACACGGGCCTGGTTCTCACCCTTACTGGTAGGCCTGGATATCGAGCCAGCTCGGCTCGTTACGGCTCAGCTTGTTATAGCTCGGTTCACAGTCTGCCTCCCCAATAATTCAAAGCTTTTACATGAGGGGCGTGAGCATCGATCGATATATATATCCTTCCAAGCCAAAACTTGTGTCGGCCACGAGGAGCACCGACCCCTACTAATACTACTTGTTGTTATATACCGTATGTCTTGTGTGCGGTCGTCTCGATCATCGGGCTAGAGCTGAGGCCAGTAATAAAGGCATGCAGCGAGCAAAATTAGCATGCATGGCAGTGTAGGAGGAGCCTACTAGATTTTACTTACATTAATCTGATCATCATTATTGCTTGGTTAGGTTCAATTCGATCTGCTTTTAATTAGCTTAGCTTACTAGTCCATTGACCACAATCTTTAAACCACACCCAGCAAATTTAGATTTAGTTTCGATACTTTTTATATTCAGAAGTAAAGGTCTTTAAGTTTTAGTAAATATTACAATTTCTGGTTGTAAATAGTGTAAAATATTTTTAAAAAAATTATTGAGACATATATTTATATATATTTTATCACATTCAAAGATGTCATCATATGTGTTATATTCCCCTTAAACAAAATGGCTGGTTCCGCCACTGCTAAAGATCGATCTTTAGTCCCGGTTGGTATTACCAACCCAGACTAAAGGGTACTAAAGGTCTCTCATGGATCAATTCAAAAGAAGAGTGTACAAGACTATGTCACATGTGGTGTACAACCGAGTTGGTAAGGATTTTATGCATGAGACGAAAAACACTAGGTTTCAATTTCATACACGGCAAGAGAGGTTTCCCTGATATTTATTTTTTTCTCCTGGGGTGGGACTAAAGGTCCCCTTTAGTCCTGATTCATTTTAGTTTCGGTTGTGGTACCCGGAACTAAAGAGGATGACTTTTAGTCACGGATTCGTTGTCCTGGCACTACTGCACGATGGGCCCTTAGTCCTGGTCCAAATTGGCCTTTAGCCCCGGGCATGGAGCCGGGGCTAAGGAATCGGGACTAAAGGCCTGACCTTTAGCCCCGGTTCCCTGCCCCGGGGCTAAAGGGAGCCCCGGTTGGTAATACCAACCGGGACTAAAGAGGTTTCGAGCCGGGCCCCGATGGCTGGCCTCTTTAGTCCCGCTCGGGGGCTGTCCTCTTTTTTCTTTTTCTTTTTCTTTTCTTTTTTCTTTTCAATTGGTTATTGTTTTCGGTTTTACAATTACATTAGGTTTTCTAATACGTTTTCTTCGGTACTAATATATTACATTAGGGTTTCAAATACGTATTCTTCGCTGCTAATGTATGTATGCACGTATATATACACATAAAATTTACAATTACACACATAAAATATGAAACTATATATATATGGGCTAGCTAGCTATACATATTATATGTATAATATATTTATGCACATAAAATTTACAGCATTATCCATGCATCCTTGGTATTTACAACACAAACATTGACCGTCACTTAAATATCATACAAATGTTCGTCTTGGTTTGGTTCCACTGGTTCTTCCGGGTTATAGTAGAACTCGGTGCCAGCTTTGAGGACATGGTCATTAAGAAATCCTGCGATTGTCTCTTGAATTCCTTTGAGGCGCACCATTTCCAACACCTGGTTCTTCAACCATAAGTCCTTCAATTTGCAAAAAAGGAAAAATGCATTAATATACATAAGATTTATTTAATAGCAATAAAGAAATATATGGAATTATTATGTATACATGTTACATACTTTCTGTCTCTCTACAGGAGTTCTTTTCGCATACACCGAGATAAACTTGCAAACGTAGTACCCGCACAAATTGTTCCTGGTGGTTGCCGTAGAACCCACTGCACGATGTAAAAAGATTACTCTCGTCATCCCGCGCGTGTGACGAAGCATGCTACAGTGGTAAAGACGCGGGGAGCTAATACAACTTACTTGCAATTGGATACAACGCCATGATCGACCACTTCGTACATCCACGTACAAGTGCCACTGATGCCTGCCACCCGCCCGGCCACTCCATCTATCCCACGTAGTACAGTAGCTAGGAATAAACCATATATAGATGCATGTGTTGTGTCACCTTTGTTATTAATTTATCCGGCTATGTTATCTCCATCCTTAAATTTATCAATCATCCGCCGTTTAGATCCTTAATCGACCGTACGGGTCTCACAGTCTGTTCAATCAGGTCTATACTCGAGATCCTTTGCTAATTAATATGGTACTGAACTGGATATATTGTTCGTCAGAACATCATTATTCATTAACATGGATTTTATTTGATCCATTATTTGCTCGTATATATAACAGTCCACCTTATGTCATGTTAAGTTATCAACCTGTCCTTTCGTCTAGCACATGTAAGGAGTTACCAAGAAATTCATTTTTTCTGTTAAAATCCAGAGGCGCTGAAACCTGTTTTGTTGTTGTGCCTAGCCTCATGACGAATAACTTGAAACAGATCGATCAGAGTAGCTAATGGGGTGTTTGGTTCATGAAATGAAGCCATGCTTCATGAGGTGATGCATCATGAGTTCATCTCATGAATTTTGGTGGACCAACTCATTCCTCATCCATATATACTAATTATTGGCTTATGAGGAATGAGGTGGTGATGCATCAATCCATTCTATTCCACCAACCAAATAGAAAAAGTGAGGAGTGAGAAGATGATAGATCACCTCCTTCCTCAAACCAAACGCCCTGTAAAAGAACTATTAATACTACTAGCATATCCAAACGGACTGTAACTACGGTATCTTGTACATTGCATGTAATTTGGGTGGCCAAACACTACTGGAAACTAGAATATTTCTGTGCGTGCAAAAACGCACAGAAAAATCTGAATACCGTCGGAAAAATGTTTTTCTGACGGTGTACCGTCAGAAAAATACACACAGAAATACGATGACAGAAAAATTGAATTTTTCTGTGTTCGCCATCAGAAACAGTTTTTCTGTGCGTCACACACGCACAGAAAATTTAGTTTCGTCCGGTTTGAAAATCATTTTTCTGTGCGTAAGTTCTCACAGAAAAAAGAAGAGACCGACAGAAAAATAATTTTTCTGTGAGTATTTTCCGCTCAGAAAAAGACAGACGCACTGCCAGAAAAATATATTATTCTGTTGGGTTAGGCCAGCACACAGAAAAATTGTAAATCACCGACAGAATAAATACATTTAACCATACAGCCAATTGGATAAAAATATATAATTATTTGGAAACAGTAGCATACATATAGAGATGGAGTCCAAATGTTCAGCAAATTCATTCATAGCATCGAGGCTACATATAGATTACATATAGATGATGTCCAAATGTTTCGGCATCAATACATTCAAAAGCATTGTCATCTCATCTCAGCACTTCATGTTTCAGCCAAGATGAACAAAATACCAACATGCATCATCTATAGAAAGCTTTGGCATATGCTGTTGGTTCAGCATCCAGTATAGGTGGATGGTGCCCAGCAAGGTCAACCAGCATCATATCCATCATGTGAAATCAGCCCCTCACCATGCTCAGTCCAAGTTTCATAGCCTTCCTTAAAACCATGCCTACACAAATGCATCTCTATAGTATATCTTATATGCCTAAAGTAGTTTCGACATTGTGCACAGGGACACTTAATAGTGTCATTTTCAGCTACACCCGGAATTGAAAATGCACTATTCAAAAATTCATTGGTTCCATCAATCCATTCATTCGAGGGAGCTTTGCCACGTTGCCAACCATTGTACATCCATGTTCGGTTTGACATATTAGCTAGTTCTGTTTTAAATATTGATATATTAGATATCACAACAAATGAATCTTAATTATTTTTGGTGCAAGCATAGTCATTTCAAACTCAGACAAGTGGGCACACAAATAAAATGTAGAATAGCATCATCATAAATAAAACTAGTAAAGAAAGAAGTGTACCTTGAGTCTCACGTACAGTTACTGGACAACTCTTCACGGTCTACCTCCAATAGCAGTCCTTGCTTAGCCCAAAATCTTTACTGCAGTACGAGGCATGAGATTAGAATTCCTAGTATTTTTTTCATGCTATTAGTGAGGCCACTATGGCTGATATGCTGCCTATAGGTACTGAACAAGTACACATGTCACAAAAATATCATTTTAGTATGTAAGCAAGGCTGGGGTATGGAACTATAGAATTATATTTACTGAAGAGTGATGGACTTTTAAATTTACAGTAGTTATGGCCTTATAGGGTGTCTTTTATTTTTTATATCATTTTTATTATTAGTATATGTACACTATAATGTCCCTCATATCTAAATCTAAAATTTGATAATTGAATCGAATGACCTGCATTTTAGCCCTAGCATTATCCTGCTCCTGTTTCTGAGGCATTACACAAATAGGTTAATTGCTGAACTTGAGGCAGCACGAGAAGAACCCTTAAGATAATTGAACTGCATCTTGCCATGTTGGATCTGCAGTTTAAAAATATATTTTTGGGGGAGAAACAAAGAACCTGAAAACTTGATTCAGATTCGACACAGACAACACAAGTGACCAAATCTTGAGGGAAGGGGACTTTAACTGGAAATTCATACAAGTGCACACTCAAATAAACTGGCTATCTCATAAAAAACATACAATCAGTGAAGAGACAAGTGTACCTTGACCGAAGCAGACTGCCTGGTGGCCAGATCTGGAGTGTGAAGGAGCTGCCTGGTGGCCAGATCTGGAGTGTGAAGGAGTAGGGATAGGGTAACCGACAGGGAGAGGAGGGCCGCCGCGCCAAGACGAGCACCGGTGGAGAAGACCCCTCGCCGAGCGGAAAGCCTGAGGACACGAGCAACGGCAGCTTGCGGCGAAGATCTAGAAGCGCAGAGGATGCGAAGATCTAGAGGCGCCTGAGGACGCGAGCAGGGGCAGCTTGCCCAGCAATGGAAGCACAGATCTAGAAGCAGCCGTCGGCGGAGATGCTGCGGCGGCCGGTAGCGCAGCTGCTGCGCATGGTGCCGGCGTATGCGTAGGATGGGTTGGGGTTACGGCGGTGGTAGCAGATAGGAGTGCTCCCGTATTGCGTATGCCTAGTATGCTGGGGGCGGCGGTAGCAGATAGAGTTGAGGAGTGCGTGGGTTGTTTTGTGGTTTTTTTATTCATTGATTATTTTCTCTATTTTTTATTAATTAATTATTTTCTTTTCACGAGAACACATGATCGGGAATAACGGTCGTTTGAATTTTTCTGTGCGTCTTTAAAAAACCGATAGAATAATAATATTTTTTCTGTGTGTGTATATATTTTTTCTGTGAGTATTCAAATAACCGACAGAATAAGTTAATTTTTCTGAGAGTGTTTATTTTTTTCCGTGTGTTTATGTTCGCGCACAGAAAATTTAGACAATTATTCTGTGTGTTTTCGTGTTTTTCTGTCGGTGTCGGTATATTTTGAAACCTACAGAATAATTGTTATTTTTCTGTGCGTACCGAAAAAAAAAACACACATAAAAATTAATCACGCATAGAAGTATTCGAGTTTCCAGCAGTGAAAGGAGCTCGGGAGGCCGGGGAGCAGCAAATCGGCAGCCCAGATCATCGTGCCGCGCAACTTGTGTGAAGAAGGATGCCCGGCCGGGTCTCTTTTATTTGGCCATTTGGGATTGCTTGGGCCCCTGCATGCTTACCGAATTTCGGCTACATACCTATGAGCCGAATAAATTAATCAACACACGAGTCGATCATATAGCATCCAACATGCATATGGACCTCAAACGGTGGCATATGAAGATTTCCGAAATAAATTATATATACAGATAGCTAATAATACAGTACTACGACGACTAACTAGTAAGGTATAATTAATCATCAAATAAAGGATTAAAAAGCTGAAGTGCTGGAGCTGTCTAGCTAAAGCACTCTTTTAGTGCAACTTTAGCGCGCAGTTGCCTATAAGAGCACTCACAATGCAGACTCTATCATAGAGTCTCCTAATAATTGTATTTTGCTGATGTGGCAGTGTAGTTATTGAAGAGAGAGGAAGAAAAAACAAGACTCCAAGTCTTATTTAGACTCCAAGTCTATGATAGTCTCGAGATAATAAATGAACTTAGACTCTAGGTAGAGTCTGCATTGTGAGTGCCCTAACTGTAGCACCGTACCAGCTAGCCGTACGTAGGGGTTGTTTGATTGCCGTTGTCACTCGTCACGCCATACTTCTGGTTGCCACGGTATATTTTAGCTAATGTTTGGCTTAGCTATAAGTTGAGAGAGAAAATGACTATTATAGGACTCCAATCGTTGTGGTTTCTCCCAAATAGGACTCCAATCGTTTGTTTCTCCCAAATAGGACTCCTAACCTTGTTTCTATGCTCTAATGACATTTCAGACCCTTTTAATCAAATTTGGTAAATCAAAATACATATATTTTTTATTAATGACCGTATTGCCCTTCCCTTTATATACGATACACATAGATGAGAATGGATCGACGTTTTGCCTTCCCGTACCTGTTCATCGACGCCGCGACTCCACGTTTGGTAGCGACCTTTAAGTTGAAGGTCGGCCTGCGCGGCGATGGATGTTAAGTGTTGGGGAAAGGGCGCCGCCGCCGTCATCTCCTCCCGCAAGCAGGTCCAGCTCCACGCAGGGGATCGGCCTCGCCATCGCGGAAAGCCTCGGTCTGGAGGGCGCCGCCACCATCATCTCCTCCCGCAAGCAGGTCCAGCTAAGCCAGCAAATCTTGTCGTTTCTTCTACCTTCCTTGCCTGCTGTCCTCGCTTTGGGATTTCCAATTGCTGCTTGTTCTGATTGGGGGGGTTTTCTGTGGATCGATTCGGGGGCGTTGAAGAAGAACGTGAACGATGCGGTGGAGGGGCTCAGGGCCAAAATAGTCATGCTCATGCGTATAAATATTGCTGAGACGACGCTAGTAGATCGAGTAGTACATACAGTCGTCGTTGCAACCGGATGGACCGGATATTTCATTTTGGTGGCGCACTCAGCTCGTCCGTCGCTAGCCGCTGTGGATGGAATGGAATGGAAGTCGGTCTCGGCCTGTCGTCGATCGGCAGAAAGCAGCAGCTTGCACTGTTCCAACTCCAACGACGACTGCAACGAACTGCATGCGCTCGATCGCCGTGCAAGTTGTTAGCTACAGTACATACTAACAAAAGAGTGTTGCTAGCTGATTCAAATTCAAAAGAGTGTTGCTAGCTGCTGGCTGTTGCATACTCCGTACTCTGCTAGCTAGTTAATTACGTAAAAGAAACATTCTTGGAAGCATGCATCCATGCACACCCCGTCAGTCGATGATGATAGAGAAGATTGTGCACATGCTGAGATTGCATTTCCAGACAGCAAAAACTGGCCAAGTACGTACTGCATGAATGTGCACATGCTCTGCGGACAATTTTCCAGTTCAGCTGAAGAATAGAGTATATACTACTTGCACATGCTCTGCGGACAATTTTTGGTACGTTTGGGTGTAATAAACAGTATGTAGCTGCTTACAGGTTGGACAGTACCGAGTTCAGTGTTGTGACCTCAAGCGACGACCAAGTGGAGCTTTCTTTCAGGAGCACGTATATATGATCCATCACGCCAAGATAGTGTTCGGCTAAACGTTGACAAGAGGTACGACGACCTAGCTACATACATACTGTGGCATTCCATACATCTTTGCATTGCATCCAGAAATTTCAGCTTTATTTATTGCTCAACAATATAATACAATGCTTTCAGATATATATGCCTAGCTAACTCCTCTGAAATACCAGTAGTACACACAAGACACAGGTTATATGTTACGTACATACATGTCACATTTTTTTCTGAAAATATGGCGTATGTAACTGTTGTCGTGTTGGTTCCATTAACTAATTATTCCAGGTTTGTGATGCTGAAATTAAAGGCAGCTAGCTCTGGTTTCTACTGCTACGCCATCTTCGAGCACAACAGCAGCTGGCCTGCTCTCAACGTCTCAGAGGCACGGCTGGCTTTCAAGCTCAATGCAGACATGTCAGTATATACTGTATAGCAGAAGCAGATCGAGTACCCATATCAGCCCGGCCATGCGCATGAATCTATATATATTGTTCTTCAGAGTTCAGACAACGATCATATATATAGAGAGAGATTATTTACAATCATATCGCTCTGCACTTCATCACATGATGATGATGATGATCACATCCACAAACATCAAACAAAACTTGTGCATGATGATAAAACTGATGATATGTAGTATATATAGGTTCAACTACATGGCGGTCTCAGAGAGATACATGCCCAGCGCATTAGACAGGGACGCGCCACGTGGCGACCCGCTGGCCTACAAGGAGGCCGTGCTGCTGGTGGACCCCGTGGAGCCGCAGTTCAAGGGGGAGGTGGACGACAAGTACCAGTACTCGCTGGACAACAAGGACAACGCCGTCCATGGCTGGATCAGCAGCAGCCGCATGGGGTTCTGGGTCATCACCCCGAGCAACGAGTTCAAGAGCGGCGGGCCCAAGAAGCGGGAGCTCACCTCGCACGTCGGCCCCACCTCCCTCGCCGTGTTTCTCGGCACGCACTACGTCGGCGACGACATCGTGCTCAGCCTCGCCGACGGCGAGCACTGGAAGAAGGTGCTGGGCCCCGTGTTCGTCTACCTCAACTCCAGCCCCAGCAGGACCAGGACTAGGAGAGCCGACGCCGGCGACGTCGTCGTCCGCGGACTCTGGGACGACGCCAAGGCGCGGGCGCGGGCGGAGGCCGGGAAGTGGCCGTACAGCTTCCCGGAGTCGCCGGACTTCGCCAAGGCGGGCGAGAGATCGAGGCACCGTCACCGGCACGCTCGTGGTCGTCAGGGACGCGTTCGCGAGCAAGCAGGGCGACGACGACGTGCCGGTGCCGGCGGCGTACGTCGGGCTCGCCGCGCCCGGCGGTTCGCCCGGGTCCTGGGCGACGGAGTGCAAGGGCTACCAGTTCTGGACGATGGCGGCGGCGGCGTCCGGAGCGTTCAGCATCGGCGGCGTGCGGGCAGGGACGTACGGCGTGTACGCGTGGGTGCCTGGTGTCCTCGGAGACTACGTGCTGCACGCGTCCACGGTGACCGTGACGGCAGGTGGGGCGGCGGTCCAGCTCGGCGAGCTCGTGTTCGCGCCGCCGAGGTCCGGCCCGACGCTGTGGGAGATCGGCGTCCCCGACCGCACCGCCGCGGAGTTCTTCGTCCCCGCCGCCGCCGGCGGCACCACGAGCAGATACGGGGCAACAACAGGCTGTTCGTGGGCAAGGACAGGTACCGGCAGTACGGGCTGTGGGAGAGGTACGCCGAGGT
This sequence comes from Coix lacryma-jobi var. lacryma-jobi, assembly GCA_009763385.1. Classification (NCBI taxonomy): domain Eukaryota; kingdom Viridiplantae; phylum Streptophyta; class Magnoliopsida; order Poales; family Poaceae; genus Coix; species Coix lacryma-jobi. Next base: position 127,710,284 of record CM019831.1, read on the forward strand.
GTACCCTAGGAGTGACCCTGTGTTCATGGTTGGGCACAGCCATCACTCCAAGGACTGGTTCTTCGCGCATGTCACAAGGTATACATATATCTATATATACTGACTGATCTACGTACGTGTACTGAAGAACTCTCTGTCAGTGCTAGTGCTACATCTTGGAATGTGTGTTGGTTTTGCATGCATGGATGCATGCAGAAAGGTTGGCGATCGGTACGTGCCCACGACGCGGCAGATACGGTTCGAGCTGCAGGGCCGGCGTGTCGTCGCCAACGGCACCTACACGCTGCGCATCGCCGTCGCGGCTGCCCAGCTGTCCAGGCTGCAGGTACGTAGTGGATCAATTGTAATACTGAATTATGCATGCATGCATGCCGATAACCCGGCCTTTGCTTGGTTCGAATAATTCTGGATTGTTGTTGACATGAAGGTGCAAGTGAACGGGGACAACGGCGACAGCGGCGGCGTGTTCATGACGCCGGAGTTCGGCGGCGGCAACGCGATCGCGCGGCACGGCATCCACGGCGGCGGCGTGCAGCGGAGCGCTTCGAGTTCCGGGTGAGGGGCGAGCTGCTGAGGGAAGGCGACAACAGCATCGGGATCACGCAAACGAGGGCGTTCGGCCCCTTCTTGGGAGTCATGTACGACTACATCCGACTCGAAGGGCCTGCTACTAGCTAGGACTAGGAACCAGTCATTATTCAAGACTGTGTATTTTTAGTACAGTACGTATATTGAGTATGCAGTCATAGCTACGGTGTGGTCGGCGGATAGGCAAAATTTAGGCTTGGCAGTTTCGCGACATACTGAACAGTGGCGGAACCAGAACCTTTGATTAAGGGGGGCCGGATAATACGATTTCACCTCGTAAATATGCTAAATATATATATCCCAATAGATTTTTAAAAATTTTACATATATATTTAATATTCATAACAAAAAAACTCAAAATTATCAATAAAAATAATGAAATTATAATTTTTTTATGTATATAATTGAATTTTTTTATATATATTAATCAACTTTTACTGTTCATAGGGGGGCCTGGCCCCCCTGGTTCCGCTACTGATACTGAATTACTGATACAGAATTAGTTCTGGATTTCCTCTCTCGCCCAAAAGAAGAAGAAGAAGAAGAAGTATTCGTTCAGAATTGTTAGAACGCACGCGCATATATATAATGTTCAGAATTATGGACGTCCCGAGCCAAAAGCCCAACACTAGAAGCAGGCTCAGGAATATAGGGCCTGTTTGTATAGCTCACAATAGCTTCACAAGCTGTTGTGAGCTGTTTTTTTTTGCCAAACACTATTTTACAAAACAGCTTCACCCATGAAGCTGTTTTATCTCCTCTCTCACGAAAACAGATTTACCCATGAAGCTGAAAAAAGTAGCTTTTCACAGTTTATACCTCAATTTCTCTCTCCTAACCATGCATGAAGTTATTGGTGAAGCTGTTTTGGCAAACACTTTTTTCAAAACAGCTCAGCTTCACCTAGTAAGTTGCTCATGAAGCTATTTTCTAAAAAAACAGCTTCACTAGTGAAGCTGAGCTGTACCAAACGGGGCCATTAGGGCGAGTTTGGTAGAGCTCCATCTGAGTCTGATTCTCTATAGAAGCTGATTCTCTGAGAGAAGTGATTCTGTGGCTGAAAGTGATTCTCTTTGATTCTTTAACATAAATTGTTGAAATCAGCATGGATCACTTCACAGAATCAGGGGAAGCTACTTTATTCAGCTCTCAGCCTCTTAGTTTATTTCAGAGAATCACTTCACGGAATCAGCAAAGAATCACTTCTCTCTGAAAAAGCGTTTGGCAGAGCTCCTGCTGGATTCAGCAGAGAATCAGCTCCGAGAGCTCTACCGAACAGGTTATGTTAGGCAACGAACGCAGATCGAGGTGCAGTATGGTCTGCCCATTCCACAGCCACAAATTAAAGGCATTGTCACCCGTGCTACTGTGGTGTTGTTTGGTGGAGCTCCCTCGACAACTCTCCACTGCGCGCTACAGGTGGGCAGTGCAAGAAGCAGGCAAGCTTGGCGGCATATTGAGCTCTGCAAGTCTGGTACGTGGCTTCGGCAAGCTCGACGACCGAGTGTTGGATCGTGGTGAAGTCGATGGTGATGAGCTAGATCTCGGCAAAATCGATGGCCACAGGCTGGATCTCGATGAGCTCCGTGATGAAGAGTACCTGCCCGGTGGAGAGGTGTGTGGAGACGAGCAAAACAGAGGGACACGACAGCGACGACGGACACTGGAGAGAAAAGGGAGTGAAACGAAGCAGTGGGGCGGAGTTTTTTTTTGTTCCCCATCCGCAATGCAAGTCGGGCGGAGCGGCGGGAGTGCTTCCGACACGGAGTGTAGCGTGGAACTGAGCCCTTTGGAAGCGCTTCACGGATTCTCATGGAGAACGAAGCCGTGAGAGCCTAGGAGCAAGTTTAATAATACAGCGTGCTGCTGGCGGTAAGGATCTTTGCAGCCTACTTTACAGCCCACTCATACAATGGTTAAGTCTTTGCAATAATTATATGGTCCACTTGTCTCTCTCACAAATTGCATTGGTTTTTGTGTCCAAGCAGGCTGTAAGCTTACAGTCCACCTCTCTTATCTCTCCTTTCTTCTCTCTTCCACCTCAGCATTTAGCCTTCTTGCAGCCCACTGTTATACTTGCTCTGAAGGAACACCATTCTGGACCTCTCATCCCTACGTCGGCCCATAAGGTTCTACTTGACCATCCCCAATCAACCAATTCTCCATCGGCTACAAGTAGAAAGTTTGAAGGCCAGAGGAGCACCTGTGGTGGCCAACGGTGGCCCACAGCTAGAATCGTGGGAGTAGGGAGGTACAACGGTGGTCAGGAACCAAGTGATAGCCAAGCGACTTTATATAGCCATGTGACATGCGACAACCAAGGTGAGGACTTATGACTAAGGACTGTGAATCTATGATTTCTAATTTCGATTAAGCTAGTTGAATCAAAAGGTCATTTCAGTCATGAAGTTAATTGTTTACAAACTTGTCAAATCTTATCAAATAAATCGAAATGCTTGTACTTTCACTAGCAACTACTAGACAGGATGTTTTCCACCATGAATTATGTGAAAAATAAATTGATAATAAGATGGGGGTATCGATCCTTGAATAATTACTTGCTCACGTCGTTTATTCAAAGGGAGTTCTTTTTGCAAGTTACAAAGAGTTTGCCGTGTAAAGTTTTCAAAACACGTTTACATATCAGTACATTTAGAATAATTTGAGAAAATTTATATTCTTTGTGGATAATTTTTCATTTTTCTAGTACTAAATCTGTTTTGTCAAGCATTCAGAGATATTTTCCATGAGATACAAATAATTTATATGGGGTTTTTTATATAACAATCTATTACTAGAATTATTTTTGTACAATTCCTAAAAGCTTTGTTGGGGAAGGGGACCCTCGGCAGTGGCGCCACGCGGGTTGGCTCAACAAGACGACCCTCGCGTGTCCCGCGTCCCATCGCCAAAACTCTTCTCTTTATTTACTAAGTCCCTCGAGTCATCGTTCGAGCCCCCGAATACTAACCCAACCTTCGGATTGCTTAGCAAGTTCTTACAGGCAAAAGGCGTGAAGAGCGCCGGGAGCAGTCCCCGAGCGTCCCGCGCACCTTCGCCAAGAGACCCAAGCCTTAGCGGGAGGCGAGGGGACTCGGACTTCGCGACTGGAGGGATGCCCTCGCGTGTCAAAGGCCAGCCCTCACACTTCCGCGAGGGTGGGCACGAGCCAGGCGGCGGCGGGCGCATGGAGAGCAGGCTAGGGTTTCGGCCCCGATTGTGTTTGTACGATTCTGCCCTTCTGTGTGTATAGCGCGGGAGAATCTTTCTTGTACCCTATTGTAATTTGGTCGGTACCCCTTGGTATCCCCTATAAATACTGGGGGGTGAACAGTGTAATAGGGGAATTTTTTGGGAATAGAGCCATAGTGACACTGTTCTCATCACACCTCTGCGCTATTTTTGTTCCCGCCGCGTGCTCCCGACGATTGGCCACCTTCGCCACCCCCCTGCACGTGTGCGGAGGTTGGGCAAGTGTGTTACCAACAGTTTGGCGCCGTCCGTGGGGAGCCGGAGTTCGAAATGGCAGGAAACAGGAGGGCGCCCACTACCAGAGACCCTCGCATGACCAGAGAGGCCACGGCGATAATCCAGCCTGTGGAAGAGAATGTGGCACCCTCGGAAACAGGAGAAGTTGCTCCAGGGACGGAGGTCCCGGGCCCTCATACTCGGTCGGTATCACAACCGCACCCGAATACCTCCGAGAGAGATGGGGAAGGAGATGAGGAGGAGTTGGGCCTCGAAGCTTTAGAGAGACTTCAAGCTGAGTTACACGAAAAAAAGAGGCGCCTCGACCAGCTTGAAAGGCATAACCGGCTGCGTCTTATCAGGCAAAAGGCAGACGAGGCTAGGGAACAGCTTCACCGAATGGAGAAGTCCCTCGCAGCAGCTGAAGCCGAAGCCGAGGTTTGGAATGATGGGGAAATGCCGCCGCTTCAGGAGGGAAATGAGGAACAGGATCACGGCAACCTCCGCCGCCATCCACCACCCCCACCACCACCAAATCACCCAGAACCATACCCTATGAGACAACCAAACTTTCGCCAACTCTACCCAGATGAGATAGAGCCAAACCTTCGCAACCAACGCAGAGCCCAACGACACCAAATGCCCTATGACCCAAAGTCACCACTCTCCCAAATACTACAAACCCAACCCTGGCCGCCTTGCTACAATCCGCAAAACCTCCCGCGTTAAGATGGACTCACTGACCCTCGCCAATTCATAATGAGCTACGAAGCGGCAGTCACCGCAGCAGGAGGGGATGAGTCAACAATGGCGAAGTCTTTTGTAATCATCCTTCGTGACATAGCGCAGACTTGGTATAGCAACCTTCGACCCAGAACAGTGGATTCCTGGGCCAACCTCAGAGATAGACTATGCACAAACTTCAAGGGCATCACAGCAGCCCCATCAAACCCCACTGAGCTATTCAACTGCAAACAAGAAGAGCGCGAACCGTTACAGGACTACTGGCGAAGGTTCATCCAGATTAGAGCAAGAACTCCGGGAATATCCGATGAGGTCGTGATCCTCGCTGCAGTCAGCGGCTTACGCCTAGGCCCATGTTCCTCAAAGTTCGCTAGAAAACCAGCTAACACAATCGAAGAGCTTCATGACACAATGGAAAGGTACTGCAGAGCGGACATGGATTTCCGGGCAAAGTCCGATGCCCGAAGGTCGCAGTAGAAACCACAGCTGCGGCCCCAAGTGAGAGAAAACAACCCTCGCCAAGACCAGAGCAATGTCGGAGCGATCAACAAGTCAAATCCTATCGAAGACCAGAGAAGAAACACTCAGCCTTCGGGCAACCAAAACCCACACGATTTTCCACCCCCGCCTGACCAAAGAAACCAACAGAGGGACCCGGCCAAAATGTACTGTCATTTCTGTGGCCTAGGAAAAGGGCACACAACAAAGCAATGCGAGTGCTTCGCCAGAGGGAAAGAGTACCAGGAGGCCAAAAGAGCCTCTTCAACGGAAAACAGAACAGTCAATCACACCATAAAACCAAATTTCAATCCAACCCAACCTCCCTACCAGTACACCCCCGTAAACTACGGCTTACCCTCGCACCAACCTTTCTACTCCCAACACCCACACTACAACCACACCTCATATCAACCAACCTCTTTTCCTCAACGCCAAAATGTGCCATATACTGTCACATTCCCAACAACCCCTCAAACCCAAACCAACCAACAAGTGAGCAACACCCTACCACCACCACCACCAATACCGGCTCTGCCAGCACCCCAACCAGTCAAATCCGAAGCCCAAACCCAGACAACCATCAACAACCCAACATCAACCTTCGGTGTGATACTAGCTATCACCGGAGGCTCCAACGAAGATCACGGCAACAAGAGGCAAAAGAAAGAACATGCTCGAAGAGTGCACCATGTAGCCGTCGAAGGACCGCACAAGTTCGGCCGATGGTCTCACATCCCGATAACCTTCGATTCCAGTGACATGAAGTTAAGGGATTACCCTCACACTGATGCAATGGTGATCGAAACCAACTTAGCAGGGTGGACAGTCGCCAAGATTCTCGTCGATACAGGAAGCTCCGCTGACATCCTGTTCGCCACAACCTTCGACAGCATGAAGCTTGACAGAAACCTCTTACAACCCTCTGATAACCCACTATACGATTTCGGCGGGCAACAAGTAAGAGCTATCGGAAAAATATCTTTGCCCGTCACCTTCGGAGATCAGCTGAACTGCAGAACCGAGCACTTAACCTTCGATGTGATTGACATGTTCTATCCTTACAATGCAATTTTCGGCCGAGGGGTAACCAACGCATTCAACGCTGTAATACACCCTGCATACCTTTGCATGAAGCTTCCTGCTCCGAAGGGGGTCGTCGCAGTGTACGGAGATCAAGACATTGCAAGAGCAGCCGAAGGAACAGTAGCACCGGGGCAACGCAATGTCCACAATTTGTCAAAGCCTCGAGCCGCAAACCTTAACGACGAGGGTGAAGAATGCATCGATAGAGTAAAAGCATCACCCAAAGAACATACTAAACAAGTCCAACTCTTCGAGGGCAATTCAGAAAGGAAAGTGTTCATCTCAGCCAACCTAGACCCCCACTCATAAGACAATCTTATTCATTTCCTCAAGGAAAGCTCCGATACCTTCGCTTGGTCTGCGGAGGACCTCAAGGGCGTAAATAGAACATTGATCGAGCACAGCCTAAACATCAAATCAGGCTATCGCCCAGTTAAGCAAAAGCTTCGCAAAATGTCAGAAGAGAGAAAAGAGGCAGCGAAGGCAGAGGTAAAAAGACTTCTGGACGCAGGCGTCATCCGTCCAGTCAAATATCCAACATGGCTCTCAAACGTCGTGCTAGTCCAGAAAAAGAACAAGAAATGGAGGATGTGTGTTGATTTCACAAGCCTGAACAAAGCCTGTCCGAAGGATGATTTCCCTCTGCCTAACATAAGCACCTTGGTTGACAGAGCAGCTGGCTGCCAAATGCTATCTCTCCTCGACTGTTTCTCAGGGTACCACCAGATTTGGATGAATGAGGAAGATGAGGAAAAAACAAGCTTCATCACACCTTCGGGCACCTTTTGTTTTCGAAGAATGGCAGAGGGCCTCAGAAACGCAGGATCAACCTTCGCTCGCATGACAACTGAAGTCTTCAAAGACGAGCATGCCATCTCTGCATACGTTGATGATTTGATCGTACAGAGCGAGCTAAAAGAAAACCACATAGCAGACCTGGAAAGAGTGTTCAAAAACCTTCGGTCCGCCGGACTCAAACTAAACCCTGAAAAATGTGTCTTCGGGGTAAGTGAAGGAAAACTGCTAGGCTGCATTGTCTCAGCAAGGGGAATTGAAGCCAACCCCGAAAAAATTGATGCCATCATCAATATGGAACCACCAACGACCAGGAAAGCAACTCAGCGCTTGTCAGGACGATTAGCAGCACTCAGCAGATTCATCTCCAGGTCCGCTGAGCGAGGGTTACCTTTCTTTGAAACATTGAGAAGCACTGCACCATTCAATTGGGGACCTCGGCAGCAGAAAGCTTTCGAGGATTTGAAAAAGTATCTCACCAACTTGACTGTTTTAACTAGCCCAAGCAACGGGGACCTGTTATTGTTGTACGTCGCAGCTTCGCCTCATGCAGCAAGCGCGGTCCTAATCAAAGAGTTACACGAGAACAACAGAACGAGGCAAGCCCCAATCTATTATGTATCAGAAACCCTCGAAGGTCCCAAACGAAACTACTCAGAGCTCGAGAAGATTGCATACGCCGGGGTCATGGCATCAAGAAAGCTAAGACATTACTTCCAGGCACATGAGATCCATGTACCCTCGGCATACCCACTCGAGAATATTTTCAAGAATAGCGAGGCAGTTGGCAGAATAGCGAAATGGGCAGTCGAGCTCAATAGTTACGCTATAACCTTCGTCAGGAGGACAGCAATCAAATCGCAAGCATTAGCAGATTTCATAGCTGAATGGACCCCTGACCCCCGCAGAGATGGAACTCAACAAGACCCATTTTGGATAGTATATGTCAACAGAGCCTGGGGAGCAACTGGAGCAGGGGCCTCGGCCATTCTAGTTTCGCCATCCGGGTCTAAGCTAAGATATGCAAGAAGGCTCAACTTCAAATGCACAAACAACTCTGCAGAGTACGAGGCAGTGGTACTAGCACTCTCAAGGCTTCGATCGTTGTCAGTCCGAAGGGCAGTCATCAGTACAGACTCTCAAGTCATCGCGGGGCACATCGAGAAAAATTATAAAGCGAAAGATCCAGAGCTACAAAAATACCTACAATATGTCCGAAGGTTAGAATCTTTCTTCCTCGGCATAACAGTGAAAGCAATACCGAGGTCAGATAACAGCGAGGCAGACAATCTAGCCAAAGCGGCAGCACAACAACTTCAGTTACCCCCAGACGTATTCTATGAAGCCGCGACACAATCAGCCTTTGAAGTGTCCGAGAAAACAGCGAAGCTGATCAATGCAATCCAGAGCGAAGATTGGAGAGCACCAATCATGGCCTATATCAAGGGGCTGCATGAACTGGACAACAAAGAAGAAGAAAACAGACTTAAACAAAGGGTTCGAGGGTACAAAATTGTGGACAACATTCTGCTCAAAGCTTCGGTAACCTCGCCTTGGCTCAAATGTGTCTCACAAACTGAAGGGAATGACATTCTTAAACTCGTTCACGAAGGTATCTGCGGTTCACACAATGGCCCGAGGGCGTTAGTTGGAAAAGCTTTCTGACAAGGTTTCTACTGGCCGACAGCGTTAAGAGACGCAGAAAACATCGTCAAACGTTGTGAGGGTTGCCAACTAACGACAAAAACACAAAATGCCCCAGGGGCTCCAACAACTCTGATATGCCCAACATGGCCATTGCAAAGATGGGCAATGGACCTCGTCGGTCCGCTCCCAACAGCTCCAGGAAACCTTCGCTACGCAGTCGTAGCTGTGGAATACTTCACGAAATGGATTGAAACTAGACCACTGGCTTCCATCACCTCCTTAGCCGTGAAGAAGTTTTTTTGGTAGCAAATAATTTGCCGGTTCGGAGTCCCCAAATACCTAACTGTTGACAATGACACTCAATTCGACAGCGAGGTTTTCAAAGAATTTTGCACACAAATCGGAACAATCCTATGCTTCGCTTCAGTCTGGCACCCTCAATCCAATGGTTTAGTCGAAAGAGCCAATGCAACAATCTTTCAAGCCGTATCAAAAAAATTGCAAGGCAGGCCCAAAGGAAAGTGGGCGGAAGAGCTAACCTCCGTCACCTGGTCCCATAACACCTCGGAATGCAGAGCCACCAAATTTACACCCTTCAGGCTCCTGTTTGGAGAAGAAGTTGTGTTACCAGAAGAGTTGAAGCATGCATCACTTAGAACCACCTTCGAAACAAACGAACAAAACCAATTACTTGACAAAGACTTGCTCGAAGAAACAAGATGCAACACAGTGCTTAACCTTCGCAAGTATTAGGAAGAAACAAAAAAATGGAGAGACAAAAAGGTAAGAATCAAAGAGCTAAATAAAGGCGACCTCGTTCTCATTCGAAAGCAAAACGCCAGCATGGCAGGGAAGTTTCAGCCAAAATGGACGGGTCCATACCTAATAGCAGAAAGCAACCGTCCCGGCTCTTCTCACCTCTCCGACAGCGAGGGAAACATCTTGCCTCACACCTGGAATATCGACGACCTTTGCAAATACTACCCGTAGCGGAGCCTTAGCGAGCCCTCGCAACATGTAATTTGTTATTTTCTGCGGATACATGGGTGTATGCCGAGTCTCTGAGTGATGAGTGATTGTCAACTGAGATGATGCGCATGTTCTTTGGCTTGTGTTGTGCAGGTGTCGAGCACGGATACAGTGATCAGAGGCCAGGTGAAGGTCAAGTAGAGACGTGCCGTGCCGATGGACCGAGAGTGGCGAAGGGCAGACGTGAGGCTTGGACTGAGGGACCGGTGGCCCGAGGATCAGCTGTGGTGGCTGGCAGCCTGGGACAGCGACGAGCGAAGACTTGCGGTCATGTGTTGCCTAAGTCGTGGACTTGGGGACACGTGTCGGTGGACGGGGTGCACGGGCGGTGCATCCCTTCTACGGCGTCGGTTTGGTGGTAGAGCCAGAGAAAAACCATCGGGTGGACGGTTTCCAGGTTTGGGCCTCAAAACCTGGGCGTGGACGGTTTCCAAGTTTGGCCACAAAACTCGGGCTGAGGACGGTTTCCAGGTTTGGGCCTCAAAACCTGGGTGCTGCGGGTTTGTTGAGTTTGGGCCACAAAACTCAGGCTTGGTGGGCTGGTTTCCCGGTTTGGGCCTCAAAACCGGGGGTTGGCTGGAAAGGCTGGTTTCCCGGTTTGAGGAAGTGAGGCCGTAACCTCACTGTTGTAGCGTGTGGTAGCCACACGGTTGCAGATCGATGTGTTGATTCGCATTTTGTTTCGTGTTCTTCGCGTTCTTCATTTCTCCGCGATTTTCCCGTCACTCGATCTCTCTCCTCACTGCGTCTTTGAGAAATCCATTTGAATCAACTTGTTCGTATTTGAAAGGAGATCATTTCCACCGAAGGAATTCATCTAACTCCTTACGAACAAGTAGATCGGGTTGATTTCGTTTTCGTGGCGCTTTTTCGTTTTTGATCTTCCCCTTTCGATTTCCTGGTGATTGAATCGATTTGAGCGGATGATTTCTTGGGGGATAGTCTCCTAACTACCCCGTGATCATCTTCTCCAAGTTTGGGAACGTGAGATTTTGATTTGGATCGGATTTGGAGAGATTTGTGAGAGGGGCGATCAAAATCGCCCTCTCTGGTCATCCGCGGACAGTCCTCCACTGGGGGCGCGGACAGTCCAGGAGTCGGGCTCCAGCCGAGTCTGTGGCTGCGCTGCCTGTACGGACGAGTTCTTTTTGAACCGCGGACAGTCCGCCGTTGGGACTTGCGGACAGTCCGGGAACGTCTAGGGGACTTACAACAGCACTGCTGTTTTGTGTTTTCTGCCGGCGGACAGTCCGCCAGGAAACCGCGAACAGTCCGGCCTTGGACGGACAGTCCGGGACTCCAGGTCCGGACAGTCCGGGATTTGGCTGAAGCCTCCGGTTTAGTGCGTTTGCTCTCCTGGCTTGTTCGCTTGATTTCCGGACTTCTCGTTTGGCCTCGTAGTTGACCAAGGAACCTCTCTAGGTATCTTTGCTACTTGTTAGCATCGGTATTTAGGGATTTCTCGACGTAGCCGTCTATCTACGTTCGAGACTTGGTTTTGAGGGTTGAACTTGTGCCGATACTTTTGCCGTTCGGTTTGCTATCGCTTTGTGGTGCCTCGCTGTGATCCTAGGGATCATCCACCCTCTTCCAAGGGTCGTGGGCATCACGGTTTCGGTCGTAGCTTTCGGGGGTTGATTTTGGGACATTTGGCCAAAGTTTCGAGAGAAATTTTTGAGCTCCCATTCATCCCCCCCTCTGGTCGCCTTGCTAGTGCTTTCTCGGTCCTTCAATTGGTATCAGAGCGGGTTAAGGATCTTCCACTTTAGCCGGTTCCAGATCCACCGAAGGCGACATGGATCGCGGCGTGGGCAAACCGCCGTTCTTCGATGGGACGAACTATGCGTATTGGAAGATACGCATGTCGGCCTTTCTGCGGAGTATGGGTGCTTCCATTTGGGATATTTGCAACCCTGCTGATTACGTGGTCTTGGCTGCTCGTGTGACTCAGCGTCAGATCGATGATCACGATGCCAATAGCCGAGCCCGTAATGCTCTTTTCTCATGCTTGAGCATGACTGAGTTTGATCGCGTTTCTCACCTCGCTACGGCTCGGGAGATTTGGGCATCCCTCATGCGTTTCCATGAGGGAACCTCTCAAGTCAAAACCCGTCTCTACGAGTCGCACAAGCGAGAGTATGAGAACTTTCGACATATGCCTGGCGAGAGCATAGAGAGTTTATTCGCTCGCTTTCAGGTTATTGTCAACAGGATGAGGGCTAACAAGGAGCTATTGCCTTTCGATGATCATGAGAGAGCTTTGAAGCTACTCCATACTCTTGATCGGTCGGTGTGGGATTCCAAGGTTCAGGCGATCATCGAATCGCCTAACTATGAGACCCTCACGTGCGACGAGCTCTTCAGTAAGCTCAAGTCCAGTGAGATCGATGCCATGGCGAGGGCTTCTTATGAAAATCCTTCTGGCCCGTCGATGGCTTTGCTTTCTGGCTCTTCTGCTAACCCCTCTGGAGGTTTTGCGCTTTCCTCTCTTCTTACTGTCACAGAGGAGCAGTTGGAGTTCTTTGGGGATGACGAGTTGGCCTTGCTTGCCAACCGGTTCTCGCGGTTCCACAACAACCGCATGAACCGTCGCCGCGGAGCAGGACGCTCAGGATGCTATGAGTGCGGCGACCCCAACCACTTCATCGCCAATTGCCCGAAGAAGAACAAGCAGACCTTTGGCAAGGCAAACCATGGGCACAAGTACGACTCCGGCAAGCGCAAGGAGAAGTACGTCCCCGCGAAGCACAAGCGAAAGGGCGGCTTCGACAAGGAGTACATCAAGACCAAGTACTTGGAGAAGGCCCAGGCTGAGCAGCGTGCGTTCTTCGCCACGCTCAGCGACGTCGACGACTCGGACGATGACTCCGCTGCCTCCAGCGATGACGAGTCCGAGAAGAAGAAGAGGATCGAGGACAAGCTGAACGACCTCTGCTTCTGCACCATGGCCCTCGATGGCGAGCTGGAGACTCCTCGGAACGACGACGACGACGATGACACCTCCCAGGTATCTCTGACCCACGACGAACTTTCCGCTGAGGTTGAGAAACTTACTGCCGCGCTCCTTAGTCAAGATAAGCTGCTTAGGCGTGCCGCTAGAGAGCGCAAGGAGTTTAGGCAGTAGTGGGAGGATACGGTGAAGGAACTTGATTCTATCAAGTCCACCGTGGTTGTTACTGATGAGGAGGAGTGTGAGATGTGCACCACACACATGACTGACCTTCTCACTTTGAGGAGCAAATATGTTGTGTTGGTAGGAGAGGTGGATGAGCTCCGTGCTAGACCCTTGTTGTTGGGTGCGTGCAAGACCTGTCCAGGCTTGCAATCTGAGTTGGCAGAGAAGAATGCCAAGATTGTGTCTCTTGAAGAGGCCAACTCAGGTAGCACATGTGTGGCTAGGTGCATTCTTTGTGAAGGTTTGGAGATGGAGATCGCTAATGTGAAGCATGACAAGATGCAAACCGAGGAGGAAAACACATACCTTCAGACCATCTTGTCATGGGTGTCTAGCGGTGAGCCACAGCTCGGGATGATGATCTCCCAATTTAAGCGAGCTGCTGGAGGTCCTGGTGTAGGCTTTGCTCCGGGTGTTGATGTTTCTGCTTTTGGGAAGATTGGAGAGTCGAGTGGTCTGAACCCGAGTGAGAAGCCCAACTCCACCACTACTCCCAAACTTACCAAGCTTCCACCCAAAGAGCCTCTCAAGCCTAACACCAAGGATGGGGTGTTTGAGGAACCTCCAAGAGCTCCACCCAAGAACCAAGTGTGGCATCCCAAACCCAACCACCTCAAGAACAAGCTTGACACCATGCCACCCATCCAGGAGGAGCTTATGCCACAGAAGGGCAAAGTGATCCACACCCACTACCGTGAGTACCAACAAACCCCTATGAGAGCGGTGAGGTACCATTGTGAGCATTGTGGGAGAGATGGACACTTGAGTGAGTTCTATTTTCGGCGCAAGAGAGAGGCGCGCCGTGCTAGGGAGGTGAACAATGCGGACATGTACCATCCTCTCCATGATGTACATGCGCCAAATGTTCAGAGACGTGCTGCTAGGCCCAGAGGTCCAGAACCTCAAGTTCCCAGGCCTAGACAGAGGAGAGCTCTAAGGAGAGATGCTAGGCCTAGAGGTGCAGTGCCTCAAGTTCCTAGGCCTAGGCCTCGTAGAGAGCGTGCCCGGCGGGAGCCTGCTGTTGTAGGCTATGGACCCCATGGCGGTGGCTTTGTAGTCGAGCGTTTTCCCCCACCGCGTTTGGAGTATCGCGATGGACGCTCCTCCCTTAGCAGACCACGTCTTTCTAAACGTGGTGATCGCTTCCTCCGTAGGTGTGTTAGGAATGGTTTTTCTGCTAACCGTTCTTTTGAGCAGCCGACCCAACACTGGTATTCTCCTTACTTTACTAACCCCAGTGTTGGCCCGTATGCTCACCCTATGTCTTTCTATTGATGTAGGTAAAACGATTGGAGAACGTTTGGTTGGTGGATTCTGGGTGTTCGAGGCACATGACCGGAAACGCCAAGTGGTTCTCCAGTCTTAGTCCGGTCGCCGGAAAGGAGTATATCACTTTCGGCGACAACAGCAAAGGTAAGGTGTTGTCTCGTGGGTCTGTGCGAGTTAATGAGCACTTTGTGTTGCGCGATGTTGCTCTTGTTTCTAACTTGCATTTTAACCTTCTTTCTGTTTCGCAACTTTTCGATGATGACTATGAGATTCGTTTTAAACCGAATCTCAGTCGTATTTTGGATCCTCAGGGCAATCTTGTATGTGTGATTTCGCCCTTTGGAAAAGTCTTTCGTGCGGATTTCTCGGAGTCGTTTGGAATTTCTCGTTGTCTTTTGGCTGGACCTTCCTCCTCTGATCTTTGGAAGTGGCATATGAGACTTGGTCACCTGAGCTTCGACTTTCTTGCAAGACTTAGTTCACTTGGCTTAATCTGAGGATTGCCTAAGTTGTCCATGGAGAAGGATCTTGTTTGCCATTCTTGTAGACATGGGAAGATGGTTGCCGCTCCCCACCATCCAGTAACTCAGGTTATGACCAAGCGCCCTAGAGAGCTTTTACATATGGACCTTGTTGGTCCGGCTCGGGTGAGCTCGGTTGGGGGGAAGTGGTATGTGCTTGTTGTTGTCGATGATTTTTCGAGATATTCGTGGGTCTTCTTTTTAGCTAAGAAGACCAAGACTTTCTCCTTTGCTCGCAATCTGATTTTGCGTCTTCAGAATGAGTTCCCTTTGAACTCAATGCAAGCAATTCAGAGTGATAATGGTTCCGAATTCAAGAATTCGGATTTTGAGAAGTTTTGTAATTCCTTGGGTTTAGAGCATCAGTTTTCTTCCCCCTACACACCGCCATAGAATGGTGTTGTAGAGAGGAAGAATCGGACCCTTGTAGAGATGGCCAGGACGATGCTCGATGAGCATAGGACTCCTAGGCGATATTGGGCCGAAGCTATGAGCACTGCATGCTACATTTCCAATCGCATTTTTCTCTGAGCCTTCTTGAAAAAGACCTCGTATGAGTTGCGTTTTGGAAAACTGCCCAAGGTGAGTTATTTTCGAGTTTTTGGTTGCCATTGTTTTATACTCAAAAAGGGCAACTTGGACAAGTTTGAGTCTCGTTCTTCTGACGGTGTGTTTTTGGGTTATGGCACTCACACTCGAGCTTATCGTGTACTTAACCTTGACACTAACCGAGTCATGGAGACATCCGATGTCACCTTCGACGAGACCATGGTTTGTCCCTCTTCTCGTTTTGAGCGTGCAGGTGATCATGAGGTTGGCGAGCCTCTTTTCGATGATGAAGAAGAAGGTGCTGAAGGCATGGATGACCCAGCACCTCCTCCTCCACCTGTTGTGACGCAAGGAGCGGCTTCGACGACGACTCACGGCCCCGACACGTCTTCTTCCTGGGCCGTGAGATCCGCCACCTCGAGCGGTACCCTTTGTACCCGAGGAGGCACCAGCTGCCGTTGAGGGGGAGATCACTTCGGCAAGAGAGGCGCCATGACACATTCAGCGCCAGCACCCGCCTCAACAGATGATCGGCAGCATCGACGAACGCGTCACCCGGTCAAGGCAAATCTCTCACTTTGCTCATTCTTCTTTTGTTGCTGATTTTGAGCCCCGAGATGTTGGACACGCTTTGATGGATCCGGATTGGGTCAATGCCATGCATGAGGAGTTGGAAAACTTTGAGAGAAATCGGGTTTGGGTTCTAGTGTCTCCACCTTCTGAGTGTCATCCTATTGGGACAAAATGGGTTTTCAAAAACAAACAGGGAGAAGATGGCCATGTTGTGAGAAACAAGGCCAGACTCGTAGCCCAGGGATATAGTCAGAAGGAGGGGATAGACTATGAGGAGACGTTTGCTCCTGTAGCTCGTTTGGAGGCTATTAGGATACTCTTAGCTTTTGCTGCATCCAAAGGTTTCAAACTTTTTCAAATGGATGTCAAGAGTGCCTTTTTAAACGGCTACATAGAAGAGGAGGTGTATGTTAGACAATCCCCCGGTTTCAAAAATACCAAGTTTCCAAACCATGTCTTTAAACTTCACAAAGCTTTGTATGGTTTGAAACAAGCCCCTAGAGCCTGGTATGACAGGTTGAAAACCTTTTTTCTTGCTAAGGGTTTTAAAATGGGATGTGTAGATAAAACGCTCTTTCTCCTCAAGCAAGGCACTGATACTCTCTTGGTCCAAATTTACGTGGATGATATCATTTTCGGTGGTTCTTCTCACGCCTTGGTTGCCAAGTTTGCAGACACTATGAGCAGGGAGTTCGAGATGAGCATGATGGGCGAGTTGACGTTTTTCCTCGGGTTGCAAATCAAGCAATCCCGGGAAGGAACGTTTGTGCACCAGGGCAAGTACACCCGGGACATTTTGAAGAAATTCGACATGGGTGAGGCCAAGCCTCTCCCAACACCCATGGCGACCACGACGACCCTGGATGCAGACAAGGAAGGAGAAGCAGTGGACCAGAAGGAGTACCGGAGTATGATCGGGTCGCTGCTGTACCTGACGGCGACACGCCCGGACATCCAGTTCGCGGTGTGTCTTTGCGCGCGTTTTCAGTCTTCGCCGCGCATCTCTCACCGTCAGGCGGTCAAGCGCATTATGAGGTACTTATCCTTCACTCCAGAATTCGGGATTTGGTATTCTGCTTCCTCCAACCTTTCCCTTTGTGGTTATTCCGATGCTGATTTTGCTGGTTGCCGGATTGAGCGCAAGTCCACCTCTGGGACTTGCCAGTTTATTGGTTCTTCTCTTGTCTCGTGGTCCTCTCGCAAGCAGTCTAGTGTCGCTCAGTCTACCACGGAGGCTGAGTATGTTGCTGCGGCTAGCTGCTGTTCCCAACTACTCTGGATGATGGCCACTTTGCGTGATTTTGGTCTGAGTTTTTCTCGTGTTCCTTTGCTTTGTGACAGCACGAGTGCGATTAGCGTTGATAAGAACCCCGTGCTGCACTCGAAGACCAAACACATTGATGTGCGCTTTCATTTTCTGCGAGACCACTATGAGAAGGGTGATATCGACCTTCGCCATGTCGATACTCATCATCAGTTGGCTGATATTTTCACCAAGCCTTTGGACCAATCAACTTTTAATCGGTTGAGAGGTGAGCTTGGTGTGTGTTTCCCCTTTTAGATGGGGGAAACATTTTTGACTCTTGTATGATACACTGACTTTGTGTTTTTCAGTTGTTTTTGCTGCTTTTTGGTTT
Source organism: Coix lacryma-jobi var. lacryma-jobi (assembly GCA_009763385.1). Lineage (NCBI taxonomy): Eukaryota > Viridiplantae > Streptophyta > Magnoliopsida > Poales > Poaceae > Coix > Coix lacryma-jobi. The sequence continues at coordinate 127,727,863 of CM019831.1, forward strand.
CTTCATGCATCTTTGCATTTCAGCATACGCTTTTACATTATGAGCTTCATGAATATAAACTGAAGAATGTAACTATGCTCTGTGTAGTCTTTGCTCCGATGTTTTATGTACATGTTGTAGCTTATGCTCTTTCTGATCATTGATACATACTGTGAGCTGAGCTATTTTTGAATGGTGAAATTTGCTAATGAACTTAAAACTTGAAAATGTTCACCATTGAGATATGCAACTAGCATTTGTAGGATGTGTCGAAGTCACTTATGCTATTTATGTATGCTAGGTTGCTATGTCTCTAGTGTTGAATCATTCACTTGCTTGGTATGTCATATTCTGTTTAAAATCTGAACCAAGTTAAGTGAATTGAAAAGATCGAGATGGGTTTGCTTGTTAGCACCTCACAGTTTCGAGACTGTTTCTCATTGCACTTTGAGTTAAACTTGAGCTGTGTAGTGTATGACCGAAACTATTGCTTTAAGCTTCTGATTGCTTATGCATAGACTTCGGTCACATGATGATTTCTGAACTTGTGTAATTTCACTGCTGCAACTCAGATTAAATTTTGAAATCACAAGTGAATGCTTCTTTTTTCAATTGGTATCAGCATGATGATTGAACTGTGCTAGGGGTAGTTCACCTTGTATACATGTTTAGCACTTGTTTGACTTCCTGTCTATACATGTCTTGTGCTATTTTGATGGTGAATACCTTTTCGGCTAAAAACTGCTCTTTTTGCTCTCATTTCAAACTTAGTGATCAGTTTGAGCCTTTGCTAGCGTTCTGTGCATTTTCTGCATCATCAGATCAGAACTCTGTAGAGCATCTCTACACTCTTTTGAGTATACTCCTGAAGCTCCTAACTTGCATTTTGACTCATATGCATTTTGGAAGGAGAGAAATCTGCGTGTTGGCACTTTTTGATGGTGCATTTTCCCAGGGGGAGCATTGTTTCTTGATAAGTGCATTTTCAACTAAGGGGGAGAAATTGCAAATCTTTACCCTCCGTTTGAACTAAGGGGGAGAAATTGCAAATCATTACCCTCCGATTGAACTAAGGGGGAGCTTTCCTGGTTGTTTGCACTATTCGAGGGGGAGTTTTTGCTGCTTCCTGTTGGCCGTAAGGTTTTGCTATCGAGCTTTCTCTGCTAGTTGTGTTGAGCCTCTGTGCCTCTGTCTTGAGGGACTAGCTTTTGCTTCGATTTCTCGATTGGTATCTGCTAGCGGTGTTGAGCCTGTTCTACCTCTTCTTGAGGGCTAGCTTTGCTTGGTTGCGTCGAGCCGTTGCCCATGTCTTTGGGGACCAAGTTGTTTCGCTCTTTCCACTTGACCTTCTTCGGCTTTGCTATGCTTTTGGGTCATTTGGTTGAGTTCTCTCTTCTCCTTCTTCCTTTCTTCTTTCTATTATGATTTGTGTTGGTAGTTGACAATGCACTCATCAAGGGGGAGATTGCGGATACATGGGTGTATGCCGAGTCTCTGAGTGATGAGTGATTGTCAACTGGGATGATGCGCATGTTCTTTGGCTTGTGTTGTGCAGGTGTCGAGCATGAATACAGTGATCAGAGGCAAGGTGAAGGTCAAGTAGAGACGTGCCGTGCCGATGGACCGAGAGTGGCGAAGGGCGGACGTGAGGCTTGGACTGAGGGACCGGTGGCCCGAGGATCAGCTGTGGTGGCTGGCAGCCTGGGACAGCGACGAGCGAAGACTTGCGGTCATGTGTTGCCTAAGTCATGGACTTGGGGACACGTGTCGGTGGACGGGGTGCACGGGCGGTGCATCCCTTCTACGGCGTCGGTTTGGTGGTAGAGCCAAAGAAAAACCATCGGATGGACGGTTTCCAGGTTTGGGCCTCAAAACCTGGGCGTGGACGGTTTCCGAGTTTGGCCACAAAACTCGGGCTGAGGACGGTTTCCAGGTTTGGGCCTCAAAACCTGGGTGATGCGGGTTTGCCGAGTTTGGGCCACAAAACTCAGGCTTGGTGGGCTGGTTTCCCGGTTTGGGCCTCAAAACCGGGGGTTGGCTGGAAAGGCTGGTTTCCCGGTTTGGGCCACAAAACCGGGGGTGCAGAGCGAGGGCGGCACGTGGCGGCAATCGGGAGGTTGCGTCGAGGCAACACTACGAGTTGTGCGGGCGTGGCCGTCGGATCCACCTACCACCGAGTTGGTCCAGAATAACCTTAGGGTTTAGCTGGCTCGCTCTGTAAGTAGTTAGGGGTAGAGTGGGAATTAGGAATAGTTAGAATTAGGATAAGTAGGGGGAGACACCCACCTCCCCATCTATCTCAGTTCATTTGCTCTTTGCACTTAGGGTTTCCTGCTCTCCCAATCCCCTGCTGTAGCTAGCTGAGATCCGCAGAGAACCATACCTCTGTGTACTGGAGATTTTGAGGAAGTGAGGCCGTAACCTCACTGTTGTAGCGTGTGGTAGCCACACGGTTGCAGATCGATGTGTTGATTCGCGTTTTGGTTCGTGTTCTTCGCGTTCTTCGTTTCTCCGCGATTTTCCCGTCACTCGATCTCTCTCCTCACTCCATCTTTGCGAAATCCATTTGAATCAACTTGTTCGTATTTGAAAGGAGATCATTTCCACCGAAGGAATTCATCTAACTCCTTACGAACAAGTAGATCGGGTTGATTTCATTTTCGTGGCGCTTTTTCATTCTTGATCTTCCCCTTTCGATTTCCCGGTGATTGAATCGATTTGAGCGGATGATTTCTTGGGGATAGTCTCCTAACTACCCCGTGATCATCTTCTCCAAGTTTGGGAACGTGGGATTTTGATTTGGATTGGATTTGGAGAGATTTGTGAGAGGGGCGATCCAAATCGCCCTCTCTGGTCATCCGCGGACAGTCCGCCACTGGGGGCGCGGACAGTCCGGGAGTCGGGCTCCAGCCGAGTCCGTGGCTGCGCTGCCTGTACGGACGAGTTCTTTTTGAACCGCGGACAGTCCGCCGTTGGGACTCGCGGACAGTCCGGGAACGTCCAGGGGACTTGCAGCAGCACCGCTGTTTTGTGTTTTCTGCCGGCGGACAGTCCGCCAGTGAACCGCAGACAGTCCGGCCTTGGACGGACAGTCCGAGACTCCAGGTCCGGACAGTCCTGGATTTGGCTGAAGCCTCCGGTTTAGTGCATTTGCTCTCCCGGCTTGTTCGCTTGATTTCCGGACTTCTCGTTTGGCCTCGTAGTTGACCAAGGAACCTCTCTAGGTATCTTTGCTACTTGTTAGCATCGGTATTTAGGGATTTCTCAACGTAGCCGTCTATCTACGTTCGAGACTTGGTTTTGAGGGTTGAACTTGTGCCGATACTTTTGCCGTTCGGTTTGCTATCGCTTTGTGGTGCCTCGCTGTGATCCTAGGGATCATCCACCCTCTTCCAAGGGTCGTGGGCATCACAGTTTCGGTCGTAGCTTTCGGGGGTTGATTTTGGGACATTTGGCCAAAGTTTCGAGAGAAATTTTTGAGCTCCCATTCACCCCCCCTCTGGTCGCCTTGCTAGTGCTTTCTCGGTCCTTCATTTTCATTTATGTTTTCTTCCATTTTTATGCATGTAACAAAAACAAAGGAGCTACACTCTTTTTCCTTACGAAGGGGCGTAAGGTTTTTTAACGAGGCAACATCCAAACTCTCAATACAGGCTAAAACCCCTGAAAAAAGTAAAACTCCAAATTTCCACTTTCACAAACAAACATCGATAAAAGCAGCTCTTCTTCCAAGAGCGTTATAATCGATGAGAACCCCCAAGATTGCTTCGAAAAAACAAACTTTTCTCAAAGCAAACTTCACCTCCACCTAAGATAAGGGGAGACACGAAGTCCAAAAAAGTCGAGCACCCTGGCAAAAATGCCAGGGGCTCGCAATGCAAACTTCACATCCACCTAAGATAAGGGGCGGCGCGAAGTCCAAAAAAGTCGAGCACCCTGGCAAAAACGCCAGGGGCTCGCAATGCAAACTTCACCTCTACCTAAGATAAGGGGAGGCGCGAAGTCCAAAAAAGTCGAGCACCCTGGCAAAAACGCCAGGGGTCGCAAAGCAAACTTCACCTCCTCCCAAGACAAGGGGAGGCGCGAAGTCCAAAAGTCGAGCACCCTCGCAAAAACGCTAGGGGCTTGCAAAGCAAACTTCACCTCCTCCCAAGACATGGGGAACCGCGAAGTCCAAAAGTCGAGTACCCCCGCAAAACCAAAAGCGCTATGCGAGCCTCGCTAAAAGAAAAAGAGGGTGTCGCTGTTTTTTTAAATCAGCTTACGAAAGTGCTACGCGAGCCTTGCTAAAAGAAAAAGGGGGCGTCGCTGTTTTTTCAAATCAACTTACGAAAGCGCCACGCGAGCCTCGCTAAAAGAAAAAGGGGGCGTCGCTGTTTTTTCAAATCAGCTTACGAAAGCGCTACGCGAGCCTCGCTAAAAGAAAAAGGGGGCGTCGCTGTTTTTTCAAAATCAGCTTACGAAAGCGCTACGCGAGCCTCGCTAAAAGAAAAAGGGGGCGTCGCTATTTTTTCAGATCAGCTTACGAAAGCGCTATGCGAGCCTCGCTAAAAGAAAAAGGGGGCGTCACTGTTTTTTCAAATCAGCTTACGAAAGCGCTACGCGAGCCTCGCTAAAAGAAAAAGGGGGCGTCGCTGTTTTTTCAAATTAGCTTATGAAAGCGCTACGCGAGCCTCTCTAAAAGAAAAAGAGGGCGTCACTGTTTTTTTTCAAAATCAGCTTACGAAAGCGCTACGCGAGCCTCGCTAAAAGAAAAAGGGGGCGTCGCTGTTTTTTCAAATCAGCTTACGAATGCGCTACGCGAGCCTCGCTAAAAGAAAAAGGGGGCATCGCTGTTTTTTCCAAATCAGCTTACGAAAGAGCCACGCGAGCCTCGCTAAAAGAAAAAGGGGGCGTCGCTATTTTTTTAAGTCGGGAATCAAGTATCATGTAAACCAAACTGCAAAAAGTGAATAGAGCAACTTCATAAGTTGTTTCGCTTCAGACGACAGCGTCATATACAATCAATAGAAAAAATAAAGTTACAAGGATTCATCACCATCCTCAATCAACATCAAATTATCCAAACCTTTGACACCCTCTTCAAATCTCATACCCACCGGAACTATGGGTCCCCACAACAAAGGAGCTGCAGGAACAATTGGCAGCTCCCCGGGCAAAACCCTCGCCCTGTACATATATCTATGGCCTACATCACTAACATCCGAAGGTTCCTCCTTTGGAACCACTAGTGACCCATCCGAACCTACATCTAGCTCGCTTCGCCCAAACAAGTAATCCAAAGCCGTTTTCTCATCAATATCATCATCAACGCCAGCTTGCGAGGACGAAGAAGAACCAAACAAATAACGGCTGGCCTGTCGATCAGTATAGTCTGCTTCGCGCCAAAAACGACTCGACCTGCTATTCTTCAAATCGTACCTTCGCACTTTCGACCACTAAAAACGTTCAAAGGCCAGCGAAGGATGTTTTAGCCTAGCGCGACCCCATGACTCACCAGTTATAAAAGTATCTTGATAGTTACGCGTCAGTGGCGTCACATCAAACACTTCTAGCACGGTTCCGTCAGGAACCTGCATTTTCACAAAATAGGAAAATGTCTCAGCATCATCAAGTTTTTACATCCACCACACCTTTTACAAAATGACCCTCTCGCCCGAGCAACCCTAAGTTCACACCTGCCCGGTTTCCCCATGCTCATCAGCCATGGCTTCGTCGGCGGTAGCATCCAGACCTCCGCCAATGGCAGCACCCGAGCCTTCAGCAGGCGCCCCTTGCGTTGCCGCCTCTTCTACAACAGCTTCTTCAGCGCTCGGAGCATTCTCAGCCAGGGCTCCAACCTCGACAGGCGGAACCCCCGCAGGGCTGGGCGCAGGAATAACTTCGGAGCTACCACCAGCATCAACAGTCGCTGGCGGCGAGGGCATCGCGTCCTTCCGAGCCTGCAAGGAAAAATAAACGACAAGACATCTAAAATCAATACCAAAACCCTCATCATAGAAACAGACCCAACCACAATTTTTTACCAAAACCACAAACCTGACGAGTAGCCTCGGCAACTTCTTCAAAAGCAAGAGCTCGGCCGCCACCAGAAATCCAGAACTTGCGAAGCAATCGCATCGCACAATTCCGAACCTCGGCGTCGTCAACTTTCATCCGGCGCACCTCGTCAACTGTCGGAAAGGCATGGCTTGGCCTTTTGATCTTGCGAAGGTGCTCACAATCCGCTTGACGAAGCGTGCTGGCCATCGCCAAAGCCCCCGCATAACCTCCAAAGTCGGCCACGTTGCCTACCAACGAGCTAAAGACATCAAGCTCGTTACTCAGCCAACTTTCGAAGGCCTCCGCGTTAAAAACAGGCAGCGGTTCCCCGGCAGAACCCCTGGCCTCGATCAAACAGGCATCAAGTTTGCTCTTAACTCTCACCATACTCCTTCGCCACGCCTCCGACCGGGAAGCCAACTCCGAGGACAGCTCATCTATACGACTCTTCGCAGCGACCAAGTCCTTGTCCTTCTCACCACAAGTTTCCAGCAGTTCAGCATTACGGTTTGCGACACCCTGTGTCTTCTCCCGGGCTTTCTTAACTTTCTCAAGAGCTCCTTTAAGCTCGATTTCTTTGTTCTCCAAGCTGCGCCGAAGGTCCTTGTTTTCTTTCTCCACCTCGGACAACCGTCCCTTCAAAAAATCGTCGTTCATACCCGCCCTTCGGCGCGCAGAGCAACTGAGGAGCATCAACTCAGCCAACTTAACGTCAATATCATCATGAAGCTCATCTAAAGGCTGGTTGACTAATCGAAGCTCGGCTTCCGGCACACAAACCCGTCCAAACACTCGTCCAAGAAAACGCCTTTCCTCCGGAGCGCATTGCAAATGACACTCACGAAGGTCCGGACTCGTGAAAAGCTCCGTAGCTGGATCCGAGACTCCAACTTTCTTGGCAAAGTAAGGAAGGCTGGATCGGCTAGCTTTGCCATACGGCCTCTTACCAGGGTTCCTATCCGACTCAAGCTCACCCTTCACCTCAAAACCGTCGACCCAAATGTGTGACCCCGCAAACTCAGGAATAAACCCTCGCTCGGGGCTTTCAGGCTCGAGGTCCCGCATAACATCATCAATGCACAGGGCAGCTTCAGCGTCAGCGCTCGACGTGACAATCGCTTTCCCACGGTCATCTCCGATGGACACTTCTTCGTCCGAGTCACCCTCGTTGCCGGAGGTCTCACTGTCATCATCAGACGAATCGCCCTCAGAATCCGACCCCTTCCCGACTTCGTTCTTTTCTTGGTTTTCGTCATTGGAGGCCCCCTCGTCGTCTGAAATCTGGAGCAAAGCACTAATCCCGCCAACGCGGGGCACACGTCCTCCAACCCCACCAACACCTCGGCCGCTTGAGACAATGGCCGAGGAGGAAGAGGTACCGGCAGCACCCAAACCAACTGCGGCCCTCGTCGCAAGCGCTTTCACCCGGCCGCCGGCGCCGCCGCGACCACGACCGCGACCTCTCTTCGGTCGCAAAACAATCTCTTTCTCCTCCACAGAAGCTCACTTCCTTTTCTTTGGTGCATCCTCGCTCGACGGAGCAGGCCAATCAGCATAATGAATCCCAAGAATGTCGAACATCCTGTTAACTCGACCTTCGCTACCCACCGAGCTGTGGATAGCCTTCACCTCCAATGTGGACAATTTCCCAACAAGCTCCTCCGCCCACTGCTGAACCCGCTTGTAAACAGCTTCGGTTCCATCCTCGCGCCTCGGAAACTTCATGAGAACCTTTTCCCAAACCTTATTCAAATCAACTGACGGTTTCTTCAAACCCTTAGCCTCATACTTGGGGTCATCCTCGACTCCAAACCATTTTTGCCTTCGGCTAAGGGGCCACACCTTCGCACAGCAATATTCTTCGACCAAGTCGCGGGCGCACTGAGATCGCGCCACAACCCTCAGGCAGTCAACCGCAGCATGCGCTTCGGCGCTCACCTTGGCCTCGGCGCCCACATCACCGAGAAGCGGAAGCTCGCCACAAAGCTCGACGTCGCCACCAAACTTGTAATAAAACCAAAACTCTTGCCATCCGCTGGTCCACTTATTTTTCTGGGCTTGCACCGGCAACTCCGACCCGGCGCGATGGCAGAAGGTATACACAGCAAACTGCCCGAGACTGGTCTTACCTTCGCCATCAACAATCTTCCGAGGCTGCATATGCACACGATGAGTGCGGATAAAACCCTCGACGTGAGGGACAATGCCCTAAGAGCGGCACACCCAAACATACACCGACATGTTCGTAAAGCACGAAGGTGTCAGCTGATGGAACTTCAGGTTAAACCTTTGCAAAACCGAGGTCACAAAGGAAGCAATCGGGAATCGCAGACCAGCCGCAAAGAACTCCTCGAAAACAACAACTTCATCTGCATCAGGATTCGACACTGTTTCCCCAGCACTGGTCCTCGCTTTCCCATCCTCGATCCAGCCCCGCTTGACATAAGACGTCAGCTCCGAAGCACAAACTCGACTGAGACCAAACTCGAAGGTCACCCCTTCATCTGTACCACTCGGAGAAGCAACTCGAGCGGTCTGCTTCAACCTAGCCATCTTTTCAATTGATTTCAACTTTGAACAACGATCGCCTACCTCAACCTCCGCAAACAAGCCAAAACTAACCTTCGCTACAAGCAAAAAGCAGCAGCAGGATGGCCAGAGCAAAAGTGGGCACAACCTCAAACGCCCTCCCAGCACCATCTATTTATAGGCCGGGAGACGAGTCTCCCCACCCTGCGAAAGCGGCACGACAACCGAAATCCTCGGCGCAAAAAACGAGACGGACCCGAACAGTACAAACAACAGCATACCGGCCCGGCCCAAAGCAGCCGCGGGCGTCGCTGTCAAGGGTCCCGTTACATTTCCCGTCAAGGAGCGCTGCTTGGGCCTAAATACTGTTCTTTAGATCCAAGGCAACGAGGGGCTACTGTTGGGGAAGGGGACCCTCGGCAGTGGCGCCACGCGGGTTGGCTCAACAAGACGACCCTCGCGTGTCCCGCGTCCCATCGCCAAAACCCTCCTCTTTATTTACTAAGTCCCTCGAGTCATCGTTTGAGCCCCCGAATACTAACCCAACCTTCGGATTGCTTAGCAAGTTCTTACAGGCAAAAGGCGTGAAGAGCGCCGGGAGCAGTCCTCGCGCGTCCCGCGCACCTTCGCCAAGAGGCCCAAGCCTTAGCGGGAGGCGAGGGGACTCGGACTTCGCGACTGGAGGGATGCCCTCGCGTGTCAAAGGCCAGCCCTCGCACTTCCGCGAGGGTGGGCACGAGCCAGGCGGCAGCGGGCGCATGGAGAGCAGGCTAGGGTTTCGGCCCCGATTGTGTTTGTACGATTCTGCCCTTCTGTGTGTATAGCGTGGGGGAATCTTTCTTGTACCCTATTGTAATCTGGTCGGCACCCCTTGGTATCTCCTATAAATACTGGGGGTGAACAGTGTAATAGGGGATTTTTTTGGGAATAGAGCCATACTGACACTGTTCTCATCACACCTCTGCGTTGTTTTTGTTCCCGCCGCGTGCTCCCGACGATTGGCCACCTTCGCCACCCCCTGCACGTGTGCGGAGGTTGGGCAAGTGTGTTACTAACAAGCTTAGAGATATTTTGGTGGTTTTAAATGCTTGTCACTAACCAGTTTTTTTAACTAAACAAGATAAAATTGTCTTAAAAAAGTTCAAACTAGACTCATGAGGTAATTTGAACGGTTTTAAGAGTTTAGAGGGTGGCATGAAATTTGAGGAGTAAAATCAGATTAGATAGAATAAACCTTTTCCCACTCAAAATTTATATAGAAAAACACCTTGGAACTAATTTTGGTAAGCTCGCTCTGCGCATACAGGAAGTTCCTTGGAACAAATTTTGGTAAGCTCGCTCTGCGCATACAGGAAGTTTTTAACGGCCCATCTTGCAGAAGAAAACAATTTGAGCCCGACTCGCATTTTTAGGGAGGATATTGGGCCAAAACTCGTTGCCAAGCAGGCCCTTAGCTATGGTCTTCCCTTGCCTGCTTCTAAATAGATGCAGGCGCAATTAAGTAGCGATCTAGATGCAGGCCCAAAACTCAACAAAACGTGTGCTGCCACTTTGCAGGTCGTCGCCACTTGTGAATGTGTGCTAGCCAGCTCTTATTGAGACCATTGCAGTTTGTCTCTGGCCGGAATGAAAGCTTTTCAAGTGGTGACGATGATGTGTACTAAGATATCCACCGAGAAAACCATAAGAAATATACAATTCTAGATTATGTCAAGTTTAACTAAAGTTAACGAAAAATATTATCATCATGTATGAATCTAATGATATTAACTTAGCATGATAAATATTACTGTAGCATCTTATAAATTTAGTCAAACTTTATAAATCATCATTTTTGGGATTAGTAGCTAGTCAAACCATCTTAAGTTTGACTAAGTTTATATGACAAAAACATTACAAACATGCATGTATATGAGTCCCAATAATACCATCTATTATATACATTTAAAATATATTTCACGATTTAGCTAATGATACTTAATTAATATGATAACTAAATATTTGTGTATTTTTTAATATAAATTTGACTGGACCTCTTATAATTTGACTTAGCACTATTCTACAAATTGCATCTAATTTGTTGAACCGCTGTAGTATTAGCTAGGTACATATAGCGTGGTTTCCAATAGCTAGATCCGGGTGGCTTTGCAATATCTTGACGTGTGTCTCTGTATATGTCCCAATACACAACACCGAGTGTCTTACTGTCCCTTAATCTCAATGCACAATGATAGCCACGCATGCCTGCCTACCTGTGCCTCATGGTTTGATGACAGAGCATGATATGGACACGCTGACAACTCCGTTGATCATAGCGTATAATGGTCCCGTGCCCGCGACCAATCACCACACTAGCTCTGTTAGACAGGACTTAAACAGAGTCCGATGAACACATTAGAAGGGCTAACTAATATTCTGTTTGATTGTTTAGACTAATAACCTCTTAAAATCAGGATAAAAAATCACTTCACAGAATCAGGTGAAACTACTTTTTTCAGCTCCCAGCCTCCTAGTTCATTTCAGAGAATCACTTCACAGAATCAGCAAAGAATCACTACTCGCTGAAAAATATATTTGACAGTCAGAGAGTGATTCTCCTTGAGAATCCGCTCCATGGAGCTCTGCCAAACGCCCCTAACCTACACACCTAACAGCAGCAGCTCCATCTATCATCATATACAGTTGTGGGTACTATCATTTATATAAATATAATCTTCTGTACATACATATATGTACGTGTATGTCCTTGTGAGGGTTTGGACTGTTGGAGTGGGGGTGGGGGTGGGGGTGGGGGTGTCCACTAGCTACTGGCCTACTGTTGAGCAGCGTGCTTAAAAAGCAACAGTACTGTACGTAGAAAACTACGCATGCATGCATGCGGATCAACTTTTAGTTAAGCAGCTAGCAACGTACAGTAGCATGGATGGATGGATGGAGATGGATGCATTCGCATTCAACAATGCTAGCGTGCGTGCGTCTCTTTTGCCATGCCCCGGGTGGCCCTATCATGCTGTCTTCTATTGGAACGGCATGCATGCCAGTTTGTCGCATGCACTCTCTCTCTCTCTCTCTCTCTCTCTCTCTCTCTCTCTCAAGAGTGTGATGATGAGTGCACACACATCTCCAGTACGTAATAAAATTCTCCGCCGATTATATTCAATCGCCACCCACACATGGCCAACATTGCATTGGTCATCAGGTAGCTAGCTCGATCAGATTCAGATCAGATATATATATAGTGCGTGCATGCCCGTGAAGAGTGAGTAGTGGTAGTTCATCAGTGTTTGTTCACCTGTACGTCTAATAATTTCAGTACTACTCGTATTTGATTATCAGGAACAAGATGGTGGCAACAGACACGCACATCTGAAAAACTGTATATATGTACTTCTATGGTGGCGGCAGACACACACTCTCCATCTGTTTGCTTTGTGTTTTTTTTTTCCTGATACATAGCAAAATTTGCTATGAATCTAGACGTATGTTAATATGTTATATCTAGATACACAACAAAATAGATATACCAAAAAAAAAAAGTCAAAACGACATGTAATTTGAAATAATGGGAGTACTACACGGTACCTGGGAAGAGGATGAGGTGATTAGCATGGTTAGTTAAACCTAGTACTATCTTGTCTGGTTACCGTGAGAGCACATACTGATCTCAGTCAGCTTCGGATCCTCCATATATACTGTATGGTTATCCAGCACTCAAACAGAGTGTGTGCATGCAGTGGGTGGGCAGCTATATTCCATAAATAAATAATGACAGTTTCTTTTATTTAATTTCTACCTGCAAGGCTGCAAATTATTCATTCATTAATCAAAACTTAAAACCACGGCAGACATAAGAATTACGACATTCTAAACATGGCAGAGGATCCTATAGCCAAATAATCCTCCATCTCATCTTTGCAGCCAATAAGCCAAAGCCAACAAACAGGGTAGTCCACCGAAACGAACCAAGAAGCAAAGCAAGAGGAACAGCCCAAAACAGCACAAAGCACAGCTCAGCTACAGCGCAGCACAGCACAACCGCACTGCACCTGCACGCACAAAAAGGTGAGCTCTGCTCTCCTCTGCGGCAGGATATCTCAATCAATAGAATTATTTACAGAACCTTTAACAATTAACATTGCACCCAACGAATAAAAATGCCACACCACCTCTAACCGCATATCTATTCTGGAGCAGTTGCAAACAGGAAGTGCCAAAAATTAATCGACTATACCACACGCTCGAGGTCCACATTTACCTACTGGTTACATTACATCCAGAAGCCTAGCACATCACCAAAATAAAATGGGACCAGAACCTCAGAGGGCAACCAGAGCAGAGGCTCACCAATCTACCAAATACCATTTACAAAAAATACATCATGTTGCTGATATCCTCAAGGGTCTATATCCTGCACAGAATAGTAAACAGTGACAGTGATCCCATTGAGGATAGCAGCAGCAGATTGCAATTTTCGAAGGAAATACCCTTATCAAAGGGGCAAAGAAATGGCGCGAGAGGATGGACACTACTATGACCTATGAACCGCCTTCACAAATAAGTTATCTACAACAACAAAAAGTAATGGATTCATCATCACTCTTGACCCTCCACATTCTGGATTTCGCAAGAAAATGTTCCGTACTATTAACTTGATGTGTTGACCTCCTTCCCAAGATCTTCATTTATTGTTCTTCGCAATCTTTTCAACCATATGTCATAGTCCATTGGGTATGGGGTTCCGCAAAGGCTGTCAACATAATCCCCAAAAGCTTTTAACACTGCTGAGACATCGCCCAACTTCTGCTGTATAACTCTCTTCGACCACGATGTCTCCCTCCACTCAAGGGCACTTTCAACCGAGTCAAGCTCTGGGCAAACTCCACCGCAAGAGAAATAAAGAAGATAGATTAAACTTTCCGCATCAGATGCTGCACATAGCTTGCCTTCCTGGAGCGCAAACGTAGATGAGAAGAACAGATTCATTACAGGTCTATCCCTATCGTCTAGGATAGCATGTCCCCATCCAATAAGCACAAAATATGGATTGCTTGAACCATTACTGACACGGATCACATTCTCTGGACGGATATCACTGTGACGGATTCCTGCAGATGCTGCTGCAGCAATAGCGGATAAACAGTCATGGCAACATCTCAGTGCCTCCTCAACACCGAACAATCCATTCCGTATCAGATTTGAAATGGTTTCACCAACTGGTGAGGTGACAAGGACTGGAGTACTGCACCATGGATGAGCACAGTTTCCATTTGAGTTAGGCTTATTGCATGTGCCTGGATGGATGACCCGCCCAGAAGATACCATCTGTGGTATATATCTGCTAGAAATGCATCTTTGCTTCATCACAGTCAATACTTTGGTCTGCCTCTGTACTTGGTACCAGGAGTTCATATCCTCCCATGCTGGTTCCAAATGAGAAGGGCTGGAGCCTACATAGAGCAAATAGGTTTTGGTAGGTTCTTCTACAGGAGTAGAAGTATAAATAGGAGGATCACTGTCTGTTAGGATGTCATTGATTTGAAAACCTTTTTGAATGTAAGCATCATCCATCAATACTACTGATCCTATTTCAAGCCTCAAGGTTTCATGTGGTTTCACATCAACAGATGCTTCCTCCTGAACTTCGACAATTTCAGGAGAATGACTTCGCTGTTGGAATCGAAATAAGCCATTACCGTTAGCTTGTCTGTCAACCAAATGTCTTTCTGACCTTCGACTTTGTAGCCTTGAACTATGTTCAGTTGCCAGTTCATCAAGAGAATACTTAGGCTCTCCATAAAATTGGATCATTGAGTGAAATATTGCAATGAGAACCTGAAGGGTCCCAATGTCTCCCCAGTTAGCATTCCCAAGTTTGTTCCATACTTGATCTATTGAAGAAACTGAAATTTTGGCATGTTTCTTTATCCATTCAGCAGCACAGTCATAAACATTGTTCAGATCAAAGTCCAGCTTGTTCAAATCACCTTGCACTTTTACCACTCCTCCAAACTGTGAATCAACAAGAAGCAAGTAAACACAGTCTGAATTGCGAAGAACAGTGGAGGATCTGCCAAGGCTTCGAGATAGTAGGACACGCAGAGCAAAGAACAGCGCCTCCCCTAAGACAGCAGGAGATGGCTCCTGGTCACCCTGTGCAGAAACCATTCCAATATCTGGTCTCAACAAAGCCAACACGACAATATGGTCCCATCTTCCTTGTGAATTCTTCAAATTCTTCAGCAGTACAGAAGTTGCACAAACACCATCGAGTTTTCCACTGCTGATAGCCTTCTCAGCAGGATAAAACTTGGAACTTGAGCTGTGTATACAGGCAACTGAGGAAGGCACTGCCTCATCAGGGCCCCAGAAAGTTCCCCACAATCCTTTAATGCCTGCATGAAGGAAATCCTCCAAAGCAAGATATGCAGTAGCTTCAAAAACATCTGATGTTGACGCATATAGAGCATTTGGCATCCTTACTAGCTGCTGAAAAGTAACACCCTCCAGAGCATAATCAAAATTCTGCAATTCAGTAAGGTCGAAAGGAACATCAAAAGTCGGCTTCCTGAAACCACAATCTTCACTGTGACCAGAGAACCAATCCTGAAGGCTTGAAGTTAAAAGTTCACAGTCCACAAACTTCCGGAGAAAATCTTTGCATGTTGATGACGAGAAATTACGGTGTCGACTTCGTGAGGACGTACTAGACTTTTTTGGCACTGAACCGACTGATATATGGTCAGGTGATTGGTCTGCAAAATGGCATCAAATTCCTCAGTTACTAAATGTTAAGCTTGTATGCAATGGATGTTCAAGTAACACAATATAAAGACTTCGACCAATTATAGGATCCAAGATGAGCTATCAAACAGTAAGTAACATATAAACAATATGGTACAGAAGATAGCAAATATAGCACGAAACAAAACGTGACAAGAAAAAATGACACCTACAGGTTACCTTACAAAGATTGCCTACTAGCTTTAGCCAATACCTACATGCCAATAACAGTACAATCATATACGGGCACCAATTAAATATGGACCCAACAAGTCCATACAGGTCAAAGAAAAATATAGAAACTTAATATGGACCCAATATCCAGGACAATTAGGATCAGAGAACAATCATCAGTCTACTAACAAAAACAATTTCTCAAGCCAACCTGAGTTTACAACAATAATTACCAGAAACCCAAGAATTACTGAAATACCCAAATATGAGTAGTAACTTTATTTATGGGACAACCAGAATTCTGAGTAACCAAATGTTAGTAATCCCATCCTACCGTTCAATCCCTCTACAAAACATTACATGTAAAATAGATGGATTGTTCTGTGGAAATTGTGCCACATGATCATGTCCATGTGCGCTTGCTCAGTTGTCGCTCCTAATACCTCAGTAGCAAATAGCAATTGGCAACAGTCTACACAATATTTCAACACCTAAAAAGAAACGGTGCGACCTGAGAGTGTATCAGTGCTAAAGATTTTACCATGGCAGCGAATTAAAAAATCAAATCAGAGAATTAATAATAAAAAAAAACCACTCATCTGATAGTCTCCGAAATCCCACCGCCTTATACATACCCACTCATCAGATCAGAGAATTAAAAAAAAGAGAGAGAGAAGAAAATCAAAGAGCAGCACAGGCAATTCACCCAGAACTTGTTCTACATGGATTGTACTGCTTCGAGCCTTCGACGAAGGTGCTGGCCCCAACCAGGGGGGAAAAAATTCCAGGCGCGCCCAAATCCGTACAGCTCGGGGAAACCCCGCGGCAGATCCAGAATGAAGGAAAGCTGTCTACCCAAACCCAAAGAAGGAATCCAAATCCAGCAGAGCGAGCGAGCGAGAGAGAGAGAGGTCAGGTCGGAGCCGTACCTTCCATGAGGCGGCCGGCCGGGTCGTCGTCCTCGTCACCCAGGGCGGGGCCGGGGCCGGAGCCGGGCCGCGGCGGCTGCAGGGGCGCTAGATTGGAGCGCCTGCTGCTGGAGCCAGAGCGATAGGGCGACTACTCCCAATCCCAACTGCCCCCGCGCTCCGTGGTCGCTGGACGGGGACGGCAGCCCCAAGACAGGACATCCGCGTCTCCCTCCGGCAGCAGGCGGAAGCAGATAGAAAAAGGTGTGGTTTTTATTGAGGGAAATCCATCGGCTTCTGCGGATTCCGGTGGTGGCTAGCCGCACGCGCACGCGCACTGCGGAATGGCCGCGAGCTTGAGCAGGAACTGACTGATTGCTTGCCCCGTTCCGTTCCCTAGTGGGGTTTTTTTTTTTTTGGCTGGGTAGCCAGCCGAGCAGCCGACTAGGAGAGCAGAGACGCTTTGTGTGTGTGTGTGTGTGTTTGAGTGGAGGCGCTATGCTGTTTTGGGCTTTTGCTATTTCTCGGTCTGCTGGGTCAAATGGTTGCCAAACAGTCAAGCACGTTTCGGCGTGGTGGCTTCGAATTCATGCTTCCTCCGTATGTCTATATTTTTTTTTGTAGTCTAGTTTTTTTTTCATTAAAAATTTATGTTTGGATCCTGAGAAAAGTATACCTATTTTTAGACCCTTAGCTCAGCATCGTGACTTATGGTGCCGAGGTAACATAGTAGCCATGACGCCGAGTTAGGGGAATCTGATTGATATGGACGTGACAGAGGTCGACGTCATAATCCATGGCACTGAGCTAAGAACAAGTAATACTACTTCCTAAACTAACACAAACGTACTGTAGTCCAACTGGCTAGAGTTCATATCCTATGTGTTTAGCTGATTTTTAAATTATTTTTTGTCTCTCTTTTTTGCTAATTTTTTTATCGAATAAGATAAATGTGCCTAGGTTCGATAAATATGTTATCATAATTTAAATTTATAAGCACTAGAAAAAATATACTCATGTTTTTTTGACAACACATAAAAATATATAATTTAATATCTGATTAAAGTTGGAAAGGAATTAATGGTGAGCAAGTCAAAGTAAAAAAACATTTAAAAATACAGTAAAAAGGATAGGCAAAAAAAACAACACATAAAATATGTAATTTAATCTCTAGTTAAAGTTCGAAAGAAATTAATAGCCAACAAGTTAAAGAAAAAAAATGCGGCTAAAACGAGACATAAAAAAATTAAAAATGCTAAAAAAATGGTTGGCCTCTTGGGTTTTGAACTAAAACATATTTATGTGCTAGTCTTAGGAAGTACCTGTTCTTAGCTTGGTGTCATGAATCATGGCGCCGACATCTGTTGCGTCAGCGTCAAATCACCTACCACGTCGTTAGACATGTCATTCAGACCCTCCTATCTCGGAGCCATGACCTATGACACCAAACTCAGGATAAAAAAACAAGTATACTTTTCTCAGAGGTTCAAACATGAATTTTTAGACAGAAAAATGACTAAATTTTTTAAAAAGCTTATGTAGCATGTATAGGATCCCATGTATATGCATGGGTGTTAAGATTCGAGGCTAAAATTTTAGTCGTGTCACATCGAATGTTGTGATACTAATTTAGTTAATTAAAAATAAACTAATTACACTATCATGTAGTAATTAACAAGACAAATCTATTAAGCTAAATTAATTCATTATTAACAAATATTTACTGTAGGGGGCAATTTGTTGTAGGACACTCTTCAAATATGATTTTGGCTGGTGGACACTGCTCAAAGTTGTATTTGTTAGAAGACACTCTTCAATTGTGACAATTAACTCTTGGACACTATGACTATTAAAATAATATTATCTTGAGGTGGATAGGTAAGAGAAGTTAAAAATGACCAAAATACCCTTGATTATTACTGTATAACATTCTATATTTATCTAAATAAATGCATAACTTTTGCATATGAGGTCCGATAAAAACAAACTCTATATCGAAATTATAGTGCTCAGTGAGATCTATAGTTTTGTAGTTGACAACTTTTTAATTAAGAACATTTTGAGTATGATTTTTTATATTTTTTGGAATTTTTAAATTTGAATTTTTGAATATCTGCTACAAATTTAAAGTTTATATTGATAACTGCAACTTTGTATATTCCATGTCATCAAACAATGTTATTCAATAATTTAAAATTTAAATTTCAAAATCTAAGAATTTTAAAAATATTTTAACAATTTAGATAGTTTTAAATCAAAAAGTTATCAACTACAAAACTATAGATCTCACCGAGCACTATAATTTTGATATAAAATTTGTCTTCATCTGACTTCATATGCAAAAGTTATGAATTTTAGATAACTCTAGGATATTATATAATAATAATTAGGGGTATTTTGGTCACTTTTAACTTCTCTCATCTATACACCTCAAGATAATATTATTTTAATAGTCATAGTGTCTAAGAACTAATTACCACAATTGAAGAGGGTCTTCTAGCAAATATAATTTTGAGCAGTGTCCATCAACCAAAACCACATTTGAACGGTATCCTAGAGCAAGTTTCCCCTTACTATATCATCACATGATCAAATCATAGACTAATTAAGCTTAATAGATTCATCTCGCGAAGTAATCTTCAGCTGACAAATTAGTTTTGTAATTAGTCTAGATCGCAACCTCGGATCTGATAGGGCTAAAAATTTTGCCAAAGAAAACGAACATGCCCGTAGAAACAAACCTGGTAGCAGGCTGCAATCTGCAGTAAAAGCAGACCAGATCGTCATCATTTTCTTAAACTAAAAATATATATATACTCCCTTCGTATATACCGTCATATGATTGGAATCATATATATGGATGCTTATTTGCTCTTGTGAGATCCTCAAACTCTTTGCAATTATCAAAAAAAAAACTCTTTGCACCTCTGTTTACTGACAAAAAAAATTATTGTTTTGTTGGTGTACTGTTGTTGCTCGATCGATGATCATGTCATGCTGCTGCTGCTGCTGCTTTTGTTACGGCGCGCGCAAGGCAACAGCAACCAGGTCGATCGGCAGCTCTCTCATTGTTGCTCGTAGGTAATTAAGGGTGTAAATTGGTGACTCTTAGAGGCACCTCTGACCCTGTTTAGTTGAAATATTTGTAACACATTTACACCCTTGTACGTAATCATGCCCCTTGTCTATTTATGTTATCTAGATTTTATTCGCATGCTTCAAGGAAATTTGTTAGGGTTGGTACGAAAATTCAAATTATAATAACCTCATGATCGAATTGACTTTGTAAAGAAGAGCATTTTTGCCATGTCCTTGAAAACGCAACGTGATCGAGAGACTATGAAATGCAACAACAGCACAAGAAGTTTGCTGTGGACCCGAGCAATATACAGAGTGTCTAGCTAGAGCTGTGGCACAATTTGGCTCGTGCAATTTTATTCCTTCCTTAAAAGATGAGGGGTTCGGCGGGTACAATGACCAATATCCATGACAAAAATATGGGTCTAATAATCCAAATATTGTTTTCGTTCTTCGACTAGTGGTTTCTCTCAGTTTAAAGGTGAAGGACCGAAAATGACGACCAAAGAGGGTCAATGGTAGTCTCAAATTTCTTTTCAGAAATATTCGATCGTTGTCCCAATTCCACAATCTCATGACCAAAGATCACAAACTGTGATGTCCACGATCTAAAAGATTGAGTGAATTCCCTAGGAACATAACGGGACACCACACACGCAACCAACCAAAGAAAACCACCAAAAGCAGAGCTCCGAAAAGGAAGCACTGCACTCCTATGGAGAAGAAACAAGTGTCCAACCAGAAATACTTGAGCCAACTGATGACAAAAGTACTTTAGAAACTTCTCCATAAAGTTAGGAAACCAACGCAAAAAACGGAACTCAAATCGGAGCTCAAACGCAAAAACTACAAACAAAACAGCGCGAAAACAGCACTGACCGGACGTTGCCACTGTAGCAGTACTATAGGGTCCGATCACTATATTGTAGCAATTAATGTAGCACCGGATGCACTGCAGCCGTACTGTAGCGTTCGGTCACTGTTACTGTAATGATTATTGTAGCACCGGACGTATGAACAATAACAGTGTCGCGTCTAGGCGTACTCGGGTCCGGTCACTGTTACTATAGCACCAGACGCATCGTAGCAGTTACTGTAGCGTCCGGTCGCAGTGTTGTAGCAGCGTCCGGTCAGCCCGAAAACAACTCTGATCCAAACACTAAATCGACCCAAAATGCAGTCAAATCAACTCCAAACTTCACCAAAATTTACACAGATGATCACAATTGTGTTGGTGAGATATCCCTAAGAGATCATGGCTCAAACCTAACTAAAATTTGTGAATCGCAAATCTTGTGCAAAAGGGAAAAGTTTAGATCCAAAAACAAAATCCACCCGATCTATGTGCTCGTAAGGATTTAGATGAATTCCTTTGGTGGAAAGATGCCTCTCACGATGTTGTACAAGATGGTTCAAACAGATTTTCAATCCATTCCTTGAAATAAAAGATCCCGCGAAAGAACCGAAGAGAGAAAACAAAGAACGCGAAGAAAATGCGAACTCAAAGATTCAGCAAAATCCCCAACGAGGAGACAAGGAAATTACAGTCCCCTTTTCTGAAATCAAAGTAGAAAGAGAAAAGATTATCGTCTCCGCGGATCTCAACAGTAGATAGAGAGAGAGCCTAGTAGATAAAAGTTTGACTAGAAAATAACAATTGAATAGATGAAATGAGATGACGGGTGTCATCCCTTATTTATATCCTATTACATAATACCCCTTCTGTCCCTAGATACATGGAGAAAACTAGCTAGCCCTAGGGGCATCCTAGTCCAACTCTGTCAGGATCTCTATCGACGGTCACACGTCTTCCTCATCGGTCACTTTGCCACAACGCAAGCTCCCAGATGCTACCACGTGTCGTCCCGATGACCACTGCACCTTCTCACCGCTAGACACTCTGGTTTTAACTTATATGTAACATGGACTTTTTCTAACTTGTTAGAGGTTACCCGAAAGAGCGTAGTAGAGGCTTGCCACTTTGGATGTAGGACTGCTCCTGTTCCTATGTGTATAGCTGTGATGGCCTTGTGCCATAGAAAAGGGGGTTTTTTACATTTGCCCGCCAAGAAAACCTAGCGGTCCTAACTTGTTAGACAAACCAGCGAAAAGCTTGATAGTGTATCCTGTCTACTCACCTTGGTAGTGTTATGGGGGTCATTCCCTCGGGCATCTAGGCAACACGGCTTATGGGTAAAGATGCACAGACTCTGCAGAGTAATCAAACTGTTATAACAGTTGTGCTCACGGTTATGAGCGGCCCGGAAAACTGACAGACACTTAATGGCTACTAAATTATTTATTGTTTTTGTTAATGGTAATAACTATGTTAATTATTTATCAATGGTGGACTACTTTGGATCAGGAATTTAAGGGTTAAGCACAATATACGTTTACTTTAATGCTAAAATTTTGCCAACATAAAAGCTAACTGCAGTCAAACCGAGTCAGTCTTTTTGAGCTTCATGAACCATATGCTAGCTTGTTAAGTACGAGGAGTACTTACGCTTGTTGTTTTATTTATTTTGGATAAAAATCTCGGATGGTTAACAAATGACGTTGGTGTTGGTGACTTTCTAGAAGATTTCTAGGCTAGTGTTTCCCCTAGTCGGCTGTCACTATGGTGGTTGCCCATGAGAGTTGTATCTAGTTTCCTTTCCGTTGATGTAAGACTTTGATGTTGTTATATCGTGATGTAATAAATAAACATTGTGATGATACCTCTTTTATAATTTGTCAAGTTTATGTGTGTGACTGATCTCTAGGCACACATGAGTTCGTTGTCTCAATTTTATTCTTAAAATTGGAGTGTGACAGAGCAAAACTTTCCTCCTCAAAATTTGATGTTTTTTCAGAATTCTAGAGCTCTTAACCCCGTCAAGATAATGGGGAACCTCGTGGAGAGGAAGATGGGGCAGCTAGGTTGTTGTTTTTTTATCCTTAGCTAGCTAGGTTGTTGTTGTATACCGTTTCAATAACAGAGGCAGGCATTCTAAGGAGCCACCTTTTGATTATTGGAGGCGAGCGCCTTAGACAACCCTCTTCCATTAATGGCGGCCTAGTACAAAAGGAGGTCATCTTGCGCAGTACTCTCTCCATACCCATATTAGTTGACGTTTAGGACAGCGACACGGTCTTCAAAACACAACTTTGACCTCTTATTTTTATAAAAATATTTATGGAAAAGTGATATATGTATACTTTTATGAAAGTATTCTTCAAGACAAATCTATTTATATAATTTTTATATTTGTAAACTTAGAAACTTAATAGTTATTGATGATTTATATTCCTAATGTTTGACTCTAATCTTTTCTAAAACGTCAACTAATATGAGTATGGAGGGAGTATATGCCTCCATTAATCGACCATTAATAGAGGTGGTCGCCTTAAGTCGTCTTCCTCTGTTAGATTAATGGAGGTGTTCACTTTCTCCCTAGGAGCTGTCAACCATTAACGACCGTAATGTGTCTGCCTCCATTAATGATTGGGTAGTTTCTCTTAAAATCTTTTGTTAGAAGTGAAAATTACTCGATATTGATATTTCAATGGTCAAAGGATTTCTGATTTTAGAGTTGCATGGCCAAAAAACAAACTCAGGAAATAGTTAGATGGCAAAAACTGGACTTCTCCCTATTCATTATTTAGAATGGATTCAATACTAAACAATGTATTTCCCTGAGATCCTAAACAGTATTATAAATTATCATGTCTTTACTGATCCTTACTTCTTTTGGGTTTCATCTCCATAAGGCGGACACCAGTGCACTGTGGAGTTTTAGCCCAAGATTTTCATGTGAGGAGAGGTAGAGGTAGACCGAAATTGACGTGGGGGGAGACAACAAAGAGAGATCTAAAAAGTTGGGATATACCTAGAGATCTATGTTTGGATAGAAATGCATGGAGAGCAGCCATTGACGTGCCTGAACCGTGACTAGGGTCTCTTGTTGGGTTTCAACTCTAGCCTACCCAACTTGTTTGGGACTAAAAGGCTTGGTTGTTGTTGTTGTACTGATCCTTGCTTCAAAAGCTACGCCAGATAGCAGGAAGCTACGCTTTAGCGCTATTTTCCTAGTTCCACACTTTCACGGCTCCCTTGTAACATCATCCAGGTCATCATTACATATGTTGTTGTTCATAAGCATTAACATTGCTCGTTCATGTGTGTGCATTGTTTGATGTTTTCAACTTGAGTAATCACATGAAACAATATCGAATTTGTTTAGCAATAATAACCATAAAAAAAATCAAAACCGTCAAAATTCCGCTTTCCAATAGCAATGCAAACTCGTTTGTATATATTACAATTACAAATCAGGAGTAGTATGTACCTTTTATAAATTATAATATGCTATACTAGTACGTCGTAGCAATATACAAACCGAGAGCACAGTACACAGTACATATCGTCGTCACACACTATACATACTACAGACAGTGCATTATTGCCGCTTATATATGCAAAAAAAAAAGAGCCCGTTTCTCTAGCAATGGAAAGAAGAAATAACAAAAACACACGGCACACAGGATGACATAGGACAGGTTTTTTTTTGGGGGGGATCGAAACACGTACTAGCGTACTTCTTCTTCCGTAGTGTACGTGATCGCATGCAGGAGATCGAAGCCTTTTAAGCTTTTGCAGCAGCAGGATGAGCGGCGGCGGCGGTCACCGCCGAGAAGGTCAGCTCCATGACTCTGAGCTTCTCAGGCGGCGCGGCCGCAGCGACCTTGTCCGCCGCCATCCCGTACGCGGCAAGGATTCTGGCGATCCTGTCCTTGTCCCCCTCCGCGTACGCCTTGTTGATCGCCGCGTCGGCGAGGAGCCTCTGCTTGAGCAGCACGGTCGTCATCCCCAGCTTATCCGTGGGCGTCTTGCCGGTGGCGAGGACTTCCTCGAAGGCCTTCTCCCTCTTGGCGTACGTCTCGCAGAAGGGCACGTCGACGGCGGGGCACTTGCCCGGGTCCGGCGCCACCACGCCGTTGAAGGCGAACCCCATGGTCCCGAGCTTGCTCGCCGGCGGCGCCGCGATGACGGCGTCCGCGGCCTTCTCGTAGGCGCCGGCCACGCTCACGAAGTTGCTCTCGTCTTTGGACGCCGTGGCCTTGCCGAGGGCCACGTCCATGTTCAGCTGCTGCTGCAGCACGGCCTCCAACGCCTCCGACCGCTTCTCCGGCGGAGCGGCGGACACCACGCCGTCGAAAGCCTGCCGCGTCTTCACGTCCATGGTGGCCTTGTACTTCTTCGCCGTGGCCCACTCCTCCGACAGTGCTCGCGGATCGCCTTCCTGCTGCGCGAGCACCAGCACCGTGTCCATGGTAGCGAGGACGACGACGACCATGAGGAGGAGGAGGAGGGTCTTGGCCGCCATTGCTAGCTACTAGATGTGTTTAATTTGTTTAATTATATGTGCTAACAAGCAACTGGGTAGTGTTGAGAGAGGCAATATTATCTATATCTATATATATAATAACCAAGAAGATCGATGAACGTACGGCATTTCTATTTCTTATTTGTCTATAAATAGCGGATGGTAGGCGTAGGGCCAAGAAAGATTCATGGATGATAGGCCATATATATACTATAAGCGTGTGTGTGGTCTTTGCTCTAAATTTTAAGTGGCCTAGATCCGTTCCATGCATGTGTGTGCATGGCACGTTGTTTAGGGTACGTACCCCTAGTCTGGTCCCTCTTTCTTATACCTTGTTTGGCTATGCACAGATACACCGCAATCCACCTGGTTTAAGAGGAATAAAAGTGTAATTTAGTTTAAGTTACACTTCAATTCACTTCAACTCAAATGGATCGAGGTGTATTTAGATGCAGCCAAACAAGACAGGGTAGAAAAGAGCCCTTTAATTTAGCCAAGTAAATTTAAGAATCGAGCTTAATAAAAATCGGGCTATAATAATACTATATGATGTTGATCTAAAATTAGATAGGACTATATTAAATTGCGAAAGAAGCATGAAAGTCATGATCAGTTACCACCCCTAATCTTCCTTTGACAAAGGACCACTGTATTAATTCTGTTTTGTCATGGTTTCTCCATCATACATTAAAACCAAATGTTTTCATCTAGGGATAGATCAAGCCCCGTAAATCCTGCTCTCATAGAGATTGGATGAGATGAAGCCAAAAATATACAGTGGTTTCACCCAAATTCACCTCGCTGAGGTAGGCCTCACTATGGATTAGTACCCCTAGTCGACACCATAGTTCAGAATTTCAATCGGGTTTCGTCGAAAATCAGCGATTTTTGTTTCTATCAGTGACCTCAATTAAATTCACCTACCGGTAATGTCAGTTTCATTTCGTTTGGATTTGTATTTTCTTTGTATAAAAATAAAAATTTTGACTAAAATTTCAACCTGATTTCACTCATTTTTGTTTCTATTGCCCCCCTCCCTCCGATATTTGTTTGTAAACCGGTAGACAACGTACCAGGTTAAGGTGCTCTGCAAAACGACAAAGCTGGCCAGTGGGGGTTTCAGTTGTGTTTCATTTGCAAAATATGCTACCACATAAGCATTTTTTATGAAATTCTCTATGAGTCAGGAAATTTAATGCATATGAAACTCTACAATGAAACTTTCACTCTCAATGGAGAGTTTCATTTTATTTCATATGACATAGCAGTCTTAGAAACAACCAAATGAAACTCACCATTGAGATTGGCCTTACACCACTCCTATCTACTCCTTGCGTCCGTAATTAACTGTCGTCGTTGGTGTTCGTGCCACAAGTTTGACTTGATTTATAAGGTCAGTCTCAGTGGGGATTTCATCTCTCAGTTTCCAATACACCCATATTTTGGAAACAGTGCATAAGAGTTTCATGGGGATGAAACTATCTCTACTTCCATGAAACTCTTGTCATCTCTCTTCATTAAAATAGCGTCATGTTAGCGTATTAAATGCTCATGAAACTCTATACTCTCACTGAGACTGACCTAACAAATACTCCCTCAGTATAGGAAAAAAAGTCGTGTTGCTCAAACATTGGGAATATAAATCATGAATAACTATTAAGTTATTGGGTTTTAAAATGTAAAAACTATATGAATAGATTTGTATTGACAAATATTTTTATAAAAGTATACCTATATCATTTTCTAATAAATATTTTTAATAAAAAGAAGGAGTCAAAGTTATACTTTGAAGACTGTGTCGTTGTCAAAACGACTTCCTTTTTCCTATATGGAGGGAGTACATATAACATTTGTATCTCTAAATAATTTTGTTAAAAAAATTAGATTCAAAAATCTTTCCATTGATACTAGTTATATGCAATGAATATTAATACTTAGTCAAAGATATTTCTCGCGAAGCGAAAACTACAATTATACAGAGATGGAGAGTATTCCTCTTGGACGATGGGACCCCAAAGCTCCACTCACTACCAGGTGGGCTCCACTGGTCAGCTTCGTCTCCTCTCCGTCCGGTGAGATCTGATCGGATTCTCGCCTTCCTTCCTTCCCCCCGTCTCCATGGATCCCTGCTTGGTTCCGCCTCTCCTCACAACCGGCCAGGATGAGAAAGACGGCGGGCCGAACCCAAGCTGGGTCCTCCTCGACCGGACCGCCTACATCTCCGCCGACTGCGTCTCCAACTCCACCACCGCCGTCGGGCAGATGAGCAACGGCAAATCCATCCACTTCTCCTTCTGCCTCGGCCGCCCCCCGCTCCTCTCCTACCTCTGCGCCCACTTCCCAGGCCCCCCCGTCTTCGGGCCCCCCGCCGGCACCGGCGCCGTGCGCCGCGCCACACATCCCCCCGTCGTCCTCAGCACGCACGCCGATCTAGCCCTCATCCGCGTCAGCATCCCGGGCGCGCCGGGCTTCAACGCCGACGCCTCCTTCGACTACTTCGTCTACACGGCCCGCTCGCGCCCGGGCGCCTCCTCCCTCGACCTGCTCCCGAGGCCCACCGGCGCCCCCCGCTTCCGGGACGAGGAGGTCGCCATCCTGCGCTGCTCCGGCGGCGGCTCCCGCTCCCGCTACGTCATCGCCGCCCTCAGGACCACCAGCGACCGACTGCACTTCAGTCTCCAGCGGTACGACTCCGACACCCGCAGCTGGACCATGACGCCCT
Source organism: Coix lacryma-jobi var. lacryma-jobi (assembly GCA_009763385.1). Classification (NCBI taxonomy): domain Eukaryota; kingdom Viridiplantae; phylum Streptophyta; class Magnoliopsida; order Poales; family Poaceae; genus Coix; species Coix lacryma-jobi. Next base: position 127,755,444 of record CM019831.1, read on the forward strand.
TGTCCGTTCACCAGCCGGAGAGGGACAGGGTGCTTCCCATCCCCGCCTCGGCCACCGAGCTGGACTTCCACTACACTACCAAGGTCCTCGTTCTCGGATCTACAACTACCGTTGGTTGGGTTGATCTGTGGAGGGGCATCCTGTTCTGCGACGTGCTCGATCAAGACCCCGTGCTCCGTGACATGCCACTGCCTAAGCCGGCGAGGAGCAACAGAAGCCGCTTCTGCATAGGTGGCGCAATCGGTCAGAGGGACGTTGCTGTCCTCACATCATCGCCGTCCCCAGAGGAGGAGGTGAAGATCAAGTACGTCGACATGGTGTTTCGCCCTGGGGTTGTCCCATCATCTCAACGCCGGCAGCCATTAACGGACCACTCCGGTTCCGGCTCTGGCTCTGACAGTGAAGATGACTTTGACGTCGCAAGCTACTGGACAGCCACCGTCTGGAGCATGCCAGTGCCGATTACTTCGTGGAACGACTGGCACAAGGATTGCACAATGGATGTGGCCCACACCATTGTCCAAAACCCAAGGCACTGCGAGGTGCTGCTGGCGTTGCCCACAAGACTGAGCACTGATCCAGAGGATGCGGCGGTGAGCTTGAGAAGGCTGTGCACTGGTTACCCTACCTTGGGGCCTGGCATGGATGGCAATTTGGCCATTTATTTCTTGTCCAAGGTGGATGGCCTTTCTCGAGAGGGATGGGTGATCGAAGTTGGCGTCAAGGACAATAAGCTGCAAGGCATCGCCAGGCTTGATGACAGGAAGTACACGTCTTTCAGACGCTACTACTATGTCTCTGATATCTCCAAACATCTGACCAGGGCTACAGGTAACTAATTGTATCCAATTGATCTACTCATATTTGTGATATATGTGGTTCAGCGTGCGTGTTACAGTCTTACTGTCTTACAAATATATGATCATCATCTTTTTTTTTTGGCTCATGCATGTGTTGGTACGCTGGCATAGAATTTAAGAATAGGATTCGAGATCAATGAAACAGGAACGTTAAAACCCTGATTGCTAGAAAATTATGATTCGACATCAATGAACAGATGGTTTTGATTGTCCAGTTAAAACATTAAAAGGATAGGATTTCCCATGGATGATGGAGCTGTGTGGAGGTTATGTGGTTTCAACATGTTGGTGGTCTTAGGATTAGGAGAATATGAGGATAAAACAAATTGAGATAGAACTCAGCAGGTAATACCCTGATTCAAGAACCGGTGTCCAACTTGTTACATTTGCCAAATGAGAACACCTGTGATCTTGAATATTGAAGTGCCTCTTGTGCTCAAAAGTTCGTTCCCACTGGGTATTGCTATTGTTTATTTATAGACGCCAGACTAAAACTAACCTAGGTTTTACCAGTTAGTTTTGTGTTCCAGGCTGCCAAGTCAGTCTATAACTACCACTTCTTTTAAAAAAAAAAGATGAGCAGGAGCACTGCTGTTTCATTTAAGAACAAAGAAAACATCAGGTTCTACATAAATTGTGATTACATAAACAACTGAAGAACAGCTCTAGATCGAGTCTCATCAAAGAACCCTTACATCATCCTACAGCTGGCTCTCCACAAGCCATCTTTTGCAGGGACATCTCCTCCTTGATCAATAACAGGACATGTGTCTTGTAGGACTGTTTTTGCTCTGAAATCCTCCTCTTTCTTTCCTTCCACATGTTCCAGACCATGTACAGTATGACGGCCGCCTTGATGCATTTCTGATCAGCAGGGAAGTCCATCGACTCCTCGAACATTTGGCTTCGATTCTGATTAATCTGCACTTCATTGTGTCCAGTCTTAGTCGAGTTCCCACACCTTGCATAACACCCAGTTTTCTAGGAGCATTTATTTCTGGAAGTGCAAATTCTTTGATTCGTTAGCCTACCAGACAGAATAGAGTGTACTCGCAACTCTGCAGATAGGCTTGCCCTAGTGGCTGGCTGCACTCGGCAGACATAAATGGCGTTTCACGCAAGTTTAGGTATGCAGCTCAATGCTCAAACCTGGCACATTGGATCCAATGTAATAGGGCCTAGTCTCTAAGTTTTCAGCTGGTGACTTTTTCTAGCCTTTTGGCTCTTGTGTGCGCTGTTCCGTGAACACTAAACTCAAATTGTAGATGCTTCAATAAAGCAGGGGAAACCTTTTCTCTAAAAAAAAAACCTGGCACAATGGGCTGTCATCGCCTCTGAAACCAAAACACATGTAGACGAACTGGGGACTAGCATCATGGAACCAATTAAAAGTGGCCATGGCCATCGTGCTCATGTTGTAGCACCAGAGCATAGTGCGTGAGTGTTGTAGCGCTAGGAATGGTTGGGATCTTTGGTTCTTGCAAAAATAAAGGATAATAATGCGAGAATATTGGTTTGGGCTGGTGACAAAAGGAGGGTTTATTTACATAATGCATTTTCTGTACCCCCACGCGGTCTCTTTATCTGAACTTTCTTTCTTGTTGGATTGTTTTCTTCTTGCCCTGCTCTAATAATACACGAGGCAATCTGAAGAATTATATGGTTTATGTTGTTATAACAGAAATTTGGTTTGGTAAACCAGGGAGCATCACATCACATCACATTTAGAAGCAGCAGGGGCCCAACCCTAATAGTTCTTGCTTGAGTCTCGTTTATACAAATACAAATTTGGTTCCGGAAAATTAATCCTCCATGTGCTTCTTTGACGCAGGCGCGGCAGGAGCCCTTGTGCGGACCAGGACGCGTAAGAATAAGAAGTAGCAGAAAGTAGATGGACATGGAGCAGGGGTATGGGTAGGTATGCGGCAAGGAGGAGGGGGATGTGTATGTGATGAAGCTGGGGAGAAGAGACGCAAGATGCAGATGGTGATAATAGGTGGTGGTGGTCTTGCATGGGTCATTTTAGTTGGCCTCTATGACAATTGAGAATACCTGCTTCATCATCATGCAAAATAAAACAGAACCTGATTTTGGCATGCGAAACACATCTCGATCTTATCTTGCCCGTCACTTAATAACATAACAGTTAGGTTTCCAGTTATTATCAGTTACATAACAGTTAGGTTTCCAGTTATTATCAGTTACATACAGTATGTATCTGATTTTGGCATATACCTGCAACGAAATCTATCTACTGCATATGATTATGATATTATTACTGATGGCCTCTTGCAATGTTTGAAGAGCGAGAGCTATACTGCTGTTTCTCAGATAGAGGAGAGAGGCTTATATATTAATTTCATTTGTTGATCGAAATCCATGGATAATGCATGCTGCTGCAGAAATGTCTCCGGATTCATAGGTGTGGCAATCGTGCTGTACGCCTGGGTAAGTCTTATAGGCCTAAATATCTAGTATAAACCGATGGCCGGACTGTCAGTTTCTCTACCAGTAGTAGGCCCCCATACATCGTTTTTCAGCCCACAAAACAAGCAGCCCAAGCTAATTTAGTTGGATACCTTTTCGCAAAGTTTATTGCGTTCGGCCCAAGCGGCAGTGCTTTTTTGTGGTTGTTTTCTTTTTTTTTGTCTGTTTGTGCGGCAATCTTTTATTTTTGATTCTTTTTTGTTTTATTTGATTTTTTAGCATTTAGTATTATTTAAATTTTTATTTTTTACCCTTCTTTTTTTCTTTTTTATATTTTTATTATTTCAGTTTCTGTTTTTTGTGGTAGGTTGTCGTTTGTATTATGGACCATGAATACTATCAACATTTATTGAAAGCTAGTAGACAACATGTGTGGTACACAAACACACGTGTGTCTTTGGAAAAAGAACTCCTTTGCAGCAACATAAAAATCTATATATTGTTCGGAAATAAAAATGCAGACATGCACATATCAATTGAGAAAGTGCACAACCATGCAAGCGGCAGGCTGCGTGCAGCAGCTCCCCTCTGACCCCCATTTCGATCTCTTCTAGAGTATGCTACAGAAATTTAAGGTTTTGCACTTCTTTCCCGTTTTTCAACCTTTTGTGTTTTAGTTTAATTGGATTGGAAGTTGAATTATAAATCATGGTTAAATTATTATTTTTAGAGTTCAAGGGACCAGCCCCAGCCTTTCGATTAAAATCAAAAGACCAAACATTTTACAACATCCAGAAGATTTATCTGCCCCGAACTGGCACCAACCAGACAGGAACAAGGCCACGGGGAAAACAGAAAGCTCTAAACAGAGGACAACATAACCACAGCTGAACGAAAACCGAAACCTATTACAGAACATTAAGAGCTGCATCCAGCTCCATCCACCATGGCCAAACAGACTTCCTCTTTATGATCGGCAGACCAGCCACAACACGATCTTCACCAGCCACGTCTTCAGCAGCACCATGATTCATCATCCATTGGAGTTTTGGTTGGAAGGAAGCCACAACACCATCCTCGCAGCATCCTCCAGCCTTTGCACGACCCCAGTTAGAGCCATCTGTTTCTCCGGTGAGCACATAACTTTCCAGTTCTGAAGCATACCCAGGATTTTGAAGAAAAGAACCGCCATACTTTTCCAGCCAACATTCTGAAAGCAAAGGTCATTTCTAAGTTTCCAAATAGACCAAATAGTAGCTGAGGTTACAATGTTAACAATATAATTCCTTTTATTACTAAGCCAAAGACTACCAATAGTAACTATATCAGAACCCACAGCAGCCCCTAGGATTTGAGACACCACACACCATCATCTCCTAGCAACAACACACTCAAAGAACAAATGTTGGCTGGTTTCCCTTTCATTACAAAACAAACAAGAAGCATCATCCACCTTCCTTCTCTTAGCCAGGTTATCTCTAGTAAGTACTCTATTATTGATCAATAACCAAAGAAACATATGAACTCTAGGTGGAATTTTGATATTCCACACAGCTGAAACATGGATATCCTTGATACCCCTAAAATTAATAATCTTGTAAAAGGACTGCGAAGAGTAGATACCCCTACTAGTATATTTCCAAATCATCTCATCACTATCCTCAGAAAGCTGTAGAGTAGACACCAACTCAACCATTTCTAACCAAAGGCGAAATAACTCTTCACTAAGATTCCTTCTGAACGTACATTTTAAGGACACACCATCCCACAAATCCGCTACAGTTTTACCTTGTTCATTCGTAATCCTATATAACGACCAGAATTGGATAGCGAGACTCGAGGAACCAATCCAATTATCTTCCCACAACCTAACTCTCCTTCCATTACCCACTTTCCACATATATCCCATCCTAGCTGCTTGAACCGCCCACATAAACCCTTTAAAGAAGTTAGATGAACCAGCATTTCTAGAAAGAAAAACATTCGGTCTAGCTGTATCATACTTGAAATCTATTAGCTCTTTCCAGAGCTTACTCCTGTCTACATTATACCTTTTAAGCCAGGAAGCAAGCAGACAAAGATTCAAATCCCTTAAATTCGGAATACCTAAACCTCCAAACTCTTTACACATAGTCACCATCTCCCAATTAGCTAGATGATACTTGTGGTTATTTTCAGAATCGTTCCAAAGAAAATTTCCCATATGAGTGTTTAACAATTTAATAACCCATTTAGGGAACTTAATAACTGAAAGAAGGTAAATCGGTATACTAGAGAGGCATGACTTAATCAAAGTGACCCTAGCAGCTAAGGATAAAAGCTTCCCCCTCCAACCAACAATCCTGTAGATTTTGTCAACCACAGGTTGGACATCCTCTCTGGTGAGATTATCATAATGGAGGGGAACTCCTAAATATTGGATTGGGAAGTTCCCAACCGGACAATTCAGAATGTGTACAATATCATAAACTTCGTCATGATCTAAATTGAGGGGGACAAACTCACTTTTGTGGAAATTAATTCTCATTCCTGAGATCTGTTCATACCACATCAAAATGGCTTTTAGATTCTCTAAAACATAGGACTCAGCTTTTGAAAAAAGAAATGTATCATCAGCGTATTGAAGGGCAACAACACCTCCTGCCCTGAAGTCACCCAATAACCCCTCAATCAGACCGCTATCCAACCCCTTCTGCAACATCCTAGATAAACCATCACCTACCAGATTAAAAAGAAAAGGAGACAAAGGATCTCCTTGTCTAAGACCTTTCCCTGTTTTTAAAAAAAACTACTTTCCTCCCCATTCAACATAATACCCAAAGAACCCCCAGAAACTATCTGTCTAACCCAAAAAATCCATTTTGGATCAAAGCCTCTAGCTGCCAACATATCAAACAGAAAATACCATGAGACCCTATCATATGCCTTCTCATAGTCTAACTTGATACAAACCCCTTTTTCTCCACTTCTATGGACACTATGAACTAATTCCTGAGCAATCACCACACTTTCAAGAATGTATCTCCCTTTAATAAAGGCTGATTGGCTAGGAGCCACTATCCTATTAATCACCGCAGAAAGTCTAATGGTAAGTAGTTTGGAAAAAATCTTAAAACTACAGTTTAATAAACTAATCGGCCTAAACTGTTTAATATTGGTGGCATCTCCAACTTTTGGAATAAGTGTAACTAAGGCAAAGTTCAATCTATAAAGATCAAGCTTGCCCTTATGAAAATCTTCAAAGAGGGCCACTAGGTCATCCTTCAACAGATCCCAAAACTTTTGATAAAAGAGAAAAGAAAGACCGTCAGGTCCAGGAGCACCCTCGCTATAACAACTGAAAATAGCTTCTTTAATTTCCTCTATAGAGAAGGAAGCAGTCAAGAGGGCATTCTCCTCGCTAGTCACCTTATCACTATCTTCCCAAAAGGAAGAGCCTAGCTTAACCCCGGGGTCATTTTCTTGAGCAAACAAGTCTTTGTAAAAATTAACACCTACCTCCATCATCCCCTTTTGATCGTAAACTAGACCCATAGGACTCTCTAGACACTCTATTTTCTTTTTTCGACTCCTCTGATTTGCCACAGCTTGAAAATAAGCTGTATTACGATCCCCCTCCAGAATATTCCTATCTCTGGATCTCTGTCTAATTTTAATTTCCTCAAGAACCCAGATCTTTTCTAACTCAACCTCGACTTGTCTTAACTGACTCCTTTCTACCTCACTCAACATTCTAGTTTCAGCCACCCCTTCTAACCTTGTAAACTCTTTGGACAGCTCCGACTTAGCTCTATTTTGGTCAGCGATCTTGTTGGCTGCCCACCCTCGAACTGACCTCCTAAGTATTCTAACTTTAAACTGCCATCTATCCATACTATTAGAAAGGTCACAAGAAGTGCCCCAAGCTTTTTCCACCACACTCCTAAAAGTGGCTTTCTCCAACCACCATTTTTCAAATCTGAACCTCTTCTTACCAAAACCAACGTTGTTCCCAGAATCCACTAATAGAGGATTATGGTCACTAGGAACCCTATTCAGAGCTTTAATATGAGCTAAAGGAAAACTACACTCCCAAGAGTTATTAATAAACAACCTATCAATCTTAGCCAAAATTGGTATCTCCTGGTTATTGGTCCAAGTAAAATGCTTATTACTAGGATTAAGCTCAATGAGAGCCCACTTATTAACCCAAAAATTAAAACTGTCCGTCCACCTATGATTAATAACACCATTACTCTTGTCACCACTGAATCTAACTAGATTAAAATCACCCGCCACCATCATAGGTCCATTCCAAGAACCCATGACAGTGTCTAGCTCTCCTAGAAACTCATGTTTAAGCTCCTCATAAGCTGGTCCATACACCACCACTAGTTTCCATACAAAATTAGTAGATTTATCTGTCAACATAACACTAACCGAGAATTTCAAAGCCTCATCATAACCATATTAAATTTGTCTGCATTGGCACCAACAAGGATTCCTCCCGCTGAACCTTTAGCTTCTAAATGATACCATGAAAAAGGCACATTCCAAGATAAAGAATTTAAAAAACCAGACGATAAGGAATTCTTTTTAGTCTCCATGATCCCTACCACATCCACATGAGAATCTCTAATTCTACTCGAAAGGGCTGTCACCCTACCAGGTTTACCCAAACCCCTAATATTCCAAAAAAGACCTATCATTTATTCTTTTTCCTATTCTTCCTCCTAGGATCGACCTTAGACCAGTTTTCTTCTAAAAGCTCCATTTCTGAAGCAGAATTTCCATTCTGCATACAGTGCACCGATGTTTGTTTCATACCATCTAAGGAAGACTGACCCTCTTTGGAATTCTTTCCTGAATCCAAAGTATTCCCCCTATCATCATGCTTATTACAAGACTCCAGACTATTAGTTAGTCTTTTCTGGTCTAACTCTATCATGGAATTTAAAATAGGATTTCCATCCTCTACCTCTATACCAATTTCCTTGGCAACAGAAATAAGAACAGCCTTAGAAATAGGAGGGTAAGGCACAGTTTTTGGAGGTATACCTGAGTTATCTTCAAGATTCCACTTCCTTTTATACTCTTAAGCATGAGCCAAAACTATTTTTCCATCATTAGCCAACCTACTACTTCTTCTTGTAGCAATCACAGGCCCCTCTTGAGATTTTTTGTTGACTTTTTTAGCCTTGCAAGGATCCCCAGCCCCCATCTGACTATTTAGAGCATGAATTTCCAGCTCAGAATTCACTAGCATAGAAGTTTTGTTCGACTGTAGATCATAAATCCACTCATCTGGTAGCTGCACTTTATCAGAGTCATCCAGCTCCATATCTAAACTCTTTTCCTCTATTTCATTCTCATCAGTAGCCTCATCATCAAGTTCCATAACTTTCAAGAGGTTAGCACATTCCACACCTTTGTTTTGATCATCCAGAGATGCCATTTCAAACAACAGACTTCTCTTCACACTTTTCTGTCCTCCCAGAGCACTCTTGTAAGTTTGAGTTCCACCATCAGTGTTTTCAGGATTCCCATTAGTTTTAGGCTCTCCATTGTTACCATTCTCTTTTCCTTTCAAGTTATCATCTCCATCCTCATCCAGAAGGTCATCATCATCTAACTCCTCTACTCCACCATCCTGACCTGAGTCACCATCAGTGGAATTATCCACCTGAACTACCCCTTCTAGTTTAAAGGATATGAGATGCAGATCTTTCTTAAAAACATAAACTCCCTCTCTAGGAATTTTCATGGGATCTTTGCAGAGAATCTTGACCCTCACCCCACTGAAGAAACTGTTGAAGAGAGCATTCCAATCTAGTTACACCATCAGACCAATACTTGAAGATACTTCTCTGATAGTATGCCAGTCGACCCATTTTGGAGGAATCCCTTTGATTAGCACCCAGACCTCTGACAGATTACCAACAGGTTCAGCATTGCCATTCCACACACTCAAGGAAGCCACTACATTAGGTCCATCTAACTGGAAGGTTGAGGCTTTACCAATCACCAGATGCTCAACTTTCCTATTTGGAGGAAATCTGATAATGAAACTTAGGTCATCAGTTTTTTTTAACTGCTAGTTCCAATCCTTGTCAAACAACTCTTTCAGCTTCTCAACAATCCCATCCTCATCTATCTCACCCTTCACAATAGATAGAACACCAAAGTTATCAATGTTACTCCAGTGACTGAACATATTCCCTCTAGCCCCTACATCAATATGATAAAAACCTAAACCCCTATTAGCACTTCCATAGTATTGAGCAGCTAGAGGAGGTTTGAACCATTCAGGGCACATATCTGCCACATGATTAGGATCCTGACATATGAAGCAGACTTTTGGCTTAGCACAAGTAGAGCTTAGGTGACCAATCTGGCCACAGTTGAAATAGACCACTTGCCAGTTCCTATCTTGCTTCCTCCCTGTTTTGCTCAAATCTTCCACCTCCTACTTATCTCCTCTAGCTTTCCCTTCATTATCCCTTATCTGTTCACGCCCCTCAATAATCTGATTCGGAGCCGGACCCTGCTGCTGCCTGCCCGGTAACTGTTGTTGTTGTTGTCTTCCCCGACCTCTCCCTTGGGCAGCCCCCCCTCTGGGTCTCGGCGCCTCAAAATGCCTGTTGAAGCCCTGATTAGGAGGAGGTGCAGGGTGCTGTACCTGAGGCTGGTTGGGGTAGAACCCGAAAGGCGGCGGCGGCGGGTGGCTGTAGTAGTGTGGCGGCGGAGGCGGCGGGGGAAACTGGAATTGATTCCAGCCGCCACCTCCCCAGGAGTCCCACTCCTCCGGCGGGCTTCGGGGACGGGGTCCACGACCTCTCCCTCTTGCGGCCATGGCTTCCTTGACGACCCTGACGAAACTCTTCCGCTTCCCTTCTCCCCAAATTGAATCCGCAAAGTTCAGACGAGAAGGGGGATCATCCCACTTGTCCCCTGCTCCCACCGGATGACAATCCGCAACTCCGAAGGATTTTGCCTCCCACAGATCTCAGCGGATCCAGACCAACCCCTCCCGGCTGACCTCCCGAACCCTACAGCTCTCTCCGAGGGTGGATTTCGGGACATACCACAACTGCCCCCAAAAGTCCTCAATCTCATCTTCTCCCCAGGCTCGGATCCGGGTCTTCTTCGTGGTTTTGGATCTCGGTTGCCTCCGAATCCACCGCTGGACGTCGCTGTCCACTTGGACACTCCGCGGAAGGCCACGTCCTTCATCTACCTTTGAACCACTGACTTCCGGGACCCAACTTCCAGACGGTCGTCTCCATCGCGGGGGAGTTCCTCGCTCACGTAGCGGTGAATCGGGCTGTCTCCCCACCGGCCATGGCGCGGTGTTGTTTGGCCGAGTCACAGTTCTCTCCTCCTCACTTTTGAACTAAAATTACTTACTTGCTCGATTGTTCATGTTCTATTGAATCATAAATCATGACTAAATGATTGATCAGTTTTGTACGCACTAAATTTCATACTTGTTTGGTTGTTCTATAAAATTACATACTACAAACTCGTTTGAAGAAATCAATTGAACTATTAGTGGTAGTATACTTGTGGTATATTATTTACATTCTCGTTACAAAATGTATCGTGTCTATTTTTGGTCCTAGTCTTGATTAATTTCTGGGTCTCCCACTACATACTGCCTATGCAACACCATCCACATCTTTTCAACACTAGTACAACACAGACTCACTATACAGGCGATTGTAGACCCATTTCTACTGGCGTTTTTCCCAACCGCCTGTGCTGGGGGCCAGTAGAGATAGGAGCACAGCTTGTGAACCGCCTGTGAAAATAGACATTTCCACAGGTGGTTGACCTAATGAACCGCCCGTGTTAAAAAAATTCGAAAAAACCCGAAAATAATTAGGAAAAAATATTTTAATTAAGGAGAGGACCCCACCGTCCAACGTCCGAAGTCGCAAGTCACGACATTTTTCGCGAAAAATTCACGGCTAACGCGGCCAGTGGGATTCGAACCCAGGACCTCGGCCTCGTGCGAAGTCTCCTCTACCACTGCACCACTGAAAGATCCAAATTAGCTAGAGGGGGTGAATAGCCTAATTAAAAATCTACAAAATCACTTAGGCAAACACTATTAGTAAAACAAATGGCGAAGCTTCTGCACTAGCCTAATAGTGTGTTGCAAGCCACCTATCCAACAATTCTAACTTATTACCTAATAAGTCTATGTCATACAAACAAGTGAGTTAAACTTAGAGAAGTAAGTATGGCACAACCTTACAAGACTAGGAAGATCAACAAGTATGTTCTACCCAAAATATTTACTGGACAAAGAGAAACAATATAACTAAGTGCTATCTATACAAGATATATAGCCAAAGTAATAGCACAATTGAAACAAGTGACTAGCTCAAGTGAAGATGAATGTAAAAAGCAATAATGAAATGAGCTAGTTTAGAGAGTATATCACCGAGCCTTCGGGAGCGCCTATGAAGTATCAATCACCGGAGAGCTACCGAAGTGTAGAACCAATCACCAAGATATGAATGAATTCCAATCAAATGAAGTGATCAATCCAATACAATCAAGCACACGGGACATGATGATTTATCTAGAGGTTCACGTGCTTGCCGGCACACTCTCCCCGTTGTGTTGACCAATACTAGGTGACCCGGTGGCTAATTGGCACCACGCCAAGCTCACAAAGAGCGCCACAAGAGTCTACCACTAGTGAGATAGCTCAATGACACGTGCAATCTACAAAGGATGCCTCTTGCCGCTCCGGCGAGGTAAGGCACCAAAACCTCTCACAATCACGAATGGTGGTGGCCAATAACAATCACCACTCTTGCCAACTCCACCTCAATGCCTCCAAACCGTCTAGGCACCGGCAAATGCCAAGAGTAACAAGAAACTCAAAGCCGATGTGAAGAGCTAGTGCCACTAGAATCAACTCTTTCAAATCTTAGCACTAGATCACTCAATCTCACTTTGTATGATCAAATCAACACTAGAGATGAGTGGGAGACTTGGCTATGCTCACAAGAATGCTTAGGGATCAAAATGTACAAGAGAGAACTCATGTGAGCCGGCCAAACCAATTATATAGGCCAAGCAAGATGGCCTAGCCGTTGGGCTGAAATCTGGGGCATCGGACACGCCGATGTTCGACCAACGGACGCTGCTGAAAGTCCTTGTTTGGTTTTGGTTAATTGATGTCACCTAGAGTACTAACCTTTGTCATGAAGTGTTCATGAGCTAGGTCGGTACACACCAAGTGTGGGAGCTAGATGATGACCATGGTGTTGGTGATGATGACCAAAAGATGGATCAAGTGCTCCACATTTGGAAAGAGAAGAAGAGAAAAGCAAAACCCTATGGAGATCAAGGCAAAGGTATAAATAGGGATTTTGTTTTGACACTCAAGACACCATAGAGGGTGTGAGTGTGTTTAGGATCGATAGCCGTACTGTTAAGAGGGGACTATCTCGGTGATTGCGGTTATCAAGTGCCACTAGGTGAATTCATACATGCATATGCATTAGGACCTAGTGTGCTAACCTCAAATCCTTTGAAAAATGTTTGGAAAATGCTAACACACTTGCACAAGGTGATGTACACTTGGTGGTGTTGGCACATTTGCAAAGGGGAAGAAACCGGAGTTGAAAACGTGTATTTCAGGCTTGACCGGACGCTGGAATAGCGACCGGACGCTATTGACGTGCGTCCGGTCACTAGTGAAACACTGACCGGACTCTGCTAAAACAAACGACCGGACTCGCCTGTTCCACTGTTCACGAGAGGCATCGGTTCAAATAGAGTGATCGGACGCTGAGTGAGTCCGGTCAATGGTGACCGGACGCGTCCGGTCGATGAAAAACCTCTCTGGAACCTCTCTGTGTTTGACCGGACGCTGAGTGAAAAATCTGACCGGACGCTAGTGAACTAGAGTCCGGTCACTACTTAAACTATCGACCGGACGCTACTGAAACATTGACCGGACGCGTCCGGTCAGTACGAAAACTGCCCAGTGAAGGGGTAACGGCTATATTTGATTGAGGGGGTATATAAATATGAGTTGGCTGGCTTTGGGAGGTCTCTCTTGGCACTCTAACATCTTGGACATCCCTTTGAGCTAAACATACTCCCTCCCACTCATCTCCTTGCTTGATAGCGCGAATCAAAGTGAGATTGAGTGATTCCAAGTGCATTTGCTTGTGTGTTTGCATCTAGTGGCACTTGGGGATCGTTGTTGCTGCGGTATTCTCTTTACTCTTGGTGGTTGCCGCCACCTAGACGGCTTGGAGCAGCGGAGGAGCATTGGCACGAGTTGGTGATTGTTCGTGGCCATCTCCCGGTGACTTGTGAGGGGTATTGTGCCTTCCCCGGCGAAGAGCCAAAAGGTAACTCTAGTAAATTGCGCGTGTCATTGAGTTACCTCCATTTGTGGGTCGGTTCTTGTGGCGCTCAAGTGTTGAGCTAGGTTTGTGAACACCTATTAGCCACCGAACCACCAAGTGGTTGGTCGACACAACGGGGAGTGGCGTGCCGGCAAGCACGTGAACCTCGGGAGAAAATCATTGTGTCTCTTGCCTCTTTGGACATCTCCCGGAGTTTCTTGGTATTCATATTGTGATTGATCACCTCTTGCCGGTGTTGGTATATCTCTCTACCACTTGAATTACATTCTTTACTTCTTGTGTAGTGGTAGTTTATCTTGCTAGTGTTAGCTCTCCAGTTCATTATATTTAGCTCTTGCTAGCTCACTAGAATAGAGAGTAGTGACATAGATTTTGTGTGCCTTAGAGACCATACCATACTAGAATTGTTTTGTTAGGTGGCTTGCATCACTTAGTAGAGCTAGTGTAAAAGGCTTCGCTTTGTAATTGTCTAACAAGTCTCTCTAAGTGTTTTGTAGAAAATTTTATTAGGCTATTCACCCCCCCTCTAGCCATTTAGGACCTTTCAAGTGGTATCGGAGCCGTGGTCACCGTTTGCATAAGGCTTAACAACCTTCGGTGTTGAAATGGCTCAAATTGTGTTTAACCATGTTGGGGGCAAACCACCGTTCTTTGATGGCACATCTTTTGATTATTGGAAGAGAAAGATGAGAATGTATTTGGGTTCAATCAATGACAAGGTGTGGGATGTAGTAGAAAATGAGTTCGTGATTCTTGATCCTACCAATCCAACACCAAATGACTCCATCCACAAGCAATGCAACACAATGGCGCTCAACACCATATACAATGCCATTGATCCAAAGGTGTTTGAGCAAATCAAAGATCTTGACAATGCAAGTGAGGTGTGGAAAAGATTAGAAGAAACATATGAGGGCACTTCAACGGTAAAGAGTGCCAAGTTGTACATGCTCAAGGACAAGCTCACCAACTTCAAGATGAAGGATGATGAATCAATTCCGGAAATGTTCTATAGATTGCAAGTCATCATCAATGATCTCAAGTCCTTGGGAGAAAAGGTGCAAGATGAAGACTTCACTCACCGATTCTTGAGTTGCTTGCCCAAGAGATTCAAGACACTTCGCACCATCATCTTTAGAGGAGGCTTGAAGAATGTGACTCCAAATGAGGTGCTTGGTGATGTCATGACCGAGGATCAATACAATGAAGATAGTGAAGAAGTGGTCAAGGAAGGGGACAAGAAGAAGAAAAGTGTGGCATTCAAAGCCACCTCATCAAAGAGCAAGGGGAAGTCCAAGAAGGAAGAATCAAGTGACAATGAAGAAGCTAGTGACATTGATGATGAAGCCTTAGCTCTCTTTGTGCGCAAATTTGGCAAGTTCATGAAGAAGAAGGGCTATGGTGCAAGAAAGAGAAGAGATTATAACAAGAACAAAGACTATGTGAGAAGATGCTACAAGTGCAAGAGCAAGGATCACGTTGTAGCGGATTGTCCCTACAATAGTGACAATGATGAAGATGAAAAGAAGAAAGATAAGAAGGAGAAGAAAGAGAAGAAAATGAGCTTCAAGAAGAAGAAGGGTGGCTCGTATGTTGTCACATGGGATAGTGATGCATCATCCGATAATGAAGACTCAAGTGATGATGACAACAAGAAGAGCACCAAGAAGAAGGCACTTGCAAGTATTGCTATCAACAACAAGCCTTCTCTATTTGACACTCCATCATGCTTCATGGCCAAGCCAACTAAGGTACAATCCGATGATGAGAGTGATAGTGAGAATGATGAGGATGAGGAGCACTCAAAGGAGGACCTCATGGACATGTTGGAGCAAGCTCACACTTGCTTTGAGATGAAGAGGAAGGAGTGCAAGGATTTGCGCAAGAAGCTTAGTGCTCTTGAGCAAACCCTTAATGAGCTCAAGTCTACTCATGAGAGGCTAGAGGTAGCCCATGAGAAGCTTGGCAAGGCTCACACCAAGCTTGAAAAAGCTCACTCCTCCCTCCTTGATCAAGTCAAGGTTGAGGACATTGTTCCAACATGTAACATAGGAGTAACTTGTGATATTCTTGATGAATCATTTTATACTCCTATTGTTGTTGCTCCCACTAACTCCTCATGTAGCTCATCCACTACTACTTCTACTATGAGTGATGGTTTCACTTGTGATGCCTCACTAATGGTGGAGAATGAGACCTTAAAAAAGGAGGTCAATGAGCTCACTCTTGCTTTAGGCAATGCCTATGGTGGAGATGCCCGCTTGCTTAAGTGCTTGGGTAGCCAACGGTTCTCTCTTAACAAAGAGGGACTAGGCTATACCCCCAAGAATGGCAAGGCGGCTTTTGTGACTCACAAGACTAGTTTTGTGAGAAGCAATGGTCGGTTTTGCAACAAATGCAAGCAATCCGGGCACATAGAGCAATATTGCAAGAACAAGAACAAGAATGCTAATGTATCCTCAATTCAATTTGATTCTTGTTATTTGCTTACCAAGGGTGTCAATGGTGTAAAGGCTAAGTTTATTGGTGCTCCCATTGTTGGCCCAAAGAAGAAGGCAATTTGGGTGCCCAAGAGCTTAGTAACTAACCTTGGAGGACCCAAGCAAGTTTGGGTACCTAAGAAGAATTGATCATTTCTTGTAGGTCAATTATAAAGCCGGAGGAAGGCATTGGGTGCTTGATAGTGGGTGCACTCAACACATGACCGGAGATGCAAGAATGTTCAATTCAATCAACAAGAATGATGACAATGGGATTGATAGTATTACATTTGGTGATAATGGCAAAGGCAAGGTCAAGGGGCTTGGTAAGATTGCTATATCAAATGACATGAGCATATCCAATGTATTGCTAGTAGAGAGCTTGAACTTCAATTTGCTATCCGTGGCTCAATTGTGTGATCTTGGATTCAAATGCATATTTGGGGTTGATGATGTAGAGATCATAAGTGTAGATGGCTCAAACTTGATCTTTAAAGGCTTTAGATATGAGAATCTATATTTGGTTGATTTCAATGCTAGTGAAGCTCAATTGTCGACTTGTTTGTTCACCAAATCTAGCATGGGTTGGTTATGGCATAGAAGACTTGGTCATGTTGGAATGAAACAATTGAATAGATTGATTAAGCATGATCTAGTTAGAGGCTTGAAAGATGTGGTGTTTGAGAAGGACAAACTTTGTAGCTCTTGTCAAGCCGGAAAGCAAGTTGGAAACACTCACCCTAAAAAGAGCATGATGAGCACTAGCAAATCATTTGAGTTATTGCACATGGATCTATTTGGACCAACAACATACACTAGCATTGGTGGAAACAAATATGGTTTTGTGATAGTGGATGATCTCACAAGATATACATGGGTGTTCTTTCTAAGTGACAAAAGTGATACATATGCTACATTCAAATCTTTTGTCAAGAGATGTCACAATGAGTTTGAAACAACCATCAAGAAAGTGAGAAGTGACAATGGTAGTGAATTTAGAAACACAAGATTTGATGAGTTATGTGATGAATTTGGAATTAGACATCAATTCTCGGCCAAGTACACTCCACAATCAAATGGTCTTGTTGAAAGGAAGAATAGAACTCTCATTGATATGGCAAGATCTATGCTTAGTGAGTACAATGTGAGTCATTCATTTTGGGCCGAAGCTATCAACACGGCTTGCTATTGTAGCAACCGCCTCTATTGTCACCCTATGATGGAGAAGACACCTTATGAGCTATTGAATGGAAGAAAGCCCAACATTGCATACTTTAGAGTCTTTGGTTGCAAATGCTATATCTTGAAGAAAGGGACTAGATTGAGCAAGTTTGAGAAGAAATGTGATGAAGGATTCTTGCTTGGTTACTCCACTACAAGCAAAGCATATAGAGTTTGGAATTTGGCTAGTGTTACTCTTGAGGAAGTGCATGATGTTGAATTTGATGAAACAAATGGCTCTCAAGATGAAGAAGAAAATCTAGATGATGTGAGAGGAACTCAATTGGTCAATGCAATGAAGAATATGGATATTGGTGATATTCGGCCTAGGGAAGTGATTGATGTTGAAGATGACAAAGATCAAGTGCTCACTTCTCCAATTATGCAAGCTAGTGGTTCTCAATTGCAAAATCAACAAGTGGCTAGTACATCTCAACCAAATGATCAAGCAAGTACAAGTAATCAAGTCCAAGTGCTCCAACCAACCAATGTTGCAAGAGATCATCCTTTAGATCAAATCATTGGTGGAATTCAAAGTGGTGTGCAAACTAGATCAAGATTGGCTTCATTTTGTGAACATTATTCTTTTGTATCATCCATCGAGCCAACCAAGATTGAAGAAGCATTACAAGATGTTGATTGGATCAATGCCATGCATGAAGAGCTTAACAACTTCACAAGAAATCAAGTATGGGAATTGGTAGAGAGGCCTAAGAACTACAATGTGATTGGCACTAGATGGGTCTTTCGCAACAAACAAGATCAAGATGGCATCGTGGTGAGAAACAAAGCAAGATTAGTAGCACAAGGTTACACTCAAGTAGAGGGGCTTGACTTTGGTGAAACATATGCACCGGTTGCAAGATTAGAAGCAATAAGAATCTTATTAGCTTATGCTTGTTCCTACAACATCAAGTTATATCAAATGGATGTCAAGAGTGCATTTCTCAATGGCTACATCAATGAGTTAGTATATGTTGAGCAACCACCCGGTTTTGAAGATGACAAGAAGCCCAACCATGTTTACAAGCTCAAGAAGGCACTTTATGGCTTGAAACAAGCACCAAGAGCATGGTATGAGAGGTTAAGGGATTTCCTTCTCTCTAAAGGGTTCAAGATGGGAAAGGTTGATACTACTCTCTTCACTAAGAAGATTGGAAAAGACTTGTTTGTGTTGCAAATCTATGTTGATGATATCATTTTTGGTTCAACCAATCAAGATTTTTGTGAAGAGTTTGGTGGATTGATGGCAAATGAGTTTGAAATGTCCATGATTGGAGAGCTTAGCTACTTCCTTGGTCTACAAATCAAGCAATTGAAGGAAGGCACTTTTGTTAGTCAAGGTAAGTACATAAAGGACATGATCAAGAAGTTTGGATTGCAAGATGCAAAAGCCATTAGCACGCCTATGGGAACAAATGGTCAATTGGATAGTGATGCAAGTGGCAATATGGTGGATCAAAAGTTGTATCGGTCTATGATTGGAAGCCTACTCTATGTGACCGCATCAAGACCGGATGTCATGTTTAGTGTATGCATGTGTGCAAGATTTCAAGCCTCACCAAGAGAGAGTCACTTGAAGGCAACCAAGAGAATATTGAGGTACTTGAAGCATACACAAGATATTGGTTTGTGGTATCCAAAGGGGTCAAACTTTGAGTTGATTGGATATTCGGACTCTGATTATGCGGGTTGCAAGGTTGATAGAAAGAGCACATCGGGCACATGTCAATTGTTGGGAAGATCACTTGTGTCTTGGTCATCAAAGAAGCAAAATAGTGTGGCACTTTCAACCGCCGAAGCCGAATACATATCCGCCGGTAGTTGTTGTGCTCAATTACTTTGGATGAAAGCAACTTTGGATGACTTTGGAATCAAATTCAAACAAGTGCCATTGCTATGTGACAATGAGAGTGCGGTGAAGCTCACAAACAACCCCGTGCAACATTCAAGGACAAAGCATATTGACATTAGGCACCACTTCATAAGAGACCATCAACAAAAGGGTGATATTTCAATTGAGAGTGTTGGTACCGATGATCAACTTGCCGACATATTCACCAAGCCACTTGATGAGAAGAGGTTTTGCAAGCTAAGGAAT
This sequence comes from Coix lacryma-jobi var. lacryma-jobi, assembly GCA_009763385.1. NCBI lineage: Eukaryota > Viridiplantae > Streptophyta > Magnoliopsida > Poales > Poaceae > Coix > Coix lacryma-jobi. The sequence goes on from CM019831.1 coordinate 127,774,912, forward strand.
GAATTGAACATACTTGACTTCTCAAATATGTGTTGATGCACCCCCACTTATATGACATGCCTCTCCTTCGACAATGCAAGGTAAAAGTTGATTGGCATATGCATTCATACTTTGGTAGGACATGTTTAGTGCATCTAGTCATTCCTCACAATCATTAGGCTCATTCATGAGAATAAAATGATTTTGATGCTTATATGATGCCACTATTGTTTCTATGCTTTACATAATCTAGTGGTAACATATGACATGTTTATGGGCTTGCAATCCTAGTGTTTAGTCTAGAAATGAGCAATGGAATGTTTAACCAACGTGAGTAAGATAACCATTGCAAGATGTGTGAAGAAGCTTACTCTAGAGCAAACCGTGTTAAATGTTTCATGCAAATGATCTAGATTGAACCAAATATGAAAGAACTAACTCTCTCCTAAACAATTTGAACCTTTTTATGCAAACCTTTTATGGAAATGGACGACAAAGGGGGAGAGAAAAGTCACAAAGATCAAATGAAGGGGATCAAAACTTTGAAAATGATTTTTGAGCACACAAGTAGGGGGAGCAAGCTCATGAACTTGGTTGTTGCATTTGTTTTGTGCATGTTCATATGCTTGCTTGCATTGCACAAGTCGTTTAAAACTTGATATTCATGCTTGTGTGGTGTATGCTAGAAATAGATTTTGAATGATAATTTGCAAAACTAGCATGCATAGGTGGTAGCTAGATGTAATTTGTTTTTACATGTGATACTAGAGCCTCTCATATAATGTTGATCTCATGAGGTATCTAGTGTTTTTGTAAAGTCTAGTTAACCATGGTGCTAAGGATGGTATACATTGGCAACTCCGATTGGTATCACGCTTCAAAGGTCCATTCTTTACACCTTAGCATCATTTGATAGTATTACTCTCCCACATTTCATATCTATGCATATGTGCCGAACTTGAACCAAACACTATAGCACATATGTAGGGGGAGCTAATACTAACAAAGAGGTGAATTAATTTTTCAAATACATATCTTTGTGAAGGTTGTCATCAATTACCAAAAAGGGGGAGATTGAAAGTCCTTGTTTGGTTTTGGTTAATTGATGTCACCTAGAGTACTAACCTTTGTCATGAAGTGTTCATGAGCTAGGTCGGTACACACCAAGTGTGGGAGCTAGATGATGACCATGGTGTTGGTGATGATGACCAAAAGATGGATCAAGTGCTCCACATTTAGAAAGAGAAGAAGAGAAAAGCAAAACCCTATGGAGATCAAGGCAAAGGTATAAATAGGGATTTTGTTTTGACACTCAAGACACCATAGAGGGTGTGAGTGTGTTTAGGATCGATAGCCGTACTGTTAAGAGGGGACTATCTCGGTGATTGCGGTTATCAAGTGCCACTAGGTGAATTCATACATGCATTTGCAATAGGACCTAGTGTGCTAACCTCAAATCCTTTGAAAAATGTTTGGAAAATGCTAACACACTTGCACAAGGTGATGTACACTTGGTGGTGTTGGCACATTTGCAAAGGAGAAGAAACCGGAGTTGAAAACGTGTATTTCAGGCTTGACCGGACGCTGGAATAGCGACCGGACGCTATTGACGTGCGTCCGGTCACTAGTGAAACACTGACCGGACTCTGCTGAAACAAACGACCGAACTCGCATGTTCCACTGTTCACGAGAGGCATCGGTTCAAATAGAGTGATCGGACGCTGAGTGAGTCCGGTCAATGGTGACCGGACGCGTCCGGTCGATGAAAAACCTCTCTGGAACCTCTCTGTGTTTGACCGGATGCTGAGTGAAAAATCTGACCGGACGCTAGTGAACTAGAGTCCGGTCACTACTTAAACTATCGACCGGACGCTACTGAAACATTGACCGGACGCGTCCGGTCAGTACGAAAACTGCCCAGTGAAGGGGTAACGGCTATATTTGATTGAGGGGGTATATAAATATGAGTTGGCTGGCTTTGGGAGGTCTCTCTTGGCACTCTAACATCTTGGACATCCCTTTGAGCTAAACATACTCCCTCCCACTCATCTCCTTGCTTGATAGCGCGAATCAAAGTGAGATTGAGTGATTCCAAGTGCATTTGCTTGTGTGTTTGCATCTAGTGGCACTTGGGGATCGTTGTTGCTGCGGTATTCTCTTTACTCTTGGTGGTTGCCGCCACCTAGACGGCTTGGAGCAGCGGAGGAGCATTGGCACGAGTTGGTGATTGTTCGTGGCCATCTCCCGGTGACTTGTGAGGGGTATTGTGCCTTCCCCGGCGAAGAGCCAAAAGGTAACTCTAGTAAATTGCGCGTGTCATTGAGTTACCTCCATTTGTGGGTTGGTTCTTGTGGCGCTCAAGTGTTGAGCTAGGTTTGTGAACACCTATTAGCCACCGAACCACCAAGTGGTTGGTCGACACAATGGGGAGTGGCGTGCCGGCAAGCACGTGAACCTCGGGAGAAAATCATTGTGTCTCTTGCCTCTTTGGACATCTCCCGGAGTTTCTTGGTATTCATATTGTGATTGATCACCTCTTGCCGGTGTTGGTATATCTCTCTACCACTTGAATTACATTCTTTACTTCTTGTGTAGTGGTAGTTTATCTTGCTAGTGTTAGCTCTCCAGTTCATTATATTTAGCTCTTGCTAGCTCACTAGAATAGAGAGTAGTGACATAGATTTTGTGTGCCTTAGAGACCATACCATACTAGAATTGTTTTGTTAGGTGGCTTGCATCACTTAGTAGAGCTAGTGTAAAAGGCTTCGCTTTGTAATTGTCTAACAAGTCTCTCTAAGTGTTTTGTAGAAAATTTTATTAGGCTATTCACCCCCCCTCTAGCCATTTAGGACCTTTCAGCTGCCCCAGCGTCCGATGCTCCAGATGGAGCCACGTGTCCCCCTGCTATGAAATCAAGCCACCTGATCCCAACGGTCATATTCCTCCGCGCCACGGTTAAAGTGGCATCGGACGCTCCGATGCCAGGGCATCAGACGCACCAATGTGTTCTACTCATTTCAGCACAGCACGACGCCACATCGGACTCTCCGAGCCCTTAGCATTGGACGCTACACCCCAGCGTCCGATGACACATCAGAGAGGTTCTAGAGAGGTCAAAATCACATTGGACGCGTCCGATGGATCCACATCGGATGCAGGTCAGCGTCCGATGCTCCCTGACAAGCATGCTCACGCCACATCATCAGCATCAGACTCTGCAACAATGTTTTCCCAGCGTCTGTTGCCAGCGTCCGATGCTCCTTCAACAACAGACAAAAACTAGGGTTTGCCATCGGACGCTCGGCTCATTGTCTGATGCTCTCTGAGCACACCACTTCTCCTCCGAAAATCGCCGAATCCTGCCTCGCAAGCTCGGCAGGAGGGAGAAGGACTATACACTAGTTTCTCCCACTTCTCCACAACACCTTTTCACCTTCTTTTGTAAAAGTACCAACACCAACAACATCATGTGCATGTGTGTTAGCATTTTCTCAATCCTTTTCAAAGGGATGTGTTAGTCACTCACTAGGTCTATAGCATCAATATGTTAGAGAACTCCTAGTGGCACTTGAACACCGCATAAGCCGTGAATTGTCTCCTCTTAATAGTACGACTATCTATCCTAAATGTGATCACACTCACTAAGTGTCTTGATCACAAAAACAAAGAGCCCTATGGGTTATACCTTTGCCTTCGGGTCTCTTTGCTCCATCTCTTCTCTTCTTCTCACAATTCACCAATGGTAGAGCACTTGATCACTTGAATTGCATGTGGTCATCACCATCCTCCATTGTTGCCACTATGCTAGCTCCATCACTCGGCTTGGTCACAATCCTTTCTCATAAGCTATACACATGCTTAGCAATAGGATTAGACCAAATAGGTTTCATCAATTAACCAAAACCAAACTAGAGCTTTCAATCTTCATGAGCATAAGAGAACCAAATTTTAATAGAAGGAGATAACTTTTATCATGAGACTCACATAAAGAGATCAAAGTAAGTCAAGTTGTGGCTTAATCTAGCTCATGAGCATAAGAGATTTAACACGGTTTGCTCTAGAGTAAGCGTCTTCACACATCTTTCAATGGTTATCTTACTCACGTTGGTTAAACACTTATTGCTCACTTACTAGATCAAACAAGAGTTACAAGCTCACAAACAATTTATATGCTACCACTAGATCAAGTCAAACATAGAAGCAATAGTGGCACCATATATACTTCAAATTCATTTGATTTACCATGAATGAGCCTAAATAGACAATGTGATGGCTATATGAACTAGAGCACAACCTAATAAGAATGAATGCACATGCCAAACAATTTCACCTTTGCTTTGTCAGAGGAGAGGCATGTCATGTGTGGGGTTGCATTCAACTCATGTTGGAGAAGTCTAGAATATTCAATTCATTCCTTAGCTTGCAAAATCTTCTCTCATCTAGTGGCTTGGTGAAGATATCGGCAAGTTGATCATCGGTGCCCACGCTTTCAATAGATATGTCTTTCTTTGCTTGATGATCTCTAATGAAGTGATGCCTTATGTCAATGTGCTTTGTTCTTGAATGTTGAACCGGGTTGGTGGCTATTTTGACGGTGCTCTCATTATCACATAGCAATGGGACTTGTCCAAACTTGACTCCATAATCTTGCAATGTTGCTTTCATCCATAGCAATTGTGCACAACAACTAACTGCGAATATGTATTTGGCTTCAGCGGTAGAGAGTGCAATACTATTTTGCTTCTTTGATGACCATGAGATAAGTGATCTTCCAAGCAATTGACAAGTGCCTGATGTGCTCTTTCTATCCACCTTGCATCCCGCATAATCGGAATCTGAGTATCCAATTAATTCAAATTGAGAGCCCTTGGGATACCATAGTCCAACATTTGAAGTGTGCTTCAAATATCTCAATATTCTTTTGGTTGCCTTCAAATGACTTTCCCTTGGTGAAGCTTGGAACCTTGCACACATGCACACACTAAACATGACATCCGGTCTTGATGCGGTCACATAAAGTAACTTCCAATCATTAACCAATATAATTTTTGATCCACCATGTCACCACTAGAGTCACTATCCAAATGTCCATTTGTGCCCATTGGAGCGGTTATTGCTTTAGCTTCATCTAACCCAAACTTCTTGAGCATGTCCTTGATGTACTTGCCTTGACTAACAAATGTACCTTTCTTCATTTGCTTGATTTGTAATCCAAGGAAGTAACTAAGCTCTCCAATCATAGACATCTCAAATTCCTTAGCCATCATCTCTCCAAACTCTTCACAAAAGTCTTGGTTGGTCGATCCAAAGATAATGTCATCCACATAGATTTGCAACACAAACAAGTCACTTCCAATCTTCTTGGTGAAGAGAGTGGTGTCAACCTTCCCCATCTTGAAACCCTTTGATAGCAAGAAATCTCTCAATCTTTCATACCATGCTCTTGGTGCTTGCTTCAACCCATATAATGCCTTCTTGAGCTTGTACACATGGTTGAGCTTCTTCAAATCTTCAAATCCGGGAGGTTGCTCAACATACACTAGCTCATTAATGAATCCATTTAGAAATGCACTCTTGACATCCATTTGATAGAGCTTGGTGTTGTGAGAACAAGCATATGCAAGTAGGATCCTAATGGCCTCTAATCTAGCAACCGGTGCATAGGTTTCTCCAAAGTCAATACCTTCTAATTGAGTGTATCCTTGTGCAACCAATCTTGCTTTGTTCCTTACAATAATGTCATCTTCATCTTGCTTGTTCCGAAAGACCCATCTAGTGCCAATAACATTTGTGTTCCTTGGTCTTTTCACTAACTCCCAAACATCATTGCGGGTAAAGTTGTTTAGCTCTTCATGCATTGCATTTACCCAATCAACGTCCATCAAAGCTTCATCAATCTTGGTTGGCTCAGTAGATGATACAAATGAGTAGGGTTCACAAAATGAAGCCAATCTTGATCTTGTTTGCACACCTCTTCTTATGTCACCAACAATTTGATCTAAAGGATGGTTTCTTGCAATATGTGTTGGTTGGAGCACTTGTTGTGGTTGGGCACTTGCACTTGTACTTGGATGAGCCACTTGAGAGCTACTAGCATCTTGTTGATCATGAGAACCACTAGAGCTTGCAACATCATTGCCATGCATGGTTGGAGGAGAGAGCACTTGATCTTTGTCATCTTCAATGTCAATCACTTGTTTTGGCCTTATATCACCAATGTCCATGTTCTTCATAGCTTCCACCAATTGTGTTCCCCTCACATCATCTAGATTATCTTGTTCTTCATGAGAGCCATTGGTTTCATCAAACTCAACATCATGGACTTCTTCAACTATTCTTGTTGTGTTGTTCCACACTCTATATGCTTTGCTTGTAGTGGAGTAACCAAGTAGAAACCCTTCATCACACTTCTTCTCAAACTTGCCAAGTCTTGTGCCCTTCTTCAATATATAGCACTTGCACCCAAAGACCTAGAAATAATCAATGTTGGGCTTTCTATCATTTAGGAGCTCATATGGTGTCTTCTTCAATAGAGGGTGACAATAGAGCCGGTTGCTATAATAGCATGTCGTGTTGATTGCTTCGGCCCAAAAATAATCACTTACATTGTATTCACTAAGCATGGATCTTGACATATCAATGAGTGTCCTATTCTTTCTTTCAACTATGTCATCGGATTGAGGTGTATATTTGGCCAATAATTGATGCTTGATTCCAAAATCATCACATAGCTCATCAACCCTTGTCGTTTCGGGGATCGAGATCCCGAAACAGCGGGTTGACGCACGAACGAAAGCCCAAAGCGAAAGCGGAAACCGGACGGTAAAACGGGGAAACAGATGAAGTGAACAGTGTTCCCCCCACCGTGGGAGGTTGGGAGCTTTTTATATTAGTCCGGATCAATTTGAAAGTACAAGAGCGCCCTTCCAACCACTCTGCTACAATTACAATGATGCCCTGCTCAACTACTCCATGGTCGTACGCCGCCCTTCCCGGCGCGAGGGGCATCATCGTAACTTCGCCCTCTGGTGGGCCCAGCGTCCCACGGCTCCTTTTCCTGGCCGGTGGGCCCGCTCCCTTTGACCTGCGAAAACCTTAAGAAAAACCAAAGTCATGAATGACGAAAGCTCTCGCCGGAAACGCTGGGCTCCTTTCGCGCGAATGCTTCCTTTCGCACGAAAACTCCATCCTGCTCCGGCCATGCGGACCGGAGACGGACGCCTGCTTTCGCGCGAATGCTCCCTTTCGCACGAAAGCTCCGCCTTCCCTTGGTCCGCAAGTCGAAACGCGTGCTTCCGCGCGAATTCTCCCTTTCGCACGAAAGCTCCGCCTTCCTACTCCGGTCATGCGGACCGTAGGCGAATGCTTGCTTCCGCGCGAATGCTTCCTTTCGCACGAAAGCTCCGCCTTCCCTTGGTGCGCAAGCCGAAACGCGTGCTTCCGCGCGAATGCTCCCTTTCGCACGAAAGCTCCGCCTTCCTACTCCGGTCATGCGGACCGTAGGCGAATGCCTGCTTCCGCGCGAATGCTTCCTTTCGCACGAAAGCTGCGCCTCCCCTTGGTGCGCAAGCCGAAACGCGTGCTTCCGCGCGAATTCTCCCTTTCGCACGAAAGCACCATCATCTTTCGGTAAAATGCGGGTCGGAGGCGCCTGCGGTCTGGGTGCCGCCCCAACAACCCTTGTGTTCCTAAACTCACTTGCATTGTCACTTCTCACTTTCTTGATCCTTCTATCAAACTCATTTTGGCTTCTCTTGACAAAGGTTTTAAATATCCCAAATACTTCACTCTTGTCAATGAGAAAGAAGACCCATGTGTATCTTGTATAGTCATCCACTATCACAAATCCATACTTGTTTCCTCCAATACTTGCATATGTAGTTGGTCCAAACAAGTCCATGTGCAATAACTCAAGTGCATGTGTAGTGCTCATCATTCCTTTGTTAGGATGGGTGTTTCCAACTTGCTTTCCCATTTGGCATGCACTACATAGCTTGTCCTTCTCAAAGTGAACGTCTTTTAGCCCTCTCACCATGTCATGCTTCACTAGCCTCTTTAGTTGCTTCATTCCAACATGTCCCAAGCGCCTATGCCATAGCCAACCCATACTTGATTTGGGGAATAAGCATGTTGTCAATTGAGCTTCACTTGCATCAAAGTCCACCAAGTAGAGATTCTCATATCTAAATCCTTTGAAGACCAAATCATTTCCATCAACACTCACTATCTCCACATCATCAACACCAAAGATGCATTTGAATCCCAAATCCACAATTGTGCCACAGACAATAGGTTGAAGTTGAGAGATTCCACTAATAGCACATTGGAGATGCTCAAGTCATTGGATATTGCAATTTTGCACAAGCCTTTGACCTTGCCTTTCTTGTTGTCACCAAATGTGATAGCATCCGCATGATCATTGCCACTAGTGTTGATTGATTCGAACATTCTTCCATCTCCGGTCATGTGTTGAGTGCACCCACTATCGAGCACCCAATGCCTTCCTCTGGCTTTATAGTTTACCTACAAAAGAGATCAATTCTTCTTGGGTACCCAAAACTTTTTGGGTCCTCCAAGGTTAGTCACCAAGCTCTTGGGCACCCAAATTGCCTTTTTCTTTGGGCCAACCATGGGTGCACCAATGTACTTAGCCATCAAACCATTAGTTTCCTTTGTAAGCATATAATAAGAATCAAATTGAATAGATGAAACATGAGCATGGTTCTTGTTTTTATTCTTATTAAAGCAATTTTGCTCTATATGTCTGGATTCTTGCAACTTTGGCAAAACCGACCATTGCTCTTCACAAAACAAGTCTTGTGAGTAGCAAAGGCTGCCTTGCCCTTCTTGGGGGTATACCCAAGTCCCTCTTTGTTGTGTGGGAACCTTTGACTACCCAAGCACTTAAGCAAGCGGGCATCTCCACCATAGGCATTGCCTAAAGCATGAGTGAGCTCATTAACCTTGTTCTTAAGGTTCTCATTTTCTACCACTAATGATGAATCACAAGTAGTAGAAGTGGTATTTTTAGTTGAGCTAGATGATGATGCATTGGTGGGAGCAGCAATGATAGGAGCATAAAAAGATTCATCAAGTATATCACAAGTTACTCCTACATTGCATGTCTCTACAACATCCTCAATCTTACTTTGATCAAGGAGGGAGGAGTGGGCTTCCTTAAGCCTAGTGTGAGCTTGATCATGCTCCTCATGGGCTTCCTCTAGCCTCTCATGAGTGGACTTGAGCTCATCAAAGGATTGCTCAAGAGCCTTGTTGGCCTTGCGCAATTATTTGCACTCCTTCCTCTTAGTCTCAATGTAAGACTGAGCATCTTGTAGCATGCTCATGAGGTCCTCCTTTGAGTACTCCTCATCATCATCACTCTCACTCTCACTCTCATCGGAAGATACCTTAGTGGCCTTAGCCATGAAGCATATCGATGGAGTGTCGAATATAGAAGTCTTGCTTGAGATAGCAAGACTAGCCATAGCCTTCTTCTTGGTGGTCTTCCTCTCATCATCACTACAATCATCATCATTGCTTGAGGAAGCATCACTATCCCATGTCACAACATAGGAACCACCCTTCTTTTCCTCCTTCTTCTCTTTCTTTTCCTTTCTTTCCTTCTTGTCTTTCTTCTTGCTTTTCTTGTGAACATCATCTTCATCACTAGAATATGGACAATCCGCAATAAAATGATCCTTGCTCTTGCATCGATAGCACCTCCTAGTTGAGCTCTTGGTTGTATCTCTTCTCTTTCTTGCTCCATAGCCCTTCTTCTTCATAAACTTGTCAAACCTTTTGACAAATAGAGCCATCTCTTCATCATCCATCTCACTAAAGCTTGTGCTAGCTTCATCATCACTTCCTCCTTCTTTGCTTTGCCCTTGCTCTTGCTCTTGGAGGATGAAGCCTTGAATGCCACGGTCTTCTTCTTCTTCTCTTCCTCTTGGGCTCCCCATCCCTTTCTACATGGTATGTGTCTTGAGTGACCACATCACCTAGTACTTGGTTTGAGGTTACCGTATCCAATCCTTCCCTCACAAGAATTATCACCAAAGTATCAAACCTTGGTGGTAAGCATCTCAAGAACTTGTGAGAAAAGTCCTTGTCCTCCACCTTTCCTCTCAAAGCCTTCAAATCATTGACAATCACTTGCAAACGGTGGAACATCTCCGGTATGCTTTCATCATCTTGCATCTTGAAGGTGGCAAGCTTGTCTTTGAGGATGTATAGCTTGGCACTCTTGACCGCTTTGGTGCCCTCATATGTCTCTTCCAATCTCTCACAAATCTCACTTGCTCTTTCAAGGTTCTTGATTTGCTCAAACACTTTTGAATCAAATGCTTCATAGAATAGATTGATTGCCACATCATTCCATTGAAGCTTCTCCTCTTCTCTTGGAGCAGTATCAATCACCACAAAGTCATGCTCAATCACATCCCAAATCTTCTTATTCATTCCTCTTGTCAATGCACACATCTTTCTCTTCCAACAATCGAAGTTTGTGTCGTCAAAATGTGGTGGCTTCCCCATATAATTGATTTGAGCCATTGTAACACCGGAGGTTGTTAAGCCTCAAACAAATGGTGACCTCGGCTCCGATACCACTTGAAAGGTCCAAATTGGCTAGAGGGGGGTGAATAGCCTAATTAAAAATCTACAAAATCACTTAGGCAAACACTATTAGTAAAACAAATGGCGAAGCTTCTGCACTAGCCTAATAGTGTGTTGCAAGCCACCTATCCATCAATTCTACCTAATAATTATATGTCACACAAACAAGTGAATTAAACTTAGAGATGTAAGTATGGCACAACCTTACAATTACTAGACTAGGAAGATCAACAAGTATGTTCTACGTAAAATATTTACTAGACAAGAGAAACAATATAACTAAGTGCTATTTATACAAGATATATAGCAAAAGTAATAGCACAACTGAAACAAGTGACTAGCTCAAATGAAGATGAATGTAAAGAGCAATAATGAAATGAGCTAGTTTAGAGAGTATATCACCGAGCCTTCGGGAGCGCCTATGAAGTATCAATCACCTGTGAGCTACCGAAGTGTAGAACCAATCACCAAGATATGAATGAATGCAAATCAAATGAAGTGATCAATCCAATACAATCAAGCACATGAGACACGATGATTTATCTAGAGGTTCACGTGCTTGCTAGCATGCTACTCCCCGTTGTGTCGAACAATACTAGGTGACCCGATGGCTAATTGGCACCACGCCAAGCTCACAAAGAGCGTCACAAGAGTCTACCACTAGTGAGGTAGCTCAATGACACGAGCAATCCACTAAGGATGCCTCTTGCTGCTCCGGTGAGGTGAGGCTCCAAAACCTCTCACAATCACGAACGGTGGTGGCCAAGAACAATCACCAATCTTGCCAACTCCACCTCAATGCCTCCAAGCCGTCTAGGCACCGACAAATGCCAAGAGTAACAAGAAACTCAAAGTCGATGCGAAGAACTAGTGCCACTAGAATAAACTCTTTCAAATCTTAGCACTAGATCACTCAATCTCACTTTGTATGATCAAATCAACACTAGAGATGAGTGGGAGAGACTTTGCTATGCTCAAAAGAATGCTTAGGGATCAAAATGTGCAAGAGAGAACTCATGTGAGCCGACCAAGCCACTTATATAGGCCACTCAAGATAGTCTAGCCGTTGGGCTGAAATCGGGGGCACCGGACGTGCCGATGTTCGACTATCAGACGCTGCCCCAGCGTTCGATGCTCCAGATGGAGCCACATGTCCCCCTGCTATGAAATCAAGCCGCCCGATCGCAACAATCATATTCCTTCGCGCCACGGTTAAAGTGGCATCGGATGCTCCGATGCCAGGGCATCGGACGCTCCGATGCCAGTGCATCGGATGCGCCGATGCCTTCTACTCATTTCAGCACAACACAGCGCCACATCGGACGCTCTGAGCCCTTAGCATCAGACGCTACACCCCAGCGTCCGATGACACATCAGAGAGGTTCCAAAGAGGTCAAGATCACATCAGACACAGGCCAGCGTCCAATGCTCCCTGAGAAGCATGTTCGCGCCACATCATCAGCATCAGACTCTGCAACAGTGTTTTGCCAGCGTCCGTTGCCAGCGTCCGATGCTCCTTCAACAACAGACAAAAACTAGGGTTTGCCATCGGACGCTCGGCTCAGCGTCTGATGCTCTCTGAGCACACCACTTCTCCTTGGAAAATCGTTGAATCCTGCCTCGCAAGCTCGGCAAGAGGGAGAAGGACTATACACTTGTTTCCCCACTTCTCCACAACACCTTTTCACCTTCTTTTGTAAAAGTGCCAACACCACCAAGTATACAACATCATGTGCATGTGTGTTAGCATTTTCTCAATCCTTTTCATAAGGATTTGTTAGTCACTCACTAGGTCTATAGAGAACTCCTAGTGGCACTTGAACACTGCATAAGTCGTGAATTGTCTCCTCTTAATAGTACGACTATCTATCCTAAATGTGATCACACTCACTAAGTGTCTTGATCACAAAAACAAAGAGCCCTATGAGTTATACCTTTGCCTTCGGGTCTCTTTGCTTCATCTCTTTTCTTCTTCTCACAATTCACCAATGGTAGAGCACTTGATCACTTGAATTGCATGTGGTCATCACCATCCTCCATTGTTGCCACTATGCTAGCTCCATCACTTGGCTTGGTCACAATCCTTTCTCATAAGCTATACACATGCTTAGCAATAGGATTAGACCAAATAGGTTTCATCAATTAACCAAAACCAAACTAGGGCTTTCAACTTTGGTCGACCTGCCAAATGAGCTTTAGTCTGGACAAAAATGACGCCTGAGACAAAAGACTTTTAGTCCCAATTGGTGTTACCAACCGGGACTAAAGGTTAGAGGACCTTTAGTCCGGGTTGGTAACATCAACCGGAACTAAAAGGTCACCCTTTAGTCCCAGTTGTTAACCTTTTAGTCTCAGTTGGTGTTACCAGCCTGTACCTTTAGTCCCAGTTGGTACCCAACCCGGACTAAAGGTTTTCCACCCGGGACTAAAGGTCCCCCATGGATCAATTCAAAAGAGTGTACATACTACTAGAGAACAGGCCTTTGGTCGATCTGTCAAATGAGTTTTAGTCTCGACAAAAATTTGCACTCGGGACAAAAAGACTTTTAGTCCCGGTTGGTAACACCAACTGGGACTACTAACCTTTAGTCTCGGTTGGTGTTACCAACCCGGACTAAAGGTCTTCCATCCGGGACTAAAGGTCCTTCATGAGTGAATTCAAAAGGAGAGCGTTCGGAACTATGTCACATGGGTTGTGTAGCTGAGTTGGTGAGTTATGTGTGAGGTAAGAGATCCTTGGTTCGAATCTCACGAAGCGCAAATATTTTTTTTTTGTTTTGAGTGCAACCTTTAGTCCCGGTTGTGGTACCGGGGACTAAAGGTCGGGACCTTTAATCCTGGATTCTTGGTCCCGGTTGGGAAACCAGGACTAAAACCTATTTCCAACCGGGACTAAATCCCGTTCGTGCAGTAGTAAGAGGACTCTGTCGCATGTGGTGTACATCCTGAGTTGCAACTACTACATGTTTGATTAACCGAGGCGCCACCCTATAGACGTCCGAGATGGGCAAAGAGTGCCTGCCTCGGTTAAATATTAATCGAGGCGGGTACCGTGAACCGCCTTAGTAAAAATATTAACCGAAGCGGGCATTTGAAGGCAACCGTCTCGGTTAATACCCCATTAACCAACCGCCTCGGTTAATATTTTTACCGAGGCAGTTACATTAAAGCGACCACCTCAGTTAATGTGGTATTAACTGAGGCAGTCGTTTGTTACTTGCCCGTCTTGGTTATTCAGAGACTATAAATGCACAACCACCACCCCCCCACCTCCTCCTTCATCACGACTTTCCCATCATTCAACGAAAGAACTACAGAGCTGGCAAAACAAGTCATTCAACGAAAATACCATAACTCGTATTGTTACAGACATTTGTTCATTCCTCATGCACCATTGCGTGCATGAGGGTGGAAAGTTCTTCAACATAAAAGGCCCGTTAGCGGATGACGACAAGTATGAGAGCCTCCGAAAGTGGAGCACCCATATGAACATCAAGTATTACATGTTGTCAGACGTATAATTTGTAAAATGTTGAATATTAAATTATAAAGTTGAATGTAATTGAACAATGATATGTTGTGACATATAATATAGGTACTCGAAGAAGTACTACTAGTTCAATGAATTTATCTATGTGTTTGTGACTTTATTAATTGTGTCTTTGCTTTCATCGTGAAAATAAAATTCAAATTCGAATTCAAAAACAAATTTGTTTTTTAATTGTAAAACTATTAACCGAGGCGGGCAGCTCAAAACAAACCACCTTGGTTAATGTTCTAACAGAGGCGGGCGTGTTACAGTAACCGCCTCTATTAAAATAATAACCGAGAGGCGGTCGGTTGGCCCGCCTCGGTTAAGTTTGATTAACCGAGGCCTATGCTGGTCCGAGGTGGACTAATCGCCCGCCTCGGTTAACCTATTTTGCCCGCCTCGGTTAAGTATTATGTAGTAGTGTTGGTAAGGAGTTTATGGGTGAGGCGAGGGGTACTAATAAGTTCAAATCTCACACACCGAAAGAGAGGTCTCCCTAATTTTTTTTTCTCTGAGGATAAGCTTTAGTTTTTTCTCCTAAGGATGGGCTTTAGTCCCGGTTGTGATATTTGGGTGGAACCTAAAGGATTTCATTTATTTTTTTTCTGAGGATGGGCTTTAGTCCTGGGTTGTGGTAACCGGGTGGAACCGTTAGCGCCGGATTCTTAGTTCCGATCCGGAAAACAGGGACTAAAGGTCCTTCCCAATCGAAAGTATTTTTTTTCCCCTAAGAATGAGCTTTAGTCCCAATTGTAGTACTCGAATAGAACCTTTAGTCCCAAATTCTTAGTCCACTAAAGGTCATTTCCAACCGGGACTAAAGGTATCTCTCCTCCGGTGCAACCTACAACGAATGTATGAATGGCACTAGTTCATCTATGTTCTTGTGTCCTAGCTATAGAGCTTATAGATCCTGCAAATCATCTAACAGATACAGCGCTAATTAACTAACCACCACACGCTTCCGGCTACTTAACTGGCAGCTAGCAAGCCGGCGTGCCTGCAATGTGTGAGGCACAAGACCGCAGATAGGATCGGAGTAGCGACCAGCGCGGCTAATAACTAGCGCTCAGCAAGCAGCAAGAGGTACGGTAGCCATGGCTGGCCGTGTCCTTGTCATGGCGCTGCTCCTCCTCGCCGCTGCCGCCGCCGCCGTAGTACTGTAGTAGTAGTAGTAACGACCGAGGCATGCAGGAGCAGCTGGGCACCGCCGGGCGTGCGGGTGCGGGGTGACGTACGACTGGCGAGCAAGTAGCCAAGTACCACCGTACCGGCGGCTGGAGGCGTCGGAGGACATGCCGCTAGATGCGCGGGACGCGTGTTCGCCGTGCTTCCGGGCCGCATCAACGCGCCGCAGCAGGTGCACATCACGCTGGGCGACCACCGCGACCAGACCGGCACGGCCATCACCGTGGAGGCCGCCGTCGATCAGCAGGCACCGTGTGCTGTACGGCTACGGCTGCGACCCCGGCCGGCTGGACTGGACCTCGCCGCGCGCCGAGGGCGCCACCACGCGCGCGCTACACCTTGTACAAGTACAACTACACCTCACCTCCGGCTAGCTACATCCACCGCTGCACGCTTGCTCGCCCTGGAGGCTGGAGCACGGCACCAGGTCCACTACGCCGTCGGGGGTGGCCGGGCAACACGGTGAGCACGACGTTCTGCTCTGGTTCACGACGCCATCGCCCGACGCGCCGCTCCGGATGGGCCTGATCGGCGCGACGCGACCACCTGGTCCAGACGGCGGACTCGAGCCGAAATTAAGCTGTCGCACTACGAGCAGCACCCCGGCGACGCCGTGCTCTTCGTGGACGACCTCTCCTACGCCGACAAGCAAAAACACCCGCCGCACGACAACAACGTACGGGTGGGACACACGCATGGGGCTGCGCTTCTCGGATCGCGGGTCCTCGGGTACGGCGTACCAGCCCTGGATCTGGACGGCGGGCAACCACGAGATCGACTACGCGCCGGCCATCACGTCCACGCCTACGAGCGCGCGCACACACAGGTACGTACTCCTCCAACATCAACATCACCGACGGCAACAGTGCACGCCCGTGGCGTGGCGGACCGCCGCGCCGCGCCCCCGCCTATACGTGGTCATCGATCGGCGACGCCGCGACGGCGGCGACATCGAGGGACTGGGAGTACAGCTTGGGGGCACGCCGTGCTGGACATGAAGAACCGCACGCGCACTACGCCGGCCTGGTACCGCAACCAGGCCGGACGACGGCGCGCGGCAACAGGGGTGGTCGCCGACGAGACCTGGTAACACGATCCGTCGCCTACGCTTGAATGCGTGATTATATTGATTGATTGATGATGGTCCATATTATATACTTGTACCAGTGCTACTGTAGTGCGTGCTTATTAATCGCTAATACTCTTTATCCGATTCATTTGTTTGAAAAAGTTTGTTGTCAAAAAATCAGTACAGGAAACTTGTCCGAAAAGTCATACTCCCTCTATCCCAAATTATAAGGTATTCCAAGAAACTCGAAATTTATGACATCAAATATGTATATTATAAAAATATAACTAATGAATAATCTAGTTGTACTTAGTTGGTATCATAAATATTATTATCTTATTATATAAATTTGGTCAAAGTGACTCTCCAAGATTCTTGAAATGCCTTATAATTTGGGATGGAGGGAGCACAAAAAATGTGTTGAAAAAGTCATACAGAGAAATTGTATTGTTCAAAAATCTTGTGCATAAAGTTGTACAAAAAAATTGTTGAGAAAAATTATACCAAAAGTTTGTTGAAAAATTATACATCCAAATTATTGAATTTTTTTTCCAAAAATTATACAGAAAGTTGTATATATAAAAAAAATCCCAAAATTGACCACAAATACGTTCTGTAGTCTTTCTAAATAAAAAAAAGAAAAAATACGGAAAAATATTTTTCCAAAAAAGGAAAGTTAGTGCATGTCGTATCATGCACTCCTGCTGCACGTATAATTTTGCGACAAGTTAAATTTTCTTGATTTTGTATGAAATCGATCTATAAGCAGGAATCTGGATCTCAGATTTTTGCGACAGATCACATTTATATTTATGGATGAAAAATATGTACTCCCTCTGTCCCTTTTTATCGGTTGTCCGGAAAACGTGTCTGTGAGGGAAACACGGATTTCTAGAGACAGTTATTTAGGGACGGAAGGACGAGTATGCGCTAAGTTACTAGAATTTCAGAAATCTCAGAGTACGTACGTCTTTTGTATTAAATTTTAAATTTTCAACTTTAGCTCCTGATAGACAGATAAGCGAGCGTGATATGCGGCCACCTGACTGGTACTCCCTACTCCGTAGTATAGCTAACCTGACTTGGTAACCGTCCGATTAAGGAATGCTGTAACTGTAAGGCTCAGATCAACTTAATACGGAGCTTGCTCCAATATATAAAGCACCCCGGGTCTCCCGGAGGGGGGAGGGGACACACACAAGCCAGCCAGCCAGCCAGCCCGCCCACCCACCCAGGCCCCAGCAACAAGGGGGTTTTCGTAGGGCTCTGGTTGCCATTTCGTCGAACAGCTCGCGGGCGTCTCTCCACCCCCCTCTCCGGCGCCTACTCGGGCGTCTCTCCACCCCCCTCTCCGTCCGGAGGACATGGGGAGAAATAGAAAGGGGAGGCAGGGGCAGCAGCCGTCAGCGAGCTTCTTGAAGCACGCCAATCGCTCCTGGAGCGACTGCTCCCCCGCCTTCTCTAGCGATGCTGCCTTGTTGATGGATTACGTCCGCGAGAAGGCCACCCCGAAGGCGGGGCGCCTCGCCGACAAACTCGCCAGCAGGTATCCGCAGTCGCCGTTGGCCAAACACCTTGCCGGCCACGCTCAGGCGGAGAGCAAGGATGCAGCTCGTGCCCTGCCACACCTACTGCAAGCCTCGGAGCTCCAGCCAAACTGCCTGGAGATCTCCTTCTCCCTCGCCTCCGTGCACATGGCCCTGGATCAGTTCGGGCGGGCGGCGGACGAGTGCAGGCGCGCCCTCGCCGTCCAGGATCCCACGGACCCGGCGCTGCACGCAGTGGCGCGCCCGCCGCCTCCAGGAACACCCGACCCCAGCGTCCCAGCCGCGCTGCGGGTGGCCTTTGCCAAGGAGCGGCTCCGGGGTCTCCTGGCCCATGTTTCGACCTTTCCTGCGACAGCCGGGGCAGTGCGCCAGCTCTGCAGCGACATGGCCGAGGAACATCTACACAGCTTTCTTCGAGTTGGGATCAAAGACATTACCGCGTTCCTTTGTGAGAGCAGCAACCCTTATGAGCAGCAATTAGCGACATCACTGCAAGCCGCGTTGGAGTTCCGCAAGGCAACGGACACATGGCAGTATTGGGTCTGTCCGCAGTGCAACACCCAATACCCAAATGCCAACCTCTTCTCATCGCATATCCAAGAAAATCACATCAAACCACTCCCAGAGTCCTCTCCGTGTGTGCCCGAACGAATCTCCGACAAGCAGCTGGAGTTTCTTGAGTCTTGGGACCCGGTGCAAGGAGCTGACATATCTCCCAAGGGAGATTCTGGATCCAAGGGACGTGCTTTAATCTTGAATCAGATAAAGAGCTTGCTTCTACGTCTCAGAGGTGTTAATCTGCTTTCTGTTGATCTCATGAACAAATTGACAGAGTTGTGCAGCTTGGGCGAGGACCCTAGTTTTCCCGACCAATTGAACAAAATTGCATCATTAGACACACAAGTTCTGCAGAATCTGTCCAGCCGTCTCCAGCTGATAGCACCTCCTGATTGGTATCGTGAAAAGAACTGTGATGGTGACCATGGCGCTACTGTTCATTTCGGTATAGAGGACGAGGAGGGGACAATTGTTCTCAATTTTGGTGATGGGAATGCCAATGGGTCAGTCGACCGAAACCTCCTCATCAGTTGGCTATGCAAGCCTATGCATGAAAGGTCGTGGACCAGCACAAGGCAGGATTGCATCACTAATGGAGCCGAGGTCTTAGGAAATCTTCAAAAACGGATAACTTCAGTTGAAGATCTTATCAAACTGAAATGCAGTTTGAATGTCGGAGCCTGTCACTATTTCGACGGAATGGTTTGTTTGCTTCCCCAACACACACTCCCAATAGTTATTTTTGTCTAGTCAATCTAGTTTATGCTGTTGTATAACTAAGTCTTAGTAAACATTGACTTTGTTTTTACTCTAATTCTTTAAATGTTTTTCGTTCATCCTTAACAGGCTAGGATGAGTACCCTTTTGAAAGATGTCAAGGAAAAAAGTGACGGCTCAGGAGTATCCCAGGATCAGAGCAATGAACAACTCCAACAGGACAGAAACGTAAGAACTGACCAAGGTTTTATCTTTATTTTTCTGACTAGAAGGCAATAATTGTTCTTAGTTCCGTCCCATGCACCACGATGTGAACCATGGAAATGTTACCTTTTCAGGTGTCTCAACCCCATCAGGAAGCTAAATCGCATGATGAAACCGAAACAGAATCGTAAGTGTGTTTAAATTGGCTTTATCTTTGCTTCCTTAATGTTTCTTTTCCCTGAGATCAACTCCCTAAACACTTGTTTGCCACATAGATGGTTTGATATTCTTTGATCTGAACAATCATTTTTATTGGGACTTATGCTTTCCTTCTGCTACTTAGTGTTCTGTTTGGCTTTTTCTCTCGGTAATTAGACTTGGCATTTTTCATGCTGTTGACATAGAGCCATTGTACACTATATCGGTATATCCCATGGAAGAAAAGCCTATCAACAGCTAAAAATGTTAAATTTGGGACACATTTTATTTAGTTCTTCTATTCGAACAAAATTATGTCAACTTACATATCGTATGAATTACTGGAACCTCTCAGCTACTAAAATATTGTTAGAACTACCGCTGCGCAAGGCGTATGAGTGGAACGTAGGAGGGTGAGGAGAGGGTTCTCGGTGGCGGCGAGGCTTGGGCGCCGTCGTGGGCGACGGTGGCAAGGCTAGGGCAAATGAGAGTCGGCGACTTGGCCAGGAGCTAGAGAGATTAATCTCAATCTCTGGCTGAAAACTTCATTAACCAAATATGTCCCTAATTAAGCCACAGGAATAGCAACTACCTCCTAATTTAGAGGAGTACAAATCTGAACTGAAAGGTGCTACGAATTACAAATGAAAATACTCGAAACCGAATGTCCTGAATTCCAGCTGGTGGTGACCGCACTCCCGCGCGCCGAACGCATCGTGGCTCAGCCACCTTTCCGTGCACAACGTTCGTAGACCTTGCCGGTCATAACTGGTATGTGCTCTAGCCTTGCGAGAGGATGAACAGAGGTTGTAGGTGTGCTGGACGGGAGGTCGAGGGCGGAGAGCTCGCGGCAATCGGCGCGGCGGCGCCGTGGCATGCGAGGGACAGGAGAAAGAGGCGAAAGGCGATTAGGTCTCCCGGCTCCCTTCAGGAAGCCGGAAACAAATAATGTTTTTGCTTCCCTTAATAATTCCTTGGTTATGGAAGCCGAGACCAGTGTGCGAACAAATGATGGTGACACCGATTTCTTTTCGATTAAAATAGGTCTTCATCAAGGGTCAGCCTTGAGCCTATCTCATTGCCTTGGTTAGGGATGAGGTTACGAGGGACATACAAGGAGATATCCCCTAGTGTATGCTTTTTGTAGATGATGTAGTGTTAGTTGATGAAAGTCAGTCAGGAGTAAATAGGAAACTGGAGTTGTGGCGGCAGACCCTTGAGTCCAAAGGATTTAGAATAAGCAGGACTAAGACTAAGTACATGAGATGTGATTTCGGCAATGCTGCACAGGAAGAGGGAGAGGTGAGCTTGGACGACCAAGTGGTGCCTAAGAAAGATGTCTCCCGGTATCTTGGATCGATGTTACAGAAGGATGGAGATATTGATGCAGATGTTAGCCATAGGATCAAAGTAGGGTGGATGAAGTGGCGCCAAGCATCTGGTATTCTCTGTGACAAGAGGGTACCACAAAAGCTCAAAGGCAAGTTTTATAAGACGGCGATTAGACCGGCTATGTTGTATGGAGCAGAATGTTGGCCTACTAAAAGAAGACATGTCCAACAAATGAGTGTTGCAAAAATGCGTATGTTGCGCTGGATTTGTGGCCACACAAGGATGGACCGAGTCCGAAATGACGATATTCGTGACCGGCTAGGGGTAGCACCAATTGAAGAAAAGTTGGTCCAACATCGGTTGAGGTGGTTTGGTCATGTCCAAAGGAGACCTCCAGAGGCACCAGTGCATTGTAGAGTTTTAGCCCAAGATTTTCATGTGAGGAGAGGTAGAGGTAGACCGAAATTGACGTGGGGGGAGGCAATGAAGAGAGATCTAAAAAGTTGGGATATACCTAGAGATTTATGTTTAGATAGAAATGCATGAAGAACAACTATTGACGTGCCTGAACCGTGACTAGGGTCTCTTGTTGGGTTTCAACTCTAGCCTACCCCAACTTGTTTGGGACTAACAGGCTTGGTTGTTGTTGTTGTCCCTTAATAATTCCTGATTACAAGTATTTATGCTAATGAATACCCTTTTGCTAATTACCCCCTTGATCTAAAGCTAATAAGAAGATAAATCCCGAAATAAATAAATAGGCCATATTAGCCACTAACGGGCCGACGTTTGGCATACTGTCGGCTGGTCATAACATCTTTCCCCGCCTCGGCAAACAGCTTGTCCTCGAGCTAGAGTGCTAGACATCGGGGTAAAGGCTCTTAAAGTCTTGGAGAGGCTTCCATGTCGCATCATCCTCCGAGAGACCCTGCCACTTGACAAGGAGGTGCCAATCACCAGCACGCGCTCGTGGGCCGGCAGCAGGCGCCCATCCTGCACCGGTGGCAGCGCTGCCACGACCGTCGGTGGGGCACCGGTGTAGTTGTAAGGCTTTAGCAGCCCCACATGGAAAACATCATGCAGGCGCGCCACCACTGGAAGTTGGAGGCGGTACGCCACTGGCCCGATGCGCTTGACGGAACGACCCGACGTAGCGCGGGCGCAGCTTGCCCTTCGATGGTGAGGCAAGGGCATGGGTGGGTCGGTGCAGCAGACGAAGAAGCACCCATGCCCCTACTTCAAACTCCACCTCGCGATGGTGCTCATCATAGTACCGCTTGGCGTACTACTGTGCCTGAAGAAGACGCCCGCGAACCTCTTCTAGGAACGCGATCCCGCAGCAGAGCGTCCACCGCCTTTGTCTGGGCGGCCGCCTCCTGGTGCGGTAGAAGGGAGGGTGGGGGGTGACCATACACCACCTCGAACAGCGTAGCTCGGAGCGCTGTGTGGTATGAAGTGTTGTAGCAGTACTCCGCCCTTGAGAGCCAGTCAACCCACGAGCGCGGCCGATCACCGGTTGCACACCGCAAGTACATTGCGAGCACCTTGTTGACGACCTCTGACTGGCCATCGGTCTGAGGGTGGAACGCCGTACTGAGCCGAAGCTTCACACCTGCACACTTGAAGAGATCGCGCCACATGTTGCTGGTGAAGACCGGGTCGCAGTCGCTGACGATGGACATGGGAAAGCCGTGCAGGCACACTATCCCCTCGAAAAAGGCAGGAGCAACCATGGCGGCGGTGTAGGGGTGGCTGAGGGCGATGAAGTGGGCATACTTCGAGAAGCGATCCACCACCGTTAGAATGACTGACTTGCCGTGCACCTTCGGGAGACCCTCAGTGAAGTCCATGGCAATATCCGCCCATACCTGAGATGGAACGTCCAGGGGCTGAAGGAGACCGGCCGACTGTGTGGTTGGCGTCTTATTCCGCTGACAGACGCCGCAGGAGCGGACGAAGTCTTGCACGAGCTAACGATCACCAGGGATGTAGAAGTCACCTCGGAGGCGCACAAGGGTTTTCTGGACCCCCTCGTGCCCAGCCGAGTGCGCAAGAGCCACCACTTGATGGCGCAGGTCGTCGACGGCCGGTACGTAGATGCGCTTGCCGTGGAGGAGGAAACCGTCCGCAGCTGCCCATGGCGCGTCCATGGAGGCGGCAGCCAGCTGCTGCAGCAGGTCGCGCGTGACCGGATCGGCCGCGGTGCCCCGTCGGATGTCGGTGAAGAGGTCGAAGGACGTCCTGGACAGGGCGCACAATGCCGCATCCTCCTCGTCGCGGCGGGAGAGCGCATCAGCCGCCGAGTTGAGTCGCCCGGGGCGGTACTTGATGGTGCCCGAACAACTTGCTGAGCCACTGGTGTTGGGGCACAGTGGACAACCGCCGGTCTAGGAGGAACTTCAAGCTGTAGTGGTCGGTGCGAACGAGGAAGCGGCGCCCCCACAAGTACGGGCGCTAGTGTCAGACTGCTTGCACCAGCCCAATGATCTCGCGCTCGTACGCCACCAGTTTGACATGGCTGGCGGTGAACGGCCGACGGGGCCGGCCCCCTGGTGAAGAACGGCTCCAAAGCCAGCGCCAGAGGTGTCGCAGTCGACCACGAACTGGCGCTCGAAGTCGGGCATCTCGAGGACCGTCGCCGAAGATAGCGCCCGCTTGAGGGCAGCAAAGGCCTCGTCCGCCTTTGCTGTCCAGGGGAATGCCTCCTTCCGTAGAAGGCGCGTGAGGGGCGCCGCAATGGAGCCAAAATCGCGGATGAACTTTCTGTAGTAGCCAGCGAGCCCCAAGAAGCCACGCACACCCCGTGGCGAGCGCGGCACCGGCCAAGAGGCGACCGCAGCCACCTTGTCGTTGTCCATAGCAACGCTGTCGGCGGAGATGACGTGGCCGAGATAGGCGACGGAGGAAAGAGCACTTCGACCTCTTAAGGAAGAGACTGTGTGCTCGTAGGGCGGTGCAGACAAGGCGACATGCTGAAGGTGCTCGAACCACGACGAGCTGTAAATGAGAATGTCGTCGAAGAAAACTAGCACAAACCTGCGGAGAAAGGGGCGGGGCACATCGTTCATCAATGCCTGGAACGTCGCCGGGGCGTTGGAGAGCCCAAACGGCATCACGAGGAACTCGAAGTGGCCGTGGTGAGTACGGAAAGTGGTCTTCTCGACGTTCGCCGGGTGCATGCGCACCTGGTGGTACCCGGAATGGAGGTCGAGCTTGGTGACGTACTGTGCCCCATGGAGCTCGTCAACCACCGGGATCAGGAACTTGTCCTTGGACGTGCGGTCATTGAGGGCTTGGTAGTCGATGCAAAAGCGCCACGATTCGTCCGCCTTCTTGACGAACAGCACCGGTGCGGTGAACGGGGAGGTACTTGGGCGAATGATGCCCTGTTCCATCATGGCAGCGCACTGCCGCTCGAGCTCGTCCTTCTGCAGCTGCTGGTACCGGTAGGGCCGCACGGCTACTGGCGCGGTCCCCTGCAGAAGGTGGATGCGGTGGTCGTAGAGGCGAGCTGGAGGAAGGCCCCGGGGTGTGTCGAAGACGGCCTCTTGTTGCAGGAGAAACTCGTCCAGCAACGGTTGCTGCGGGTCAGGCGCCATGGCGCCCAAGGCCCACTGGTGCGAGGGCACGCCCGAGGCGCCCACGCATTGCCATGTCACGCGGCTGCCACCCCTCTGGAAATACACGGTCAGCCCCTCAAAGTCCCAGGTGAGGGGGTCTAATGTGCCGAGGATGAGGTCGAAGCAGCCCAACGCGAGCCCAATGCAGGTGATGGGGAAGGTCTCGTCGCTGATGGTGATGGGAATGTCGCGCGCGATGCCCTCGCATGGCACCCGCTCGCCGTTGGCGACCGTGACGCGAAGCTGCTCGCCCCCTTGCGGAGCGAGCCCCAGGCGACGCATGGACGCAACCTGGAGGAAAGTGTGTGTGGAGCCCATGTCCAGCAAGGCGAGGAGGCTCTCGCCCTTGATCGTCACCAGGAGCAGCAAGGTGTGGGAGGTTCGAATCCCTGCAAGAGCATGCATAGAGACCACAAGGGCGTTAGCAGTAACCCCGTCCTCCGAAGTAGTAGCGTTCGTGGGCGGCGTCTTGTCATCCTCGTCGGCCGCAGCATTGATGAAGTCATCGACCTCGAGGAAGAACAGGCGGGGGCACACATGCCCACGCACATATTGCTCGTCGCAGTTGTAACATAAGCCTTGGCGGCGACGTTCCTGCATCTCCGCCGGCGAGAGGCGGTGGAAGGTACAGGTCGGTGCAGCTGTGATCAGAAGTCTGTAAGCCTGTGTTTTCCCGTTCAGTTTGTTTGCAGTTTTCAGTTTGTTAGCGTTGAGCCCGACTTGGATGTTCTGATCCTCCCGGGCGCGTCCATGTATCCAGAGCCACGACATGCGATAGGTTCGTGTCATGGCGTTACCGGCCGCTAGTTGTGCGGCGTGACTCTGTGCGTGGGATGGCATGCACACTCGGAGTCATGGCGCGCATGACGCACATGGTGGAGGGTCGAGGCTAGCTCAGCCACTCCTTTTCTCGTTTCTGCACTGTCTATTCTTAGGAGCTCATTTGTGTAAAAGTAAGAGCAATTAAACAAGAAAACGTTGACGCGGTTTGTGCTCGGCACCAAATTCCAGTGTTCCACTTTCGTTCTTGTGAGATTGAGAGTTCGCCGGGGTTAATCTGGCCGCCGGAGTAGAGCTCCGGCTGACATCTGGTATCAGAGCCGTACATTCGTATGGAGCGAGGTTCCGCACCGCCGGGTAGCCGGGATGGTGGTCGAGGCGGGCGTCGTAATCGCCGCCTCTCGCCGTCGCCACTGCCGCGCCTGGGTCATCGTGAAGTCATCGTCCAGTGCACGGAGAACACCGCCGCCGACACTCAGTTCCCCATGCTCACACGCACCAACTACCAGGAGTGGGCGATGTTGATGCAGGTGAACTTGGAAGCGGCGGGGTGGTGGTACGTCGTCAAGCCATTCGAGGACGAGGAGGTGGTCTACCGACATGATCGGTTGGCGCTCGCAGCGATCTTGCGCTCAGTGCCCACAGACATGTTGTCCGGCCTGCGCCAGAAGCGGACAGTAGCGGAGGCGTGGGCGGCGATCAAGCGCATCAAGCTCGGCGTCCAGCGGGTTCGCGAATCGAACGCGCAGCAGCTGCGCCGGGAGTTCGGCAACCTGGTGTGGAAGTGATAGATATGTACATTAGGAAAGTGTATATTAGGCAAGGCTATATTTAGTATGATTAGCACTTGCCATGTATTGCATGTTATATTAGGCAAGGCTATATTTAGTATGATTAGCACCTGCCATGTATTGCATGTAACTTGCCATTGTACTGGCTATATATATCAAGGTCACCCCCTGGTTGGGTGTGAGGTGTTTCTCTCTCTCTCTATCATTCTACATGGTATCAGACGCGATCCATTGATCCCAGACCTCCTGCTTCCGCTCCTCTTCCCCTCCACCACTCCTGGCAACCATGAGTGATGACGCCGCAGCCGCCGCCGCAGCTGCTGCCGCCGCCGCCGCTCCTGCAGGCTGTCGTAGTCCACCCTTACACCGCCGTCAATGTGAAAACTCACATTCCGGTGACCCTGGAGATGAAGAATCCCAACTTCACCAAGTGGGCCTCGTTCTTCAAGGCCTTGTGCGGGAAGTTCAGCCTTCGTCGCCACATCGACGATCCTCCTCCTCCATCGTGGGACATTGCAGTCCGCGGTTGGATCCTTAACACTGTCGACGACTCGGTTCTCGACCTCGCCATCACCGACGAGAACCAGTCCGCCCGCGAGCTGTGGGTCGCAATCGAGGGCCTCTTCCGCTCTAATCGCGCGCCCCGGGCCGTCTTTCTGCTGGAGGAGTTCCACTCCCTAAAGCAGGGTGATTCGTCAATCGACGAATATTGCCAGAGGCTCAAGATCAAGGCTGCCGCCCTTCGGGACGTTGGCCACACAATCGAGGACCCCCAGCTCGTCCTCAGCCTCCTCCGCAGCCTCAACCCGCGCTACACAGCCACCGCCGACGACATTGCCAACTCCACCGTGCTGCCTTCCTTCTCCAGGGCGCGAGAAATGCTCTCCCTCAAAGAGTTGCGCCTCGCCAACGACGAGAAGACCACGGCTGCATCTGCCATGATGGCTGCCTCTGACTCCACCTGCACTTCTCCAGGGTGCCGCCCCTCCTCTGGCTGCTCCCAAGGGCTCCGGGGGCGGCAAGAAAGGCAAGGGCGGCAAGAAACAGGGCAATTGGCGTGGCCACGGCAACGACACTGGTTGGCAGCAGGCAGCAGCAGTGGACAGCAAGGGGGCAACCGCCCCATGGGGCCCTGGTTCTGCTACAATCCATGGGCCTTCCAGGGCGGCGTTCCTCCTCCAGGCAGCGGCTGGCAGCAGGGCAAAAGCACCGGCGGCTGGCCCCCTCACGGTGCCCATGGTGGGCGCGGCCAGGGCATCATGGGCGCCAATCCGCAGGCCCACACCGTCTTCGCTCCCCCTCCACCACCTCCATCAAATCTAGTGTGGGATCAGTCCGGCCTCATCGCCGCCTTGAACCAGATGGCTCTCCAGAACTCCGGCTGGGTCATGGACTCCGGCGCCACTTCCCACATGCACAACTCGGATGGTATACTCCTCTCCTGTCAACCCTCTTCTATCTCATCCATCACTGTTGGCAGCGGTCATCATCTTCCTGTCTCTTGCTCCGGCAGCTCCACATTACCTCCTTTTTCGCTTCGCAATGTTCTAGTTGTCCCCTCTCTAGTGTGCAACTTACTTTCAGTTCGCCAATTCACTCGTGACAACCATTGCACTATCGAATTTGACGCGTTTGGTTTTTCTGTTAAGGACCTGAAGACCAGACGCGTGATTTTTCGCTCCAATAGCTTCGACAGCCTCTACACCGTCCCTGCCCCGCCATAAGCCAACCTCGCAATCTCCACCGACCTATGGCATCATCGTCTTGGTCATCCAGGAGCTGCTGCCCTACATTTACTTAGACAAAATAATTCCATTTCATGTAATAAATCAGCTCATACTCTATGTCACTCATGTTAACTTGGCAAGCATGTGCGGCCGCCATTTCGAAATTCCA
This sequence comes from Coix lacryma-jobi var. lacryma-jobi, assembly GCA_009763385.1. Taxonomy (NCBI): domain Eukaryota; kingdom Viridiplantae; phylum Streptophyta; class Magnoliopsida; order Poales; family Poaceae; genus Coix; species Coix lacryma-jobi. The sequence continues at coordinate 127,802,940 of CM019831.1, forward strand.
GTTCAGTTTCCTCTTTACGGTTTGAGCTTATACACTGTGATGTTTGGACATCCCTGGTCGCTAGCATTTCTGGTGCACAGTACTACCTTGTCATCCTCGATGACTTCACCCACTTTTGCTGGACCTTCCCCCTAGTCCACAAGTCCGAGGTAGCTACTCACATCACTCAATTCTGCGCCTTTGTCCACACACAGTTCAGCCTTCCTATCAAAGCTGTTCAGGCTGACAATGGAACTGAATTCATCAACAAAGCCCTCAGCACCTTCTTCGCCTCTAGTGGCATTCACTTACGCCTCTCCTGCCCTTACACGTCCCCTCAAAACGGCAAGGCTGAGCGTATCATCCGTTCTCTGAACAACATATGTCGCACGCTGCTCATCCACGCCCACATGCCACCCAAATATTGAGCAGAAGCGCTAGCTACAGCCACATATCTCCTCAACAGGCGCCCCTGCTCAGCCATTCACCATAGCGTCCCCTATGAGCAACTCTTCAAGCAGCCCCCAGACTACACTATCCTTCGTGTCTTCGGTTGCCTTTGCTATCCCAACCTCACCGCCACTTCCAAACACAAACTGGCCCCTCGCTCTACAGCCTGTGTCTTTCTCGGATGCCCCTCCTCTCACAAGGGTTATCGCTGTCTCGACCTCACAACTAGACGGATTATCATCTCCCGTCATGTTGTCTTCGACGAGACTCACTTTCCGTTCAGCACTGACGCCACCAGTGAGCCACCAAGCTCTCTGGATTTTCTTACAGGTCCAGCCGCGCCGGTGCATCACAGTGCCACCATGGTGCCCCCTGCAGTTGCTCCGTCGCCAGTCGCGGTCGAGCAGCCGCGACGCCGAGCTCAATTGGAGGAGCTCGTTGAGGACCCCGCCATCCTACAGATTGGCCCGGTCCTTGCTCCTGGCACAGCTACTCCTGCTCTGACCAGTCCACCTCTACGCTTCTACGTTCGGCGGCGTGCTGGTGCTACCGCACCGACCGTTGAGCCGACCCCTGCACCACCATCTGCACCAGCAGTGGAGGTGCCCCCGCCGGCGCCCGCTGTTCCAGATCAGCCGGCTCCTGCTCCAGTTGTGGCGGCCTCTCCGCCACCTCCGCCGCCTACTACCTCGGGCCGCCCTGTGACGCGCCTCCAGACAGGGTCGCTGAAGCCCGTTGATCATTACGGCTTCCCACCGTCTGCTCACGTCGCCGCCGCCTCCACTGCCTCACCCATTCCCCGCGACTACAGAGGGGCCCTTGCCGACCCTCAGTGGCGCGCGGCCATGGCTGAGGAGTACCAGGCTCTCGTCGACGACGACACGTGGCGACTCGTTTCCCGGCCCCCAGGTGCCAACGTGGTGACAGGGAAGTGGATCTTTCAGCACAAGTTCCACTCCGATGGCACCCTTGCTCGTCATAAGGCTCGCTGGGTCGTTCGCGGCTTCACCCAGCGCCACAGCATCGACTACGACGAGACGTTCAGCCCCGTCGTCAAACCTGCCACCATTCAGGTCGTCCTCAGCATCGCCACTTCTCGTCAGTGGCCTATCCACCAGCTGGATGTGAAGAATGCCTTTCTTCACGGTCACCTACACGAGACGGTCTACTGTCAGCAGCCCCCCGGCTTCGTCGACCCGGCGCGCCCCGACGCCGTCTGTCTTCTTCAGCGCTCCCTCTACGGCCTCAAGCAGGCCCCGCGGGCGTGGCACCAGCGCTTCGCCACATACGTTCGACAGCTCGGCTTCGTTGCTTCTGCCACCGACACCTCCCTCTTTGTCTACACTGAGGGCGGCGCCAGTGCCTACTTGCTGCTGTACGTCGACGACATCGTCCTCACGGCTTCCTCGGATACTCTGCTCCGCCGCATCATCGATCGCCTTCACTCTGAGTTCGCCATGACAGACCTTGGGGAGCTCCATCACTTCCTGGGGATCTCCGTCACTCGCTCCTCCGACGGCCTCTTCCTCAGCCAAAGGCAGTACGCGGTGGATCTCCTTCAGAAGGCAGGCATGGCCGAGTGTCACTCAACATCGACGCCTGTCGACGCTCGTGCCAAGCTCTCTGCCACGGAGGGCGCTCCCGTCGCTGACCCCGCCACGTACCGGAGTCTCGCCGGCTCACTTCAGTACTTGACGCTCACTCGCCCCGACCTGGCATACGCTGTGCAGCAGGTGTGCCTCTTCATGCATGATCCGCGTGAAGCTCACCTTGCGCTGATCAGGCGCATACTTCGGTACGTGAAGGGCACACTGTCGGCTGGCCTCCACATCAGCACTGGGCCTGTCGACAAGCTGATTGCCTACTCCGACGCTGACTGGGCAGGGTGCCCTTACTCCCGCCGCTCCACTTCAGGCTTCTGCGTCTTCCTCGGCGACAGCTTGGTGTCCTGGTCGTCCAAACGGCAAACCACGGTGTCCCGGTCCAGTGCGGAGGCCGAGTACCGGGTTGTTGGTCATGTGGTCGCAGAGTGCTGTTGGCTTCGACAGCTTCTTCAGGAACTTCACGTTCCCTTGAAGGTCGCCACAGTTGTCTACTGTGACAACGTCAGCGCTATCTATATGACAGCCAACCCGGTCCACCACCGCCGTACCAAGCACATCGAGATCGACATCCATTTTGTCCGTGAGAAGGTGGCTCTCGGCGAGGTTCGCATTCTCCATGTGCCGTCCAAGTATCAGTTCGTTGATATCATGACAAAGGGGCTGCCGATTCAGCTATTTGAGGATTTCAGGTCCAGTCTGTGCATCCGGAATCCTGACGCTTCGACTGAGGGCAGCTGATAGATATGTACATTAGGAAAGTGTATATTAGGCAAGGCTATATTTAGTATGATTAGCACTTGCCATGTATTGCATGTTATATTAGGCAAGGCTATATTTAGTATGATTAGCACCTGCCATGTATTGCATGTAACTTGCCATTGTACTGGCTATATATATCAAGGTCACCCCCCTGGTTCGGTGTGAGGTGTTTCTCTCTCTCTATCATTCTACAAGAAGGAGGCGAAGACCGTGGAAGATTTCGCGAACCGCATCACCGGGATCGCCTCCGACTTGTGACTACTCGGTGACAACGTCCGCGAGATCGAGATCGTGCGGAAGATGCTGCAAGTCGTCCCCGAGCACTTGAGTGATGTGGTGATCTCCATGGAGACTATGCTCGACCTCAACGACCTCTCCGCCGAAGAGGTGACCGGCCGGCTACGCGCTGTTGAGCAGCGGCGCAAGCCAGCCCCCGTCCACGACAACCAGGGTAGGCTTCTCCTCTGTGAAGAGGAGTGGCTTGCCAAGCTCAAGCTCCGCGAGTCAGAAGGCAAGGGTGGCGAGAGCAGCTCTAGCGGCGCCGGTGGGAAGAAGCGCGACGGCCGTGCGCGCGGTCACAGGCGAGGCAAGGGCGATGGCACGGGCGCTTCGTTAGGGCGGGCCGAGGCTGGTGGACAGGCCCTCAACAAGGACCAGTGCAAGTGCTGCGGCAAATACGGCCATTGGGCCAAGGATTGCCAAAGCAAGCCCAAGGCCGAGGCCCATGTTGCTGAGGCTGAGGATGGTAAGGAGCCCACGCTGCTGATGGCCCATGCCACCCTTCTCCCCGCCGCGCAGTCGCTGCTGCGCGCTCAGGCGATTCAAATCGCGCCGGAGCATCGCCCTCTGCGCGTGGTGGAAGGCAAGGTCTTCGCGCAGCTCGATGGCGACTCCAAGCGCGACGACACCCTCTGGTACCTCGACAGCGGGGCGACGAACCACATGTTCGGCTGCCGTGATGCCTTCATCGACATCGACACGGCAGTCCACGACACCGTCAAGTTCGGCGATGGCTCGGAGGTTGCGATCGAGGGTGCCGGCACCGTGCTGAGGGGAAGACTGGCGAGCACCTCCCACTCACGGGGGTGTACTTCATCCCACGGCTCACCACCAACATCGTCAGCCTTGGGCAGCTGGACGAGGGCGGCTGCGACGTCCACACCAAGCACGGCGTCCTTCGGATCCGCGACAAGGAGGCCCGCCTCATCATGCGCGTAGAGCGTTTGGCGAATCACCTCTACCTGTTGCGTGTCAAGATTGCCCGGCCGCTCTGCCTGGCAGCGCACGCCACCGACAGCGCGTGGCTATGGCATGAGCCCTACGAGCACCTGCACTTAGACGCCCTGCGCAAGCTGGAGCAGTGGGGCATGGTGCAGGGGCTGCCCCACGTCGACCACGTCCACCAGCTCTGCGCCGACTGTGTCACCACGAAGCTGAAGCGGAGTCCGTTCCCGTCACAGGCAAAGCGGCGCGCTGAGGGGCTGATCGACCTGGTTCATGCCGATCTCTGCAGCCCGATCACGCCAACGACTCCCAACGGTAAGCAATACTTCCTCCTGCTTGTGGATGACCGACGCAGGTATATGTGGGTGGCGCTGCTCGCGGCCAAGAGCGCTACACTCATGGCCGTGAAGAAGTTCCAGGCTCGCGTGGAGGTGGAGACGGGCCGGCGACTACGCGTTCTGCGCACCGACAACGGGGGTGAGTTCACCTCCGTGGAGTTCGAGCTGTACTACGTCGAGCGCAGCGTGAAGCGGCAGCACACGGCCCCGTACACGCCTCAGCAGAACGGGGTCGTGGAGAGGCGGAACCAGTCCGTCGTGACGATGGCGCGCAGTCTGTTGAAGAGTCAGAATCTGCCGTCACTGTTCTGGGGAGAGGCGGTCACCACCGCCGTGTACCTGCTCAACCGGGCGCCCACCAAGGCCATTGACGACATCACATCGTTCGAGGCCTAGTACGGCAGAAGGCCCGATGTCCACTACTTCCGTACCTTCGGCTGCGTCGCCTACGTCAAGTCCACGAAGCCGTACTTGAAGAAGCTGGACGATCGCGGCACGCCGGTGGCCTTCATCGGCTTCTACGACCCGGTGCCGCGGCGCGCTGTGGTGTCCATGGACGCTGTCTTCGACGAGTGGGCGTCCTGGAGCTGGAAGGACGAGGAGCTGAACTCTAAGGAGCTCGTCGTGGAAGCTGGACGTTGAGTACGTGGACACCGCTCCCGTGGGCACGCCAGAGCCCCCGGTGTCACCGGCGTCTGCGCCTGCTCCAAGCGCGCTCGTAGCGCACACTCCCTTGACGTGGCCCGCAACACCCGCACTTGAACCAGCTACACCAGCACCAACGGCGCCCACGCATCCTCAGCCCGAGTTCGTGTCCTCACCTTCGAATGTGGAGGAGTACTGGGATGTGGACAACGACGACATGGAGCCGCGGTACCGCATCGTCGACAACGTGCTCGGCGCGGCAACTCCACCAGGCTACGCCGCGCGCGGGGTTGCTGCTGCGCTCCACCTGCAGATTGAAGAGGAGCCGACCACGTTCGCTGAGGCCGAGAAACACCAGCCCTGGCGCCGCGCCATGATGGAGGAGATGGACTCCACTGAGAGCAACCAGACATGGCGTCTGGTCCCGCTTCCGCCCGGACATCGTCCGATCGACTTGAAGTGGGTGTACAAGGTGAAGAAGGACGCTGCCGGTGCTGTGGTGAAGTACAAGGCGCATCTCGTGGCGAAGGGCTACGTCAACCAGCCGGGTGTCGACTTCGACGAAGTGTTCGCGCCCGTCGCCCGCATCGAGTCGCCGCGGCTACTGCTCGCACTCGCTGCGCAGGAGGGGTGGCTGGTGCACCATATGGACGTGAAGTCCGCGTTCTTGAACGGGGAGCTGCGCGATGAGGTGTACGTGCGACAACCTCCCGATTTCACCGTCGAGGGGCACAAAGACAAGGTGCTACGCCTGGACAAGACGCTCTATGGTCTTCGCCAGGCGCCGCGTGCCTAGAACACGAAGCTCGACATGACACTGGTGGTGGGGGTGTACGTCGACGACCTCATCATCACCGGGAATGACGACGCCGAGATCGCCAAGTTCAAGCATGAGATGAGCTCCAGGTTCAAGATGAGTGACCTTGGCCTTCTCTGCTTTTACTTGGGCATTGAGGTGCAGCAGGGACGGGATGGCATCAAGCTCAGTCAGGTGGCGTACGAGTGCAAGATCCTAGAGCGCGCGGGCATGGGTGGCTGCAGCCCCTGCCACACTCCGATGGAGCCTCGCAAGCTGACGAAGGAGAGCACATCGACACCGGTGGATGCCACCGAGTACCGAGGCATTGTCGGGTGCTTGCGGTACCTGGTGCACATCAGGTCTGACATCGCGTTCGCCGTCTGCTACACCAGTCGCTTCATGGAGCGCCCCACCACCGAACACCTCAACGCCGTCAAGCGCATCCTCCGCTACATCGCCGGCACCATCGACCTTGGGTGCCACTACAAGCGCGGAGGAGGCAAGCTGAAGCTGCTGGGGTACAGCGACGCCGACATGGGAGGTGACATTGATACAAGGAAGAGCACCACCGACGTATTGTTCTTCCTCAGCTCGTCCCGTGTCCTGGCAGTTGTAGAAACAGAAGGTCATTGCTCTCTCCTCGTGCGAAGCTGAGTACATCGTGGGTATTAAGTTGCATGCACCAACCAATTCAACCCAAAAGCTTAAGCCGATGGGGAGAGGCGGGCAATTCACTTATACAACAACACTCCCCCTCATGTGAAGGCTCCCTCAGACCTCAGACGTGGAATAGGAGCGGACAACAATCATTTTATTTAATTATGTCTACCAGGATTCGAACTCGAGAGTCGAGACCTTCGGCTTTGATACCATATTAAGTTGCATGCACCAACCAATTCAACCCAAAAGCTTAAGCTGATGGGGAGAGGCGGGCAATTCACTTATACTCCAACAGCGGGGACGACGGCGGCCTGCCAAGGCATCTGGCTGGCGCAACTCCTGTCCGAACTGACGAGCACGGAGCGCGCCACCTTCCCACTGAAGATGGACAACCAATCGACAATCGCCCTCAGTAAGAATCTTGTTTATCACGATCGAAGCAAGCATATAGATGTTCGATATCATTTCATTCGAGAGTGCATTGGAGACGGGAGGATGGACATTGAGCACGTCCGCACTGAGGAGCAGCTTGCTGACATCCTGACAAAGCCGCTGGCGCGGGACAGGTTCTGTGAACTTCGAGTGCAGCTTGGCGTAGTTAAGATCAACAGAGAACATCAAGTTTACGGGGTGAAATGTGATTAGAAGTCTGTAAACCTGTGTTTTCCCGTTCAGTTTGTTTGCAGTTTTTAGTTTGTTAGCGTTGAGCCCGGCTTGGATGTTCTGATCCTCCCGGGCGCATCCTTGTATCTAGAGCCACGACATGCAATAGGTTCGCGTCGTGGCGTTACCGGCCGCTAGTTGCGCGGCGTGACTCTGTGCGTGGGATGGCATGCACACTCGGAGTCATGGCGTGCATGGCGCTCATGGTGGAGGGCCGAGGCTAGCTCAGCCACTCCTTTTCTCGTTTCTGCACTGTCTATTCTTAGGAGCTCATTTGTGTATAAGTAAGAGCAATTAAACAAGAAAACGTCGACGCGGTTTGCGCTCGGCACCAAATTCCGGTGTTCCACTTTCGTTCTTGTGAGATTGAGAGTTCGCCGGGGTTAATCTGGTCGCCGGAGTAGAGCTCCGGTTGACAGCAGCCACACCCGCAACCGGGAGGCCCGTCGGGGGTACTGTTGCGCCTACTATACCCGTGGTCGCTGGGGCCCACGGAGGAAGGCCCGATCGCTGAGGGGGCGGACCCCGTGCTGCTGAGGCTGCATGGCCGCCGCTCGAGACTCGAAGGCGCGGGCCAGGAACATGGCCGTCTGTAGGTCCGGCGGCGCCCGCATGGCGACGTCCACCCAAATGTGCTCAGGGAGGCCACCGACGAAGAGCTCCGCTTTCTGGCGCGTGGAGATGTCGCGGGAGTGCGCAGGGAGCGTCTGGAAGCGTTCTGCAAACTCCTGGACCGATGATAGGAACGGTAGCCGCCCTAGCTCGGCGAGCCGGGAACCGTAGGTGGTGGGGCCAAATCGAAGGCGACAAAGGTCCTTGAAGCGCTCCCAGGGAGGCATGCCCTTGTCCTGCTCGAGGGCGTAGTACCACGTCTGCGCGGCCCGGTGAGGTGGTAGGAGGCCATCCAGGTGCGCTGCGACACCGGTGTGCGGTGGCCCCAGAAGAACTGTTCGCAGTGTGTAAGCCAGTTCAGGGGATCAACGGAGCCGTCGTAGGTCGTGAACTCTATCTTGTGGAACTTTGGCGGAAACTCAACCAGCTCTGCGGCAAGCATGCCGCCCTCCCATGCCACCTCCCGGCAGGGAGTTGGAGAGGAGTGGGACGGCCACAGACTGCTGCCGTGGAACAGAGGGCCATCCACGCCCCCGTAGAGCATGCCGGAAGCGAAGGGCTCGCCATGCCCCACGCCCAGGGAAGCCGCAGGCGCCATGGCAACAGACGTCCGCGCGGGGGTCTCCGAGTAGACCGGATTAGGCGCACCCATGACCCAGCCCAGGATCGGCGATGGCGAGGGGGGAAAGCGGACGTGCTGGATGGGCACACCACTGCTTGGCGGCGCACTCTGCGCCGCGGTCGACATCGCCTCGAAGGAATCCTCATGAGGCATGCCGTGCTGAAAAACCGACGCGGCGGAACCGGACGACGGTGGAGTTGGGCGGCTGCAACGACATCGAACCAGAGCACTACGATACCAGGTTAGTATGCGCTCTAGCCTTGCGAGAGGATGAACGGAGGTTGTAGGTGTGCTGGACGGGAGGTCAAGGGCGGAGAGCTCGCGGCAATCAGCGCGGCGACGCCGTGGCGTGCGAGGGACAAGAGAGGCGAAAGGCGATTAGGTCTCCCGGCTCCCTTCAGGAAGCCGGAAACAAATAATGTTTCTGCTTCCCTCAATAATTCTTGATTACAAGTATTTATGCTAATGAATACCCTTTTGCTAATTACCCCCTTGAACTAAAGCTAATAATAGAAGATAATAAATCTTGAAATAAATAAATAGGCCCTATTAGCCACTAACGGGCCGGCGTCTGGCGTACTGCCGGCCAGTCATAACAATAACATCTCTCCCCCCGTTGACGAACAACTCATCCTCGAGCTGGAAGTCAGGGAAGAGCTCGCGGAAATCATCGACAGCTTCCCATGTGGCTTCAGTCGGCCGAAGCAGAACGCGACCGCGACGTAGAGGAGGCAGTGTCGGTGTAGTCGTTGGAGGAACGTCGTGGAAGGGCTTGAGGACGTCGATGTGGAACACGTTGTGGATGCGTGCTGTCTCGGGTAAGCGCAGCCGATAGGCAATGTGCCCACCCGCTCGATCACCTGAAACGGCCCGGCGAAGCGCGGCTTGAGCTTGCCGCGGCGTCCCGGAAGGAGACTTTGTGTAGGCCGGTGAAGAATGCGGAGTAACACCCAGTCACCCACCACGAACTCCAGCGGGCGATGGCGTGCGTCGTAGGCATGCTTGGCATACGCCTGCGCCTGAAGGAGCCGCTCGCGGACATCCGCGAGAAAGTCATCGCGGTCACGGAGCATGGTGTCTATGGCCTCCGTCCACGCGGTACCTGCGGAGTAGGGCAATAGAGTAGGCGGCTGATGCCCATAGACCACTTCAAATGGCGACATGTGTAGCGTCGAGTGGAAGGAGCTATTGTAGCAGAATTCAGCCCAGGGTAACCACTCTAGCCATGCGCGTGGATGATCTCCTGTAACACAGCGCAGGTACATGGCTATGGTGTGGTTGACGACCTCAGATTGCCCATCAGTTTGAGGATGGAACGCTGTGCTCATCTTCAGCTTGACGCCCGCCATGCGAAACAAATCTCGCCAAATGTTCCCTGTGAAAACTGAGTCTCTGTCACTTAATGGAAGCTGGGAAGCCATAGAGGCGCACCACACCCTCGAAGAATGATCTGGCCACCGAAGCCGCGGTGTAGGGATGACTGAGCGGCAAGAAGTGGGCGTATTTTGAAAATCTGTCCACCACCGTGAGAATGACCGACTTGCCATTGACACGAGGTAAACCCTCGATGAAGTCGATTGCTATGTCGGTTCAGACCTGAGTTGGAACTTCCAAAGGCTGCAGCAAGCCTGCGGGGTGTAGTGTATGTGTCTTGTTGCGTTGGCAGGTGAGACAAGAGGCCACGAACTCGCGAACCAAGCGCCGATCATGGTCGACTGAGAACTGCTGACGTAGCCGCTGCAGTGTCTTTTGAGTGCCCTCATGGTTGGCATGGGCTAGCTCCAGGACGGTCGGCAGAGAAGGCGACGCAGCCAGAATGAACACGTGCGTTCCACGCAGGACCAGGCTGTCAACCACGCGCCACGGCGCCGCGGTCCGCAGTCACCGAGTCACGGAAGGCGCGCAGTCCGTCGTCCTTGTCAAACTCCCGACGAAGATCATCAAAGAATCTGAAAGTGGGGATTGAGAGTGCGTGGAGCTGACCGTCCACGTCGTCATCACCACGGCGGAGAGAGCGTCCACTACTGTATTGAGGCGCCCTGGTTAGTACTCAACTGAAAAATCATAGCCAAACAGCTTACTTATCCATTGATGTTGAGGTGGTGTGGAAAGCCGTTGATCAAGCATAAACTTCAAAGCGTAGTGATCGGTGCGCACGATGAACTGACGGCCCCAGAGATATGGACGCCAGTGACGGACAGCCTGTACTAGTCTGATCAACTCTCGTTCGTACGCTGCTAGCTTAAGGTGGCGGGCTGCAAATGGTCGACTGAAGAAGGCCAATGCACCAGCCCCTTGATGGAGGACAGCCCCAAACCCTGATCCGGACGCGTCGCAATCCACTGTGAACACTTGGGTGAAGTCAGGCAGGTGAAGGACTGGAGCCGTAGAGAGGGCCTTCTTTAGTGCGTCGAACGCCAATGTCGACTCTTCAGACCAGGTGAACCCCTCCCTCCTTAGCAGCTTAGTTAGTGGCGCTGCGATGGAGCCGTAGTCCCGAATGAAACGCCGATAGTAGCCGACCAGGCCTAAGAACCCACACAGCCCACGCGCGGAACGCGGCTGAGGCCAAGTAGTCACTGCATCAACCTTCGCCTGATCCATTGCGACGCCGTCCGCTGTGATTACATGTCCCAAATAATGCACTGATGGCTGAGCAAAAGAGCACTTGGCTCGTTTGAGGCGCAGGTGATGATCGCGCAAAGTTGAAAGTATGAGGTTGATATGGTGCAGGTGGGACGACCATGACGGGTTGTAGATTAATATATCATCAAAAAAGACCAATACGAACTTGCGCAGATAGGGCGGAGGATTGAATTCATCAAACTCTGGAATGTGGCCGGGGTGTTCGTCAGACCAAATGGCATCACAAGGAATTCAAAATGGCCCTCATGTGTTCTGAAAGCTGTCTTCTGAACATCTTCGGCATGAACTCGAACCTGATGGTAACCGGACCGTAGGTCCAGTTTGGTGAAGAACTGAGCACCATGGAGTTCATCAAGGAGTTCTTCCACCACCGGTATAGGGAACTTATCCTTTACTGTCCTCTGATTGAGTGCTTTGTAGTCAACACCTTAGCGCAAAGAGTTGTCTTGCTTCCTGACCAACAAGACTGGAGCGGAGAAAGCCGACATACTGGGACGTATGATACCTTGTTCCAACATTGCTTTGCACTGAGCTTCGAGTTTGTCTTTCTGGAGCTGTGGATAACGGTAAGGTCTGAATGCAACCGGGGCTGTGTTTGGGAGCAGGTGAATGCGGTGATCACAAGGCCGAGCTGGTGGCAAGCCCGATGGTGCAGCAAACACATCCGCAAAGGACTCCAAGAGACTGTCCAGCAGCTGGGGCTCATTGTGTTTGATGGCATTGAGGCGGCGTGTAGATTGCACATCGTATCGGGTGGAGCCAATACCGCGCCAGAACACTCGGCGCTCGCCCCTCCAGAATGCCATGCACAGGTCGTCGAAGGTCCCAAGGTGCGCAGGAAAGTGATGCCCAAGACCACGTCATAAGTGTCCATGGGAATCGAGTAGCAATCCACTGTAAAAGCTTCATCGGCAATCTGAATGGGAACCCCTTTTCTTGCGAGACCACGACAAGTCACACGATCGCCGTTGACCACGATGACACTTGTGCCTGGACACGGGTCAAATGGCAGTCCAACACGTCGGACGACCGTGCCGCTGATGAAGTTGTGTGTTGATCGCAAATCAAGAAGGGCCACCACTTGTTTGTTGCCGACGGTGATGTACAAGCGCATGGTGTCTGCTGTCCGAATTTCGGCAATAGCGTGGAGCGAAATTATGGGCTGCTCGGGATCAAAAGCTGCTTGGTCTGCCGAGTTAGGGACTGGAGCAGATTCCTCCGGAGCCTCCTCCTCTTTAGGTTCTTCAACAACATAATCGGTGACCTCTAGGTAGAATAGATGAGGGCATTTGTGGCCGCGCACATATGGTTCATCACAATTGTAACACAGCCCCAATTTGTGACGATCAACCATCTTTGTGGGAGTGAGGTGCTTGAAGGGGCGTGGAGGCGTGGACGATGACGACACCATGGCCGCAAGAGTGCTAGTTGAACTGATCGGCAGAGGTAGTGCTGGTGGAACGCGACGCTGAGCATGGCCCGGGGGCGCTGGCAGCGCCCAAGTAGGTGCGGTATTGCGGCGCTCATAAGCGCGTGCCAGAGTCATGGCCCTTTGCAGATCACGGGGGTCATGCTGTTCCACATCAATGCGAATGTGCTCTGGGAGGCCTCCGGTGAATAGCTGAGCCTGCTGCGTTGGGTTCAGATAGCTGGCATGCGCGAGCCGTGCTTGGAAGGCGTCGATGTAAGCAGCCACATTTGAGGAGAAGGGCAGACGAGCCAACTCCGCCAAATGATTGGATCAGAGCGGTGGCCTGAAGCGCTGCTGATAGAGGACTTTGAACTCTTCCCAACAAGGCTCGCCGGCGTCGTGCTCCAGAACGTAATACCACTGCTGGGCGGAGCCGGTGAGGTGGAATGAGGCCTGTAGAAGATTGGAGTTGGGGGCAATTGGCCACACCTCAATGGGAGGGGGCGCCTTCTATTATATAGGGCTGGTTGGCCTTGCTTTACAAGGCAAGGGTAACTCCCTTGATTTACATCTGCTAACTATAGCAACTAATCCCTGATTTACATCTGCTAATTATAGCAGCTAATCCCTGATTTACATGCGGCATATTCTATTGCCTAACACCCGCCCGCAGTCGCAGCGGGAGGCTCCCGGACGCAAAGGCTGGATCGAAATTCTCGAAAGAGTGCTGTCGGAAGCCCTTTAGTCATGATGTCAGCAAACTGGTGAGAGGAGGGCACATGGAGAACCCGAATCTCACCAAGGGCCACCTTTTCACGGACGAAGTGAATGTCAATCTCGATGTGCTTCGTTCGCTTGTGGTGGACGGGGTTGGCCGTCATGTAGACGGCGCTGAAGTTGTCGCAGAAGACAATGGTGGCGGAGGGCAGCCGGATGTGGAGCTCCTGAAGTAACTGTCGAAGCCAGCAGCACTCGGCCACAACGTGAGCCACGACCCGATATTCTGCCTCGGCGCTGGAGCGGGAAACCGTGGTCTGGCGCTTGGAGGACCAAGAAACCAGATTTTCGCCGAGATAAACGCAGAAGCCGGAGGTGGATCGTCGAGAGTCTGGACAGCCTGCCTAGTCAGCGTCAGAGTAGGCAGTCAGCTTGTCGACAGGACCGGTGCCAATGTGTAGACCCGAGGAGAGAGTCCCCTGGACGAAGCGTAGAATGCGCTTGATGAGCGCACGATGGGGCTCGCGCGGGGCGTGCATGAAGAGGCACACCTGCTGAACAGCATATGCCAGATCAGGACGAGTTAGCGTCAGGTACTGGAGAGCCCCCGCCAGGCTCCTGTACTCGGATGCGTCCTTCGCTGACAGCAGAACCCCGTCGGTCGCGGATAGCTTGGCGTGAGTGTCAACAGGTGTCGATGTCGGATGACACTCAGCCATGCCCGCGCGCTGAAGAAGCTCGACAGCGTACTGTCGCTGGGAGAGGAAGAGGCCATCTGAAGAGCGTGTGACAGCGATGCCGAGGAAGTGGTGGAGGGCGCCAAGATCCGTCATGGCGAACTCGGAGCTCAGCCGAGCCACAATGCGTTGAAGGAGGGCCGAGGACGAGGCGGTGAGAACGATGTCGTCGACGTACAACAGTAGGTAGGCGAGGCTCGTCCCCTCTTGTAAAATGAAGAGGGACGTGTCGGAGGTGGAGGCGACGAAGCCGAGTTGCCGGAGGAACGCGTTTGTTGGTGCTGGTGCTGCCGCCGGAGGAGTTTGGGAAGGGCTGGTGGCCGCCCTTCCTGGGGTTAGGACGCCGGCCGCCCTGCAGCTGCTGCTGCTGGTGACCGCCAAAGGGGGAAGCAGCAGCCAGGAGGGCGGTGGTGGCGCGCACTTTTGCCTCGTTTTGCAGGCGCAATTCTTTGAGGAGAAGCTGGTGCCGGGCGGCAGCGAGGGTGAGGGGCTGCGTCCCGGCGATGTTGTCGGCGACGTTGGAGTAGACCTCGTTGAGCCCGCGTAGCAGGTTGAGGACGAGGTTGGGTTCAGAGACGGGCTGTCCAACGTCACGCAGTTCGTCGGCCTTCTCCTTCATGCGAACGCAGTAGGCGTCAATGGACAAGTCCCCTTGAGTCATCGAGTGGAACTTGTGATTCAAGAAGATGGCGCGAGGAGCTTTGTTCGCCTGGAACACCGCGCCGATGGCCGCCCAAAGAGCGCTCGCCGTCTGCGTGTCGTCGGTCATGGCGAGGTTGAGGACGGCGTCGGAGATAGTGCTGTACATCCATCCGCGGACGCAGAAGTCAGCTTGCGTCCAGGGCTCGTCAGAGCGCGAGGTGGAGGCGGTGGCGAGATGATGCAGCAGCCCGAATTCCCACATGTGGCCTGGAACGCCGTCGACCACTTGGTGAAGTTAGAGGGCTTCAACTCAAGGGTCATGGGGACGTGGAGCTTGATGTTGATGGTGGCGAAGGGGCAGATCACGGGGGCAGCATCGCTCGTAAGGGCACTGCTGGTGGCAGAAAGGAGGTCTGATTCGGTTCCCATGGGGAGTGATGGAAGTGGGCAGCGCCCAAGGGGAGGTGGGTGGCGCTGGAGGAGAAGGTCGCGAGATTAGGTCGGGATCGGGACCTGAACTCGTGATACCATGTAGAAGATTAGAGTGTTAGTCGCTGGATTCTTGCTCTAGGAGATAGCAAGATCCTAACTCTCATCGAGAGGATGACACTTCGAGATGGGGCAATTTTCTGGGTTTA
This sequence comes from Coix lacryma-jobi var. lacryma-jobi, assembly GCA_009763385.1. NCBI lineage: Eukaryota > Viridiplantae > Streptophyta > Magnoliopsida > Poales > Poaceae > Coix > Coix lacryma-jobi. Next base: position 127,818,086 of record CM019831.1, read on the forward strand.
TTTCTCACACTATCTTACACAAGTGCCATGCCAACCTGAGGGGTTGGGGATACATATTTATAGGGCTGCTAGCCAGCCGAGCATATGCCAAGATGCTAGTCTAAGATGCTAGTCTAAGATGACACTAAGATGCTGTCCTAGATGTCCTAGATGCTGTCCTAAAAGTGGTCAAGATGCTGTCCTTAACCACCATGCAGATGCTGTCCTAAAGATGCTAACAACCAGTCAAGATGCTGTCCTTGAGGGGCAGCAATACCACCAATGCAGCATGTGCTGCAGCCTCCCACAACAGCAGCCAACGCAAAGACTTATCCATCATTCTCCCCCTAAGTCTTGTGTGGCTCCTTGCGAGGAATCTGAACCATCCCGATCCTGGTGCGAAGCTCTTGGAACTTGACTCGCCCAAGAGACTTGGTCAGGAAGTCGGCGAGCTGATCTTGGGTGTTGATGTAGTTGGCCCGGACACTCCCCTCATCCAGGCAGCTCCTGATGAAGTGATATCTCACCCGGATGTGCTTGCTGCGCTCATGGAAGACGGGGTTCTTCGCCAAGGCCAAGGCGGACTTGCTGTCCACCCTGAGCTCCACTGCCTCCGCGTCTCTGCCAAGGAGATCGCCAAGCAGCCGAGCCAGCCACAGAGCCTGAGTAGAAGCGGTAGTGGCTGCGATGTACTCTGCCTCGCAGCTGGACAGAGCCACCACCTGCTGTTTGACCGACTGCCAGCTGATCGGACACTTGCCGAGGAAGAACAGCGTCCCACTGGTGCTCTTGCTCGTGTCGATGTCGCCGGCGTGGTCGCTGTCGCTGTACCCGATGAAGTGCGCCGCACCGGGGCACCTCGGGTAGTGCAAACCGTAGTCAGAGGTGCCCGCGACGTAGCGGAGGATCCTCTTCACGGCCTGCTGGTGCTCCGTCGTTGGTCGCTGCATGAACCGGCTCACGTAGCCAACGACGAAAGCCAGATCCGGACGCGTGTGGACAAGGTAGCGAAGGCTGCCCACAATGCGCCGGTACTGTGTCGCGTCCACCTCCTCCGCCGTACTCTCACGACTCAGCTTCAGCCTCTCCTCCATAGGAGTGTGGGCTGGGTTGCAGTCGGTGAGGCCGCCTAGCTCCACGATGCGCTTGGCATAGGCGGTCTGGCGAAGAGAAATGCCAGAGCAGTCCTGGTGGACCTCGATCCCGAGATAGAAGGAGAGGAGCCCGAGGTCGCTCATCTGAAAGGTGGCCTTCATCTCCTCCTTGAATGCCTCGATCTCCTTCTCCTTGGAACCGGTGATCACAAGGTCGTCGACGTAGACGCCTACTAGCAGGGCATTGTCTCCGTTGCCCCGCCGGTAGACCGCAGCCTCGTGAGCACTCTGCTGGAACTCCATTTGCCTGAGAGTGGAGTCCAGCTTGGCGTTCCAAGCTCGAGGTGCCTGCCGCAAGCCGTAGAGGGCCTTGCGCAGGCGGAGAACCTTGTTCTCCTTCCCGGGAATAACGAATCCCGGCGGCTGGCGGACGTAGACCTCCTCCTTCAAGTCGCCGTTGAGAAAGGCAGACTTGACATCCATGTGATGGACGCTCCAACCCTCCTGGGCTGCGAGGGCGAGGAGGAGACGCACGGACTCCATCCGTGCAACAGGCGCGAAGGCGTCGTCGAAGTCGACTCCCTCCTGCTGGAGGAAGCCACGCGCCACCAAACGCGCCTTGTGCTTGATCACTTCGCCGGCCTCGTCCTTCTTGAGCTTGAAGACCCACTTGAGAGAGATGGCGTGGTGGCCGGCCGGAAGATCGGCCAGCTCCCACGTCTTGTTCCGCTTGACGGCGTCCATCTCCTGCTCCATCGCGGCACGCCATGCCGCGTCTCTGTCCGCCTCGGCGAAAGAACGAGGCTCGCCGTCGTCCTGTGCGAGGTGCAGCTCAGCCTCGAAGTCGCGCTGCGCCAGTCCAGGGACCGGCTGCTCGCCGAAGAGGTCGTCCACAGTACGGTAGCGCAAAGGCTCGCCATCGTGGTAGGCGTCGATGCGGTCCTCGTCGTTGGACAGCGGAGTGGCGAACTCCACCGTGCGCTGCTCGTCGTGGACCGAAGCTGCCGGCGCCGAGCCTGAAGATGTTGGCGCCGGTGTAGGGGATCGCGGTGTAGCCGGCGATGTCGGTGAACCCGCCGAAACCTGTGGACTCGCCGGGGCTGGTGACGAGCGAGGTGGTGGTGTAGGCGAGCTCGATGAAGACGAGCTGCTAGCTCCCCCCTCCTCCTCGAAGTGGACGTAGTCGACGACGAAATCGCTGGTCGTCGAAGTCGAGCCGTCATCCACCATCTTGCCCCATGTCCAGCCTCGCCCTTCGTCGAACACGACGTCACGCGTGGTGCGCACACGCCGTGTTACAGGGTCGAGGACTCGATAGGCCTTGGCGCCCTCCGCGTAGCCTATGAAGACCCCTGGTGAGCTCCGGTCGTCGAGCTTGCCGACGTGGTTGAGCTCCTTGACGAAGGCCAGGCAGCCAAAGACGCGGAGGTGGCTCACCGCGGGCTTGCGCCCATGCCACGTCTCGTATGGCGTCTTGTCGTCAAGGGCCTTGGTGGGGGAGCGGTTGAGCAAGTGAACGGCAATCATCACCGCCTCACCCCAGTAGATCGCCGGCATCCCTCTCTGCTTGAGGAGGGCGCGGGCAGTGGCCACCACCGTCTGGTTGCGGCGCTCGACGACGCCGTTTTGCTGCGGGGTGTACGGCGCGGAGAAGTGGCGGTGGATCCCCTTGTCGGCGCAGTACGTCGCAAACTCGGCCGCCGTGAACTCACCCCCGTTGTCCGTGCGTAGGACCCGAAGCTTGCGGCCGCACTCCGCCTCTGCAGCAGCTTGAAGGCGCTTGATGGCGTCTGCTGCAGCTGCCTTGGTGTCGAGCAGGACAGCCCACATGTAGCGGGACACGTCGTCGACGAGGAGGAGGAAGTAGCGCCGGCCTCCAGGTGTAGCCGGAGTCACGGGGCCACAGAGGTCACCGTGCACGAGCTCCAGCTTTTCCTTGGCTCGGAAGCTTGCCTGGCGAGGAAAGGGGAGCCGCCGCAGCTTGGTGAGGACGCAGGTGTCGCAAAACTGCTCCACGTGGTCGACGTGCGGCATGCCCCGCACCATCTCCTTGCTGCCGAGCTGCCTCAGGGCCTCAAAGTTGAGGTGCCCAAAGCGCTCGTGCCACCGCCAGGCGTCGTCGTCGTGGCGTGCTGCAAGGCAAAGAGGTTGCCCCACCTGCGCATGAAGTATGTAGAGGCGGTTGCTTCTGTTGACCTTGGCGAGGAGCCGCCGCTGCCGATCCCAGATGCGCAGCACCCCGCGTTCGATCTCCACGCGCGATCCATTCTCATCTAGCTGTCCCAAGCTGATGATGGAGTTCCGTAACGCGGGGATGTAGTAGACACCGGTGAGCGCCCGGTGCTCGCCAGTCTTGGCGACAAAGACGACAGAGCCGGCGCCCTTGATCTCCACGGTGGAGGCGTCGCCGAACTTGACAGTGCCTCGGACGCTGGAGTCGAGCTCGGAGAAGAACTCCCGCCGCCCGGTCATGTGATGGGTGGCGCCGGTGTCGAGGCACCACCCATCCACCTTGCCATTGCTGAGGCTGTCACCGAGAAGGGCTTGTGCTTTCGGCTCGTCGAGGTGAAGGAAAGCCGTTGCGGCCGATGCCGCTGGAGGTCGTTCGAGACTCGCATGAGCCATGAACAGACCCGGCTGTTCCTCCTCCTCCGCCTGCGCGACGTGAGCCTGGCCGCGTCGTGGCTGTCGACAATCCTTGGCCCAATGGCCAAGCTTGCCGCAGTTGTGGCAAGGGTCGTCTCGTGCCGGCTTCTTGCCAGCCGCGCCACCCTGGGCGCCTGCACGATCATCACCCTCTGCACGTCCTCGCGCCCCTGCCTGGGCGTCTTTGCGCGGCTTGCCACGCTTGCCGCGTTTGCGGCCGCCTGTCGCGAAAGAAGGCTCCCCCTTCTTCTTGTCGCCTTGGCCGGCAGCCCACTGCTCCCGAGTAAGGAGGAGCTTCCCGCCAATGGTGACGGGTCCCGGAAGGGGCTGTGGCTCATCAAGGTCAACGACCTTGAGGCAACCCAACGCCTCCTCGATCGTCATCGTGGAGAGATCCTGCATGGCCTGCATCGGGCGAGCCATCTGCTTGTACTTCTCGGGGACAACGCAGAGGAGCTTCTCCACAGCCCTCTCCTCGTTGTATGTGTCGTCGCCGAACTGCACCAACTTCTGCCATAGTGTGTTGAGACGGAGGGCAAAATCATCAATGTCCTCACCTGGCTTGAAGGCCAGGCTCTCCCACTTCTGGCGAAGTGCTTGCAGTGTAGACTTGCGGGCGCGTTCACTGCCGATGCGTGCTGCAGCGATGGCGTCCCAAGCCTCTTTGGCAGTCCGCTTGCTGGTAAGCGAGAACTGCATCTCGGGCGGGACTGCAGCGATGAGAGCATCCAGCGCCCGTCGATCCTGGTCGTAGTCGACGTCGCCGTAGCGGACTGCATCCCACATATGCCGCACCTGGAGCCTCACCCTCATCACCGCAGCCCACTCAACGTAGTTGGTTTTGATGAGGGAAGGCCACCCGCCGCCGGAGCCAACGTCCCTGACGATAGCAGCTTGGTACTCGTGGTGATCACGGTACCGAACCGGGGAGAGAGAGCCGCGCCGCCTGTGAAGGTCGCGCTCTCCTACGACCCGTCTGCCGCCCTCGTGTGCACCTCCTCTAGGAGCGCCGTCGCCGTGCGCGCCTCCTCCAGGAGCACCGCTGGCGCGTCCGAGCCTGCCTGGACTGCCACCACGCTCGTGAGCGTGCGCGGCTGCCCACTGCGCTGCTCGCCCTCGCCCAGCCTCCCTCTCCAACAGCTCGAGGTCCGCGTCGGCGCTGTCGTCAGCGGCAATGGAGCTGCTGTGACTGCTGCGCAGGTCCTCAACCTCCGCTGCCGCTGCACGCGCTGCATCTGCAGCTGCTGCTGCCTCCACCTCCGCTCTGGCTGCTGCCAGCTCCGCTTGGGCCAGCCTCGACGCCCTCGCTGCTGCTGCAGCAAGCGCTGCTGCTGCTCGCCTGCGCTCCTCTGCTGCAGCGAGGTCGGCCTCCTGCCGACGCCGCGCGCTCGAAGTGCCCGAGTGCTGAGACTGCCCTTCTGCGGCCATGGCGCGCTGCTGCACGGGGAGCAGAGGCTGCCGGAGCAGCTGCTGCCAGCCGGGGCTGCTGCGAGGCAGGGAGCTCGACTGAAGAAGGGATTGAGCAGGAAATGCTTAGGCTACAGGATAATTTGGCTCCGATACCACTTGTTAGTCGCTGGATTCTTGCTCTAGGAGATAGCAAGATCCTAACTCTCATCGAGACGATGACACTTCGAGATGGGGCAATTTTCTGGGTTTATTTCTCACACTATCTTACACAAGTGCCATGCCAACCTGAGGGGTTGGGGATACATATTTATAGGGCTGCTAGCCAGCCGAGCATATGCCAAGATGCTAGTCTAAGATGCTAGTCTAAGATGACACTAAGATGCTGTCCTAGATGTCCTAGATGCTGTCCTAAAAGTGGTCAAGATGCTGTCCTTAACCACCATGCAGATGCTGTCCTAAAGATGCTAACAACCAGTCAAGATGCTGTCCTTGAGGGGCAGCAATACCACCAATGCAGCATGTGCTGCAGCCTCCCACAACAGCAGCCAACGCAAAGACTTATCCATCATAGAGTTGGGGGCAATTGGCCACACCTCAATGGGAGGCGGCGCCTTCTATTATATAGGGCTGGTTGGCCTTGCTTTACAAGGCAAGGGTAACTCCCTTGATTTACATCTGCTAACTATAGCAACTAATCTCTGATTTACATCTGCTAATTATAGCAGCTAATCCCTGATTTACATGCGGCATATTCCTGATTTACATGCGGCATATTCCTGATTTACATGCGGCATATTCTATTGCCTAACAAGGCCAACCAGACTTTGTCATTGTCCGGTGTGCGCTAAGCACGGAAGAAGCGATCACAGCGATTGAGCCATCCCAAGGGGTCCTCTTTGCCATCATAGGTAGGGAAAGATAATTGGTGGTAGCGCGGCACAGCTGCGGCTTCAGGTTCGCGAGGCAGGTGCTGGATTGCCGGTAGTGGATGCATGGTCACGGCGGGCACATGGAGCGGTGGGGAGGAAGTAAAACTGGGAATGGGTGATGGGGAGTGGGGAAAGGGGATCTAGGTGATGGGAACAACGGAAATATGTGGGCTGAGGTGGGAGGTGAGTGGCACCGCATTGATGATCGGTGCGGTGGTGGGCAACGGCGGGGCGGGAGGAGGCAACGATGGCAGGACAGGCTACGTGGAGGTGATTTCCGAGATGACGGGGACGGATGTTGGGAGAGCCCTGTAGCCGGGCATGCCATAGGACAACCACAGAGTGGTGGAAATCGACGGAAGGCCTTTAATGGCGGAGACGCGGCTGGCCAGATCGCCCATCTGGCGCTGCATCGCTTTGATGGCCGCCGTCAAGGATGACAGAGCGTCTGTGGGCACCGTTGTGTATGCCGGCTGCGACAGCGGCATTGAAGCAGACAAGACGATGGCGGCGGAAGATACGACGATCGGTGCAGAGGTGGTGATCAGGGCGGAGGTGGTGGGGGGAATGGCGGCGGTGGAAGATCCAGAGCTGGCCATTGATACCAGGTTGTTAGAACTACCGCTGCGCGAGGCGTATGAGTGGAACGTAGGAGGGCGAGGAGAGGGTTCTCGACGGCGGCGAGGCTTGGGCGCCATCATGGGCGACGGCGGCAAGGCTAGGGCAAATGAGAGTCGGCGACTTGACCAGGAGCTAGAGAGATTAATCTCAATCTCTGGCTGAAAACTTCATTAACCAAATATGCCCCTACTTAAGCCACAGAAATAGCAACTACCTCCTAATTTAGAGGAGTACAAATCTGAACTGAAAGGTGCTACGAATTACAAATGAAAATACTCGAAACCGAATGTCCTGAACTCCAGCTGGTGGTGACCGCGCTCCTGCGCGCTGAACGCGTCGTGGCTCAGCCACCTTTCCGTGCACGACGTTCGTAGACCTTGCCGGTCATAACAAATATAGTCAAGTTTGAGTGTTGTTTTATTGAATTCTTCTATTCGAATAAAAAGTATGCCATCTTACATAAATTATATGGGTTGTTTATTGTTTCCCTTATTTATGTGTGAATACACCTCTCAAAAGATGAATACTAGATTTCTGGAAATTTCGAATCTTTTACATGAGATGCTTTCTTTTAATTGTTTTTTTAATGAGCAGGGAACCACCAACGAAGACTTCTTATGCTACTGCACATCTTATTTATGTTCAGACTGCCAAAGAAAATTTCAAGAGATTTCTTAGAGAGTAAGATATTAGTACACTTCCACTAACATTTAGTGGACTGCATATCTAGTTTTTAACATCTTATTGTTGTTGGTCCAGATTCAAACTCAATCCTATGGAAAATTCATTCTATGCTGGTGAGTTAAAAGCTATGGTGCATCGCGGGTCGTCAACATTTTGTGTTTATTACAAAGACATTGAACGATATGATGACCTTGCCAAGAGTTTGTCCCAGTCTTATGACAGGTCTGAAACTTACTGCTTATTTACATTAAGGGTTTCCTAAGTTATATAACCTGAAAATATTAGTGAGTACAAATTCTTGAGGTTATACTCAAATACTTATATTTTGGAGCAGGATTAAACATGTTCTACAGGATGCAACAAATGAATTTATTGTTGAACAAAAGATGATTGATGAATGCAGAAAAGTATCAGATGGTATTCCACAACTATACATTTCTGGCCTACCCCCGCCGGGCAGGTTCGTTCACTGCAATGGATCAAGAAAAAAAGAAAAGAAAAGTCTAATGCACCTTTGGTTTTTGTGTAATGACTAACTTTGTCATTTCAATTATGCAGCATTCAAGCTCTTGCAGTATTCAAGCAGAATGAAAATAATGTATTTGTACATGAGGTGCAGATATATGGAAAGCCAAATGATATAGTTGTTGTTCTGACTGAGCTGGGTAGGAATCTATATCTTGGATTTTTGCGATTTGTCATTGGACAACATAAGAGAGGCAAAAGCTGGAATGGGATTCTAAATATTGAGGATCTGCAGGTTCGTAATGGATCAGTGTTCGAAATTTGTAAGGCAGCATTGGTAGATGCCACTCGGCAGTCAATGGCAGAGGATTTTAAAAAATTGAAGGAACTACTCGAGTCAGCCTTTCAAAAATCAGGTCTATGTCCTGTGTACTTTGATCATCTTGAAATGGATCTGTCTGAATCCTTTGAGAAGCTGGGAACTAGTTACTTGGATCGGCAGACAATTGCATTTCAGAAATATCTGTTGTCCCATCTTGCATTGAAATCGGCAATGGCAAGAGGCCATTTTTGGCTTGATCTTTACAGAGTGTACCAGGGACTAGGATGGCGTGATCGAGAAAGTTTGAGAGCTAACCTGTGGAAAGTTCCTTTAAACTCAGACTGGACAGATGCTGTGGAGAAGCACCCATTGCTTAAAGCTGTCTTTGACCAAGGCTTTGATCCAAAAGGCAGAAATTCTAAGGGAAATAAGGACACCATAATAAACACCTACCAGGACCATCTTCACCATTTCTTGCTCTTTATCCGCCATGTTGCACAGCATGGTCCAGATCATACGAAGGTGTGACATGATATCCTAGTCTTATCTTAATCTCTTAAAAGTAAAAGTCTAGTTACCGCTTTTAAGTATTGTTGACCAGTCACTTAACATCTGAAGTATGAAACCAAGTATTTGGTTTCATACTGAAATATTAAATGATGTTTCCAATATTCATTTAGGGCTCGCTTGGTTGCTGACTTGGCCTGGGCATCTGCTCCCAGGCAACGCATCCAGCCCCAGGCTGAACAAATCGGACGCCTGGGGGTGGATGCCTGGCACAAACAGCTTTCCACACTCCAAACCAAACGAGCCCTTAGTTTACTGGTAGTTTCGCCATCATCATGACAATCCCACGCCTACATGTCAGGCCATCTCACCCTTCTTTTCTCTTACGCCTAAACCTCACATAGCAGTTTTATTATCATCTTTCCTTTCTTCTGTATTGTTCTCTCTTACACTCCTAGGCTGTTAGGATGCATACCTCTTGGACGTAGAGGACCTGAGTAGGGAGGGGTTTTGTCGTCGCGGGTGCACAACTTGAGTTGTCAAGTGTCCTTAGGATCTCGCTCGCGCTGGCAATGCTCATGGTGGCAGCACTCTGCAAATGTTTTGGTGGAAATGGCTGGCGAGAAAGTATTGGTGTGGTGGTGTGAGGCTGTGGATATATAAACTTTAGTGAAAAGTTGCACAACAGAGGATGTGCATGGCAGCTGGGACGGACTGTGCATTGTCACGAACCAAGCAAGGATACATTTGTTTTAACTTTTGAGAGGAATTACGAACTGGGAGGACTGGAATTAAGACTAGGAACAGGAAGTACTAGGGGCTAGGAGGGAGTCAGGCTTGTTGATGCCTCCATATTTTATTTGGTCCCTTCGCTCTTCATACCATCCTGTAGCTACTTGTTCACGGTGCCAGCTTGCAGCCCAAGCCTAAAAAACTCCAAGTCCACAACATTCTCTACTCTTTGAGGATGAGCGTGATTCAGCTGGGATCCCAAGATACTTGGAGTTTTCCATGATCCCTGTCCAGAACCCACAAACTGCAAGAAGAATGCTCGTAGAACAAGGCCTTGTTCAGCTCCATCGGAACAGAGTCAGCATTCCGGTCGGATTGATTTCATCCAGTTTTAAATCCGGTCCATAGCGAAATGGTCGTTCGGTTGAGGTTTGGTTCCAGATAGATTGATATGACCCGGTTTGAATTTAGCTCATTTCTTATGCTCTAAGACCCGGAATTATTTCCCACCTCTTGAGGCCAGGAACGAAAACAATCAGATTAAGTGAATCCCTTTGGTTCACTCATTCCCGGTTTAGAATGGTTCCGGACCCTATTTCAATCCGACGGAAGCGAACAAGGCCTAAGATGGCTAAACCTGAAAGTTCGTTGCGCTGGAGCCTCCTTGCCTACCTCCGCCACAATCCTTGTATTAATTCTGTTGCTTCATGCTTAGCAGAAACATCAGAAACACCCTTTGATTGACAACACATTAAAGCTCATATTCATAGCTCTTGGAAGCAACACCCCACAGTTTAAAATTAGGGATATCACCTGTGTAGAAACACAGAAGTTGCAGCTACAGTTGTCACTTAGCCATTCTTGGCCCCTTGATTTCATGGATATCAAAACAAATGTCTTTGTCTGTATAGCTTGTAACGGTGTCTAATGGATGTGCTCGCTTAAGGAGTTGTTACTAAGGTCGTTAGCTTCAGGCAACTAGCCTGTAGTGCAATTTTGGTCTTGTTTGTTTGTATAACTGGTGCTACTATAACTAGCCTTGAGCGTATGTTCGGGTGTATTTAGAAGGGACAGTGCCCTCCTTTGTATCTTAGCTTCTTATTTTCTTCTTAATGAAATGGCGTGGAACTCTCCTGCATGATCGAGAAAAAGCGGTAGTACAACATTAGAGGCAAGGAACCAAATCACGCCTGGGACATGCATCAGCTTGTAACGGCAATCAACTCTTGTGCCATCATTAAGAGCAATAGATCAATGTTAGCAATACTCTGCTCAGCCCCACATGATTTTGGAGATGTAAAGAGCTCTAGGAGTGGAGAAGAAACAGTACAACATCAGTGTCTGCCAAGTGCTAGGTTATTGCTGTGGGGTCAGCTTGCAGAGCATCTCCACTAGGATCCTAGCTCTTAGTTCCATCAGTGATATCAAACTGATCAGCAAGAGCCAACTGAACAAAAGGATATTGAAATCTCTTATCTTGATTATGTAGTCATGAAAACGGTAACAACCTACCAAGAGGATTCGAATATGGTGTGAAGGGGCTCTTAATAGATGTACATCAGTTAGTCTATGACATGCGTCCTGTAGCTGTAGAGATAGGGAAGATAAACCACAAGGCTCAGCAACTTTCAGATAGGGAAGATAAACCACAGCACTGCATCACAGTCACATTCCCTTGAGGTTAATCATGTAGTTAATGTCACTGTACATGTCAGTCACCATGGTGGCAAAACTACCTCTAGAACTATCTAGGGGGTATTTTGACGATTTTAAAGTTTAGGGGCTGAATACCCGGTGTCATACTTAAAAACCACACTGTTTCATGTGATTAAAAGACTGTTTCCATTTTACAATTCTTATGGATTTTAACTCCTAACAGTTGTTAAAAACTTTTTCAGACAGGTAATAACGGTGAACAGGAACTCAAAAATTTGATGGAAACGGACCTAATCATTGCAAAATACCTCCCAGATGCTGTTATGAATTTGGTTCATTATTTGCGAAGCGATATGATGGTGAAGGCGGATAAGTATATTTCATCCCTCTTATATTTTTTTTGTTCTTTCTTAAAAATATTTGCCAAAAAAACATCTGTTTATATTGCAGGTTTGCAGATTCGTGGTATTCCTTGAGCACCTCAAGCTGATAGATGCTGATTGTCCCTTAAGGCAAAAGGTAATTATACAGTCCTAGGCAGAAAAATGTGGTTATAGTAACGGAAGTATGGTTCACATGATTTTGAGATGAAACACCACAGTTCCATTAGGGATGAGATGTGGTCATTGGCCACTACAGTTAACACTAACTTCAACGAAATTTGTAGTTATCTGTAACAACGGGTCCATACCTTTTTCCATGAAAGCTCCTGTTCTTCATAATTTTAACTTCAATTCATCTCTGAAAGTAAGCTGCACAAGGTCAAATGTCCCAATCTCCTGTATGAGGATCAATAAAATCGGATACCTTTGTTACCATAACAGTTCATTTGTATGATGCAACATTCCTAGTAATCCCATGAGGTACCTGTGTATCATTTGATGCTCCCAAACCTGTATACTCCTATCACCCACTAACACCTTTTAGATGCATGAGTTTAGAGCTTTCACACTTCTTAGATACTTTCGCCATATTTTGTTTGCATGTAGCAGCAATGACTTAAACTCAAGTAATTCTTGATGTTCTGTTCGATGCAGGTGAAGGGTAGAATTTGTTCTCATCAGAAGGGGGCTTCAATCAACCAAAACTAAAGCTTTTGCTCGTCATGTTTCTGGTTTCGGCTCCAATTTTAAGCAGTGGGATAAGCCTTAGCTGTGGAGGACTTGTACATGCCCACTTTCAAACTACGAGCTTGGGTACATTATGTTTGCACACTAATTCAGTTCATCTTCTTGTTCCTTCCTCATCTTCCCGCACGCAGTCGCCTGCCGGGATATACTCTGAATCCGGTGGCAGCCGACCTCTTATCCAGGCAACGGCCCGGATGGATATCCATGAGCACATTGCACGCACACACACAGCCTGGACTGACCAGCGAACTAATACTGCATTCGTATTGCCTCGATGAGGCCTTTATTTTTGCGTAATTTCTCTCTGGACATTCGTATAGCTATGCTTTTTGTTCTTATATATGTGTTATGCCCAAATTATGCTTGGACTTTCCAATTTTTTTAAAAAAGAACTCATCTGGGATTTTTTTTTTTTTGTTGCGCCATTGATGCACCTCATTGTGCCCTCGAAATGACTATTATTTTGTTTGTCCAATTCGAGGGCCCACTTAAATTTAATCATTTGCGTACGTTATCGTATCCTGTCATCAATCCTAACTTTGATTCGACTGCAGTAACACCCTGTTGATATTTATGCCTGCGCATACTTTGAAATCGGCTTTCGCGAGCCGAAATGAGCTGGACTTTCAAATTCTTGCCTAGAAAATTTCTCTTTCAATTTTTTTTTTTCCGCGAACGTGTCCCAGTAATCCATAGATTACTTGAGTACTAGAGGAACTAACAAGAACACAGACACAACAAAGTGAACGAGTACCAGTATTCCATAGATTACTTGAGTACTGGAGGAACTAACTAGAACACAAACACAACAAAGTGAGCAAGAAACGCTTTACATTCACGATATGCGACGATCTAGCTAGCACGTACTAGCGGCAACAACAGCACACGTAGTGACGTAGATGACCGAAACCTGCCACAATCCAGAGATTAGCCTCCTCAACAATGGCACTGAGCAGCACCGCCGGCGATCTTTCTGGAATTCCTCTGCTTCCACAATTGCCAACCAACCAACTAGCAGGAGCAACGAATCAAAGCCACGCATTGAAGCCTTTGCCACTTGCTTCCTCAATCCCACCAATCCCAGAACGAAGCGCTGTCATGCATGCTGCATCAGATTATCCAAGCCCACCAACGACCGTAGATGACTGCTGTCCAGACCTCCCAGCTGAACGGACAGGATAGCAGTATGTAATCGATCTCCTCAACGCCCAAGTTGGGGGGACTGCTGCTGTAGGCCATGTCGTTGTCGTCGGACGAGTATACCGAACTTCCATCCCATTTCCATTTGATCTGATCCGGTAAGATATCAATCTTTACTAGTGCTGATGGAGTCCGTGCCGAGTGCAGCAGCAATCTGCAGGTGAGTTGGACCGACCTGAAGTTGTCATGGATGCTCCTCCCTCGGATGAACGCGCTTTGGTTTGGTCTAACCATAAAGTCCAGCGGCTTGGAAAGCCTATTAGCAAGCAATTTTGCGACAAGTTTTGCAAAGCTATTGATCAAACTGATAGGCCTGTAGTCACTAATCACCTCACACTGGTCTTATTTCTTGCGTAACAGAAACATGAAAGCTTCGTGTTTACCAAGTTAAAACTTGTCAAGTCCTTGGACCAGAACGCATTAAGCGCATTCATGATATCCAGCTTTATGATCGTCCATGCGCAGACCCGTGAAGCCGTCAGGCCCCGGCGCACTGTCTGACAGCATGTCGCTAATTGCTTCGGAGACCTCGTTCTCACTGAACAGCACAGCACAGCACATCCAGCTGCGCCAGATCGAGCGACGGGAGGCCCAGAGTCTCAAGGTTGATTATATTGCTGAAGCTCTAACAAAGGGCTTGTCTAGTTGAAACTTGTATGTTTCTGTGCCAAAAAAAAAACACACACACAAATTTCAAGAGCCAAAAAATCTGTGTGTTTTGGCACTTGACACCTAAATCTGGACATAATAGGAAACAACACATAAAAAAAATTCATGTGTTATTTCGTTAACTATCACATAAATTTTGTCAGGAACAAAAACGTGTGTTTTACAAGGTAGTAGCACATAAATTTTGTCTCTGTTCAAATTGCAATCTGATCCCATGGACCTGACAAAAAAATCCCATGTTATAAACTATCGGACTCATGAGCCCAGAAACGAAGAAATAAAAGCACCAACTTGGAAATCAAGAAAACCCACAAACAAACAGATCCACACAGATCTATTCGTGAGGGAGTGTCGACGACATATGGTCGACAGCCCACCTAGGGGTATGCCCAAAGTGATAGATTATCGGGGAAGGTGCGCAAGACGATGATCCGAACGTTGATGCGAGACAATTCTAGATGAAGACAGAGGTTTATCCAGGTTCGGGCCGCTAGGTTAGTGTAATACCCTATATCCTGCGACGAGTATGTGTATTTCGTATCTAAATGAATATGTTTTTAAGGGGGGGTCCTTGCTCGCTTTATATAGCTACGGGGAGCAGTGTTACACATTTCGGTAGATCAGATCTATCGAAGGGATAAAGAAACTAAATCAGTTACAATAAGCGCATCACACGAATTGCGGTAATTTCCCTTACCGATCGAATTTCTTTGATCGCCAAACTTGCGAGGACCTCCACGCCGCCGCCCGACCAGGTGGGCCTTGTCGCACTGGGCCTCTACAACAAGTTGGGCTGGCTTCTTCAAAGTAGTCAAGTCTAGCCGTGAGGATATATGAGTTCATACCCTCGCAATTAGTCCCCGAGCACGATGAATCTTGACGTGGTGCAGCAGCTCGACAAATATTTCTGACGTCATCGTAACTAGTTACAACTCAAGAAGCAGGCCTCCGATCAGGTTACATTGTGATGCCTCTGATATTTTGCCAGACCGAGAAACTCGCAAGATATATTGTGCTCTTTAGAAAAAGAGAAAAAATAACCTTGTATAGCCAATTTAAAGTGTGCCCACTTTATACTTTTAAAGTACAAGCAAGCGCTCCATGTCTTTGTGTTGACGAAGGTCCGGCCTCAGCGAATTCCATTACCAAGCATACTCACTGATTAGATGAAGTGTGTCCATTTAGTATCCGAGCCTGACAGTGGGTGACTTGGTCACGTGGTATTAGGGTCTAGAGATAAACCAAACGTACATATATGCGCGGACGAGTGTCATGTGTGTGTGTGTATATATATATATATATATATATATATATATATATATATATATATACACGGTAGTTCCCGAGCTTGGTGGCAGGTGACAAGGTCACGTGGTTCCAAGGTCTGAAAAGAAATCGAACTCATATACATGTGCGGACAAGCGCTATGTATATATGGTAGTCCGAGCTTGGTGGCAGGTGACTTGGTCACGTGGTGCCAAGGTTAGAAAAAACTACGCATTCGCCGATCAGTCCCAATGCTATGGGCTAAAATGGTGCTGATGAATATATGATCGTGCCACAGACCAGTCTCCAACTTCACTGAGAGAGCCAATGAAGCCGTCGACCAGTCCCTAGCGTAGCTGACGAGACTGGTCATAAGGAGTACGCAGCTCTCTCACGTGTCAACCTGTAACTAGTACTCGGACCAGTCTCAGCTTTGCTGAGAAGGCCAGTGAAGTCGTCGACCAGTCCCCAGCGTAGCTGGCAAACCTGGTCATGAGGAATACACGGCTCTACCACGTATCGACCTGTAACTAGTACTCGGACCGGTCCTAGCTTTGCTGAAAAGACAAGTGATGACGTCGATCAGTCCCAGCGTAGCTGGCGGTGCTGGTCATTAGGAGTACGCGGCTCTGCCACGTGTTGACCAGTAACTAATACTCGGACAAGTCCCCAACTTTGCTGAAAAGGTCAGAGAAGTCGTCGACCAGTCCCAACGTAGTTGGCGAAGTTGGTCATAAGGAGTATGCGGCTCTGCCATGTGGCGACCTATAACTATTACTCGGACCAGTCCTCAGTTTTGCTGAGAAGACCAGTGAAGCCGTCGACCAGTCCCCAGTGTAGCTGGCGAGGCGGGTCATAAGGAGTGCGCGACTCTGCCACGTGTCGACCTATAACCAGTACTCAGACCAGTCCCCAGCTTTTCTGAGAAGGTCAGTGAAGCCGTCAACTAGTCCCCAACGTACCTAGCGAAGCTGGTCATGTAGAATACGCGACTCTGCCATGTGTCGACTTATAACTGGTACTCTGACAAGTCCCAACTCTGTTGGCGATGCTTGTACGAAAAAATCCAAATACCGAGTCCAATCACCAGGAAGTCGCTAGCATTGCTGACAATTAGCGCCGAGTAGTTCTTCATCTAGTCAGCGATGAGCGTAGACCAGGCCAATAAACATGGTCAGCAACGAGCGCAGACCAGGCCGATGAACCCGGTCGACGATGAGCATAGGCTATGCCGATGAACCTAGTTGATGACGAGCGTAGACCAGGCCAATGATCCTGGTCAACGATGATCTTCTTGTCATTCCGAGCGATCCAGTTCCCAAGCATAAAGCATAGGCTCATTGATCGAACCTTGCCCCTAAAAAATTAACACGGAGAACGGTAGTACATGATGTACAAATAAAATTTGGAGAAAAAAAATCAGCAGTAAAGAAATAGCATATACCGCTCAACGGTCAGTCAACCGATATATATGCTCAGCATTAAATAAAATGTCCCGAGCGGTTTATTTTTAACTGAGTCGTCAACCCCAGCTAGCCGATAACTCCGGAGCGTGAGGCACGGAGTCCAGACACGTGGAGGACCAGCATCACCGAGGAGCCGCTGCCGACCACCCGTGACGCAAAGTGCGGAGCTGCATTCATGTGTAGGGAGGAGCCAAAGACAGGGCCGTCTCTGGAAAGCACGAGTGTAAACATGGCTGCTTGGGAAGTCGCATACCTCATTCTCAGGATGGTATATATGGTAAAAAAATAACAAAGAGTCATTGTGAAAAATAATATGATCGCGAAAGCACATGATAAAACTTGGTGTGACCACATAGGCACAAGATAATATCTGGAGATATGTAATGATGAAAGAATAACATTTAGAGACTTATTAAAGATTGACTTAGCTTGATTATCGTCCGAAGAGAGTAGTCGACGAGAGGCGGAGAGAACGGCGATGAGTCAGCAACGAGCGGTCGGCGGAGGCAGCGGTGAGACGATGGCGACGGCATGATGGCTCGCTTGTGGCTCGAACGACTCGCTTGTGGCTCATCAGCTCGACGATGGCTTGTCGGCTCGTTGGAGTCTCGTTGGTTCATTTTTGGCTCAACGACGACGTTATGGCTCGCTTCTCGTTATGGCTCGCTTCTGGCTCGTAGATGATCAGAGCGAGTGTAGGGCACAGGTCATCGAGCAGCTTCTCGGGATCCTCGTCATAGATGGATCCAACTATGTCCTGTTGTCGATGGTGATGGAGTTGTCTGGCCCTCGATCTTTCCTACCAGTCGTCATAGCATTGGTCGTGGTCGTCATAGCGCCGATTATTACGGTGATCATCACTATGATGCAATTGGAGGTCGGAGCGAGAGGTACGTGTGATGTCGTCCTTGTGCTGGTTGGCGAGTTGACGATCGAGCCAAAGCAGCCCGTGCGGCGTCCTTGTGCTCCTAGCCGATTTGAGTGGTCCTTTGCGACTTTGTGGTCCCTCAGGCCAGAAGCGGGAGCTGGTCAATGGTGCATCGTCCACCCTTTTAGGAGCAGTGGCAATGATGAGGTCGGTGCCGAGACGCCTCTGGCGGATGGCCCGGATAAGGCATTTGGGCGCCATTGGCCCTGGTCGATGTCGTGCTCGGGAGATCGATCTTTGATCAGATCTACTAGAGTGAGAGTGTCGACGATGCATGTCGTGACCCGATCTATGGATTCAATCTCTGTGTTGTCGATGTGCCACCCCTGATAGCGGGGAAGCGCTGGCCTGCTCGGTGTGACGACTTCAGGGGCGATCCCAAAGCCGATCCCGCTGATGCTTGTGAAGAAGATCTTGGTGTAGGTGACGCCTGCAGTGCCTCCATGCTCCCAGTGATGGCATTGTCACCAGTGGTCCAGGAGAACGACCCGATGGTGAACGCCAGGCTCGTCGAGAGGTCCATGGAAGCGGGGAAGGAAACCATCTGACTCGCCATAAAGTTTGTACGCACCAGCCCATGGTGAGCGCTAACTATCGACGAAATATGGTCAATAGCCCACCTAGGAGTATGCCCAAAGTGGTAGACTATCAGGGAAGGTGGGCAAGACGACGACCCAGATGTTGACACGAGACAATTCTAGATGAACACAGAGGTTTATCCAGATTCAGACCGCTAGATTAGCATAATACCCTACGTCCTACATCAAGTATGTGTATTTTGTATCCAGATGAATCTATTTTTAAGGGGGGGTCCCTGCTCGCCTTATATAGCTACGGGGAGCAGGGTTACAGATTTCGGTAAATCAGATCTATCGAAGGAATAAGGAAACTAAATCAGTTACAATTAGTGCATCACACAAAATGCGGTACTTTCCCTAACCGATCGAGTTTCCTTGATCGCCAAACTTGCGAGGACCTCTACACCGCCGCCCAACCAGGTGGGCCTCTCGCCTGACCAGGTGGGCCTTCTCGCATTGGGCCTCTGCAACGAGTTGGGCTGGCTTCTTCAAAGTAGCCAAAGTCTAGCTGTGAGGGTATATGGGTTCATACCCCCATAGGAAGTCCTCTGCTCTCCTCACACAGAGGAAGGGGAGAACGTGGGCAAAAAAAATCACCAGATCCAAGGAGGAATAAAAGGAGGCAGGACTCACCTAAATATCATCCAAGGTTAGTACACCGCACATCCAAGGATTACATGTGTTAGATCCCTTCAGTATGACCTCTTCATCAATTTTTCATGGTCTCAAACAACCTATATGTGGAATGTTGCCTCATTAGTTTGCAAATCAAGAGAGAGAATACAAGAATGCTGATTAGATTTCATTTTTAGCACAGTCTCCTCTAGGTACATCTACCAAATAGATGTTGCTGGAAGAATTTCAGGCAACCAATTCATACATCTTGTTATGCTATATTTTCAGCCGACAATAGACGACATGGATGGACACTCAGTACCAAATTTTGGCATGACAACACAAGAAGGGATCTAGAAATGGCAGGAAGCGATGCAGATCATGTACCAGAATAATAACCAGTATGCAACAAATGAGAATAATAGCAACAGTAGCTTTGCTTCAGAAATACTCACTGCACTTGATGTCTGGACTTCAAATCCAATCCCATACAAGAAGGTGATCAAAATTAAATTCTCAAGTTTATACTCATTTCAGTGCTACTCCTTCAAATGTCTACACATAGTTATTTGAACTAGTTCATATCTCAATGCATGGAGGATACACTGAACTTATGTTTGAACAAATCATAAACTCACAAGAAGATAATCAACAGACAGACATGAATACGCAGGTACAAAATTACAGTTGCACCATATGCAAATTACAACTATGCAATCCATGTAATTTCAGCGTATTAAGACTGTAATTTCATAATCTTGCTTATAAACTATGCAGCGACATGAAGGCATTCAATGACCATTCACACAGATGATACTTGCAAATGACATCAATGCTCTAGAAGAAACATTTGCAACACAAACTGATTGGTCGCTAACATAATCAAAATTGGCATACCAGGAACATACAGTCAGCAAAACAAATTTGCCCTACATCTCTAAACAATATATGCAATATGTACTACTACCATCAAACAAAAGTAAACTAAACTAAACTTATCTTTCTTTCTTTTTTATTTTTAAAAAACAGGGTTTCCAAGATGACAACAATGCACACCTACCAAGCATTGTTGATGATAATACATCTGAAAGTGAGTACTATCATTGACAAACTGATGTATTCAACAACATGGACATCCATGAGGTAAACAATTTATGTCTCCAACTATTTGCAGTATATGGTGAAATAAACAAATGTGTGTACTACATATGCCATTGCTCAGAAAATATGACAAAGCCTAATATGTTTCCAGGCACAACAACATCTTCAGCAAGATGAACCAACAAATTCAGAAAATGGCTTGAGCGTCATGATACTATCAGAATCAACATGTATAGAGGTTGTATCAGCTGTTACAGAAGACAATGACATGATGTGGGGGTATAAACCCAGGTATCCTCACGGCTAGACTTGGGCTGCTTCATGAAGGCCGGCCCAACTCATTGCGAAGGACCCTGGCGTTAAGGCCCAGCTGGTCGGGCAAGTGGCCCGGCAGGTCGGATGACGGCGCGGGAGCCTTCTCGGACAAGGAAGCATAGTCGGTTAGGAGAGATATCGTGTTTTCCATGATATGGGATTGTAATCGACTAGGTTTTCTTATTCTACCATGAGATCTGATCTACTAGGATCTGTAACCCTGCTCCCCATAGCTATATAAGGCGAGCAGGGACCCCCTCTCAAAAACACGTCCATCAATATACAGAGTAGACAACTCGGCACAGGACGTAGGGTATTACGCTGAACTCGGTGGCCCAAACCTGGATAAACCCTTGTGTTCATCTGTTTTTGTCCCTGTGTCACATCTGGATCGTCGTTCCACGCGCCTTCCCCGCTAATCTACCACCTCGGGTACACCCCTAGGTGGGCTATCGACTATATTCCATCGACAGCTGGCGCCCACCGTGGGGAGTGTGCGTGCGGACGTCATGATGACTCGGATGGTTTCTTTTCCGGCTTCCATAGACCTTCCGGCGGGCCTGATGATCACCGTCGAGTCTTTTTCGTGGGTTACCGGAGGCGACCCAGCGGTCGGGAACATGGAGGCGCCCCAAACACCTCAGCTACCAGGAGCACCGACGTCAAGATCGGAGCCCTTGAGCAGAACGGTGCTTCCTCGCTACCAAGGACGGCGCCTCGACAATTCCAACCTGATCGAATCCATCGATCGGGTCACGGCAGGCATCGCCGAAACCCTTGCTTTGGCAGATTTGATCGGAGATCGTTCGCCTCAGCACAAGCACGACAAAGGAGAGTGGCAGCAACCTCGACGACTGGCTCGTGCTAAGAGACACGCGCAACTTCAAACCGGCCTGGTCATCACTTCCGCCCCTACGGGTCGCTCTGTCACGTTTTGCCCTCCCCAGAAGTCTGAAGCGGGCAGGGCAAAACATAGCTTTTTTGCCCCTGCCTTCCCTCATGGATTGACAAACTCGGCCTCGGCATACAAGGAACAAGTCATGGGACTCTTCCAGGATAGCAGCAAGAACCAGCGCACTCCTGAGGAGCAGCCGCCTAGCTTCAAGCAATCTAGTGCCAATGCTTGCATGGCAATCGTAACCTCCGTTACAACCACTACCTCGGCATCAGACGCTGGTTCGACCAGGTCTAATCCGCCAGATCAGATGCCGGATTATCCCCCAGGCTTCGGACCCCTCCCGCGCTACGGGGGCTCGGTATTCGCTGTAAGTCACGACGAGCCACCGTTCGATGGCGAGACAGATGAGGCCAAAGCCCAGCGTTTGGCCAGGAACGCTGATAGAGCTACTCAGAGAACAGCTGAGGCTAATGGAGGTCAGCGCATACACCGCAATTTAAATGATGCATTCAACATGTGCGACAATTATCAAGTACATAGAACCCCGCAAGCCAATTTGGCTATGGCCATGAACCTGGTCGAGAACCTTCCGGTAACACCTCAACTTGAGCAGCTCGGAGCATATCTGAAGGCATCCCTGGTTCAAGTCTAAGACCAGGTAGCAGGACCATCCAACGCCGCTCCCACTGGATCTCGGAGAAGTCACAGAGACCCGGACCCCCACCCAGAGTCCAGTAGCAACCAAGACCACCGCAATAACCATAGAGGGGGCCCAGGCGGACCAGCGTGCCAGAAACAATCCAAGTGCCGGGCCCCGTGACCTGCACGAGCATATTACTGAAAGATCCGATCTGCACAACTACATTGAAGGTTCCAAAGATACAAGGCTCCATCAAGAGATGGAGAGGCGCAACAGATGGGATCGCGAGCATGGTCTCTTGGATCAAACCCTTATCGGCCCAAGACAATTCACGAGAAGACTCCGATCTGTCATCTGGCCCAAAGGTTTCAAGATCCACGACCTGAGGTCGTATGACGGAAAGGCAGATCCCCATTAATGGATCATGTTGTACGAAACTGCGGTATGAGCGGCCGGCGGCGGAGGAGATGTCATGGCCAACTGAAAGCCCTAGTTTGGTTTTGGTTAATTGATGAAACCTATTTGGTCTAATCCTATTGCTAAGCATGTGTGTAGCTTGTACGGAAGAATTAAGACCAAGCCAAGTGGTGGAGCTAGCAAGGTGGCAACCATGGAGGATGGTGTTGGCCACAAGCACTCAAGAGATCAAGTGCTCTACCATTGGTGAAATGAAGAATAGAAGAGATGGAGCAAAGAGGCCCGAAGGCAAAGGTATAACCTATAGGGCTCTTTGTTTTGGTGATCAAGACACTTAGCGAGTGTGATCACATTTAGGATACATAGCCGTACTATTAAGAGGAGATTATTCATGGCTTATGCGATGTTCAAAGTGCCACTAGGTGTTCTCTAAAATATCGATGCTATAGACCTAGTGAGTGACTAACAAAACCTCTTAGAAAATGCCTTGCAAAATGCTAACACACTTGCATACAAAGATGTACACTTGGTGGTGTTGGCACTTTTGGGACAAGGGGATGTTAAGGAGTTGTGGAGAAGTGGGAGAAACTAGCGTATAGTTCTTCTCCCTCCTGCCGAGCTTGCGAGGCAAGATTCAGCGGTTTTCGGAGGTGAAGTGAAGTGCTCGGGGAGCATCGGACTCTGGTCCGAGGAGCATCGGACGCTGGCCGAGCGTCCGATGGTTAACCCTAGATTCTGTCAGAAGTTGAAGGAGCATCGGGCGCTGGCAACGGACGCTGAAGAAACACTGTTGCAGAGTCCGATGGTCATGACGTGGCGTGAGCTAGTTTTCCAGGGAGCATCGGACGCTGGCCTGCGTCCGATGTAGGACCATCGGACGCGTCCGATGCGTTTTGGCCCTCTCTGGAACCTCTCTGCATGGTCATCGAACGCTGGGGTTGAGCGTCCGATGTGACTTTGTCAGCGCGTCCGATGTGGCGCAGAAAAGAGCTGAATTGAGCAGAGGCATCGGCGCGTCCGATGCTAGGCATCGGCGCGTCCGATGCCACTTTAACCAGCGCGGGAAGCAAAGTGACCGTTGGGATCTAACGGGCTGTATTCATATCAGGGGGACACGTGGCTTCATCTGAAGCATCGGACGCTGGGGCAGCGTCCGATGGTAGAGCATCGACGCGTCTGATGACCCCGATTCCAGCCCAACGGCTAGGCCGACTTGTATGGCCTATTTAAGGGGCTTGACCGGCTTGCTAGGCATCTCTCTTGCACATTTTGATTCCTAAGCATTCTAGTGAGCCTTGGCAAGCCTTCCAACTCATCTCCCAATTTGAATTGATCAAACCAAGTGAGATTGAGTGATCTAGTGCGTGATTTGAAAGAGTTCAATCTAGTGGCACTAGTTCTTCGCATCGGCATTAGGTATTCTTGTTACTCTTGGCATTTGCTGGTGCCTAGACGGCTTGGAGGAGTTGTGGTGTGGTTGGCAAGATTGGAGATTGTTCTTGGCCACCACCGATCGAGATTGTGAGAGGTTTTGGAGCCTCACCTCGCCGGAGCGGCAAGAGGCATCCTTAGTGGATTGCTCGTGTCATTGAGCTACGTCACTAGTGGTAGATTCTTGTGACGTTCTTTGTGAGCTTGGCTTTGCGCCGATTAGCCACCGAGTCACCTAGTGTTGGTCGACACAACGGGGAGTAGCGTGCCGGAAAGCACGTGAACCTCGGGATAAATCTTTGTCTCCTGAGTGCTTATTGTGATTGTGTCTCCATCTTGGCGATTGGTCTTCATATTTCATACTCTTAGTGATTGGCATCACAAGTGGACTTCACCAGTGATTGGCT
Source organism: Coix lacryma-jobi var. lacryma-jobi (assembly GCA_009763385.1). Lineage (NCBI taxonomy): Eukaryota > Viridiplantae > Streptophyta > Magnoliopsida > Poales > Poaceae > Coix > Coix lacryma-jobi. Next base: position 127,842,192 of record CM019831.1, read on the forward strand.
CTCTACTTGACGATCCCGAAGGCTCGGTGAAACCACTTCTATCTAGCTCATTTATTTTGTATATTCACTTTGAGCTTTCATTTGTATAGATATTATCTCTTGTATATTTTGTGTCATATACCTTGTGTTGCTCTTTGAGATTAGCTTGCTTAGTTTATCTATTGCATATACTTTCACATATATCATACTTGTGCTAGAGCTAGATTGTATTATTCCGCATTAAAGATATTAGCTCTAGTTGTTTGTGTGACATAGAAATATTAGGTAGAATTGTTGGTTAGGTGGCTTGCAACACACTATTAGGCTAGCGCAAAAAGCTTCGCCATTTGTTATACTAATAGTGTTTGCCTAAGTAATTTTGTAGATTTTTAATTAGGCTATTCACCCCCCCTCTAGCCAATTTGGACCTTTCAAGTGGTATCGGAGCAGTGGTCACCGTTCGTTTGAGGCTTAACATCCTCCGGTGTTAAAATGGCTCAAATCAACTATATGGGGAAGCCACCACATTTTAACGACACCAACTTTAATTGTTGGAAGAGAAAGATGTGTGCATTCACAAGAGGCATGAATAGAAAGATTTGGGAAGTGATTGAAAATGACTTTGCGGTGATTGATCCCGCAAGTCCTACTCCAAGAGAAGAAGAAAAGCTATAATGGAATGATGTGGCCATCAACTTGTTCTATGAAGCTTTTGACACCAAAGTATTTGAGCAAATCAAGAACCTTGAGAGAGCAAGTGAGATTTGGGAGAGATTGGAGGAGACCTATGAGGGCACCAAGGCGGTCAAGAGTGCCAAGCTATATATCCTCAAGGACAAGCTTGCTACCTTCAAGATGCAAGATAATGAGAGCATACCGGAGATGTTTCACCGGTTGCAAGTTATTATCAATGACTTGAAGGCTTTGGGAGAGAAGGTGGAGGACAAGGACTTTTCTCACAAGTTCTTGAGATGCTTACCACCAAGGTTTGATACTTTGGTAACTATCCTTGTGAGGGAAGGATTGGATACGGTAACCCCAAACCAAGTACTAGGTGATGTGGTCACACAAGACACATACCATGTGGAACGGGATGGGGGAGCCCAAGAGGAAGAAAAGAAGAAGAAGACCGTGGCTTTCAAGGCTTCATCCTCCAAGAGCAAGAGCAAGGGCAAAGCAAAGAAGGAGGAAAGTGATGATGAAGCAAACACAAGCTTGAGTGAAATGGATGATGAAGAGATGGCTCTATTTGTCAAGAGATTTGGCAAGTTCATGAAGAAGAAGGGCTATGGAGCTAGAAAGAGAAGAGATGCAAACAAGAGCACAACCAAAAGGTGCTATAGATGCTAGAGCAAGGATCACTTCATTGCGGATTGTCCATACTCTAGTGATGAAGATGATGATGACCGCAAGAAGAGCAAGAAGAAGGACAAGAAGGAAAAGAAAGAAAAGAAGGAGAAGAAGAAGGAGAAGAAGAAGGGTGGATCCTATGTTGTGACATGGGATAGTGATGCTTCCTCAAGCGATGATGATGATTCTAGTGATGATGAGAGGAACACCACCAAGAAGAAGGCTATGGCTAGTCTTGCTATATCAAGCAAGCCTTCTATCTTCAACACTCCATCGACATGCTTCATGGCTAAGGCCACTAAGGTATCATCCGATGAGAGTGATAGTGAGAGTGATAGTGATGATGATGAGGAGTACTCAAAGGAGGACCTCATGAGCATGCTACAAGATGCTCACTCTTACATTGAGACTAAGAGGAAGGAGTGCAAAGAATTGCGGAAGGCCAACAAGGCTCTTGAGCAATCCTTTGATGAGCTCAAGTCTACTCATGAGAGGCTAGAGGAAGCCCATGAGAAGCTTGATCAAGCTCACACTAGGCTTAAGGAAGCCCACTCCTCCCTCCTTGATCAAAGTAAGATTGAGGATGTTGTAGAAACATGCAATGTAGGAGTAACTTGCGATATACTTGATGAATCATTTTATGCTCCTATTATTGTTGCTCCCACAAATGCATCATCATCATATAGCTCAACTAAAATGTCTACTTCTACTTCTTATGATTCATCATTAGTAGTAGAAAATGAGAACCTTAAGAACAAGGTTGTTGAGCTCACTCATGCTTTAGGCAATGCCTATGGTGGAGATGCCCGCTTGCTTAAGTGCTTGGGTAGCCAAAGGTGTCCACTCAACAAGGAGGGACTTGGCTATACCCCCAAGAAGGGCAAGGCCGCTTTTGCTCCTCACAAGACTAGTTTTGTGAAGAGCAATGGTCGGTATTGCTATAATTGCAAGCAATCCAGGCACATAGAGCAAAATTGCTTTAACAAGAACAAGAACAAGAATGTTGCTCATGTTTCATCCATTAGACTTGATTCTTGTTATATGCTTACAAAGGGCACTAATGGTGTGAAGGCTAAGTACATTGGTGCACCCATGGTTGGCCCAAAGAAGAAGGCAATTTGGGTGCCCAAGAGCTTGGTGACTAACCTTGGAGGACCCAAAAAGGTTTGGGTACCTAAAAGGAATTGATCTCTTTTGTAGGTAAACTATAAAGCGGGAGGAAGGCATTGGGTGCTTGATAGTGGGTGCACTCAACACATGACCGGAGATGGAAGATTGTTCAAATCAATCAACACTAGTGGGAATGATCATGCGGATGCTATCACATTTGGTGACAACAAGAAAGGCAAGGTCAAAGGCTTGGGCAAGATTGCAATATCCAATGACTTGAGCATCTCCAATGTGCTATTAGTAGAATCTCTCAACTTCAACTTATTGTCCGTAGCACAATTGTGTGATTTGGGATTCAAATGCATATTTGGTGTTGATGATGCGGAGATAGTGAGTGTTGATGGAAGTGATCTAGTCTTCAAAGGATTTAGATATGAGAACCTTTATTTGGTGGACTTTGATGCAAGTGAAGCTCAATTAATAACATGCTTATTCACCAAATCAAGTATGGGTTGGCTATGGCATAGGCGCTTGGGACATGTTGGAATGAAGCAACTAAAGAGGCTAGTGAAGCATGACATGGTTAGAGGACTAAAAGATGTTCATTTTGAGAAGGACAAGCTTTGTAGTGCATGCCAAATGGGAAAGCAAGTTGGAAACACTCATCCCAACAAAGGAATGATGAGCACTACACATGCACTTGAGTTGTTGCACATGGACTTGTTTGGACCAACTACATATGCAAGTATTGGGGGAAACAAGTATGGATTTGTGATAGTGGATGACTATACAAGGTACACATGGGTCTTCTTTCTCGTTGACAAGAGTGAAGTGTTTGGCATATTCAAAACCTTTGTCAAGAGAAGTCAAAATGAGTTTGATAGAAGGATCAAGAAAGTGAGAAGTGACAATGGAAGTGAGTTTAGAAACACAAGAGTTGATGAGCTATGTGATGAGTTTGGAATCAAACATCAATTCTCGGCCAAATATACACCTCAATCCAATGGGATAGTTGAAAGGAAGAATAGGACACTCATTGATATGTCAAGATCCATGCTTAGTGAATATAATGTGAGTGATTCCTTTTGGGCCGAAGCGATCAACACGACATGCTATTATAGCAACCGGCTCTGTTGTCACCCTCTCTTGAAGAAGACACCATATGAGCTCCTCAACGATAGAAAGCCCAACATTGCTTATTTCCGGGTCTTTGGGTGCAAGTGCTACATATTGAAAAAAGGCACAAGACTTGGCAAGTTTGAAAAGAAGTGTGATGAAGGGTTTCTACTTGGTTACTCCACTGCAAGCAAAGCATATAGAGTGTGGAATGACTCAACAAGAATAGTTGAAGAAGTCCATGATGTTGAGTTTGATGAAACCAATGGCTCTCATGAAGAACAAGATAATCTAGATGATGTGAGAGGAACACAATTGTTGGAAGCTATGAAGAACATGGACATTGGTGATATAAGGCCAAAGCAAGTGATTGACATTGAAGATGACAAAGATCAAGTGCTCTCTCCTCCAACCATGCAAGGCAATGATGTTGCAAGCTCTAGTGGCTCTCAAGATCAACAAGATGCTAGTAGCTCTCAAATGACTCATCCAAGTGCAAGTGTCCAACCGCAACAAGTGCTCCAACCAACACATATTGCAAGAGATCATCCTTTGGATCAAATTGTTGGTGACATAAGAAGAGGTGTGCAAACAAGATCAAGATTGGCTTCATTTTGTGAACACTACTCATTTGTATCATCTATTGAGCCAACAAAGATTGATGAAGCTTTGATGGATGTTGATTGGGTAAATGCAATGCATGAAGAGTTGAACAACTTTACCCGCAATGATGTTTGGGAGTTAGTTGAAAGACCAAAGAACACAAATGTGATTGGTACAAGATGGGTCTTCCGGAACAAGCAAGATGAAGATGGCATTGTTGTTAGAAAAAAGGCAAGATTGGTTGCACAAGGGTACACTCAATTGGAAGGCATTGACTTTGGAGAAACCTATGCACCGGTTGCTAGATTGGAGGCCATAAGAATTTTACTTGCATATGCTTGTTCACACAACATCAAGCTCTATCAAATGGATGTGAAAAGTGCATTCCTTAATGGATTCATCAATGAGCTAGTGTATGTTGAACAACCTTCCGGATTTGAAGATTTGAAGAAACCCAACCATGTGTACAAGCTCAAGAAGGCATTATATGGATTGAAGCAAGCACCTAGAGCATGGTATGAAAGATTGAGGGATTTCTTGCTTTCAAAGGGTTTCAAGATGGGGAAGGTTGACACCACTCTCTTCACTAAGAAAATTGGAAGTGACTTGTTTGTGTTGCAAATCTATGTGGATGACATTATCTTTGGATCAACCAACCAAGACTTTTGTGAAGAGTTTGGGGAAATGATGGCTAAGGAGTTTGGGATGTCTATGATTGGAGAGCTTAGTTACTTCCTAGGGCTACAAATCAAGCAAATGAAGAAAGGCACATTTGTTAGTCAAGGCAAGTACATCAAGGACATGCTAAAGAAGTTTGGGTTAGATGAAGCAAAGGCAATAACCACTCCAATGGGCACAAATGGACATTTGGATAGTGACTCTAGTGGTGACATGGTGGATCAAAAGTTATATCGGTCAATGATTGGAAGCCTACTCTATGTGACCGCATCAAGGCCGGATGTCATGTTTAGTGTGTGCATGTGTGCAAGGTTCCAAGCTTCACCAAGAGAAAGTCATTTGAAGGCAACCAAAAGAATATTGCGATATTTGAAGCACACTCCAAATGTTGGACTATGGTATCCCAAGGGCTCTCATTTTGAATTGATTGGATACTCGGATTCTGATTATGCGGGATGCAAAGTGGATAGGAAGAGCACATCGGGCACTTGTCAATTGCTTGGAAGATCACTTGTCTCATGGTCATCAAAGAAACAAAATAGTGTTGCACTCTCTACCGCCGAAGCCGAATACATATCCGCGGGTAGTTGTTGTGCACAATTGCTATGGATGAAAGCAACATTGCAAGATTATGGAGTCAAGTTTGGACAAGTCCCATTGCTATGTGATAATGAGAGCGCCGTCAAAATAGCCACCAACCCGGTTCAACATTCAAGAACAAAGCATATTGACATAAGGCATCACTTCATTAGAGATCATCAAGCAAAGAAAGACATATCTATTGAGAGTGTGGGCACCGATGATCAACTTGCCGATATCTTCACCAAGCCACTAGATGAGAGAAGGTTTTGCAAGCTAAGGAATGAATTGAATATCCTAGACTTCTCCAACATGAGTTGAATGCACCCCTACTTATGACATGCCTCTCCTCCAAGAAAGCAAAGGTGAAATTGTTTGACATATGCATTCATTCTTATTAGGTTGTGATCTAGTTCATATAGCCATCATATTGCTTATCTAGACTCATTCATGGTAAATCAAATATATTTGAAGTATATATGGTACCACTATTGCTTCTACGTTTGACTTGATCTAGTGGTAGCATATAACTTGTTTGTGAGCTTGTAACTCTATTGTTTGGTCTAGTAAGTGAGCAATGGGTGTTTAACCAACGTGAGTAAGATAACCATTGTATGATGTGTGAAGAAGCTTACTCTAGAGCAAACCGTGTTAAATATCATATGCTCATGAGCTAGATTAAGCCACAACTTGACTTAGTATGATTCCCTCATATGCCCCACCTTTAGGATAATTGTTGACAAAGGGGGAGAAAATAATGTGACAAAGATAGATATGCTAGAGAAAGGGGAGAAAATAATGCAATAAAAGAGACATGCTAAGTTTAAGTAAGTCCAATGGGATCGGAGCATACAAATAGGGGGAGCAAGCTCATAAACATGATTGTTGCATTTGAAATGTGCATATTCATATGATTGATTGCATTGCATAAGCTATTTATGTTGATATTCTTGACAAAGATAGATATGCTAGAGAAAGGGGAGAAAATAATGCAATAAAAGAGACATGCTAAGTTTAAGTAAGTCCAATGGGATCGGAGCATACAAATAGGGGGAGCAAGCTCATAAACATGATTGTTGCATTTGAAATGTGCATATTCATATGATTGATTGCATTGCATAAGCTATTTATGTTGATATTCTTGCTTATATTGTGAATGCTAGTGTTAAGACATGATTGATGATATGACTCACTAGCATGAATAGGATGATAACTAGACATACTTGTATCTTCATACTTTTCAAGTGGTTCAAGAGCCTTATTATAATGTTGATCTCATGGGGTTCTTGAGTTTTGATGTATGTCTAGTGACAATTGATGCTAAGGATGGATTAACATGTGCACTCCGATTGGTATCACGCTTCAAAGGTCCACTCTTATGCCTTAGCATCATCATTGGTAGTATTGCTCACCGACATTCCATATCCATACATATGTGCCAAATCTAGTACCAAACTCTATAGCACATATGTAGGGGGAGCTAATACTATCAATGTGGTTACTCAAATTTAAATCACATATCTTTGTATAGGTTATCATCAATTACCAAAAAGGGGGAGATTGAAAGCCCTAGTTTGGTTTTGGTTAATTGATGAAACCTATTTGGTCTAATCCTATTGCTAAGCATGTGTGTAGCTTGTACGGAAGAATTAAGACCAAGCCAAGTGGTGGAGCTAGCAAGGTGGCAACCATGGAGGATGGTGTTGGCCACAAGCACTCAAGAGATCAAGTGCTCTACCATTGGTGAAATGAAGAATAGAAGAGATGGAGCAAAGAGGCCTGAAGGCAAAGGTATAACCTATAGGGCTCTTTGTTTTGGTGATCAAGACACTTAGCGAGTGTGATCACATTTAGGATACATAGCCGTACTATTAAGAGGAGATTATTCACGGCTTATGCGATGTTCAAAGTGCCACTAGGTGTTCTCTAAAATATCGATGCTATAGACCTAGTGAGTGACTAACAAAACCTCTTAGAAAATGCTTTGCAAAATGCTAACACACTTGCATACAATGATGTACACTTGGTGGTGTTGGCACTTTTGGGATAAGGGGATGTTAAGGAGTTGTGGAGAAGTGGGAGAAACTAGCGTATAGTTCTTCTCCCTCCTGCCGAGCTTGCGAGGCAGGATTCAGCGGTTTTCAGAGGTGAAGTGAAGTGCTCGGGGAGCATCGGACGCTGGTCCGAGGAGCATCGGACGCTGACCGAGCATCCGATGGTTAACCCTAGTTTCTGTCAGAAGTTGAAGGAGCATCGGATGTTGGCAACGGACGCTAAAGAAACACTGTTGCAGAGTCCGATGGTCATGACGTGGCGCGAGCTAGTTTTCCAGGGAGCATCGGACGCTGGCCTGCGTCCGATGCAGGACCATCGGACGCGTCCGATGCGTTTTGGCCCTCTCTGGAACCTCTCTGCATGGTCATCGGACACTGGGGTTGAGCGTCCGATGTGACTTTGTCGGCGCGTCCGATGTGGCGCAGAAAAGAGCTGAATTGAGCAGAGGCATCGGCGCGTCCGATGCCACTTTAACCAGCGCGGGAAGCAAAGTGACCGTTGGGATCTAACGGGCTGTATTCATATCAGGGGGACACGTGGCTTCATCTGAAGCATCGGACGCTGGGGCAGCGTCCGATGGTAGAGCATCGGCGCGTCCGATGACCCCGATTCCAGCCCAACGGCTAGGTCGACTTGTATGGCCTATTTAAGGGGCTTGACCGGCTTGCTAGGCATCTCTCTTGCACATTTTGATTCCTAAGCATTCTAGTGAGCCTTGGCAAGCCTTCCAACTCATCTCCCAATTTGAATTGATCAAACCAAGTGAGATTGAGTGATCTAGTGCGTGATTTGAAAGAGTTCAATCTAGTGGCACTAGTTCTTCGCATCGGCATTGGGTATTCTTGTTACTCTTGGCATTTGCCGGTGCCTAGACGGCTTGGAGGAGTTGTGGTGTGGTTGGCAAGATTGGAGATTGTTCTTGGCCACCATCGATCGAGATTGTGAGAGGTTTTGGAGCCTCACCTCGCTGGAGCGGCAAGAGGCATCCTTAGTGGATTGCTCGTGTCATTGAGCTACGTCACTAGTGGTAGATTCTTGTGGCGTTCTTTGTGAGCTTGGCTTTGCGCCGATTAGCCACCGAGTCACCTAGTGTTGGTCGACACAATGGGGAGTAGCGTGCCGGCAAGCACGTGAACCTCGGGATAAATCTTTGTCTCCCGAGTGCTTATTGTGATTGTGTCTCCATCTTGGCGATTGGTCTTCATATTTCATACTCTTGGTGATTGGCATCACAAGTGGACTTCACCAGTGATTGGCTCTCTACTTGACGATCCCGAAGGCTCGGTGAAACCACTTCTATCTAGCTCATTTATTTTGTATATTCACTTTGAGCTTTCATTTGTATAGATATTATCTCTTGTATATTTTGTGTCATATACCTTGTGTTGCTCTTTGAGATTAGCTTGCTTAGTTTATCTATTGCATATACTTTCACATATATCATACTTGTGCTAGAGCTAGATTGTATTATTCCGCATTAAAGATATTAGCTCTAGTTGTTTGTGTGACATAGAAATATTAGGTAGAATTGTTGGTTAGGTGGCTTGCAACACACTATTAGGCTAGCGCAAAAAGCTTCGCCATTTGTTATACTAATAGTGTTTGCCTAAGTAATTTTGTAGATTTTTAATTAGGCTATTCACCCCCCCTCTAGCCAATTTGGACCTTTCACCAACTATCTGCATGTGGTCCTCAATCAAGCTGCAAGCCAGTGGCTCCTGAGCCTACCTTCCGACTCCATCGACAGTTGGTCCGACTTGAAAAAGGCGTTCATATCCAACTTCAAAGCTACCTGCCAACAGCCTGCTAACAAATATGATCTAGAGCATGTCAAAGACCGCCCTGGTCAACTATTGCGAGATTACATTCACCGATTCTCCGACGCCCGCATTCGGGTAGCTAACGTCACGGACGATGAGTCCATCTCGGCTTTTATTAGAGGATTACACCATCATGAAGGGCTGAGGAACAAGCTGCTACGTAAAGATCCACGGACAGTTGAGGAACTCCTTAACATAGCCCAGAGCTGGGCCCGAGCAGAAGAATATAATACTCAGCTCGCGGATGACCGCCGGGAATCGAGGCCCCGGCACGACGACCGCCAACGCAATGACTATCGTGGCGACCGACACGACGAAGCCTACGATGACTGTCGTGAAAGGTTTAGGGATAACTGCCGCCCTAACCGAAGGTATGACAACCGTGATGAGAGGAGAAGACAACCAAATCCTGGCCGAGCACCGGGTAATGAGGTTAATAACACCAAGGCAGGAGGCAAGCGCAATTATGACTCGGCCTACTCCAAAATCCTGAAGCAGGACTGTCCGGCGCACCCCGGCGTAGAACATACGATGGAGGAATGTAGAGGGTTTAAAGCCATATTCCGCAATGGCTCGAAGAAACAACACCCCGATACCGAGGACGGACCCCTGACCCGACGTGAGGGAAAGGGCTCTCAAGAAGATAACGAGGATGACCAGGATCCAGGAAGAAACCCGAAGCATGGTGGCTTCAGAGAAGCCGAGAAGTCCGTATGCACCATATTCGGCGGCAAAGCAATCTTAGCTGACAAGAGAATCCACAAGCTAATGGAGCGAGCAGTCTACTCCGTCGACCGAGTTGACGAAAGAATCTCAGACCCCCACTATTTAGCCTGGTCTCATCAAGAAATTTCGTTCAGCAGAGCTGATCAATGGGCCAGGGTCCCTGAACCTGGTCGCTTCCCACTTGTTGTTGACCCGACCATCGATGGAGTACGATTTGAGAAGGTGCTTGTCGACGGTGGCAGTGCCCTCGACATATTGTTCAAGCATGCGTTACCAGAGCTCAGCATTGCGATAGGTGACCTGGAACCATACGATGCCCCTTTCTGGGGGATCCTACCATCCTAGGCCTCTCAGCCTTTGGGTCAAGTCACCTAGCCAGTCCAGTTCGGTACGAAGGAGCGCCATCGCATCTGCTACATCAACTTCATCGTGGCAGACTTTGAAGGATCTTACCACGCTCTGTTGGGCCGTCCCGCCCTTACTAAGTTCATGGCGATTCCACACTACACCTACCTCCTGCCAAAAATGCCATCTAAGAACGACGTTTTAAGCATTAGGGGAAGCATCTCTATGGCATATGAGTGCGAAAAGGAAAGCTTTGCAACTGCTCAAGCCCACGACCTATCAATCCGCATGGAGGAGACCCACGTGGATGCGGTAAGGGTGGCTCCAAAGGAGCAGTCTATTCCAGTCAAGGAAGCTAAATGTGCTGCGACTAGGATCAAGGACTTCAAGGAGGCTGAACTAGTCGAAGGCGATTCCAGCAAGATGGCGTGCATCGGGATCGACCTCGACCCCAAATAGGAAAGCGCGCTCGTCAGCTTTCTGAGGGAAAACGTAAGCGTCTTCGCGTGGAAACCCGTGGACATGCCCGATGTACCTCGGGAGCTGGTCGAGCACTCCTTGGACGTTTTGAAGACCGCCAAACCAATCAAGCAGAAGCTACAACGGTTCACTCATGACAAAAAGGAGGCCATTAGGGTAGAAATCACCTGGCTCTTAGCTGCCGGTTTTATAAAAGAAGTGTATCACCCGGAGTGGCTTGCCAACCCAGTTTTAGTTCAAAAGAAGAATAAAGAATGGAGAATGTGCATTGATTATACCGATCTTAACAAACACTGCCCTAAAGACTCCTTTGCCCTACCCCGCATCGACGAACTTGTCGATTCTACCGCCGGATGTGAGCTCCTGTCTTTCCTCGATTGTTACTCCGGATATCACCAAATTTCTCTGAGAGAAGAAGATCAGCCCAAAACATCGTTTATCACACCCTTTGGCACATATTGCTACACAGCGATGTCTTTTGGTCTTAAAAATACAGGGGCCACATACCAAAGGGCGATCCAAAAATGCTTAGATGACGAAATCCGAGCAGAGCTCGTAGCAGCTTACGTCGATGATATTGTTGTAAAGACAAAATCGGCCCATACACTGGTAGAAGACCTAAGCGCCACTTTTGCAGCCCTAAATAAGTTCTGATGGAAACTTAACCCTAAAAAATGTACTTTTGGGGTTCCTTCTGGCATCTTGCTAGGCAACATAGTAAGTAAAGATGGCCTTAGGCCAAACCCGGAAAAAATACAGGCCGTTCTAAAGATGAAGCCTCCTAAAAGCGTAAAAGATGTCCAGAAGTTAACCGGCTGTATGGCGGCCCTAAGTCGTTACATCTCACGGCTCAGAGAAAAGGCCTTCCGTTCTTTAGGCTGCTCAAAGCTTCCGAAAATTTTGAGTGGTCCGAGGACGCTGAAGTTGCTTTCCAAGAACTTAAGCAGCTCTTAACAACACCACCCTTGCTAGCCGCACCAAGGGATGGTGAGACCCTGCTTATTTACATAGCGGCTACTGATCGGGTTGTAAGTACCGTCGTGGTCGTGGAACGAGAAGAAGAAGGACACGCCTACAAGGTACAGCGTCCGGTCTATTACATCAGCAAAGTGCTCAACGACTCTAAATCAAGGTACCCTCAGGTACAAAAACTGCTATATGCAATACTAATCACATCTCGTAAATTGAGGCATTATTTTGACTATTATTCCATTGCGGTGGTTACTGAGTACCCACTAGGAGACATTTTGCGCAACAAGGACGCAAATGGTCATATAATCAAATGGGCGCTGGAACTAGCCTCCCTTTCTCTTGAATTGCACAGTTGTACGTCCATTAAATCCCAAGCGCTCGTCGATTTTGTTGTCGAATGGACTGATATGACTACCCCTGTACCTCCGACCAGCAGCGAGCACTGGATAATGTACTTCGATGGGTCATTGAATCTTGAAGGGACAGGGGCTGGAATTCATTTTGCATCGCCTTCTGGAGATAGGCTGAGCTATGTCCTCCGGATCCATTTCAGAGCATCCAATAATGCAGCCAAATATGAGGCTTGCCTACACGGCCTTCTGATCGCAGTTGAGCTGGGAGTCAAAAGGCTAGAAGTTTTTGGCGATTCCGCTCTAGTCATAAACCAAGTCAACAAGGACTGGGATGCCACCAGCGAAAAGATGAACGCTTACGTCGCCGAGATAAGAAAACTCAAGGGAAAATTTTATGGTCTACAATTTTAGCATGTGGTACAGGCAGACAATCAAGCAGCTGATGCTCTCTCCAAACTAGGTTCATCCAGGTCCCAGATCCCTCACGGCATTTTTGTCCAGGACCTAGTCAGGCCATCCATTGAGCAAGAAATAGTCGGGGCTGCCGACCAGCCACCGACTGACCAGACCATTGCTTCCGTCCAGCTAACAGGCGATGATTGGGGAGAACAGTTTATAAGATATCTCACTAGTGCGGACGTCCCTCAAGATAAGATTGAAGTAGAGCGCCTCATTCGGCGCAGCAAGCAGTACATCTTAGTAGATGGAAAGCTTATGCGCAAGAACTCAAAAGAAGAATTGCTCCTAAAGTGTGTTTCTCAAGAAGAAGGCATTCAAATCCTAGCAGACATTCATGCCGGCATATGCGGCAACCATGCTGCCTCCCGAACCCTGGTAGGGAAAGCATTCCGAGCAGGTTTCTATTGGCCCTCTGCCGTCGCAGACGTAGAGAAGCTGGTCAAGTATTGCGAAGGGTGCCAGTTTTTCGCTAAACAAATTCATGTTCCAGCACATGATCTTCAGGCCATACCAACCTCTTGGCCCTTCTCGTGCTGGGGTCTCGACATGATTGGGCCATTCAAAACAGCACCAGGAGGGTTCAGGTACATCTACGTTATAATCGACAAGTTCTCCAAGTGGATTGAGTACATGCCGCTGGTCAAACCCACAGCCCAAAGGGCAGCTGAGCTGCTAAACGATATCATTCATCGATTTGGCCTACCCAATTGTATAATCACCGACCTCGGCTCCACTTTCACCGGCTCGGACTTCTAGGATTTTTGCGATGAAAGAAGCATAATTGTCAAATATGTTTCTGTCGCTCACCCAAGAGCCAACGGACAGGTGGAGCGAGTAAACGGTATGATACTTGATGCATTAAAGAAAAGGTTGCACAGGGCAAACGACCAGGATCAAAAAGCTGGTCGATGGTTGAAGGAACTACCAGCAGTAGTTTGGGGCCTCCGAATGCAACCTAGCAGAAACACAGGCGTCTCTCCATATTACATGGTGTTTGGCGCAGAAGCAGTCTTGCCAGCAGATATAGCATTTAGATCGCCCAGAGTGGAGCAGTACAACCAGGACAAGTCCGACCAGGCCAGAGAACTAGAAGTCAACTGCATCGAGGAACGAAGGTTGGATTCATGCATCAGAACTACAAAATATGTCGAGGGGCTACGAAGATACTTCAACCGAAACGTCAAAGAAAGATTCTTCGCCGTAGGAGATCTGGTTCTGAGGCGAATTCAAGATACTGCCGGATTGCACAAACTTTCATCTCATTGGGAAGGCCCCTATGTCGTCAAACAAGTCACGAGACCGACCTCCTACAGGCTTGCCGACCTAAATGGGACTGATGTCCCTAACTCCTGGCATATCGACCAGCTTCGACGCTTTTATGCATAATTACATGGGGATAAAAAGATATGTACTCAACTCTGTACTTCCATAACATATTATGAATAAAATGTTGTCTTTTCACCCAGACTTTTTCATACGCTAACTTAGCAAGCAAAAAAGATTCGAACATACAAAGTTACATCCATAACGATTAAATCATTTACAACAACTAATTCCATACTTTCATGGTCCTATGGAGCGCTGGGCTCCCCAGGCTCCTCGAACAGGTCTAGGTCCTTAACAAGAGCAATGGCCATCTCCCGAGATCCTTCATTCAGCTCCGATGCTTGGGTTTCCGAAGTGTTCCGGGGAAAGCCACCTTCCAGTCTCTTCACGTCAATCCCTGGATAATGAGCTCGCGCAATAGCCAGGACATAGGCGCCAACCTGCTCACCAGCATCAGTCACAAATTTCTTCATGGCCGCCCACGATCCAGCACATTGCTCCAGCATGCCATCTGGTCAGGGTAGGTGGCTTCCAGCCCCGTACACGACATTAGCACCGGAGTGATCCCTCGCACCATGGCATGGCATCGCCCCTCCCAGGTCTTCAAATCTTGGCAAACCATTGCAATTTGGTTTTGCCAAGAACGGCGTCGCTCTACAACAAATCAACAACAGTAATAAGTCATGTCTAACCAAAAAGAAATATGTACTGAAGTAAAAAGACTCAGCAGCAACCTTCCAGCTCCTTCTCCAGCTCATCCGCTTGTGACTTCTCCCTGGCAGCTGCAGCCTCACTATCCTGTGCCTTGAGCTTCTCTACGGCAACCTGCGAGGCAAGCTCTGTCTCCAACAAGACTTGTTAAATGCAAGTCATAGACAAAAGAGAAGGGAGAGGGTTTTTTGGGTTTTTACCCTCGTTTTCACGACGAAGCTGTGCAAGCTCGGACGCCTGCTTCTCTGCAGCTTCACGCAGCCCGACCTCGGTTTGCCGAGCATTATCAAGGTCTGCTTGGTACCGCGAGCATGCTTCTTCAAGCTTCTCCTTGGCATCGAGCAAAGGCCCGACGGATTCGAAGCATTTGCGGCACTCCTCCGACAAATCCGATATCCCCTGCAAGTCCATACAAGTACTTGACGCTTAAATTCGCGTGGATCATCTTCACAAGCATCGAATGTTTTGGAGAATCACTTGCGCATATTTGTGGAGTTGACTAAGCATTCGGTCAAAGTTCTTCATAGGACGGTTGTCGGTGTTCTCTTCATGGAACACCCATTCGCCAGCTCGCTGGCGCGCCACCCTGATTATCCGCTCCGGAGACCTAGGCGGATGAAGAATCTCGACAACATCATCTTCGGGGGCCTCGGGCACTCCTTCACCCCCCACGGGGTCTGAAGCTCGGCCAACTGCGCCTCGCGCGTTTACCTCCGGAGGGGGAAGCGGGGCATCCGGGGGCGCTTGTGCAGAGTCAGACGGCTCCCGACCACCCTGCGACCCTAAGTCGGGGGACCCCCTGCTACTCGACCTAGTCTCCCGACCGCTAGGCGTTGACGGTGGCCTATCACCTCCTCCACCTAACGCCCCGCCCTTGGGTGGTTCCTCCCGTGGCTGCTCGGATTCCATGCCTTGGGCACTGGTCGGCTCGGGGGCCATGTTATCGCCCGCAGCTTCAACCTCTGGTACAGGATCGCTATAATAGGAAGAAGCGAAAGAAGTCAAGAACACGCAGATAGCCACAAACTTGTGACAACGCTAGCAGGATACTTACAGATCGCTGACCCGAAGACCACCCGTCAGCTTCAGTCCCCTCGGCTTTTGCGAGGACTGAGCATCCCTCGATGGCTCCTCAACACGGATGCGTTTGGATATCGGCGGTTCTTCATCGTGCGAATGGAGTCGGTGGTATTGGAGGCCGCCCCGCCCGGAATCTTTACGGGACCCTCAGCTCACGTCGATGTCCTTGTGGCTGCCCTCCGACCAGAAGCCACACGCTTACCCGCAGCACCCGCAGCTGATGGGTTCATCGCGTCTGCAACCCCCTTGTCCTTTCTCGTCGTCTCAGTCGCTGATTCATCAGGTCGGGGGCGTGGTGGACGGCTGGTCGGAGAACCCTTGTCCACACCTTCCGGCCACTCGATCGTCGACACGCTCGAGACATACACAACAGAGCGATCCTACGAAACAACCACGATAAGCGTCACCAAACTGTGACAGGATATAATCAGCAAAGCAAATTGGGAAGTGTAAGTGCATTCGCCCCCAATGTGGGTTTTGGCTAATTAATGACAATCAACTTTGGGACTAACCGGTTTATAAAAGCATGAATGTAGGTGTTAGTCCTTAGAAAGATTTGAAATGATGAAATCTCGTGAACAAAGCACGATGGATACATTTGGACATAATGATGCCTAGCTCAAGTGGTAGTTTAAAATTTCTATTTTAAACTTGAGTTATAGGTAAGCCGAACTATCAAGAGGGTCACAAATTCTATTGGCTAGATGTGGAGAAAAGTGCTCATTTCATCTAACTTAGTCCGGCTTAACCTCGGTACCACCAACCTCAGAGGTACCGACCTAGGCCTGGTGGTTGTCAAGTTTTCAGGGCTCTCTGGACTGACTGGATTTTGACTTGGCGGTGGTACCACCATTACCTCGGTACCACTGACCTCGGAGGTACCGACCTTCGGGCGGTAGTTTCTGAGGGACCGAGTCCCTTTGTGAGATGCTCTCTGTTCGAGCCAAGATTGGCCTGGCGGTAGTACCGCCATTACCTCGGTACTACCGCCCACGGTGGTACCGACCTGAAGTCGGTGGCTGACAGTTTGACCAGATCTGGATCTGTGCGACAATTATGACCTGGTCGGTGGTACCGACCATGGGTGGTCGGTGGTACCGACCAGCCTCGGGATTGAGGGAGTATAAATGCCCTCTCTCTTCACTTTTTCACGTACACCCACTCATTCCACTCACTTATTGCTCACCTAACTTCAGACAAACTCTCTCAAGCATTGACTCCTCCCCTCTCTCTCCCCCTTTGCTCCTAGATTCACTCTCTTGCAAAGATTGAGCTAGGGACGTGAGATTAGAGAGCGGGAAGCATCGATCTCCGACTTGAGCACTTGGTTTCTATCTAGCCGGCTTGGTTTGTGTCTATTACTCTTGAGCTCTTTGAGCTCTAGCTGGTTAGGTGTTCTTCGTGGTAGCCCGTGTTGCTCATTTGTGAGGGCTCCCCGAAGTGTTTGTATTTCCTTTGTGATTTCTAGTGGAGAAACTCTTGTAGCCTTTGTGGTTGCTTGAGTGAGGCAAGGAGGTGAAATAGACTCCGACCTTTGTGGTCAACCTCAACAACGAGGTCGTAGGCACTCCTTAGTGGATTGGCCGAACCTCGGGATAAATCACGTGTCCCGTGTGCTTGTTGTTGTCTCTACTTTGTTTATTACGCTTGTTATTGTGTTCTTCGTGTTCTTCCTCTCCCTATCTCTCTCTTAGGTTGGGAAGACTCGATCTACATCAAGGAAAGCGACAAAGGCTTGGTGAGAGTAGATTTACTATCTAGCATACTTAGGAAAGTGGGGTAGAATCTTGTATTATCTTCGTAGCTTACATTCATTGGATTTGTAGTTCCTTTTAGGACTCCGGTTTCGCCGTTTGTTTGTATCGGTAGTACCGGTGTCTCACACCGGTAGTACCTACCCAAACAAACCGGCCTCTCCGGTTGTTATCTAACCACATCTTTTAGTTTGTAAAGTTTCAGTTTGTCAAAAATCACCTATTCACCACCCCTCTAGGCTGATTTGATCCTTTCAATTGGTATCAGAGCCTAACCCTTGTGTTAGCGCTTCACCGCGTAAGGGAGAATCATGTCTACCATAAGTCAGGAACAGATGGATGAGATTATCAAGAAGGTTACTGCTCAGGTAATCGAAGATCAAGAAAAGAAGCATGAAGATGAGATGAAGAGGATGAAGGATGAGATGGAGAGTTTGAAGCGGGCCTTTGAAAGCAAAGGCGAATCATCCGGAACCGGTGGTAATCCACCACCCATTGAAGACAAGAAGAAGGATGATGAAGAGAAAGGCAACAAAGATGAGTTCACTAGAGTGCCATTTGACTATGCCAATATGGGCAAAGTCATTCAACTGCCTAGCGTCAATCTAGGCAAACCACCTGCCTTTGATGGAATCAACTACAATGATTGGGCTTGTTGACACTCCTTAATGGATTCACTCTAAGAATGAGTCACATAAAATAATAAACTAGTGAAAGCACGAAAGAGTGTACGGGACACTATTAACTCCACTTAACGTCAAGTTGTCATCCCCAACATGAAGCTTGTAATGTAATTATATCAGAGCACTGGATTAAAGAGATAGATATTTACCCGCAAGCGCACAGATAAACATACCCATTGTAGAGCATTTCACCCAAGCTAGTCTCAGGTATCGTTATTTATATTTAGCCTAGAGACTAATCAATTCAAGGTATGATAGCATTGAAAGAACTTAACAACATCTATCATGGCACACACTGATAATGAGATTGATAACACACTAACTACTATGAACAGGAAACAGGTACAGAGTAAATAATATGGTAAATAATTGATAAAGGATAACAGAGATCAGATCAATCAAGGATAAACTTAGAACAGTACTGCCTAGCAAGATGATGATTAGAATAGGTATAAACAAGGAACATTCCTAAGTTATTCTAGTTACAAGTCATAGCATACATTGATTAGTGCAATTTACTTGGCAATCATTGGCTAGGTCACATCATATTTATAATCAAGAGGCAACTCCATAGCTAAGGTGTTAAGCTTAATAACCCTTAAACCATGAGTTAACTGAGCCATACCGAACACTATATTCGGGAGGTGGAATACAGAGGACTCAACAGGTCTGTCACACCTGCGATCTACCACTCTATCCGGAACATAGGATGTATTCGCAGATAAATAATGTATAGGCACCACGCCTACACAGCATTCATCATCCACCCATTGTACTTTAAGATGAGCGCTATACGAACATGAGTATAAACATAAAGATGAACTATCTATGCCAAATATATAATCAAAGCAAACTATAAGTATTATAACTAAGAATATAATCATTGATGTCTTAATCATATCAATTGTATTGCTATCTAGAACACAATAATGAACAATAAAGTGAATTAGATCATCGATAAGAACTAAAGTACGAACTAGAACATGAACTAGAACAAGATTATGAACTAGATGATGAACTAGACGATGAACAAGAACTAGATGATGAACTAGAACATAAACATTGAAGAACAATGATGAACTAGAAGAGCAGTTATGAAATAGATCCATAATGTTAATACAAGAGAGAAGATCTTGGGTTTACCGAGCCTTCTCGTGACTAGATCAAGAATCCAAGCGAAGCTTGCCTCCTCTAATCCTATTCTATCTACTATTCTAGGTGGATGAAGTTCTAAAGCCTCCGATTGATCTCCTTCTGGTTGGTCTAACCCTAATTGCCTGATTGCTCCGTTGCTTGATTGCTGGATTCCCTGGAGAGGGGGGTCAGGGGTCTGTTTATATAGCCCTGGGCGATGAATCATGGCCCTTGGATCAAACCGACTTGGGGTACGATCGAGATGCATCCTGGGAGTCGGTTGAGGTAGCTTGCAGAGGACGGAACCGCGGGGCTTCCGTGGGGGACCGGTCGGTCTCCTGGTGGGACCGGTTGGTCCCACCAGTCAGCCTCTGGTGGTAATCTTCATCGTGGTGTATTCTTGCGTCCCCTGGAGTCTTCTAGAAGTATCCTGACGTGGCGAATGCGTTATCTCCCGTCGGTTTCCTTCTATGGGAAGCTATTGCTGCTGATTTTCTGGTTTAGTCCCTGCAGAATCATAACTCACCAAAACTCATGGAATATTGTCAGTTGAAACCCTAAATCTTTGTTGGTGATCATATTCTTGCCCTTTTCATATTTATTTATCTCTTAATTATGATAGTTAACCAGTGTCAACAGGCACACAAGATGAAGCTACACCTTCTTGCCGCAAGAGTTTGGGAGATCGTTGAAAATGAACAAAGTCATGTTAGAGGTCAAGAGTACACCGACAATGATGTAATTGAGTTTCAACAAAATGTTCAAGCCGCATCATTGATCCTATCATGCCTCAAGCCCGAAGAAAGCAACAAGGTACATGGAATGGAGAGTGCCAAGCTGATTTGGGATACTCTCAGGATATCATATGAGGGTGATGCAAGTGTGAGGAAGTGCAACATAGAGCTTCTTCATGGAAAGATTGAGAACTTCGCTATTCGGAGTGGCGAGACCACTCAACAAATGTTTGATAGATTCATGACCTTGATCAACAAGATTAGAGCTCTTGGAGACAAGAAGTGGGATGACAACTCAGCTGCAAGGAAGCTATTGAGAGCATATAGAAAGAAGAACAAGAACCTTGCGTCAATCATCATGGAGAGACCTAACTATAAGAGCATGGGATGTCATGAGATGCTTGCCAAGATAAAACATCATGAAGTCTTGGATGATGAAGATATAGAAGAATGAGAAGCAAGCAACAAGAAGGTAGTGGCTGTAACACCTCTGGTGTTTAATAAGTAATTAACCTGACATGTCATCATCATTAGTCTTTAATCATCCTTGCCATGCATTTTTGTTTGCCTTTTTCTTGTTTTGCTTTGTTGACCAAAGTTCAAGATTCAAAAATAGAATTTAAATTCCTTTTGAAAAACCCTGAATTCCAAACCCTGGATTTTATCCCTCTTTTTCTAATTCAAAAATTATTCAAAATTTGGAGTTGGTCCAAAAAGCAAAGTTGTAGATCTTGCCAAGAGGAACAACTTTGGTATTTTCAGACTTTCAAGTTTCAATATAAAATCAAAAGTAATTTTGAATTTATTAAAATCCCAAAACTATCCCCTTTTCAAATTTCAAATACAGTTCAAAAACTATTTGGATTTTGAAAATGTTCATTTTGACAAAGTTGTAGGTCTCCTTTTTCTGCGCAACTTTGGTGTTTTGAGTTTTTGTTGCTCAGTTCAAATTTTGGTTGCTTTTTGCTAAGTACAGAATTCAGTTCTAAGTCAAACCCTAGACCCTACTCCTGTTCATCTTCAACCTACAGCTAGGGGGGCCCCGGCCATAGGCCACCCCGCCGGCGCTGCGCACGCCACGCGTTTGGCTGCCGCTCGCCTGCTCCCGACCTGCCGCCTGTGGCCGCGTAATCATTCCGCCCCCGCACGCGAGCGCTGACCTCCTTTCCCGTCCCCCACAGTGCCCAGCAAGCCGGCGCCGCGTGTTCAACGACGGCGAGCTTACGCCCGGCCCCTGCACGCACGCCCGTCCTTTCCGCCAGTGTGCAATCGATTGCGCACGCTTCGGCCAAGCTTATCCGCCTGCACGCGACGCTCATCCGCCCCCGCGCACGGCTATAAAAGGAACTGCCGCTGGCCAAAGTTCCTCATCACCTCCGCCACCGTCGCCAGGTCAGTCCAGAGCCTCCGCCGCTCAACCACCTAGCCCAGAAGCTCCGCCTTGAGCTCGTGAAGCTTCCCAGCTCCTCAATTTCACCCCTCCGTCCCTCCTCTTGCCGGCGCAGGTGCTCCGTCCCCAACTCCGGCGTACGACCCCGCCTCGGTCAAGAGAGAGATTCGTCGCCGTGGGTTTTCTTCTCATCCACCCGACCCCTGCTTCATCTTCCTTGTTTCCTTGCGCTCCTAACCGCTCCTCGGCGATCTCTTTTGGTGTACAGAGCCGCCGGCACGCCGCTCGCCGCCGAGAGAGCTCCGCCGAAGCGCCGCCAACATCGAGTTCCCTCCCTCGACCCATGTTCAGCCTCGCTGAGCCCTGCCTCCGACCCATGGTGAGCACCCGAAGCCTCCCCCGGTCTCTGTTTTTCCCGCACACGTTCACTGTCTAGCTCGAGCCCGGCCTCGAGCGCGCGTTCACTGTTAACTCGAGGCAGGCCTCGAGCACACGTTTCCTGTCTCGCTCGAGCCAGGCCTCGAGCGAACACACACACCCTCACCGTCTCGCTCGAGCCAGGCCTCGAGCGGACTCACGCACCCACACCGCTTCGCTCGAGCCAGGCCTCGAGCAAGCACTCACTCACTGTCTCGCTCGAGCCAGGCCTCGAGCAGACACACACCCACCGCTTAGCCGAGCCAAGCCTCGACAAGCGCACAACCCTCCGCTTCGCCCGAGCCTCTGAGCCAGGCCTCGGCAAGCACAACCCTCCGCTTCGCCCGAGCCTCTGAGCCAGGCCTCGGCAAGCGCACAATCCTCCGCTTCGCCCGAGCCAAGCCTCGAGCGAACCTGCGTTCCCGTCTCGCCCGAGCCTTCCCGCCAAGCCTCGGACGAACGAGCGCTTTCTGTCTCGCCCGAGCCTCCAAGCCAGACCTCGAGCGGACGATCATTTCCGATTCGCCCGAGCTCTCCGCGTCGGTCTCGAGCGTCTTTGAGTCTGTTCCCGAAGTTTCTTACGCGTTGATAGTTGCTTCTTTGAGTCTGTGGTTTTGCCTTGTGTCGTTTTGTGCATGTCAGCATCCTCATTTGCATACATCATTGCATACGTATAGTGACCGACGGAGAAGGCATCAAGACGAAGCAGCTGCTGGCGAACCAAGCCCCGAAGCGACTCCAAGCTCCGGCACCTACAGTCCGACCTCGAGCCTGCTCTCTTTAAGGCAAGCCCCGGTGCATTTAACCCTTCCTTGGATTTATAAAATGTTTTCCTTAAATACTTTTGAGTTAAACTACTGCATTAGGTTATAGGAGTTATGTGATAACCTATTACCTGCATTATTTACCTCCACCAAAAGATCCACCTGCCCTGTTTTAAAAACTATTTGCAAAATGCTTAGTGATGCTATACAATAGATTTGCAAAAATGCCAATTTCAAAAGTGTGATCACTTGAAGAATATTTATGGGAATTTGGCTTTACTTCCCGACTGTTGGCTAGGTATCTGATCCGTACCTAGTCGATGGCGAGAAGAGGTTGTCCACGCGTACGGTGCCGTCATGTTGTAGTCCGGGACTCAACAGTTGACACTGACCGGGACAGGGTTGAAAAACCGGCAGGACCTGTACTCTTGGGTTAGAGTCCCGAGGTGCTTGTCGCTGGCGGAAAAATGTAGGGACCATCCGTATGGGGGCCTGCTGGCCAAGACTTGCAACTATTCACATACTACGGAAAGCTCTGGCTCCGAGAAATCCTTTATTGGACCGACAACCGCGCACTGGGAGTGGAGAGATGGCGGAAGTAGCATGTACCCACGTGGTCGTCGTACCTGGATAGGAGTGGTGTACTGTACTTCCGGGTGGCGTAGGACCGGGCCCAATCTTGGAGGAATCGTGGAAGACGAGTTGGCATATGCAAGCTTAGGTGCTACATATGCAGTGTGGATAGGGATCCTCAGCTGAGTATTATTTATCCGGATTAACGTTGCTCCTCGGTTATGGAGACTTGGTCACTGACTGTCAACGGAGAGTGGTTCTCAACTAGGTATGTTTTGAAATGTAAAATGAATCATGAACAATGAAGAATTGAGGAATACTTGAATCTTTCCAAAAATAAAACAAGTTTTACAAAATGCTTTTCTGCAAAATACTTGATCTTGTTCAAGCCTTACCTAAGCCTTTCATTCCTGAGTCTTCTCCCTTTTTCTTTAGTCGGGTAAGTCTTGTTGAGTACCCCAGTACTCAGGGTTTGTTAACCCCCTGTTGCAGGTTTCTAATAGGTGGCGTTGATCATGATCATGTCAGTGGGCTTGACGTGATCTGGTTGTTCCTCTTCTCCAACTTAGGTACTCCGCCTAAGTGTGGTTCTGTAATACTATTCTGCTTCCGCAATACCAGTTATATTTTTGTAAAAAGTAACATCTTCATAATTTGTAAAGTTTATCTATCTTGCTTCCGCACTCCGATGGTATTTTTGTATCAACTGTTGTAATGTTGTGATTATTCCAACCTTCATGATGATGGTCCTGTGGTTCGTGGATAATTCGGGGTCCTCGCGGGGACACCCGACAGATCTTTCCAGTAATGTGTTTCATTTGCACAGTCATTGGGCTCCTTATGACGATGACGTGTGCAGGTGGGCCATATTATTGGGAGGTTCTGCCACAGTGGCACTCAAGGCTAACCAAGAAGAAGGAAGCAAGGCTCGAAATGACTCATCAAGTGAAGGAAGTGATGATTCCAATGATGAGTTGGCACTTCTTGTGAGGAACTTTAGAAAATTCATGAGGAAGAAGATGCACAAGAAGGGCAAAGGTGGATACTTCAAGAAGTCCAAGAAAAGGAATTACTATGAGTGTGGTGCGGATGATCACTTCATTGCCAATTGTCCACAAAAGAAGATCAAGAACAAGTATAGCAAGAGTGATGACAAGAAGCAAAGAAGAAGAAGAGGCAGTGAAGCTCATCTTGGTGAGGAATGGTTCTCGGATGATGACTCAAGTGATGAAGAGAAGAGCAAGAGCAAGGAGAAGGAGAAGGGAGCGGCCAACATTGCCATACACAAGACCTCTTCTCCAAGCCTCTTCTCCAACATGGCTACTTCGACAACTTCATCATGCTTGTTCGAGAACCTCTCTGACGACGAGGATGACTTCACTCATTCTTTCTTCATGTCAAGAATGAGAAGGTATTATCCAACTCTCCTACTTGTTCTAGTGATGAATGTAGTGATGATGATATGGATGAATTTGAGCTTAGCGTAATTAGAAAATTTGGTAAGAAAGGTGGACCTAAAATAATAAAATTGCTTACTAAATTAGAGAGTCGGGGTGAGAGTCTTGCTTTGCAAGGGGACTTGATCTCTCAAGAGAGAGAAAAGAACCTTGCATTGGAAGCCTCTCTTGCCGAGGAGAAGTTGAAGGTTGAGAAATTGACCGTGGAACTATCTTTAGCCAATGACTCTAACAAGAAGTTGGGTAAGGAGTGTTCCATGAGCAATGACTCAATTGCTAAACTAAAGAATGAAGTTAGCTTGGTTCAAGAAAGCCTCACAAGCTTTCAAGATAAATATCAAACTCTTGAACTAAGCTACAACACTCTTTGGAATAGCACCTCTTCAACCTCTCCTAAGGATTCCGACGGCTCTAATGCCTCAACTAGTAATGGTTGCAAAAGATGCTATAAGCTTGATGTAAATGCTTGTGCAACTAACCTTGTTGAGCTAGAGAAGAAAGATAAGGAGATTCATAGGTTGAACATGATCTTGAGGAATGGTTGCAAGTGTAAGGTGCAACAACCAAAGGACATCCTCAAGACCGCAAGACATCCATCCATCAAGGAAGGGATTGGCTACAATAGGTACAATGGTAAGGCCAATGGAAGGAAGATGGTCAATGGAGTACCCTTTGTTAACTTTAACAAAGGGGTTCCTCTCTTTGACCTAATGAACAAGGCCAACAAGATTGCCAATCCAAAGGCTCCACTTGCTAATGGTAAGATCAACAAGGAAAAGCAAGTGGAGGCCCCCAAGCAACAAATGCCTATTTCAAGAAGCTATACATGTGATTACTTGTGTTGTTGGGGGGATGATGGCAAGATAGTAGTCAAGTATGTTGGTGCACTCAAGAAGAGAGAGATCATGAGAAATGTTTGGGTGCCCAAAGCTTATGTGACTAACCCCCTAGGACCCAATCTCATTTGGGTACCTAAATCAAGAACATAATCTTGTTTTGTAGGAATATGCCTCTGGTGGATCAAGTTGGGTGTTGGATAGTGGATGCACCAATCATATGACCGGGGCAAAAAGAAATGTTCACCTCCTTCCAACCAAGCAACGACTCATGCAACAACATTGTGTTTGGTGACAATGGTAAAGGAGAGGTGCTTGGTTTGGGTAAAATTGCTATCTCAACTAACAATTCCATATCAAATGTTTTACTTGTGCATTCGTTGAGTTACAATTTGTTATCCGTTTCTCAACTTTGTGAAATGAGTTACGATTGTCTCTTTACGGATAAGGGTGTGACCGTCTCTAGAAGAAGGGATTCCTCTATTGCATTTAAAGGAGTGTTAAAGGGAAAGCTTTATCTAGTTGACTTCTCAACTAGTAAAGTGGAACCTAAGACATGCCTAATGGCAAAATATAGCATGGGTTGGCTTTGGCATCGCCGGCTAGCTCATGTTGGGATGACGAACTTGGCCCAACTTCAAAGAGAAGGACACATCCTTGGACTAACTAATGTCTCTTTTGAGAAAGATAGGATTTGCAGTGCATGCCAAGCCGGAAAGCAAGTTGGAGCAAAGCATCCAATCAAGAACATTGTGTCAACTACAAGACCGTTGGAGCTATTGCACATGGACCTCATCGGACCTGTTGCTTACCAAAGCATCGGTGGTAACAAATACAGTTTCGTTATTGTTGATGACTATTCTCGCTTCACTTGGGTGTTCTTTTTAGCAGATAAAAGTGAAACGCAAGGCATTTTCAAGAAGTTTGCTAGAAGAGCACAAAATGAGTTTGACATCAAGATCAAGAAAGTGAGGAGTGACAATAGGACCGAGTTTAGGAACACCAACATAGAAGAGTATCCTGATGATGAAGGGATCAAGCATGAGTTCTCCGTTCCATATACCCCACAACAAAATGGGGTTGTGGAAAGGAAGAATAGAACTCTTGTTGAAGCCGCAAGATCTATGTTGGATGAGTACAAGACTTCCCATGGCTTTTGGGCGGAGGCGATGAACACGGCGTGTCATGCAATCAACCGCCTCTACCTTCACAAGCTAAGGGGGAAGACGCCTTATGAGCTCCTAACCAGTAACAAACCGAAGGTGCACTACTTTAGAGTCTTTGGCTGCAAGTGTTTCATACTTAACAAGAGGGCCAAAAGCTCAAAGTTTGCACCTAAGGTACATGAGGGCTTTCTACTTGGTTATGGTACTAACGAACATGGCTACCGTGTATTCAATAATGCCACCGGCACTATTGACTTAATGGTAGACGTGACTTTTGATGAATCTGACGGCTCTCAAAAGGAGCAAGTCAATGATGAGCTTGTAGGTGATGACGTGCCTCCATCCAAAGCTATCAAGAAGCTTGCAACCGGTGATGTGAGGCCCGTTGAAATTCAAGATGAAGAAGATGATCCATCACACACTCCACAAGATTCTCATGTCCATCATGTGCATCCACACGTGCATGATGAAGCTTCCGCAACTCCGAATGGTGGTAGTGTGGATGATGTTCAAGTGATACATCAAGTTGATGATCAAGTACAAGCTCAACATGAAGTTCGACAAGAAGATGGGGACATCAACACACATGATGAAGATGACAAAGATGGTTCCATCCAAAGGAGATCACTTGTGCCACACCCAAGAGTTCATCATACAGTTCAACGGGATCATCCCGTTGACAACATATTGGGGAGCATACGACATGGGGTAACGACACGCTCACGATTAGCAAGTTTTTGTGAACATTACTTGTTTGTCTCCTCTTTGGAACCTCTTAGGGTGGAAGAAGCACTTGATGATCCGGACTGGGTGATGGCTATGCAAGAAGAGCTGAACAACTTCACCAGGAATGAAGTCTGGTCCTTAGTGGAAAGGCCCAAGCAAAATGTGATAGGAACCAAATGGGTCTTCCGCAACAAGCAAGACGAGCATGGCGTGGTAACAAGGAACAAAGCACGGTTGGTGGCTCAAGGTTTCACTCAAATCGAAGGTTTGGATTTTGGGGAAACCTATGCACCTATAGCTAGGCTTGAATCAATTCGCATATTACTTGCCTTTTGTAACACCCTAGGCGTTAAGCAACCCTAAATGCATAACTTGACATCTCATAAGCATAAAGCATCATCATCTCATGTTGCATTCCTTTTTGTAAAGTGTCATTTCATGTGTGCACTTGTAATGCTAAGCTTGAAGTGATGCTTGTTTGACCTGTTTGTGGAGTGTTTAAGTCTCCTAAGTAGTTGAACCTTGATGAGGAGTTAAAATGAAGCTAGGTTGGTGTTGGTCATTTTGGCTAACTAAGCCTTTAACCCTAGTTGCCTTAATAGAGCTCTAGGAGTCCTTGTGTTTGACTAACTAAGACCTTCTTGATAGAAGCTTTGTATGGCTGTGGGCCCTTAACCAAAAGTGTGTAGAATTTAGAGTAGAACAAAAGTTGTTTAAGGCCCAACTAATGAAAATGGGTTTAACAAGGAGTTTTAGGACCCACAAAGCAGAAATGGGGGAGATTATACTTAGAAATTTTTCTAAGTCCCCAACTGACCAAGACAGTTTCATCTAGCCATCTTTGGAGCTTTTTCGGGAGCAATCTAGGCAGAACCAAAGCTTGATCTTGTAATCAAAGTTGTAGCTGGCATGTAGCTCTAAGCAATGGAGCAAGTGGTTTAGCTTTTCATCGAGCAGATTAGGAGATAATCGTGATCAAAGATTGGCCGTCAATCGGCCGGGGCTTAACTGAATCGGGCAATTCAGTTTAAATCGGCCGGTCGTGGCTGACCGCGCGTAGAGCCTGTCCGCCGCGTGGCGCATTTCGGCCGGGGAGGCGACGTCCGCGCGCGGCGTGGCGAGCATAAGCTGCCCGCTTGCCCCCGCTGTCCGAAGCCGCGCCGCTCCTCCCTCCATTCTGTCTCCCTCGCTCTTGCTCTCGTTCGCCGGCGCCCGAGTGGAAAAGGGGAAAGCAGCGGGCGCTGTCGCCGTTCGCCGCCGTCCAGCCACTCTGCCGCAAGCCCAACCACCCAGCCAGCCTCGCTGTCACCTCCCGCATCACTTGCACTAGCCAGCGCTCGCCGAAACCGCCTAGGTAGGTCACAGGGTGAGTTCCCGCCATGGTCGCCATGACCGCCGAGCTCGGTCCGCCATGGTTGGCCCTCCCTCCGTGCAAATCCGTCTGCCTTAGCTCGTGTTTAGGGGTCAGTGAAGCTCGAGGATGAGATAGGGGGTTGTTGACGCAAAACATGACGTCTCGCGTTAGGCACACAACAAGCCGAACGAGGCTGGCTTCAATTGGGTGCCCGGAGCGTTCTGGTTCCGAAAACGTGCCAGTCGGTTTGACCTGAAAACCAACAAGGATAAAAGTGTGAGAATACCTTGGAACATGCTGGGTGAGACCAGATAGTTCCATATGTACGGCTTCAAAAGCCAATCACGACGGCATACAACTATGAAAGCTGTTTGTCGAAATAGGTTTATAAATGTCATTCAGCAAGTATAAGAATAGAGCTCGTAAACATGTTGAATGCCGAACGCATATGTAATAATAAGATAAAAAGGGCAATTCGTAAATATAAATCTATTCAGATAACATATACATAGGCCAATCCAGCTGATCTGCCGCACATCCAGCCTTCATAAACCCATCAGGTATAAACTCAAGCAAAGCTAATCCACCGCATGATACCACTTGCTATAAATCTACACCACTCCTTATAATTAGATTAATCCACCGCATGATACGATCTAATTATAAGAAACTAAAAGCATACGTATATCTGGACAGATCTATTACTCATGTAAGCTTAACCAGAATCGGCAAAACAGCCGAACTGGGGTCCATGAAGAAGAAACATACAAGCAAAGCATGATTAAACTAATCTAAAACCTACACCTGCCGCACGACACCCAGTTCTATCAAAGCCTAAACATGATCGACATGCATGAACCCGCAACATGTAATAATCTAGATTGAAAGTCAATTCGGCCATCGTGATCTTATGATTAGCAAAGCATAAGCGAACTCATGCAACAAGGCCGAACGAGAATCAATCTAGATTGGGCAAAAAGTGTTGTACGAATTAAATAAATAAAACATACGACACTTGATAACTTAATGAATCTATTAGATCTGCCAAATCTAACAGAGCCGATAACTATTTTTACCCATGACTCAATCCGCCGCACGATACAAGGCATAAGCAAAAACTTCCCGTCATAAGCTTAAATCCGCCACACGATACTAAGCTTAACGCACGAGACTACTTGCACCATATCTAAATCCGCCGCACGATACTGGACATGATAGCAAGGTTGCCGGTACTTATGGAGGTCGACGGATCAATGATTCCTCTCGAAGAACTCGACGACACGACTAAGGACTCGAATAGGTGGCGTAGAGGCCGGTTTGTATTGATGTGGTTGTGAACAATTCATACAATGACCGACGATACATATTTATATCCTGTACTAATGGCTACTAATAAGCTACGTACATGACTTGCCAAGTAAATATCTAAATAAAAGGAAATATAAAGATATACGAACTCTAATTTTCCTTATGTAGAATCCTAGTCCATGAAGTTCCCTCCGACTTGTC
Source organism: Coix lacryma-jobi var. lacryma-jobi (assembly GCA_009763385.1). Classification (NCBI taxonomy): domain Eukaryota; kingdom Viridiplantae; phylum Streptophyta; class Magnoliopsida; order Poales; family Poaceae; genus Coix; species Coix lacryma-jobi. The sequence goes on from CM019831.1 coordinate 127,872,431, forward strand.
CGTGAAAAATCCAATACGTGATCAGCCTGGACCTCCTCTTTGAATACGATAACCTTGCTTCTTCTAATTACGGTTGATGCATGCTGGCCTCATCTCCTTCACGTACTTGTAGATAACGTTGATGTGTCCCAACCAAACAAGCCTCCTTTCTTTTCCTTAAATGCATGAACTCCAATCTTCATGTATCTTTATTTCTATATTTTTCTTCATGCACGTATACCATTAAAACCAAAGCAATTAACGAGCACACATGGAGTCCGGCTGATTTCCTTTATTTTTCCCATGCACGTGCAAACCAACTGGACATTATATTTTCTCCTAGAATATAATATTTTCTGGTTAATAATATTTCTCGGTTGACTAAATTTTGGTGTCAACAGGGGTGATAGTTTAGTCAGTTAGGGTTTGGTGCCCGCGGTACGCCATCGTCCGCCGTGTCCGCCATGGCCGGCAGGCTCGGACCGCCGTGGCCAACCCTTCTTTCGAGCTTGTTCGTTTGCCCTAGCGGGAGTTCGTGAGTCGCCTTGGTCCGTCGGAGTTAGTGGTGGTGTCGGTTTGGCCGATTAGGGTTCGGTAGTGCTAGTTCGTCGTCGTCCGCCGCTCGCCATGGTCGCTGGAGTGGCATGGCCGTGGTCGCAGGCACTCGGAGCAGGAACCCTGGCTTCTAAGCCTTGGGCTAGGGTTATGGAGGTCGCCGGAGTAGATCTCGGGAGTCGGATGAGCCCGTCGTGGCCGGAGCCGGCCGGCATAGCTAGGGCCACGCCGCCGTGTCCGCCATAGTCGACGGCGAGCTCGATCCGTGCATATGCTAGGCCAAATAGGGGCACCATCGGGTGCGGAAGGAGAAGGGGAGTCCGCCGGTGGGGTTAGTTTCAACGGAGAGGTCACCGACGGTGAGCTCCGCCGTGGTCAACTCCTCCCCTGTCTCGGTGGGGATGACAGGTGGGGTCCTGTTGACCCGAGGGCCCGTGCGTCAGTGGCTCGGGTCCCGCTTGGCAGTGAGTCTGGGTGCAGCAGTTTGGGTGCGTCTAGCAGTTTAGGTTAGGGTGTTTTTCAGGGTTTTGTTTAAATAGTTTTCAGAAATGTTGAAATTGCTTGTTTAATTCATATCTTGCAATCTGTGAATGCTAAAAAGGTGAAACAAGTTTTGTTGGGTTTGTTGTGATGATTTCCATGCATGAACAATATAATATGCCCAGTTTGTGATAAATTTCTGTGTAGTTATATTTAATTCATGTTTAGGCTAAAATCTTGTTAAATGCCTAGTAAACTGGGTATAGCTCAGAAAAATGTGATTCTTGTTTTGTTAGGTTTGTGTTGAGGAGTAGTTTCTGGGAAAAATGTAAAATGGAGTTACTAGGTGGAGTAATTTGACAGTAGTAATTAAAATGGTTAAATGTTGTTTCCTTGTTTATTTTGTAGTAATTAAAATATGAGGAATATGAACCTGAGAATTTATGGACACTGCTCTTGTGCTAAGAAGTTCAGTGAAAAAATGAGAAATATGATGTTTGACACTTTTTGCTAGGGTGTGTAGTTCAAAGTACCTTTTCATGATAGAATTTGTCTTTTTTATGAAGGATGGAGTCTACGTCCAAATGGGGTGAAATTTGGACAGAGAACTAGATTATGTGTTATTAACTTCTAGTAATTTTTGTAGATTTTTCTGAAGCTGTCTAGGATGGGTTGCTGTTATAGGCTCGTTCAATTAGATTTATTTCAGCAAGTAATTAGAGGGGAGTAAACCCATTAAGTAAACTTTGATGTGGTGACAACATAGCTTAACAAGTTGATTATGGTAGGTTAAGTAGTTGAGTAGCAGTAGATGACATGTGCTTATCTCCTGAGTTATCTTAGTAGATGACATGTGTTTATCTCCTGAGATGCCTCGTTCTATGTTGCATCACCATGCATTCCCCGTGCATTCGTGTTATTTATTCATGTTATGCATCATGCAGGATCGGTAGTGGAGGTTCAGGATCTGCCACCCGAGGAGCAGTGTCAGGAGGAGACGCCAGAAGAGAAGGTCCCAGAAGGAGACGTTGAAGATCTGCCGGAGTGTCGCGATCACCGACCTTCAGACTTTGAGCGAGGCAAGCCCCGGAGCATCTTACTCATACGGTTTGCAGTTATTGTTTACAAAGTTAACCTGATATGCTTGTTGCATTAGGTTATAGGAGTTGAGTGACACCGTTGCTGCATTGATTAATTATCCTTGTCCACCTACAATTATTATCTTAATATCCCTGTTAGTGTAGGCTCGGTTATATGCTTAGCCCTGCTTAGACCGGTAAAAGTCGGGTGATTTCCTGTCCCCCGCACATAGGTGGATACTAAACATGTTTAGCCTGGTGCTAGCATGAAGATAACCATGTGATAATTAATCTGAGACTGGGCGGGATATAGGAGCAGCAGGACATGGGTTCTGTGTGCTAGTAGTCTCTCGTCTGTGTCGATTAGGAACCGACGAAGGCACACCTCAGTCATTTTGAACGCGTCAATCACTTAACAGAGTAGGTCGAAGTACCTCCCGTGAAGCCGAGTAAGGTTTTTCGAGCCGGTGATGGAGATGTTGACGCCTAACACCCAAGGCCTTATATGTACCGTGGGCAACTATTCTGATCAACCTGACATGGTCTGAGGGCAGGCAGGGCCTGATCGACCTGGCATGACCGTGGGCAGCAATAGCTTGAGCGACCTAGCATTGAGATAACCCCCGGTATAGAAAGGGCCCATGGTCGTCCCACGTGTTGTGTTCTTGAACCTCCTGAATTGGTCGCCGACGGCCGCCTGGCAGGGTGTGATCGGGCGAGTGTGCGACATCTTTATTCCCAGCTGGTAGAAATCGATTATAATCGCCATTGCTCCTGGATAGTGAGTAACTTGACTGAGCATGTGTTACCATAGTAACTTATGGAATTAATGATGGTTATGATGTTGAATCTAAAAGGCTATTGATGGAATAGTCACTCTTGCTTGATTAAGTAGTCAAGTGCTTGCTCTAGATCAGGTGCAAATCTAGTTAATCAGGTTGATTACATAAAATTGGCTGCTAATACTCTAATGATGATTATTTAATAATAAAATGCTTTTATGCAAAAAGGTGAGTATGGCCAACCTCAGATACAGCCTTGCATACTCCTTGGTGTCAATTATTTCTGGTTTATGATGGGTAAGTCTAGCTGAGTACCTTCTCGTACTCAGGGTTCTATCCCTTGTTGTTGCAGATGGGCAATGCTTCTACGGTTATTGCGAGAACTGCCTGTACCCCGTTACGGGTGATGAGTAGACCAAGGGCATGGTCACTTCTTATTCTCTCCTGATGCTTTTGTGGACTGATCAGGCTATGGCACTATGTTGTGAACTGAAAACTTATGTTTCAAAACTATGTTGCTTCCGCTCCAGGATTTTGAACTATGGTTTGTAATAACTGTTAAACTCCGATGTATTTGAATTATGTGCGAACTGAATGTAATCTATGGACATATACACTAATCTATTACGGTCTTGGTTAAAGTTGAATGACTTGAAATCCTTCGAGATTTCTGGACTACCGGATTTGTACGAGCTTAAGTACTTGCAATCTCTGTGAAAGCAGGGATTCGGTGCTTAATCTGGTATAAATTGGTCAGTTCTGTCACACCTTTGCTACTCACCATGATTTCAAGCTATACCAAATGGATGTGAAAAGTGCATTCCTCAACGGCCCCCTCTCCGAATTGGTCTATGTGGAGCAACCGTCGGGTTATGAGGACCCAAAGTTTCCCAACCACGTCTACAAGCTTGACAAGGCGCTCTATGGGCTCAAACAAGCCTCTAGAGCTTGGTATGATTGCCTTAAGGATTTCCTACTCAAAAAAGGTTTTGAGGTAGGGAAGGTCGATCCTACTTTATTTACTCGCAAAGTTGACAATGATATTTTTGTGTGCCAAATATATGTCGATGACATAATATTTGGTAGTACTAATGTTTCCTTTTGTGAGGAATTTAGTAGGATCATGACCAAAAGGTTCGAGATGTCCATGATGGGTGAGTTGAAGTACTTTTTGGGATTCCAAATCAAGCAACTCAAGGATGGCACGTTCATCAGTCAAACCAAGTATACAAAGGACATGCTAAAGAAGTTTGAGATGGACAAGGCCAAACCCATCAAGACTCCCATGCCAACCAATGGACATCTTGATCTAAATGTGGATGGTAAGTCAGTGGACCAAAAGGTATATCGCTCTATGATTGGTTCATTGCTTTACCTTTGTGCATCTAGGCCCGATATTATGCTTAGTGTGTGCATGTGTGCAATATTTCAAGCTAATCCAAAAGAATGTCATATTATGGCCATTAAGAGAATCTTTTGATACTTAGTGCACACTCCGAATCTTGGCTTGTGGTATCCTAAGGGCTCCACTTTTGATCTACTTGGCTATTCCGATTCAAACTATGCCGGTTGCAAAGTAGATCGGAAGAGTACTACCGGGACTTGCCAATTTATTGGAAGGTCCTTGGTGTCTTGGAGTTCTAAGAAACAAAATAGTGTTGCCCTATCCACTGCGAAGCCGAGTATGTGGCGGCCGACACATGCTGTGCTCAACTACTTTGGATAAAGCAAACACTAAAAGACTTCGGATGTGAGGAAACCAAAATTCCACTTTTGTGTGACAATGAGAGTGCTATCAAACTAGCAAATAATCCCGTAAACCATTCTCGCACAAAACATATAGACATCCGACACCATTTCTTGAGAGACCATGAAGCCAAAGGAGATATCGCATTACGCCATGTGAGCACCGAAAAACAACTAGCCGATATCTTCACAAAGCCTTTAGATGAGTCAAGATTTTGTGCTTTGAGGAGTGAACTAAATATCATTGATTCTCGTAACATGGCTTGATGTCTTGCACATATTTGTTTTCACCTAGAGACCTAGACAAATGCTTTTGACAAATATTGTGTGTGATTTCAAAATCTATTTTGCATACTTCACTTGTGTCCATGGCTATGTACTGATTATATGAAATCTGGACATATTTGAAGTGTGTGTAGTATACCACACAAAGTTCTCTCGGTTTCCCTCTCTGGACCCTCTGTTTTTGTTCTGTCGGTGGTACCGCCATAGGGTCGGTAGTACCGACGTCGGTAGTACCAACCCCTATGGGCGGTACCACCGACCGTTTGACCCGAGTATATAAGGGGCGCGGTGAATCCGGTTTAACCCTAGTCAATCTGACTTTGACCGCCGCCTCCTTGCCTCCCAGCGCCTCCGCCGCCCGTGCTCTTGCCCGTGCGCCGCCGCCGTCTTTCTCCTCTCCGATCTCCCTCCTCCTCCACCCAAATCCATATCCCTCCGGTGGAAAGGTTTGTGGGAGCGAGGGGATCGACATGGTGGTGTTCTTGAAGCCCGAAGTTTCCTCCTCCATCGGATTTTGGCCTCTTCTTCACGAGTAGCAAGGTACTAGGGGCCCGATCTCTCAATGTACCTTGTTCTAGGTCGATTCCTTTGGTAGGATTGCTCTATCTAGTGTGTAGATGCTTCTAGGATGTACATTTTGCAAGTTCATGGACGATTTGTGTGATTGGATTGAGGGGAACCGCACGCTGCAGTGCGGTCGGTAGTACCGCCAGTACCGATCACGCACAGTGAGGGGTTTTCCTCCCTGATTTCAATCATCATCTTTGCTACATCCGTTGAAGTCATCTTTCCATCATCTTTGTCTCATGTTGGTCTTTGCTATCTTTGTCTAGATGAGCCGAAGGCCCTCTCGTGCTCGTACCCCTAGCGATGATGATGAGGATTATGTCGCCTTGGAGCAAGGCGGTCATGTGCAAGGGGCGCCGCCGCGTCGCAATCCCTGGCGCCGTGTTTGGTCTGGGAGTATGGATGACTCTTCTCGACAAGTCCATGGACACACGTCCGCGGGCCACACGGGCTGTCGCAGCGTGGATAGCGCTAGGGGGAGCGGGAGCGGCCATGCCCGTGGTGGGCATGCTGCTCCCTCGCCTCCTTCGCCCCCTGCCGCTGGTCCGCTTGGGCGCCTGCATAGCGTCATTGTGGGCGGAGTGGCGTCGCCAGATGGTGCCGGGAGTGAGGGTCGTTCTATCGATCCTCGCGTTGGGCCGCCGTCTCCTCCGACTTCAGGGTTGATGCTCATCAACCGTGCATTTCCTATGCACCCTGAAGCCGGAGCCTTCCTGACCGCCGTCCCAGATGCCCTTCTTGGAGACCCAATTGATTACTCTGACAGGAAGAGGGGCAACCTGATGAGTAGGCAGCGTGAGGAGAATCCATATTTGTTTATCAGGGATGACTCAGTGGACCGGAGGTTTTGGTCCCGGTTCCAGCAGGACTTCTACATGTCTGTGTGCTGGAAGGCCTTCTGCACTAAAGGGGTTCCTCCTCTGTTTGAGCATAAGCAGCTGGCAGTCCGCTCCTTGACTGACAAGGACTCAGAGGAGATCCAGGCCTTGGTGCAGAAGCTCAAGGAGTGGAGAGTGTTGGGGCTGATCTCTGGCGAGCGCAGCTTCAACCAAGAGATTTTATGCCAGTTTTGGTCCTCTCTTTTCATTGATCAGGAGGCTCGTGTGCTGCACTGGATGACCCAAGGGGTCCACTACCGGTGCAACTTCATCACGTTTGCCCGGCTGTTGGGATTGGACCATGAGGACAGGGATGCCCCTCGGCTTTCAGAGATGTATGGTGGGGGCATGTACACCGAGCAGTTGCAGAGTTCAGGCATCTACTTGGAGGGTTCAGTGGCAAACTTCAAGGTCCCTGGCCTGAAGCCCGCCTACTACGTCCTCAACAACATTATGCTCGTGACCTTGGACCCCAAGATTGGAGATTAGGACAACCTCAGAGATGATGCTGCCAAGGTCCTTG